>NW_004624736.1:18181508-18253263 GCF_000247695.1 Heterocephalus glaber | reverse complement strand
ATATATATATATATATATATACACACACACACACAGTGGACCCTTGACTTACAAACTCTGATTGTTCTTGAGGGCTGGTTATAACTCAAATCAATCAACTGAAGGCTCAGTTCCCTTCACACAGCTTTCAAAGTCTCTCTCCTGTATACAGGCAGATCTCAGTGTCCTTAGAGAGACATTTGCATAGGATTTCTCAACCTCACATAGGAAAGAATGTTGTAATGTTCCTTCTAGAAGTCTTTAAGGGTTAAATCTGTATCTGAGACAACTGAAAGCACAAGCAGCTGGCATTTAGGTCATAACTCAAGAATTTGGTTGTAACCTAAAGGTAAGATTCTAGTCATAACCCAAGTTGTCAGGCCAGTCATAATTCAAGGGTCCACTGTATATGGACAAGGCAACAAACTGCCTCCCCAAACTCCCAACCCCTCAAAGCTGATCCATGGGGCATTGAGCAGGAGGAAATAAAAAACCACACAGCCAAATTATTCAAATGAGTAACAGAGGAGATAAAAAAAGAGATCAGTAAAGTGTTAATGAGTTCAAATAAAATAAAATTAAATAGATAATGGACCTAATAAACAGATGATCACCGAATCTACAGAAAACACTAATAAAAAAAGTAGCTGAGCTAAGCAAAATGATACAAAACATGAATGTCCAATTTTGAAAAGAATGAGTTGAAACAGAAATTCAGGAGATAAGAAATCATATTGAAAGTATGGGCAACAGAATTGACCAATGTGACAACGAAGTGTCAGAATCAGAAGACCAGGTTGTTGCGGTGACCAATTACTCAGAGATATCTTTAAAATAAGAAGAGAACATGAAAATTGGATTCAACAGCTGCTAGATGACACAAAGAAGACTAATATAAGATTAATTGGAATTTGTGGAAAATTAGAAGACAGCACAAATGACACAAAAAACCCATTTACTTAAATAATAGAAGAAAACTTCAAATATGGAAAAAGAATTCAACATATAGATAAGTGAGGCATTTAGAACCCCAAAAAGCCATAATCTGTAAAGAATTTCACCACAACACATCATAGTCAAAATCCCAGGAGTCCAACATAAGAACAGAATTTTAAAAGCTGTTAGAGAAAATCAATGAATCATTTATGAATGAAAACCCATTCAAATTACAGCAGACTTCTCAACACAACCCCCTCCCCCAAAATCTTCCAACCCAGACCTATATATCCTGCAAAACTATCTTTCAAAATCGATGAAGCAATAAGAAACTTTCCATGACAAAGAGCATCTTAAGAAATTCATGAATATCAAGCCAGCACTGTACAAAAAAAATTTGCAGGATATCTTAGAAAGAGATAATGAAGCCAGCAATTCCAAAAAATCTAATCTGAATTCCCCAATCAAAAGACACAGATCTGCAGAATGGATCAAGAAACAAGACCCAATGATATGTTGTACACAACAAACTCATTTACTCCAAAAAGAAATTCATACCTAAAACTCAAAGGATGGAAAATAATACTCCCTTCAACGGGAGTCCTAAACCAAGCAAGAGTAGCTATCTTATTTTCAGTGAGTTTAAAGCCAAAACTAACCAGCATAGGCAAAGAACGTCACTACATATTGGTTAAGGGAACAGTTCAACAGGAAGAGATAATAACTATAAAAATATATGCACCAAACATTGGCCCACTCAATTGCATAAAAAAAACACTACTGGACCAAAAAAATGTCAGGTAAATATCAACTCAGTTGATATTTGGGGGGATCTCAATACCCCATTTTTACAAATAGATCAACAGGTCAAAAAATCAATGAAGAATTATCAGAATTGAAACAAATGGACTTTCAACTCAACAACAACAGAATATACATTCTCTTCAGCAGCATCATGCTAGCCCATAAAGCATGCTTAAGTAAATGCAAAAAATTGAAATTATTCTATGTGTATTATCAGATCATACTGCAATGAAACTAGAAAGCAATGGCAAAAGCACAGACATTAAGGAAAAACACATGGAAATTAAACAATACACTCTTGAATAATCAGTGGGTTACAGAAGAAATCAAGGAAAAAACTGGTTCCTAGAATCCAATGATAATGCTAGTACAATATACCAGCACCCATGTGACACAATGAAAGCAGTCTTAAGGAGAGGAGTTTATGGTTGTGAATGTTCACATCAGAAAAAACAGACTGAGTCCAAGTAAGCAACCTAATGATGCACCTTAGTGTCCTAGTACAACAAGAACAATTCAAATTCAAAGGTAGAATAAGGAAGAAAATTATAAAGATCAGAACAAACATTAATGAAATTGGAACTTAAAAGAAAGGAATCAATGAATCAAAAAGCTTTATTTCTTTAAGAATAAACAAGATTAAAAAAACCCAACCAATGTCGCAAAAAAGGGAAAGACTCAAATCAATTGCAGTTAGAAATGAGAAAGGTGAAAACACAACAGACAGTGCTGAAATCCAGAATATTATTAGTAACTACTTTGAAAATCTGTACTCCAATAAATTGGAGAATTCAGAAGATAGATTGCTAGGTACATATGAATTACCAAAAGTGAACCAAGAAGATTTAAAAACCTTGAATAATACATTAACAGTAATGAAAATGAAGTAAAATAAAGTAATAAAACTCCTGCCAACTAAGAAAAGCCCAAGACCTGATAGATTGACTGCTGGATTCTATAAGAAGAGCAAAATAAAAGATAGATGACAGTAAATAGTGAGAGAGATTTTTTTCAAAAAGGATGGGGACCAACAGATGGAGGACATGGAGAGAGACATGAGGTAAGGAGAAGGGGATAAAAATGAACTAAGATGTGTGATGTACTTGCACCAACTCCGCATGAAGAAGGTAATCATTATGTACTGCAAACTTGTACCATGCTTCCCTGAATATAAGACCTAATTGAAAAGACTTAACCAGAACCAGCCCTAGCTGGTTGTTACCATGGTGATGGTTAGTATCACGCAGGAGATTAGACCTCACTATTCTCTTTCTTGATGGCTACTCTGTAAGGGGAGGTAAGGCAAGGACAGGCTGATTGGTCCTGGAATTTATTTTTGTTAGGTCTTATTTTTGGAAAACACATTACTATTAAAATATAAAAATTGAAAAAAGGATACCAAATACAAATTTATATTGTAATTTTTTTCATCTAAGGAATCTATTTCTATCTAAAGTTAATTAGAGGCAAGTAAATTTTAGATGTGCTTGAAAAATGTAATGATCACTGAGAAGCTAAGTTTTTATAAATAACTAGAGAGGAGAAAAGGGAGACATAACTTTAATAAAACAGGAAATAAATTTTCAAGGATTGAAAAGCCGAAAGTATAAAACTGACAGAAGAAGAAAACTAGGAAACAAGAACTGTTGGGAAATTTTTCTTTTAAGAAAACGGATCACTTCAGAGTAATATAAATTGGTTAAACCTTGAGCACACACGGACAGAATTAAAACAGCACAAGTTTGACTAAGTAGTAGAGTTCTTACCTAGCATGTGCAAGCCTCTGGGGTAGATTGTTAGCACCGCAAAACAAATAAAAACAACGCAAACAAAAACAACAACAACAAAACAACCACCATAATACTCGTAATATTAAAGAAATTTAAAAAGATAAAACAATAAAAATTTGTGCAAAATTACCATGGGCAAGTTTAGATACAAGAGCAGAATTTATATCAAGTAATAACTATTAAATAGAGCAAAGAAAGCCAATGTGCATATCTGAAATTTCAACACACAGAAATTTTAATAGGTTCTGAACATATCTGAAAATAGATAATGCAAGAAATGTCAGAAAGACAAAAGAAAATGTTCAGACCCAATAAAACTTAGAATCTTTACTAGCATTCTCCTCTCCACTTGACACATAGACAGGCATAAATAATAAATATCCAAGTAGTACTATACTCGGCAGTATTGATCATATATTTAATTTGGCACTCTATAAGCAGGTAGATGGCATCCTTGTGGAGGTATCCCTCTAGCTGAGCAGTTTGCAATCTCAGAAAGTTTACTGTGGGCTTAGCAGACCATATTAATCTCACTTTAAAAAAGAGTCATTACTCAATCGGTACCTTCCTCATATGCTGAATCTTACCTTTTTTTGACTTTTAATTTTTACTCATTCAGGTCACCATTGAAGCCTGCCTAAAGGAAAGATGTATTGGATAATGAATCCAGGGTGTCATTCTCTAAAAAAAAAAAAAAAGAGAAGAAAACATACAAATCCTCAAGTATACAATAAAATAAAAAATGAATTAGTGACCCATAAGAATCTATTTATTGTTTAATTAAAAGTAAAGAAAATGTTATGCACAATGATTTGCACAAAAGAAACTATGTTAGAGCACCAGCTATTAAGTGTGAAGCTGAAACAAATGTTTGAAAATGGACTATTGTATACTATTTTATTTTATATTTATTTAATCAAATGGTATGTTGCCATTAAGAAATATATTATAGAAAAAAGAAATACAGAGTAATACTTAGTACTTAATGGAAAATGTTCAGTTTGTTATAAAGTGAAAAAAAGACTGTAGATGAACAACAGAGTATCATTTTGCATCTATAAAAATGTAAAAATATGTATAAAATGTATGAAAAATATACCAAATATTAAAAATTTATTTTTCTCTGACTATAATAGATTAGACCTATTTCAATTTTTCTTTATGCTTAGCTATATGTTCTAACTTAAATTATGAAAACATATAAGAAAAATTTTTAAATTTTTGATGTTTCCTTAGCAATGACTTTTGACTGCTCCTTGGCCCACTTTCCTTTTCCAGTTTGTGCAGAAAGCACAAATGAGAGAGGAGGCCTCCTGGCACCCTTGGGTGGGGCAGAGATGCTCACTGCCTCACTCTGGGATCCTTAGATTTTCTCTAGAGCATGTCATATATAGCTATCTGTGAGCAGGAGATTCATGCAAACCTGGGGGACCTGAGGTCAGCCACTGGGTGTGGCCATGCAGAGGTCCCAGACTGCTGAGCAGCAGGACAGTTGGTCTGCAGAGAGGACCTGTGAGAACAACAGTGGGTGGGGCTTCTGGGGTGCTCACTATGTGACAAGTATTCTTCTAAGCATGCTCTAGGAATTAACCCACGGCGGGCACTCTCATCTTCAGGGTAAAGACCACCATTGTCCTCATTTTGAGAAAAACAAGTCCTAGATTACCACCTGGACAGGAGTGCCTAAGGGAGAGAGGTGAGGGGCCATGTGGTCTTGTGGTCTCGGATAGACAGAAGAGAAGGGTGACTCCCTTCAGGCCTCTGGGCTTTGTGGATCTTTCTTCTAGCCACTCGAGGCCCCTTTGCATTTCCTACATCTGTCCCTAAGCAATTACTAAGACTCCTTAAGCTTTGTTCCTTGCTGTCCACAAACCTGAATGGATAAGTTTCTTGCAGTCTAACTCCCTGTGGCTAAGAAGGAGTGTATGCTTCTCGTGACTACATACAAAGCATCTTTTGATATCTTTGAATTCTTTTCATGTTGCCTTTGAATCCAGGCCAGCAAAGGGAATAAAATATTGTTGGAATTTATCATAAACAACCCTGAACAATAAGTGGCATCTATTCTCCCAATTCACAAATAGTTTTAGAAGTTATGTACTAAAAGTATGCCTATTAAAGAAAAAGTCCTTACTGAAAAACAACCCTTGTGAGACTTGGGAAATGTCTTCCTCCTCTTTACAAAATTCGTATTTATGTAAATGTTTACATAGAATCTCAAGGAGAGCTCACACATTTTAGTATGGCTACCGACTTCTGAATTCAAGGCTATTGCTTTAAAAATTTGCCATTCTTCCTAGCTTGCATATTTGTACAGTTTTGAGTTAGCTTTAGCTGAGAAGTCCCGGATGTTTTACTGCAGAATCTCCTATTCCTGCTCAGCCCATCTCTGGATGCAGGACAGGCAGAGGGGCCCGGGGAGCAGCCTGGGAAAGAACACAGAGACCAGACCAGAGTTTCCTGGTGAGTGGGACCAGCCACAAAACACTAATGGATGGTGATAGTTTCTTCTCTGAGAACTGTCTCTTGAATTTTTTTCTCAGCTTTTATGATGCAAGGAAATAGAGGGGTTTTTTTCATTTTGTTTTGTTTTAAGAAAGATATTCCTTCTGGAGGTCATTTGTTTCAGTGCAGTGTTTGACAAAATTATTGGAAAACTAGGTAGGATTGCCTGGAAGCACTAGGATGTGATTTTTCCCCTCCATAATTCTTTATTTTGATGTAGTATTAGCCATGTAAAACAGATGCATGGATATTTTTATGTAGAGGACGCAAAGAAAATTCAGTGGCCAAATATCCCGATGAAAAGAGAAGCCTTCCAGTAATCATTTGGATGTTTTGTCTACATGAGGGAAAATGTGGATGTTTCCAAATATTTGAGAAAATATTTGGGAACATCCAGATGTTTGGCCTCGTGCAGCTCAAATATCCAGATGTTTGACCAAATTTTCCCCTTTTTCAAGAGGATGTTTCTGCTTTAGCTAGACCCAGCCATGGTTAAAATAATTGCAAATTGTTAATTAGCATCATGGGAAATTATTTTGGGGAAAAATATGGCACACCAAAAGTGTGAAAGTTATAAACATTAATAATGAGCAAAAGAAGTTAGGTATTGTTCTGCTGACCAGTAAGCTGGACTCATTACTAATACAAATTGTGAGCAGTAATGATCTCTTGTGGAGGACCTAAAAATTAAGAATAACAAGCATAAATCGGTGGCTCTTATAGATTAAAAGGAAGCCAGTGGCATTTGCAGTGTTTAAAAAACTTGAAAGATGTGGAAAGGGACATCTTCTTTGAAATGAGTTGAACATTCTAAATTTCATGGAAAGGGGTTGAATAAGAGTTCAATTTCCTCCTCCTATTTTATTGGGCTCAGTCTAATGTGACCTTGCAATATCTCTGATTACAATGTGCTTAAACTTGTGGGAATCAGCCTAATAAAAATACTGCAAAGAGGTACAGGTCATCCCTCAGCTGTGGGCTGGCTGTATGGATTACCATGGTGCAAGAGTAGGAACCTCCAAAGTGAAGGCTCCATTTTGTATATGTCAGTAATGTGAATCTGAATGAAGGCATAACAAGAGAAGATGATGTGATCATTCTGATCAAGATTCTAAAAGCTGATTGTTAGCCAACTTCTTGTTGGCAAAAAAAAAAAAAAAAGGCAATGCCATAAATAAAATACCCACAGATAGACCTAGATATCTGTTATGCACCACTAAGAAAATGCTTTTATTTTAATTGATTGGTACTTAACAAAAGTTATATTCAGACAAAACTGTATGGTTGTAATTATTTTTTTAACCAGTTCACCACTACATTCCAGGGAATGTCAAGACATCCTACAGAGGTACCTGGTACGAGTTTGGCTTTGCAAGCCTGAAATTGTGCAAGAAATTAATCTCTTCTTTACTTACAAAAGCATAGATTTTTGGAAAGTAGTCTAGATGAGGCCTGGGATTCTATTGTAAAGTTAATCTTCAGAGAATGTGAGTTGAGTTGTACTTGGGAATAATACAGGCTGTCATTGTAGGAGGAGAATGGCTGTTGCAAAACCATGCTGATTTTCAAAAGAACTTCTCTAGATAATGTAGAAAAATGATGCCTTAAATTCCAAAGAAGAATTTAATATTTTAATTGCTTTCTGAATAATTACACTCTGGTTTAATTTGTGGATCTCATCAATTTCACAGATCAGAGCAAACTTTATCCAAATATGATCATTAAAAACGTAATTTTATAGTACCAGTGAGTTGCCCAACATTGGTTTTATTTTAAAACAAATAGAAAATATGACCACAGGGCAGAAAATGCATTCATGTGGGGTGGAGGAATAAATATAATTACAAATTGTGTGGAACCAAGGGTGGACAGAGCTAGCTGTAATTTTTTCTTCTGATAAGAACAATTGTTTTCACCTCTACACGGCAACTAATTGGAAAGGATGTCCTTAATGGGATGTCCAGAAGTGTGCAAGAAGAATGGGAAATGGTCAGTGTTCATTGGAGAAATCCTGAGCATTACTGGAAATACATACTACAGTAGAGAAGAGCATGTTAGACAGACGGCTGGAGTGAAGATCCTGATTCTGTCTCGTCCAGCTTTCTGATCTTATGAAAGACACAAAATTTCTCTTTGTTTCAGTTTCCTCATCTGCAAAATGGAAATTGTAATAGTACACAGAGTACAGATTTGTAGCCAGGATTAAATAAGGGCAACTTCAGAGCATCTTAGGTCAATACCTGCTCCTTCAAGTAACTTTGAATCCAAAGAACATGAACTAAAGTGCATTGAATCCAATAGTGCAAGATTTGAGATGCGAATGGGAATTGAAGAAGCCATATCATAAGACGCTGTGATCAGAAATAAAATGAGACATGTTTTGACACTTAATGATGTTCTGAAAGATTAGGTGACAGAAAGATGTACACATGTGTTTGAAAAAAATGTGGTGAGGAGATGGGGTGTTGGACAGGGGAGATCAATCTCAGCTTTCTATTAGAGATCTGTGGGCGGGAGGAAGATGAGAATTCACAGGGAAGGAACTGGCTGATATTATTATTATTTTTTGATGCAGAATTCCAGAAAACATAATCAGTGGCACCCATCCAGTTCCCATTTAGTAACCAAAGAACTAGCTGCAGCTGTTTTTTATGCCTGGTGGTGCCAGTTTGATAGTGTATAATCATATTTGCATAAAGATAAAAAGGAAGGTGTTATAGAACACAGTTAAGCCTATGGTTTCACCATGAATTAAAGGTAATTTCAGACTAATTAGGTATAATTTGTTAAGGAATTCTTCCCAGCAATGATGACTCTGATTTTGTAATTACAGGACAATGCTTACTGTGGCTTTCAAGGCAGGAGAAAGCACACCCGAGGGGGTCGTGTCCCACACTTGGCAGATCTAATGGTGCCACAAAAGACAGGTGTTTTGTCAGATTTCAGCCACACACTTTCACACCTGCAACACATTAACTACAGCAGCAATGTTAATGAAGACCAGGTGCCTGTTCTCCAACCTAAATGAGGAACTGGCATGGGTTTGCTGTTTGCTACCTGATGTCTACCCCATGGCTCCAAGCATGGTCTTCTGCTGGAAGGGGAGGCTGAGCGAGGTGAGCAGGACTGGGAATGATTTGCCTTGGACATTTTGAGTGGGGATTTAGAGGATTGAAACGTTGGTCCTTGCATTTTGACAGTGACCTCTTTACCCACCCATCAAATTCACTGTCAGTTCTCATCCTGAAATAGTGGAAAAACTCTTCCCCCGCAGAGTACCTGCAGGCTTTGTGTGTGTCAACCGTTTTGTGCAGTTTGGTCTCCGAGAGCTCTGAAAATAGCTGATCTGCACAGTCTACAAAATGGATTTCTGGAAAGTGCTGTGTTATCAGCTGGTACCAGGGCAAGTTTGATTGTAGCTACTTGAGTCTTTTCAGACTTGAAGGTTTGCCATTCCATCCGGAAATGAGTAATGGAGGCCTTGAACAGTCTTTTTTTTTTTCATTTTAATGAAACACAAGGTTTTCATTGTCTGGGTCTATATCATTTTAATGCTCTCTGCTGTGAAATAAAAACATTTTTCTTTTTCCTTTCAAATAAAAATCTTAGTGGCAAACTTTCCCCTCCTCTATTTTTTCCTTTTTTGTTTCGCCATTTTGAGCTGGAGTTGACAGCCCCTGCAATTTCTAGCAGTTGAGTGAAACGTTAATATTGTCTCAATAAAAAAATCCAGTAGGAATTGAAAGTGGGGCAGAGGATGAGCAGGTTCCCAACGGCAGGAGGATAGCTGTCAGACTCATTACTGGTGGCTTCCGGCCTTACGAAGACAGCCTCTACTCTGGGAGATGGAAGGAAGGACAAATATCAAAAGGTTGGGTGAAATATTTAAACTCCAGGTCCTAACTCAGTTCTAAATGCTGGAATCAGCATTTTAGCGTAACAGGTATAAATTTGGGAGTGAAAAGACCTTTCAAATCCAGACTCTTGATTCACTGAAGTGAAGGCATTAGCGCCCACAAATCACATCTCCATATATTGAACTTAAAACTGTGTGTGTGTGTATGCATGTATGTGTTACTGGACATTGAATCTGGGCTCTTTGCACTGAGGTATGTCCTCAGTGCTCCCCCCAGCACTTCTGTTTTCATTTTTGGACAGGGTCTTACCATGTTTCTAAGTTGCCCAGGTTGGGCTCAAACTCGAAATCTTCCTGCCTCAGCCTGTGGGTGTGTAGGAATTATAGGCATGCACAACTGTGCATGGTTACATTGAGACTTGTACTCTTGAGATGACCTTGTAGATCCAAATCATCCATTCCATGTCATTACGTAGTGCTCTTCAAGATATATTTGCACTGCATTAAAGAGAGTTTTTCACAAGCTACCTCAAAGGCATGAAAATGGCTGTGGGAGTCTTTCCTACTTCATGTTCCCTTAGCCACACACACAAAACACAGTTTTATTTTTTCAGTTTACTTTGTTGATTTGAGCCCATAGGAGATTCAATATGAAGAATGGTTGTAGCTGCCCAGGAGTATTTTGTTGGCCTCCTCCGAATCTGTGTAGTGGTGAGGGCATGGTGTGTGTGCAGTATTGATGTTTGCACCCATGAAACCATTCTTTGATGAAGTGAGTTCATAGATTTTCAGCTTCTCAAGAATGTTGCAAACTCTAAACACAAAGAACTATTTTCTGCTGGGCAAGTACTGTACTGGGTACCAATGCTGGGTCTGAACTCTAGACATAATGTAAGGCTATCATGCAATCATCCACTGAATTGAATTTTCTCAGCTGCTGTTGAATGTCGGTGAAACTAAAATTGTTTTTGCATTTTCTGCTAATAGCTGTTCAAATTTTTCCACAGGGATGGCAAATATCACTTATTAGAATTTTAGGGCACCTAAAAAAGTTCCATCTAGGACATAATACTTCTTTTTGTCAGACAGAACTATACAACTGGTTTAATTTGCTGTGCCTTCCACCCCCTCCATGTGTGCATCCTCGTGATGGGTGTTTCTGTGTGTGTATATGTGTGTGTGTGTGTGTGATTGTGAATTTCAAGAAGTCTCAACACTAAATAGAGCAATCAATTAGAAAAGGCAAAAATTTCCATGACAGATCTCAGGGAATTAATGGATACTGCACAGAGAGGGTAACAGTTGAAGTGTCTGGAACGATAAGAAAGACAACAAAGATGAGGAAGCACACAGAGTGCATGTAACCCGGAAAGCTGAGATCTAAACCATACAGCTAGTGAAAGTTGCCTTCTCTCTGCCCTCTATGCTGCTCGCTCTTCCACAGAAGGTCCAATACCTGGCCATTGCTGCTTGGCAAATAACTTCTGCCAAGCAGACAGATTGACTTAACAAATACTTAGTAAATGCCAACTCTGGAAATGTGGAATGGTAATTAAGAAAAGAGTTAAAAATATTCAGTCTGTCTGGGTTCCAGTTCTAGATCTAACATTTAACACTACATGATCTTCGGCAAATTTCTCACCTTCCCTGTGCCTACTATGTGTTTTTCAAATATCAACTAAGGATAGCAATGACACCTGAAGGCTGTGTTGAAGGCTATATTAGTTAGTGAATGTTAAGTTCTTGGGGGCTCACATGTGGCAGGGACTCTAGGTATCTGACACTCTTCTAGGCTCAGCAGAAATGGGGAAACAAATACAACACAGCCCTAATGTTTTTTTGTCTTTTAATCTTATCAGGGGAAAACATTCAGATACTAGTGGTATAATTAATTTAAATTATGATCCATGTTATGGATGGAAAAGACCTTTCCAGGGCTGGGAGGCGAGGACTCTAGTGAGAAAGGGATTGTGGATGAAGGGAAGGAGAGTTTGGAGAGAGATCCAGGACTGGAATAGGCACAGGGGTGAGATGTGGGATTATAACCCTACATGTACAGTGGTGAGCTGGGGAATGCCTTGTGAAAGGTGCTGGCCTTTCGTCTAAGAATTTTGATGTGTTTGAAAAAGGCTTATTGAAGGGATAGCATGCACAGGTTATATTTTTTAATGCATCACTCAGCAGGCAGGTGGAGAAAGGGTTGAAGGGAAATAAAAGCAAATATGAAGATACTGGTCAGGATGTATTTATAGTGTGATATGAAAGAATCAACGCAGCTTTAAGTGGGATGTTGGCAGTGAAAGATAAAGAGAAGTGGATGAATTAGAGAAATATTTAGTAAGTAAAATCAAGAGGGCTTGATGGGTGATGCAGTTCTGACTAAATTTTATTGCGCTTTTCCTTCAAGATAGTAAAAGAAATTCAAAAGTGTCTATTTCCAGATCTTTTCTTCAGTCGATAGGTTCAGACCCATCTACTCTCAGGCCTCCTTTAGCCTCACATGGGACCCTCTGAGTGTTCCCATAGGTCTGCATGCCACTCCTATTATATATATGTATCTTTTCCTGTGGATTTCAGAAGGAAATTCACTTTGGGGTGTAAGACAAAGGCTCTATTCTTTCCTGTTGACAGTTTTAAAGAGCTTTCAAAGTTCTTGAGGTGTCTGGGGTTGAGATGGGTAAATTCTTACCTTTTCATTCCTTACTCAGAGGGAAGACAGCAAGCAATATTTTCAGATGGATGTGTTCTACAAACTTCCTATTTTTTTCCCCTGTCTCTTCAACACTGTGCAAGTGGTGACAGAGAATAACCAACTGTTATTTATTGTGTGTGTGATGTCTTTGCCCTTGTTCTCCCTTGGGGGTGGAAATGGTGACGAGCCAGGTATTTAGAATCTCTTGTATTTTTTTCTATAAACATTTCAGCATATTTAATCCTAATCCAGCCCTCCTAATTATTTGATTCTGGAGGATCTGTTGTTTTCCCGAAAGGAAAAACACTGTAGTTATAGCTATAAGAGGAACTCAGACTTACGTAGCATGCAGTAAAAGAGTGGTAACTCTAGATGTCTCTTAGAAAGGCAACCACCTACTAGGTATGTGCAGCACCTTTTGAGGACTAGATTCCCAGTTTCGAAAGAAGCCAAGGTACTGAACAAGCTTGTCTTTGCAGGATTCACCTGTCTTTGTTCTTCCTTATACCCTACAATCCTATACCCGCTGTGTTTCTATTTAGCACTGTCTATTCATAAATACTATTTCCTCCTCTTTGTTCCCCAGGCCACTTATTTTCTGCTCTTATGCCATTGCCTTGGGCCCTTCTCCTGGAGGTGATGAGCAAGAAATAAAAGAAAGGAATGCATGTATGTTGTGACTGGCTTTTTCTTCTTCTGTACATGGATCACCAGGGAACAGACTGGGGCAACCTTAGAGTGCACCTCAAATTGGCCGATAATCCAGCACCTGGGAAGCGCAGGAGAGGAAAAGTCTTTCTCGGTTTCCTCTGGATGATTTTCTTTTGGTGATACAAATGGTCAATATGCAGGGTTTTACATGGCTCAAAATCTGTCCCATTCCCCGCCCCCCCCCGCGCCGCCTTCCCTAAGTAAATAAGGCGAGGCCTTCGGGCTCCTGGCCCTCTCCCTGACCACGTTTCCAACACCCCTGAAGTCTGAATGGAGCTCTGCTGTCTCTCCAGTACCTAATTGCTTTTAATTACCCCACCACTGAAGCTGAACCATCCCTCACCCAGGTTACACCAAGGCACATGGCTCATAAGTTTTATTAGCCACCTTGTGTATCCCAGCCATGTGTGCAGCCACCTTTCCCAGCACGGGTAATCCATCAGCTGGTTATCCTCGCCCCTGTCAGGCAGGCCCAGGTGCTGAGAAAGGGGACCGAGTATTCTGGGTGTCAGGTATCATCACTCTGTTGAGTGCCATTGCCCCAGGAAGCCTGGAGCTGGGTAGACATTTGAATTTCAAATCTCAAGAGTGCACATGAATTGATTTTTTGAAATATCTTTTTAAAAAAGTCTATGAGAGTCATCAAATTTGACCAAACTGCAGGAACTTGGGATTCCCTAGATCTAGTACTCTTTCTCTGAGCTATGCATTCTCTGAATGTGCAGTGAAGTCACAGGTTCCAGTTTGAGCTGTCACTTGAACTCAGTAAATACTTATAAAATAAATGCAAAGCCCATATTTATCTGCAGGTTGCATAGCAAGAGGCCCTGTAAGTGGATGAGGCAGAAATCAATAAGATCCTAGACGTGTTTCCCTGTTTGGCATCTGAGATGTCATATGTTCTTTTATTCCTCAGTCTTTCAAAGTAGGTCTTGGAGAAGCGGGGGGAGAGTTAGTCAAAGGAGCTCAGTAGCTTATTTCTCTCTTTCTTTTTTGGTACCAGGCATCCAGCTCAGGACCTTGAGCTTGCAAGGCAGGCAGCACCACTGAGCTAAATTCCTGGCCCTCAGTGGTTTATTTCTCCATTCAGACTTATTCTGTGACTTTTTTCTTCTCTGGACTGATTACAAGGCAATCAGGATTATGCATCTGTTATCTGGGAAGCATGCTAGGTAAAGACACAATTGATAGTGACCTTTTTGATTAGATTGGCTAGTTGTCTTTGGTAATCCCAGATAATTACAGGAGTCCAGATATCCTAGAGGTTAGGTGGGATGGCTGTTAGAGGTCCCTGAAGGAATATTTCTTTTATTATTCTATTTTAGCATGTGTTTAAGTATTCTTTTCTATAGTTTGCAAGTGGTATTGATTATCATTCAGTAGTGATGAAAAGTTTCCATTAAAAATGTATGTGCAGTCTTAGTATCTCTTATCCAAAGTGCTTTGGGAACATAAATATTTCAGATTTTTCAGATTTGGAATATTTGTATATATATAATGATTTATCTTGGGGATGGGATTCATTTATATTTCATATACACCTTATACACGTAGCTGGGAAGTGATTTTATGTAGTATTTTTAATAATTTTGTGTATGAAACAAAGTTTTATGTTATGAAATTTTCCACTTGTTACATTTTGTTCTCTGTAAAAATGTTGCAAATTTTGAAGCATTTCAGATTTTTGATTTTTAGATTAGGGATTCTCAACTTGTATTTAAATAAGAAAAATGGATCATTGAAAGAAAACTGTTACTAATGAGACCATTAGTAGCTAGAACTGTGAAGCCAAGAAGGACAATACTTAGCATAAAAGATGGCCTTTGGGTAATTGTTAGGTTGGAAGGAGAGGACTTGAACAAGGGCTCCATGGAGTTGGGTGTAGGTGGAGGGGCACCTGCAGGTGGTGTGGGTGGGGATGAAGACCAGAGAGGCAACTCCTCCTGCCAACCTAGGATGTCTAATGGAGGCCACAGGAGGCTGATGTGTCCAGGCTTGACCTCTTGTGGAGGAGCAGTAGTTTCAGAGGTAGCAGAGCATGGTGCCACCGTTTGGGGGTGACAGAGATCTCCACTCTCCTAAACACCCTGCTCCTCTGAACACCTCCCCACCAGCCTTCTTAGCTCAGGGCCCCAGGTCTGTCCAGCTGGCTGCTTCCCCACCTTCTCCACGCTCCACCATCATTTCTCCCATTTCATTCCACCAAAGGTAGAGATTCTTCAGTGACCTGAGTACTTTAGGTAAAATGATCTGGACATAAAATTGCTTTGGGCTCTGGAGTGAAGGTCCTACCCTTTGGAAATAAGAGTCACTCTAATTTGCCCCTGTGTCCTTCCAAAAGTCACTGGAAGATGAAGGGGAAGTGGCAGTGGCATCTGAGAACCTGGGATTCCCTGAGGGACAACTACAGAGGTGTGCTCTGTCTTTGGGTCCCTGTGCATCTGTGGGCATGTGTGTGTCTGATCCTATGTGGGAGAGTGTGGTCGCATGCTTTTGTAAAAGGTGAAAAAGAATCTGGTGGGATAAAGACAGGATTGAAACAGAGATCAGTTAAATAGCCAGCCCCAGGGGTGTGGGGGAAGGACAAACTGGCACAGCTCCCTTCCAAATCAGTAAATGCAAATGGCAGCAGGAGGCTGACTTTTACTGTAACCATGTCAGCTGCAAGTTGTAACCTCATGCAGGTAATTATGACCCAGCATACCTCTGGGAGGCTCTTTCATGGACGGGCGCCTCCCTCTCCCTCTCTCCCCACCACTTCTCTCCTCAGTCTGTACCCCTGAAGGCTCATGTTGCAGGCTGCACTCTGGGATGAAATGCTTTAAAAACAATGGGTCTAGCAAGGCCAGAGTCAGTTCTATGCATTTGACTTTTTTTTTTTTTTTGGTAAAGTATGTTTTCTTGCGTTGGAGACTGAGATGGTCCAAACAGGCCCATTAAAAAAAAATTAGCTAAAATTTAGATGAACACAATCCATTATTTAAAAAGTGAAATATTAATCAGCATAACCTGGAATATTATAAAGCATCCCCTACTTTCCTTTTGGAAAAAATTTTGCAAGCAATTTTTTGTAAGACTTAGAAATTGAAAAAATAATTTTAAAAAAGTAGATCCGAACAGAAATATAATCCAGAAAATTCTGTGCACGGGACAAGAAAGAAACTTAAGTAATAGGTCTGAAAAGAATTTTAAAACCTGAGCTATTCTTTTCACTCCTTTTCCTGTGATAGTTTGTTAGGAAATTATTCATTTTGTGTGAGAATATAAAGTTTTTAGCTCAGTGAAAGACTGAGGAAATACAGGCCTTTCATACAGGCAGCACAGTCTGCGTGTGGCATGTGCAGTCCCACAGCTTCCATGTTCGGAAGGGCCTGCTTCCTGGTTTGAAGCACTTCTGCCACCATCCTGAAGCCCTCGATAATTTAAACAAAGGGCCCTGAATTTTCCTTTTGCATGTTAGGGACTCCTTACTATATCTGGACACAGGAGAAGAAAGGATATAAATATCAAGTGGAGCCAATACATAACTTTGAATATCTTGATGTCTTCTGGGCTAATATTATTTCTGGAAACAGTCAAAACTGAGAATAAAGTGAAAATATTTGAAGGCTTACAACTCAAAACTGTGTAATTATCTCAGCTGTTTTTTGGTCCTCCAAATCATTAGTTCAAACATTATACACCAGATTTCCCATAGTTTGCTTTGTTTTCCATGTCCAAAGCCTTTTCATATTTTCCTATGTTACAGAACTGCTGAATATGACCAGCATAGTATTTTAAAATTACATAGAATTGAAAAGGCTAAAACATAGCCATGGTATCAAGAAGGTTTCTGTATGGGAAATGATACATATGGTATTAAAAAAACAAAAAAAGCACTATAATACCAACTCAAAAGAAAAAAAAGAGCAATATATGGAGACACAACAAAATGTTTTAGGAGAACAGAGGAAGGAAAATAATTCTGATTGGGAGGATGAGGCAAGGCATCAAAGAAGATCTTTAGGCATAAACGTATCTATAACTTAAATGCATAGAAAAGAGATGAAAGGATATTCTGAGAGCAAGGAATGGCTGAAAGAGAGGGGAGAACGATGTCATGCTCAGGCAGCAATGGCTAGAGCAGGGTGATATGGCTGTGTCTAGCTGTCCCCCAGAGCCTCATGCAGTCATAGGTGGGGCTTTCTCAGAGGTGACTGAATCTAGAGTGTGTGTGATTGATTCCTGGTGCAATGCTGGGATTAAGGGTGCTAGGATTAAGGGTGGGTGATTACTAAATCAGTGCATGGATTGGATTGGCATTGCCCTGATCCTGGTAGCCTAGATATGGTATAAGGGACAGAAAGGGATTTGTCTTGTCCCTTGCTTGCTTTTCCTATCTTCTGCTCTGCCATGAACTGTTTCTCCTCTGCGATGCCCCTCTGCCAAGACACCCTGCCTTGGAGCCAGCCAATTATGGGCTGAAACCTTTACAAACTGTTAAATAAACCTTTCCCCCTTTAACTTTAGGTGTTGAGTATCGTCTCAGCAATGAGAAAAGTAACTAAGACACAGTGTAACTAGTGTATGAGGCAGACAGGAAGGGGATGACATTAGAAAGGAAGTTGAGCCCAGGTTGTGGTGTGGGCAGGTTTCTTTAGTGGTAAGTGCTAATGGGCCCAGAGGTAATGGAACAGCAGAAATGTTCATGTAGGTATATTTACTTTACACAGAAAAGCAATGAGCTATAGAGATTGTAATTTTAATATTTCCAGATAACTGAAGTCATGAACCAAAAGAGACCAAGAAGAGAATGCAAACATCCCAACACCAGCAGGGCTTAGTGCATGCATTAATATAATACCAGGGCAAGCCCTCCCTGTGGCCTTACTGGGAGAAAGAGAAGGAGGAAGAACATAAGCACTTATATTGGTCTTCACAGAGATTCAACTTGGGACTCTTCTACATGTAAACAAACCTCAAGGAATGTCCTTCATCATTTCTATTATCAGTCACCTATTTTTCTGTGTCCTGAAGTTTACAGGAAAGAATTCACTGCTGTTATACTTAGATTACTGCCACCTTCCCTTTTACATGGATGCATTCGGCCTTACATTTATTTTCACAATGAACGATCATTTCAGAGAGTATTTATGATGTGGAGTGTCTCCATCCTGGATCTTAGTGCTTTTTGCTGCAGTATGAGGGGACCCTGTTTCTTAGGGAGACCAAGATGGTCAATACTGTAACTTAAATTTGCTAGGCTAGTACAGGAATATAGCCAGAATAGGGTTTTTTGGACATTGTTTTGCTTTTAGTTTTATGGAAATAAGTTTCACTGTACACTTTGACAATAAGACTTCAAATTTTTAAAAATCTCCTTTTCAAATTTTGGATGCAGAATTTACTATTTTCTTAGGATTACTTGGAAAAGAATGAGAAGGGTTCTGTTTTTCTTGTGAAACTTATTCCAGGAGATGAATTACTTTTCCATGCTATGAACTCAAGTGAAAAGTGAGATGCAATATCATCAGTGACATGATGGCTCATTTGGGGATGTCCAGTTCAGAAAATTTCCTGTGTTATGTTTTGGGCCAAAAACTATTGAAGTAAGATGAGTTCAAAAATGTAATATCTGCTATGAAAATGTCAACTATTAATATTGCATTCAGCAGCTTATATATTGATTTGAATTTCACCCAGGTTTACATACTTAATTCTGCTACATTTAATCATTTTACTTTAATAAGTTGTTTTTAATTTTTAACTTGTGGTTTCTAGTTGATTAAACAGTTTAATAAACATACAGATGTTAAACTGAAGTATTTGATACTATGGGTCAGTTTTTAAAATATTTTTGGTAACTTAGTTTGTTATAGAATCATGAACTGAATACGTTTTGTCTGATTTGCTCTATTATTGCATTCCATACTCATATTTATTTGTATTTTTGTACTTTATGAACAATTTAAGATTAAGTTGGGGACATTTTCTCTGTCTTATCTCTAAGTACTATAGTTTGTGTTACACAAGAGCAAGGACATTCTCCTCAGTCACAGCATTATTACAGAAAATTTAACATTGATACGATACTGTTATAACTCATGTGTTCTCTATTGTCTCGATCACATCCTTTATAATAATTTGTTTCTGGGATCAGCTTCCAACCTAGGGTCACATTGGATATTTGTATCTCTGTGATCTTCTTCAATTTGAACTGGTTGCTCAGTTTTTCTTTGTTTCTCTTGGCCTTGTCACTTTTTAAGATTTCAGTCCAGCTGTTTGTAGAATGCCTCTCAACCAGAGTTTTCTCAAGTTTTTTATGATTAGTTTTAGGCGATGCTGAACTACTACAGAGGTGGTAAGTAATGTTTTATCTTTCTCCTACCCTCCTATCAGGATCAGAACATCCATCAAATTCTCAGTGTTGGTGGTGATAACTTCATCACTGGTTAAGGTGGTATCTAACAACTCTCTCTGCTCTAAATTTATCATTTTACCCTTTTAAGGGATATGTGAGATGCTTTAAACCCTATAAATATCCTGTTCTTCATCAAACTTTCCCCATCTGTTGGTGAGTTTCTAACTCCATTGTTCTATGTACTGAGTGACACTGTACTATACAGAGGAAATTTTTCCTTTTCCACCTTTGTGGTAGATTAACTGATGGTCACCTTGAGTAGGAGCAACCAGCTGACCCGAGCCAGTGGTTTTGGGCATGGAGGCCCACCCAAGGATTGTTGCCAGGAGCATAAAAGGAAAACAGGAGGGTAAGATTGCATGATGCTGATTTTCCTTGCAGGGGCCTTGCTGGAGAATCCCCGAGGCCTCGGCTGTGGTTCACCCATGGGGCTGCCAGAGACCCAAACAGCGTTCCACCTCCGCCCACCTGCCGCCCTCGGAGAGCAGAGGCTTCGGCTGCGGCTCTCTTGGGAGGAGCTCCTCTGGCCTTCCCTGGGCCTCACCTCTGACTCAGCAGACTCTCTCCTTCAGCACCAGCCCGGGGCTTTCAGCGCAGACCTCCAGTCTTCCATTGCGCCCTCCTCGGCCCCCTGATGAGGCCTCACAGGGACAGCACTGTGGGCCCCTGGCCCTCGCTGGATTCCTGGGAGCTCTGGTGTGCAGACAGGTCTCTTGCACTTTTCTGCATCTGACTTTTGGGTGAATATCATAAAATAACCCTATAAATTATATAATTACATAATTATTATAATTATAAATTATTCCTTTATAAACCCTGACAACAACCTTATATTTACTTTTAATTAATTTTCATATGTATGCTATTCAATATATTTTAATCTTTAAAATGATAATTATAAGGGCCAGGGATTTAGCTCAGTGGTTTCACCGCCTGCTGCGCAAGCTCAAGGATCCGAGTTCGGTCCCCCGTACCAAAAAAAAAAAAAAAATTACGGTCTAAAATGATAATTATATATGGTTCAACCTACTACGTACAGGTTATGCTTTTTGATTGGAGACATTCTATATATGTATCATCATATCCATTTATATTTGTACTATTTTAAAAAATCATTGATAAATTCAAAATTGTAGCACTTTTTCCCTTACTGGGTAATTAGGTTCATGTCCATCAATAATTTCTCTTGTCAATATGGGAATCTTTACCCATTCTCTTTATCCACAAGAATACATTTCATTCAACATGTATTGAAACAGGTGCAATGTGGAACCTCAGCCTAGTCTATATTGAAGGCAGTGTGAGTTGTGGATGTATTCATATGAATGATTTCACTGGTCATGCAAATATTTTATTTTCATAAAATTTCTGTTTTGCTTTTAATAGAATTTTAGGGAAGAGAGAAATAATTTCAACTTATCTGGTAATAAATGCAGAATAAAACCTCCTTTAGCCAGTTTTTCTATACATTTATGGTAGATAGTTATCTTAGTAATGTTCTCATTGCTGAGACAGAGTACTCAACACTCACAGATTAAAGGAGGAGATGTTTATTTTGGCTCACAGTTTGTAGATATTTTAGTCCATAGTCAACTGGCTCCATAGCAGAACGGCATGTCAAAGGGGTGTGGCAGAGGAGCAACAGTCCTTGGCATGGCAGTGGAATCAGAGGGATCAAGGGAGAAGGAGGGAGATGGACTCTGTCAGGCCCCACTCCCAGTGACCCACCTCTTTAGACCAGGCTTCAACTCCTATCATCATATTTAGCTGTAAACTCGTCAGTGGACTGATCCATTCATGAGTCTCACACCCCCATGATCCAGTCACCTCTCCAAAGCCACACCTATGAGTGGATGAGGCTTTGGGGGGACATCTACATATAAGCCAGAATAATGGTTTTATTTTTTTATAGCAGCAAAAAGTATAAGTATGACCCTATGTTGGAAACTGAGCCAGGAAAAAAAATGAATAGAAAGCATTATACAGATCAAAATGATTGTCGCTTAATCAAATGCACTTAAAAATGCCATATACCTTTTGTTGTAGTTTCTACAACCTTAGATATTTAATATTTTAGAAGAATATAAATCACTTTTTGAAGATGCAACTTGTGGTCTTTTAAAATTAAGTATGTGATTTTCTAAGAGGTCTCACAGTTACATCTTTGGTAGCGAAGTTTATGTATTTAAGTTAAAATGAAGCTGAGGTTTAAAAACTTCAATTGAAATGAGAAGGCAATAGTACCCCTTCATCATTTTTATGAGAAATCACTGAGATCTTTGTAAAACATAGAGCTCAGAGCTTGACTCTCCACGTGTAAGATGTGAGGTTCTTATTACCATCACTCTAGTAATCACAAGTGTTTCCAATTTCTTTAGACAAAACCCAAAGTACTTTCTGTAGTTATATAAAGTGGACCTGACATTAATAACTGTGGCACAGAGTAGTTGAAAGAACATGGAGCTATGCTGTTTGGTGTATGAGTCCATTGGCCCCAATGGGTTTAAATTCCAGTTCCCATACTTATTAGCCAAGAGAGAGGTGAGTTTGCTAGTTTCTTAGCGCATACATCATTGAAAGGTGGAGCGTGAATGACAATATTACTTTCCCATGAAAGAATGCCTAAAATGGCTTAGCAAAGAAAAGATTGACAGCAAGAGAGCCTGGGGTGGATATTTTAAATGGAAGAAAAAGCCAAAAGAGGGTCCGTGTACTGCAGAGGTGAGGGGAGGAGCAGTAGAAGTTCCTTCTGAATGGCCGAGAGTGGTCCTGAATGCTTGTGAAGAGTTGATGCCCAAACAGAAGTTCTGTGCTCTTCTCAGCTGTTCGGTAGCAGGCTGGCTCCATTCAAAGAGACTGGTGACAATTAGAAACACTGAGGGCCTTCGAGTCCCACTTTCCTCAACTCTACAATGGACAAAATGTAGACAAAATTGCTGTCAGCACCTGAACCTCACACCTCTTGGGTCCTCAGAAACATTCCTCTCCCACACCTACTGCAAATCAGTAACCCAGCACGTTTCCTGACTCACTGCATTTCCTGACACCATGGATGTCTTTGTTGGACAAGCAGATGCACATCTGTGCTTCTCTGTGGGTCCAGTTGTTGCTGGCCCAGGCTGAGGGCAGTGTGCAGAGGAAGCAGTGACTCATGTCCCGGGGAAGAACTATGAAGGGGCAGCAGCAGCCCTGAGCAGAACCTGGGGGCACCTCAGCAGAGATTCGGAAGTGATTTGGCAGCAGCCTCACATCACAGGGAGATTTGGCAGCTGGAAAGGTCTTTGGAAAATTAAAAGATTCTTTGCAAGCTAGAAAGGTAGGGGTGTCTGACAGAGGAAAAGTATTAGAACTGTGGGAGAAAGGGATTGAAGGCAACAGACAGAACCAGGGAAGAGGAGCAGGGATGGAAACCGCTCTGGGGAGAAAGCATGGATGCTTGAAATCAATATGTTCAATCCATTAACTACTCCAGATAGTTTGTGGATTAATTCTAGTTAAAAACATGATAGGGGGAGGTGTCACATGCTTATAATCCCGGCACTCTGGGAGGCTAGGCCGGAGGATCTCAAGTTAGAGTCTTGTCTGGGCATCTTAGCAAGACTCTGTCTCAAAATAAGTAAATGAAACGAACTGGAGATATAGTTCATTGCAAAGGCCCTGGGTTAAATCCTCAGGACTGAAAAAAAAAAATCAGATACTTTAGGGTAAAGAGACATTTTATTTAAAGATCTAAGACATCAGTCTTAGCCTGACAAATGGAGCCAGACACTATCTATCAAATTACAGTTTTATATTAGCCTTTTCTATGACATAGAAATGTGTTTTACAAAAAAGTTTTCCTGATTTTGTCAGATTTCCATGTGATATTTAAATATTCTGAGACTTCTAACACATTATGATGTTCAACTTTTGAGATTTTATGATACATTTTTCAAAAATAAAAGAGTGACATGTATTGGGAAAACACTGACGTGCTTTTTTTCCCCCTCTGCTACAGGAGGGTATTGAACACAGACCTTCATAATAACCTACCTCCCCAGCCTTTTGTATTTTTTAGTTTTGAGATAAGGCATCATTAAGATATTAAGTTGCCCAGGCTGGGCTCAAACTTGTGATTCTCCTGGCTCAGCATCCCAGAGTGTGAGGGTTACTGGATATGTCATCACAGCCAGCTGAAAAGGTTGAGTTTGTTTTGCGAGCTGCAAGGTCTGGTTTTTACTGCTTGGGATATGACTAATTAGCTGTGAAATTGTGAATATGCTCTCTTTTGCAAAATCAGAAGATGATTATATTGAAGACTTTTTCAGCTGATATTGAAGATCTGCTCCTCCATGGTGAAGATTCATAGACAAATGTCATAATTATATTTATGTTGGAAGTCAGCCAGCTAGAGGGCTCTGCTCCCTTTGATATCTCCTGAGCAATTTGGGTTTGTTTTATTTTTTTTTTACAATAGTGGGTGTAACAGTTATTCTCTAGTCTTAGTTATCTTTTCAAATGAATTGGTAGCAACAGGTAATAGGCCTTATCAAACATCTGCAAGCACAGTGGGCCGAGGATAGAGGTAACACACACACACACAATTATGTAACTGAACCTTTCCTCCACACTCTGTTTAAATACCTTAGGGAAATTTAGAAACTTAATTGAAATGAGTGCTAAATAACTGCCCTGTTTGTCTGTTAGTTTGTTCTATAATACAGTTTTAAAGGCAGATTATTTGTTTTGATGATATATTTATAAGAATATTACTAAAATATGAAAATTCAGAATTCCAGACATTGATGATCTCATTGTTTTCCTTTTCAACTGATTTTGAAAAAAATTTAAAATATCAATTAATATAGTAAAACAAGTGCTAAAAACAATTGTGCTTAGAGATTAGAATTTCTAGAACATATGCAGCATTAAGGTTTTTTTTTCATTGTGGCATTATTATAAGTTTCAACACTGTCTAAAACCTTGTAATACAGTGCATTAAATATATTTAACATGCTAATTTTAAATAATTAACTACATAAATGAAGTAACTATATGCCCCTTTGGTTTTTCAATGATTCTTACTCTCTCAATATTAACCTTTCTTCCATCTGAGCAATTATTTAACTAATGTTGTGTAACAGGGAATAAACTAGCTAAAAGAATTAAAGACTTGGCTTCCAATTGGACTCTATAGCTGTAAGCAAATCATGTAAATGCTTTGATTCTCCATTATTTCCGAAGCGGTGAGGTGGAATAAGATGTTCTGTGGCCCCTTCTATGCCATTCTGTAATTTCATTAGTCTTTGGCTATGGGTAAACTGGGCTGGGTTTCATGCTCTGTAAGGCAATTTAATCAATATGAAAGGCAATCTGGATAATTTATCTCAACACTGCTTTTATTCTTAATAGTACGGTGAAACTTCTTTCCCCTTTTTGTGTAGTTCTATAATTGCTTGAATTCTATCCAGGACCATTCTGCAGCAGGATTTCAGATTTAAAATTCCACATTACCTTATCACCTCTGCACTCCGCTGACTGCTAATCTTGATTCAAGGGCCTCTTTCTTTTTGAATCTAACAAATATTCCGAATCCATGAACTTATATGGAATTGGCAAGATCTGTGAAAATGAATGTCCCCATCCCACCGCAAGGGTCGGCTTGATTGTAGTGTGCGCATTTGTTTGTCGCATCTGAAATGTGTTGGGTCCTGTGTCAGTCCATGAGGTCTCATGTGGAGGACTCTACAGCTGGTTCTAAACCAGCTGTTTCTTCAGCTCTTTTTTAAAACCCCAGGGGAATTGCTTGGAACATACATAAAAATATTTCCCAGTAATTCCTAACAAGGGGCAATATTTAAAAAGAGCATGAGCTCAACATTCCCAGATGAGAGGAATAAAAGTGAATAATAAGGCAACTTTGATACTGCTGAGAAGCGTTTCTACTGTGCAATACACACAGCACAGAGTCTGTCATTGTAGCCATTTGTGGGTGTAACAGTCCCCTGGCACCGAGAATAAGCGCGCTGTTATGCAGTCATCTTCCTACCTCCAGAACATTTTCATTTTCCAAACTGAAACACTGTGGCTGTAAATAATAACTGCCCATTTCTCCTCCCTTTAACCGCTTACAACAACCATTTGTCTTTCTGTCTCTGTGAATTTGATGATTCTAGTACTTCATATAAATGGAACGGTACAAAATCTATCTTTGTTGTGACTGTTTTTTTTCACTTATCACAATATCTTTAAGGCTCATCCATGATATTCTGTGTACCTAAATTTTATTTCTTTCCAAGGTGACTATCTCAAATTAGCAATAGCTGGAGTAAGTGGAGAAAGGAAATGTTTATCTAACTAAACCTTTAAAACAAAAGTGAAATACATTACTGAAAATATTGGCAGCTTCATTTAGAAGCCTGTAAGTGATTAAAATACAGCTAATAAGTTTCCACTCAAATTCAGTAAGATAAATACATTATTCAACAACACAAAAAGGAATCACAGAAAGCAAGAAAGAATTCCTTATATCTCTAATAATACTGGCTTCAAATGCTACTAGCTATGTTTTTAGGACAGTGTTTTGAATAAAAAAATGTGCAGAGCTTTTTGCCTGGTGCTACCAATAAAAAATGTAAATCCAGTATGTTTATATGATAACTGTGTCAATGCTGTAACCAATTTTCTATATGTAGGTTGTCTAGGTTAGATGTTCAGAGCAATCTTCATATAAGAAGTTTTTTTTATTATGAAAGGAATGACAATATTAGAAAAATACTTTTTGCTGAGAATGAGTCAATAAGTTTAAATCTTTATTTTTGATATTCCAACAAAAAGCATTCAAAAACAACAAAACAATCAGCAAGATTATGACTTATTTTCTATTAACAAAATGCCAGTATTTCAAATCATAATCTCTTCAAGGATTTTCTTGTCATATTTTTAGTCCTTTACTTTTTCTATTCTTATTTTGTGTTATTATTTTTACCAGGTCTTGCTACCACTTCCCCAAGAGATCTAGGCCAAGTTAATTTTGCTAATAACGAAGAGGATTACATATAAACTGGTCTAGTCTCATTTGCTTATGGGTTGTTAATACTTATTCAAAGATAGACAAGTTGAACTTTCTCTTGATTTAAACTACACTATCTCTGATCACTTTTTACATTATTCTATTGATACTATCAATAATAAACAATGAGAACTTCAGTTCATTTAATATAAAAGCATATTCCAGTTTTATATTTTGCACAAATAATATAGTCAGGCTTGATTAATGAGACTGTATTGAAATTTGTACTTGGTTTCGGGCCACCACTTGAAACATGTTTGGTCAGTGTTGTTGATATGAATAATAAAGCTATCACTCTCTACTAATTCATGTCCACATAAAGATAGATAATTATGTGCTTGGGAACACAGGACTGCAGGCTATTTTTTGACTTTATTAAATATTAAATGGTAGAAGCAGAACAACTGAGAATTATCCATACAGATTTTTTCAAAATGAAAAGATTAACAAGCATAAAAATATGAAAATGTCATTTATTGTATTTGTTTTATATGAGCGATCCATCATACATACAATAAATACCATTATATTTTAATATAGAGTGAAAATGATCTTTTTTTCTGTATCCACAAACTTACCAGACATTTAAAACTTTCCTTCAAAATTTCCATTACAGGCTTTTCTAATGTAATACCTTCAGATATTGCCGATAGTGACTGTGGGTTTTCAAAATTATGTAATTAAGAAAACAAAAATATATTTTTTCCAATGTGCTTTTTAAAATTGTCTCAAGTCTCAATATGGAGAGGCAAAATAAAATACTGTATCTGGTTTTCTTTTCTCTGCTTTTATTGGCTATTACATTTCCTTGGCAGTCTCTTATCTTTACTTGGCTAGCATTCCTGAAATTTCTTAACTATAAAATCTGAATCTTCAACCTGCTTATTCATTCTGCAAAATTGTTTTAAATTTTTTTTTTACTTAATTTTACCCTGAACCTATTTTATCCTCTCTGAACTGAAAGCAAGTTATTCATCCTACTATGTAATGTTTTTTGTGTCCATACCCTTAAAGTTCCTAAGGAATCCGTACTGTTCTTGTCACAATTTTGTGTTCCCTTTGGTATCAGTGTTTATGTACTCAGAACTCTCTGACTTTCTAAAAATGAATTGCATGGAGGGTAAGAGAATTTACTGTATCTTTCTTATAAATCTCAGAACCCTATTGAGATGTATATTACTAAGAGTTATTTTAGATTCTTTGGGGACCCTGCTTAACCTCAGATCATTTTATCTCTTCTTCAAGCAGAAAGCCATATAGAAGCAGCCAAAATATGTATTGTGGTAAGACGTGATAATTTTTAAATTCATGGATGGGTGTATCTTGACAAAGAGTGATTTTTCTTTTCTTTTTTCTTTTTTTGCAGTTTTCCTCACTCTCAATATATTTGGTACCAAATACGAATTTTAAGCTTTAATAAATATACATCATGTATTGTATTTAAAGTCAAAGCTTTCCATATCTTTGGAAGAAAAGGGAAGGAAAGTAACATGTAGTATTTAATGGGAAGATAGGACATATTTTCATCACTGCTATAAAGCTGAACATTCATCCATCCATCCATCCATTCAACAAGTGCACATTGGGTTTCCAGTATATGTTGGGCTCTACCACAGGCATGGAGATTTAAAAATATTTATGACATTGTTTCTGTTTTTAAGAATCTCCTGGAAAAAAAGTGGGCAAGATTGACATGCATGTATGAATACAATACGATGTAATGTACCAAAAAATGGAGGAGATAAGGTTTTTTTAGAGCCATACTTTTCAGTCTACATAGTTTTGCTGGAAAGTTCTAGAATGTTGTTCTCTCTCAGTTCATTCAGGAATTGCCCTGACCAACCTCTGGCTTAAGAAAAATGATTTATGACCTTGTAAATTTATTATTTCAAGGCTCCCTGGAAACTACACAGATGTGGGGTTTGGGTACCGGCCTGTGGTACTGGGTTCTTGTCCGACCGTAGATGCCCTTATTCCTGCTCATCCTGTGGCCATCTCAGTCATGGGCTGTGTTGACACTGGCTCAAGCTCCAGGTCTGTGGCCCTTAGGCAAACCCTCACTTGGTTAGTCTTACTTTCTGGGTCAGAGATGATCACAAAGGTGATGATCTGTCATTTGAGAGGCTGTTACTGGAGCTGGAAAGACCTGCTTCACCTGTACTCTTACTCTTCATTCACTGAGGCCATTGGTTCTGGAGCACTTGCAGCCTTGTTCTTGTGCACTGGCTTCCACTGTGAGCAAGAGCTTCCATTGAGAGTGCTCTAGAAGTGGGCTGAGATATTACAGAGATGCAGATCCAGGGGTTGGGTTCACTATTTGGTGTTCAGCAAAAGGTGGCACCATTGAAAACCCATTCTTTCTCTGTCATTTTGGTGGAGCTTTTCAAACTGAGCCATCTCCCTTCATGAAATGAAGGGAACCATTACCAGGGGCTCCTTAATCTAAAAGGCTGGGTGGATTTTGACTGAATGCATTCCCTTCAGTTCACTGAGCAGTAAGAAAAGATCAAATTTGATCTGATTTTTAAATTGTGTGAAGATCCCTTAAGAAAATTCCACCCTTGCTTTGAACCCTTCTGGTTATCTATCCTACCTTTTTGTTAAAGCCCAGTATCAAGTAGGGATAACTGAGGGGCAGCATCTTCAATGGACTGACACCATAGGAACATTTAAGTTTCAGAGAAAACTTAAATCTAACCATTACTTTTGGTCAGTAGAGATATGCTTTGACTACTCTGACATTATTTCTTTTTTTTCTTTAGGGATTATAAACCTAGAATGGTTTATAATGTTTGGAAGAGTCAGGAACCTTATATTCAGACTATGCCATTTTCATTCATATCCTTCCACACTGGTCCGAAAGATGTACACGTTAATTTAGGCTGTGAAAATTGTATGGAAGAAAACAGGAAATTTCAATATATAAGCAGACATTCAAAATCACACTAAGGATCAATTTCCTGTGATCTGAAGGAATCCTCTGATTATTAAACCTTTCCATGGAGGGTCTCTCAAGGGTGTTTTCTAGTTACAGTTGATTGTGATTTATACTCACACATCCATGTCTCCTGCACCAGAACTACTTTTTTCTAATTATTAGGATCTACCATTTGAGAAACCTCCTAAGTTTTCAGCAGAATTGATTTCAACCTAGGATTCATTCCAGAAGAACTATATACAACTGAGCCAGAAGAGATGACTGATGTAAATAAGTTTGACCTAAGAAAATGATAAGCTGATATCTCCTGAACTCTGATTTAATCTAATCTGGAGTTCTGTTCCAGATACCACTGTCCTTCTAACAATTCAGTGTGGCTATTGGCACGCCAAGTTCTTCCAAAGCCTCAAGGTGATCATGGCCTCTTCAAGTATGGATTTTTTTTGAGCTCTCCCCACTAGCATGAGCTGTGGACACATTTGTTGGTTTAAGCCTAGCAAGTAGAAGCACATGTACACAAACAGAGGTCAAATTATAATTCAGTTAGCAATAAGGAGCAATAGAAACATTTTTCTAATTGCCTTATATATAATTTGAAAGACAAATTTTTTCACACATAAGCTAGTGCCTAACCTATTTGTATAGAGCTATGTATATAGAGCTATGCTTGTTCTTTTTATTCACCCTGTGCTCTCACAGCCACTTCCTTAGCTATACAATGACTAGTCAAAGATTTCATATCGGTGCACAAGACAGAGATTCTTTATTATCTTAGGGCCTGTCTAGAACTCCAGTTCCACTTGGTAGTAAGAAGAAAAAGAGAGCATGGTAATGCTTCAGTAACTTAAAATGAATAACTGCTTTGGAGTTCAACAAGTCATTTGTCCAGTGCAATTTAAGAAAAAAATTGGGGTGCTGTGTATTTGCTCTTTCCATTTATTTCATCCATTCCTTTCTGTATAATAACTAAGTAGATTGATATGTTGTTTTTTTGTTGATAATAACCACATTTGGCAATATGTAGTTGACCATTTAACTATTGGGTAAAGACAAATCTTTAAATTCCAGTCTTGCCTGTAAAGCAATAAAAGAAAATTCAAATTATTTGGAAGGCACTTGAACTTTTCTTTATCTATCAGTTTTTTATGTAAGAGAAGCATCATGGCAAGGGAGAAGACCAGACTTGGAGCCATAAATTCTCCCTTTGGGCCTTGATCTTTCTGGTTACTAACTAGGGAAAGCTTAGCCAAGCCACTGAACTATCTTTTGTATCAGTTTTTAGACTAGTTGTGAGGATTAAATGAGAGACGAACAGCAGCCAATATCCTGTGCATGCCTCGTGCTTATGCATGGTAAGTTACCAAATCTTCATTCTCCATCAGACAGGCACTCTTATATCCCTGTGTGTAGATGAGGAAACTGAGGCACAGAAAGTGAAGTAACTTAGGTAAAATCACACAACAGGAAGAAGAAGCAGGATTTGAATCCTGCATGTCCAGTTTTCAAGTGAGGAACTTTGTCACTAAGTTTTGTGTGACTATATAACTTATACTATGAGGCATGAAACAGATGCAGACTCTAGCTTGGCTGCTCTCACTGGGAAAATGAATAGAGAAAGTCTCCTCGTGCTTCTCTTCATCTTTTGTTTCCCTGACTACAGAACTGACTTTCTTGGATCTTTTTCTCCTGTATCAGTTTGAAAAAATGAGATCCTTCCCAAAGCAGGACCAAGTCACAGTGTGAATGGCTGTTAGATCTGTGGCCTTTTAGCAGACACCTCTCTTAACACTGCTCCATCTGGCCTTTGATGCACAGCCTTCAAAGGTTCTCTATCTCCATAGGCCGAGGCCCTGGGAAGTCTAGCTCCCTGGAGGGTGCTCTGCTCTTGCCTTGCTTCCAAGCCACTTTCTTGGAACTTGGCCTCTGTTACGGTTCGTAACCAGATGTACCCCAAAGCCTCATGCAGAATAAGGGGGGATTTGGGAAGTGATTTGATCAAAGGTGTGTGATGCTCATCAGTGGCCTAGTCCACCAATGACTTTATAACTAAATGTGAAGTCAGGAGGCAACCTCAGCTGGAGGAGGTGGGTCCCTGAGGGCATGGCCTGGAAGCATGTAATGCCCTCCCTTCTCTGTTGGTCTGTCTCTGCCCCCTGATTGCCTTGCTGTAAGCCTACCTCCTCTTCAAAGCCCCTCCACTGTGCCACCCTGCCTTGGAGTCTGTCAACTGTGGATTGAAACCTCTACAGACTATGAGCCAAAATAAACCTCTCCTCCTTTAAGCTGTGGGTGTCAGATATTGTGTCCCAGTGTTGAGAAAGTACCTAAGACAGCCTCCTTCTCTCCAACTCTGAAGATTTACCAGCTTGTGTTCTTACTTACACCATCTTAAGGGTTGCATACTTGGATCCTAAGTTGGATACCCTAAAATGGAGGTGGTAGAATTTTCATGCTGTTCCTCTTAGGCAACTCACATAAAGTTATGAAATGGTGAGAACACAAATGTGAATGCAAAGATAACTTCTTTGACTCTCAGTTTGCTTATCTTTAAAATGGAATAATAATAATAATAATTAATAATAATAATTTGGCTTACACATACTGTACACATTTTTGGCAGGAGGCGGGCACTGGACTGTGCCCCTAGATTATCCATTTTTTCACTGCAACATTCTATGCTGTAGGTATAATAAATTATATAGGCTGGGAACCCAAACATGTGAAAGAATATACCAATTAGCTGAGGTGTCACAGACAGTAAATATTGAAGCTAGATTAAGTCTCTTTCATTACAGAGTTTACGTTCCTATCTTTTACTGAATATCAGTTGCTTTCTTTATGTGATATGCCCTAGCAGTGTTTTAAGATTCTTACAGAATTTAAATGACATAATGTACCTAGTGTACAGCCAAGTACATTTTCTTAGGAAATATAGGTTGCCTTTGCTCTGCCCCTTTCCCAAAAGCTTTGCAGTGATGGGAAAACCAGTCCTGGCAGGCAAGATAGGGCAGCTATTTTGGGCTGGGTGAGTGGGGTTGCAAGGGAGCTATTCTGTATCTCAAATCAAACCAGGCTGGCAGCTTTCAACTTTGACTATACATAGGCCCACTGGCCTCAGTGGTTATGTCTTTATTTAGAATCTCATGTCCCTTTTTGAACCTTGTAATATGAGAAAGAGTGAACAACTCAGGGAAAAGTGAAAGAGATGAATAGATTCAGTATATTTGCAAAAAATTCCTATAGGAATTGGGACTTTTTTTGAAGAGAAAATGAGGGATATAATTCTCTGACTATGTCAAAGATTATATTATCACTAGTGGTGAAATACTTTTCTGTGAAGGAGAAAAATTGGACATGTTGACATCCATGTCCTTTTAAAATCTAAAATTTCACATGTCCATGAAAATGAAGAATGGAAGAATTAGGTTTAGGAATTTCACAACCATAAGAATTTAAGAATCATGAAACTAATATTAGAGTTTTCATTCTTTGGATACTTTGAAAATATTACAGATCTTTCCTTTTTCATGTTCAGTCTGTTCAGGTGGGAGGCAGTCATCTCTATTGTACGTCCCAAAACAGAGTTCTTTGAAACTTTCACCAATGTAACATATTCTTTGATTTGTGTTTTTATGGTGAACCATAAATTTCTCTTTTAAAAATATGAATACATAGTTTATATTCAGTGAGTAATAGTCATACTATAAACCATTTACAATCATTTACACCCTAGCATAGTTTAGTTTAACCGGTCAGCTGAACAAGCATAAATTCTGGTTGAATTTTAGAGAGATGGGAATAAAATACTGTTCCAAGAATATTATTTATATAAGATTAAAGGCACTAGGATAATGTAGCAAATTTGGGCAGTAAGTGTTATCACGAGGGCAGCGGTGGCCACTTTTAGGAGAAAAGATAAAAGAAACTCAGTGGAATATGGGAGAATATGAAATAGTGAAGATGTTTTCTTCTAGTTTGTCAGGCCTTACAGCTCTGTGCCAAGTACTGCAACAATACTAGAGCAAGACACGACCCCACTGTTGATGACTGTATTAATTAGTGTAGCAATGGATGCTGTAACAAAGACACTCTGTATATGTATTTCACAATTTCACACACACATACACACACACACATAACACAAACACACACACACACACACACACACACAATTGTCCATGATATCCCCAGGGGATTTTGTTTGCAAGATCCCCACGTTTGGTAAAATCTGTGGATTCTCAATTTCCTTGTATACCCTGGTATATTTGTATATAATCTACCAACATCCTCTCATTTACTTTAGTCATTTCCAGATTACTTTAAATACCTACTATAATGGAAATGCTTTGTAAGAAGTTGTTATACTATATAGATTAGGAAAATAATGACATGAGAGAGAGACTTTGCATGTTCAGTACAGACATAATATTTTAAGAATATTCTTTGTCTGCCATTGGTTGAACCTATGGATGTGGAACCCATGGATACAGACAACTGACTTTCTACCATAATTGTTCAAGTGTGAAAGAAATGTATTTAGTTCTACAAAGGTTTCAGGTGGATTGGATGGAGGACCTGGTCAGTGAGTAGCTCTTCCACCTGCCGTCCTTGAGGGACAAGAGCTCCTTCAATCTTGTGGCTTCATCTCTTACTGGGGCTGCAGTCAGTGCCACTCACCTGGCAGAAGTGGGAAGAGGGCATGGAGGAAGCCTACCATCTTCTTAACGGAACTCGTCGGTTTGGGCACTGTAATGACTAGTTACAAGGCAGGGTGTGAAGGTACTTACTTGACCACCAATAATGAAAACAGAGTTTTGGTTAACTTCTAGCATTCCCTACTGCACAAACTTGAAACTAATTTTATGAGAAGAGTTACTAGGACTCATAGGAAATGTGGCTGTTCTACTGTGGCAGTTCTGCGTGGATGAAGCGCCCACTACTTGAGCACGAGCATACAAAGATTCAATTTCCCAGCAAGTTTTTATAACTTCTTACTCTTTTATTCTTCTTCCTCCACTACCTGGGCTGCTTCCCTATGGGTCAAAACTGCTCTCTGTCCTTCAAATCCTCTAGGCCAATGTCAGCAAACTAGGGACAATCCCCGCCTGCTGCCTGTTTCTTTATAGCCACGATGTAGGTTGACCTTTGTGTTTCCAAGTGGTTAAAATAAATCAAAGAAATCATTTTTCACAACATTTTTTTTTTTTTTGTACTGTGGATCGAACTCAGGTCCTTGCGCTTGCAAGGCAGGTGACAGAACCACTGAACTAAATCCCTGGCCCTAACAACATGTTAAAAATTACATAAAACTTTGAATTTTTGTGGCCACAAATAGTTTTTATTTTTAAAGACAGTTGTGCTCCTCTATACATTGTCCATGATTGCTTCTGCCTACAACCGAGTTCATCAGTTACAATAGAGATAGTCTGACCCACAAAGTGTAAAATATTTGCTGTCTGGCCATTTGCAGTATGCCTGGCCTGGGTCACAGGGTGGTGGAAGGCTCTACTGCAGAAGAAGGTTTTAAAAACAAGCTTGAGTGTGCTGTGAGTCTGGAAGAAAGGGTGAGGTGAGCGCAGGCGCCTCATCTCCTGTGTGAGTAACTGTGAAAGAGGAGGAGTTGGTCAAATGCAGAGAAGAGATTTGTGCTTATCTTCAAGCTCAGAAAGGACAAGGAATCAAGAAGTAGAGGCAAATAAAAGGCCTACCAGAAGCAAGTCAGAGGTGGGCCCAGGATCCATCACCACTCCTCCTCGTAGTGCTTCTCTCATCCTTCTAAAACTTATATTCATTTGCACATTTAGTACCACGAGGCCTCATCCTTTTATCTCCTACAATGTCTACCGCAGTGATTTTCACTAATTTGGTATTCAGCCAACTTTGACTGATTGATTGATTGAGTGTGTGAGTGAGTGAATGAATGGAGCTGCTGTTTAATTGTATGATACCTTTATAGAAATTTTGAAAAATTGACTAATTTGATCACATGCAGCTCCATAGACATGTGCCTTCACAAGCAGGAAGTGATGTGGATTTCCCCTCCCCTTCCCCCTAGCTGGCACCTTTTGGCAGAAAACTATGTTGAAGGACACAGTCACCTTGAAGGGAGGAATATGGCCATTGTTGTTGGACAAGACCTTGCTCACATATGCAACTTAGCAAATGTGTTGGCTAATTTTATGTACAGCATAACTGGGCTGAAGGACGTCAAGACACTGGTAAAAACATTACTTCTGAGAGTCTCTGTGAGGGTATTTCTGGAAGATAGTAGCACTGTTGACTGGGGAAGATGGATTTCCAATCCACAGAGGTCCTGAACAGAAAAAAAGGCAGAGAATGGGCAAATTTGTTTTCTCTGCTTGAGCTTGGACATCCACCTTCTTCTGATCATGAACGCTGGCATGCCTTTTGCTTAGACTTTCATGTTTGGACTGGAACTATACCACCATCATTCTGATTCTTCCAGATGATGGAACCTCCTACCCTCCATAATTGTATGAGCAATCTCTTGTAATGGATTTCTTTCTACATGGCTGTATGTATATGTAGATTTATATTTATATCCTATTTATTGTGTTTTCCTAGAGAATTTTGACTAATCTAGCAAGATTCTTGCTTGTACTCACCTCACATGGCAGCTATCTGTTCTTCTAAATTTACCTAAAAGAGAGCAATACAAAGTAATTGTCAAGTCATTTACTTGCAGCAAGCCAATTGGTTGGTACAAGTATACCTCCTCAAGTACTCAGATGCTGATCAATTTTCACCTAAAAGATGACCAGATGCTGGTTCAGAAGGAAAGGTTATATGCTGTAAAAATACTTCATGGCCAGATATGAGAATAGTGTTGAAATTGGAGCCTATATAAATACTTTGGTGCTGTTCCATTTGGATACATGCCACAAAAAATAACCTAGAGTAGTTCTGAGAAAGTGTCAATAAATCAACTGTTTAGCTTGACACTACAATGTATCAATTTATTTCTTTTATAAGCCTAAGTGCTCTTCAAAGCTGGACAATATTAAAGACCTAGTTTGAAATTTGTCCTCAGATAGGCATAAAGAATGACCAAAAAACTAATTCAGAAGAAAAATTAGGTGAGAAGACTCAACTTCTGCTGGATAAAAATAACTGAAATTTCAGTAGTTTCAATTCAATGTCCCTAGATCTACTAGAATTTTCAACTAAAAGACTGAAGTAATTCTTTCCGATATACTGTTTCTTCCTGAACACACTGGAGTCATTCCACTGTCTTTTACTTCATCTCTTCTTTCTCCCCTTCTTATAAACTTGCCTTTGACCATCCCCTGTTATTCTAGCTGGGTAGTTAGTCGCTTCTTGGTGTATTATTAAACCCTAATATTCCAGTATTTGAGAAGGATCCTAAAATAAAGACGCTAGTAATTCATTTATGGAAGCAAGGAGTGAGAAAATGCAGTGATGTGGAAGAAATCTCAAGTACACTAGCAGAAATAAAGGGTTTTTTTTCATCAAAGCCTTCAATATATTAATCTTTGCTGACATTCCTTAACGTATGGTACACATATAAGATATAATATTAAATGAATGGACTTTTTTTGACTTAGAGCTTCTTTTAGTTTAAAGGAGAATGTTCTGGAATGCCCCACATTCAGAGCTAGGACAAAAGAAACCTGCCATACAGTGTGTCCGGGACAAAATTTGAGTCTGAGGTAGAACTGGCACAGGCTGCTTATTCATCAACTTGTATCAGAAGAACTAAGCTGAGATCACTCGCATTATAGCAGGCATACAAACGGGTTAGAAGGGTGCATGTTGTGGATAAATAAAATGAAACACTGAGACTGGTAAGCCCTTGAGGAGGGTGGGATTTGGGGAGAGCAGACAATTTCTAATTCGTGTTTGAGTGTATTTAGCTCTCTTCTGTTGGCTACATGGGACCGGTGAGCAGTGTGAGGATACTTCGGAACAGGAAGGAGAGTGGGGTTTGGGTACGCTGCTGTCACACTGTCCTGACACCCCTGACAGAAGGCAGCTGCCTGTAAGCAGCTTCTCACAGTGACAGTGGGTCAGAGTATTTAACACTGGGTCAGAGTGAAGCAAAAGATTCCCTGTGCTGGGCATGCCACTTAGTTCCTACGTTATCTTTCCGCGTGGCATTTTCTTTATTAAAGTTTGCCAGACTTTAAGGGTGTAATCCTCCCATTTTATACATGAAGAGAAATTAAATAGCTGTAAAGTTTATGGCAGTTAAATCTCTTGTCTTGAGTCTTCTCTCCAATATAGCAATCTTTTTTTCTTATTGAGTCCTGGTAAATTCAGAAGTGCAAGGATTTGACATTATTAGATCTCCCACAAGTAACAAAAGTGAAAATTCCAAAAAAAGACTTTTTTTTAGACAGAGCCTGGCTATATAGTTGCATCTGTACTTGAACTCACCGTGTAGCCCAGGCTGGCCTGGAACTCAGGATTGTCCTTCTGCCTCAGCCTCCTGAGTGCTGGAATTATGTGCCCCATGCTGGATCTAGAAAAACCAGATGTTGATTATACTAAAATATTGTTGAATCAAGAATTACTTGCAGCAAATGGAATATTAATCTGGTTTTGCCTCTGTCAGTTCCCTTTTAGGGAAAAGGTATGCGTGTTTGTTTTGTTCTAATGATATTTGCTACTATGGAAATTGATCTAAGGTATTGGCCTAAGACTTTGGCAGTTCACAACAAATACTTCAATGATGGATTAAAGTGGAAATTAGATTATGAACACAAAAGATGTATTTTTCTTTACTTTACTTTCAAAGATCTTAATAATTAAAATTAACCAAACATTCCAAACTTTGCGTCTGCCATTCTCTTCCTTAATTCATATCCTCTTCTTCAAAAGGTCATTTACCTCTGCTTTATGGCAATCTGTACCCATTTATATTTAGTTGCTCTTTCTTCCTTTTCTTTGTGTCTATGTAAACTTTTTTCATTATTCAAAATGTAATTAATGCCTTAAAGAAGGCAATACAGAGGAGTGGACCAACTAGAAAACTGAGCCTTTCATAGAGTAGATTTTTTCCAGTTTTATGTGTACATGTAAGAAGAGTGCACAAGTGAATGGTCATCAAAGACCGTCACCCAGCTTTAACATTTATGAAAGTTCTGCAGATTTGGGTCTGTTGTTCTATTGCCACTCTCCCCTTTATTCTGTCACTGGTGTATTAAAATGCAATCTGAAGACATAATATTTTTCCACTTATATTCTTAAAATAAATATTTTGTATTGAAATTCTAATTGGCTGTGTCATTTAGACTGAGGAGACGTTTTAAAATATCTTTCTGGATCCTTATTTCTTCTGCCAAATGGTGGTAATCATGATGATGATAACAAAAAAATAATAATATTAAAAAACAAACACAAGCATTCATTGCTTATAGTTGCTCACTGAGGCAAAAGTGAGACAATATATATGATTACTAGCATATGGTAAGAACTCAATCTAATTTAATTTTCTTACCTTCTTATAGTATTTGCTCAACACATATTATTTAGTGCTTTCCTCATATCCAATTACTCCAACTTTCATAGCCCTACTCCCTTAAATTCTTTAACAATTAAACATTATAAACCATTTCATTCTAAGTAGGAAGGGAGCTTGAGAAATAACCCAAGAAGTATGGGCCAAGGGGAAAATAAGAATTAAAAATATGCTGGAGAGTTTATTGCAGAGAAATGTCCAGTATGCTCTATGAACCAATATATGTTTTAGAGGCTGACTGTAATTTGATATTTAAGTGCACATAAATGCAAGGGCATAGATTCACAAACCGGGTGTCAGTTCAGCATCTGTACCGAGGTTGTACTTGGAGCACAGGAATCTTTCTCTTCACTGTTTCTTTCTCCTGCAGGATGCCCCACACAGAGGTCAGCAGCAGGTTCTCAGTGAGGACAGCTTGTTAGAGACATTGTTGAAAATGATAATGTGTAAGATGTTACAGTTGATAATTTCCCCTGATTTCAACAAAATATATTGCAGTTTATTGAAGTAAAAGCTCGATGGGAATGCTGACTCTTCATTACCTTTGTGGAAAGTAAGGGTCACACTGAAGTATTAACAGTTTAATTTTTTTCTATCCAAATGTTGTCTTTTAATTCTTTTCCTTGCCTTATTCTGGTAGGTAGCGCATGCAGTAAAATGTGTAATAGAAGCCTTTTTCTCAATCTAAAAGGGAGATTGTTCAAAATTTTCTTCTTGTTAGTTATAAATTATACTACCTGTGGGGTTTTGTAGATGACCTTCTCTTATTAAGAAAGTTCTTTTCCCTTCCCACTTTTCTGAGAATTATTATTTTGAATGGCAATTAAATTCTGTCAAATGCTTTTGATCTATTGAATGATCACATAAGTTTTTCCTCTTTAGTTTGTTAATATTGTGCATTATATGATTGATATTTGAATGTTAAATAACCATAAACTCCTGGAATGAACACCACCTGGGCATGTGTCATGGTTTTTTATATATAACTGGGATTGGTGTCAAGGAACGTCGTGTGTCCCTTAGGTCTTTAATATTATCTTTTTGGAGTGTTTTAGTCTTGTTTGACAGCAGAATAACATATTAATAAGATGAGTCAGAAATTGCTCCAAATAATTCCATTTCCCAAAAAGTTTGTGCAGGAGTGGTATTATTTCTTCTTCAAATGGTTGATACAATTCACTGGCAAAGCAATAAGTTTTCTTTGTTGGGTTAAAATATATATTACTAATTACTATATTTCCCTATTTTTCCTCATCCCAGTTTTGGAACTCTAAATGAAAAAAACTAAATTTCATGTAAATTGCCAAATGTATTGGCTTACAGTTATTTTCTTCTATTCATAACTTACTAGTGACAAAGAGTAAGGCAACCCAAGTCTTCTGACACCATGTCCAGTGCTTAATTTGCTATCCTAACATGATACGAGTCATGACTTAAAGAATTTGGCAAATATTTTTTGTTCTCTGGTAATGTACCAGAATTTTTGCTATGCTATGTAAATAAAAATGATTAAGATGATATTGTTGGCTTGAAGAATCCCACTGTCTCATAATGGAGATAAACTTATAGATAATAGGGTTCTTTTTTAATGCATAAATTTACTACCGTGAATTGAATACCACATAAGGAGAAATAATTAAATTCCTCTAGAAATAGAACCATTTTAGAAAGGTTTATAGAGAAGGCAGTGTTTGCCATGGCCTTGAAGGAGCTGTAGGAATTTCCCAGGTAGAAAATAATTCAAAGTAGTGATAATTTAATATGTTAAGGAACCAAGAAAAGGCAAGTTATGCTCAAAGAAGGACAGATCTGTGCTGATGAAGGTATGTTCAGAAATAGAGTTTAAGATGTAGGTGGGGTCTGACTTTGAAAGATTCTAGTTATACACACCTGATAGTATATGGAAAGTTAATGGGGTAACTTAAGTGGAGACATGACATACTTAAGATATACAGATTAGATAGAATTGGCAAGATTTCTCAAAAATGGATTTGGAACCAGATGTATCAGAATCACCTGGTGAAATGTGTTAAAAATGCAGATTCCTGAATCCAAGCCCAGCCCCATTTATTGGCAGCAGGCCAGAAAATATGTGTATTATTATCACTCAGGTGATTCTTGACATATACTCAGATTTTAAAACAATTCAAACTATCCAGTCCAGGTTCTCCTGAACTTGCAAACAAAATATCCTCTTTTTTGTTTTCATTTTGTACACCCACAAAAAATTTTAGTTTAACAAGTAGTTTCTACAGTTAGAAATAGTTTTAAAACCACAGGACTAGAAGTTGGAGAAATTAGTGTTGTATAAACCATTTGAGAGTTAAAGCAGTGATTTCTAAGTGTCTTAGGAAGTGCTAGGAGGGGTGAGGGAAGGTAGGGCTGGAATCAAGCATCATTTCTAGAGTAAAATCAACAGAATGTACAGAAGGGCTTTAGAGAACGGAGAAGCAGAGGAAATCTAGGCTTACTCCAGGTAAGATCATCCAATTTGGGCCCCATGATCTATATTTCTGTATCCTTCCCACTCTTTGATTCCTGTCAATGCAACAGTGGTAGGAGAACATCACCAAGTATAAACCATAAGGTTCTTATGGATCTGAATTGGTGGTTGACTCACCATAAACCACTTGCTGAGAAGGGTAATCCTTAAATTGATTATTTACCATGCAGTGTTACCACCTCTCAATAACAGGAATTTAAATTACTTTAAAAATAAGTGACTCTCTAGGCATGAGCTGGAAGGTTATGCTTTTACAATGATTCAGTTTCAGAAATTCTCCTCTTTTCTGGGATAGCAAGCTAAATTTGCTACTCTGTTCTTGAGCAGAAAGAATTCAAAAACCAAAATAAAATAACAACAAGCCCTTAGTGTTAAAAATACATAAATTTTAAAAGCATGGAGAGACTATTTTCATCTCTTAAAATTTTTTTGTTTTGTTTCCCTTTTATTTTAAAAAAATTATACTTAGCTTAAATTTGAACCCCTGACCAAAGTAAAGCAAATCAGACCATTGGTATTTTGGTTTACTTGCTGCTGAGTGGTTTTCTAACAGCACCAGTTAGATAAAAAGATCACTGGAACTTGCCTAGAATGAATAAGTAACTCCTTCAGAAAACTGGTAAGCTAAAAATCTGCTAGCCTGTTTGAACTGGTGGAGAAACACTGTAGTGGATTGACTAATGGTCAACTGGTAACGCCCAGCTGAACTGAATCAGCGTCCTCTGGGCACGGAGGATCCACCTGAGGATTGTTACCAATAGCCATGAAAAGAGATCCGGAGGAGAAGATCTTGCCCTGATGATTTTCTAGGAGACGCTTGCTGCGGATGGTTTTCCTGATGTGAACTTGGCTGTACTCATCGAACGAGCTCAGGGCCTCCCTGTTCCTGGAAATGGTTGCTGTTTACCATCAGGGGAGCTCTGATCTTCACCGTGAGCATCGCTTCCTGGCTCCGATGTGGATCCCTCAGCTTGGTGGTGCAAATCCTTCATCTCACCGGGATGGGTTTTCTTGATTCCACCACTGGCCCGGGTGCAGATCCTCAATACAGATAAGTATGAGACATTGCGTCGGCTCTAGGCCACCGGCTGGACTAGTGGAGGACACTGCCTTGGACTCTAGGCCTTTAGCTGGGCTTGTGAGGGTCATTGCTGGGATCCAGGCTCTCAGCTGAATCCTTTGGGCTTCTGGTGTGTGGTTAATCTCTTGCACTCCTTTGCATTTGACTTTTTTGGTAATTATCATAAAATAATCGTGGAAAAAAATGTGTTCTGCATTTAATGTATTCCCTTGCCAAATCCTGCTGACTACAACAAACACAAAACACACTGAGTTTTGCTAATCCTGAATCAAGTGCATGGGTTTCTTTCTTGGGCTCCACTGCAATCAGCTCTCAGGAAGAGGGGCAAACATTTCCTGATCTTAGAAAAAGCTCTTGATCACCCTCATCTTTAGTTTTCCAATCTGTAAAATGAAGCTACCATGCTCTTAAGATAAGATCAAAGATATTAAATATCATATGATATAATATATAGTCATTACATCTCTCGACAACATTTTGTGTGTTTTTTTCTTCTTTCTTTCCTTTTTTTTGTTTTTTGAGACAGTGTCTCACTATGTAGTTCAGGCTGGCCTTGAACTCACTATGTAACCTAGGCTGGCCTCAAACTTGGAGAGATCCTCTTCCCTCAGCCTCCTGAGTGCAGGATTATAGGCATGCCCACTGTGCATGGCTCCACGAGTTTATTAATGTTTGTTATTATCTGGATGGCCAAACTGGTGAGACAGCAGTGGAACAAATGCAAAGGTTTTGTTTATGATTTCACTCTGAAAACAGACTCAGTTCTCTTTTATGAAATTATATTTGCCTGATTTGCAGTTTTTGTGGCTTCTTGGTTATTTTTTCTGTAAAATTCATGAAAAGCTGAGTTAGAATAATAATTGCCAACTGTCTTGACAGCTTTACAGTCCTCTTAAGCACTTTCTTAGACTATATCCCTGTAACTTCACACAACACTTTAAAGGAGAATTATATTTCCAGTTTATGATGTGGACATTGAATAATTCATATTAGACCACATAACAGTGAGTCTGAAGATTCATATTTTCTGCTGAAATATAAGGTTTGTTTTCCTATGTTTATGTTTCAATGTAAGTTCCAGGTAAGCATGGGATTTATGGCCCAAATTAGAACATGTTGGGAGTGATGGTACTAATAATCATGCCAGGACCACAGAGGTAAACTCTGCCTCCCTTGGGTGAACAGAAACGTCTTGTTAAAATCCAAGTTTCATGAGACTGAGTGGTCAATGTGAAGTTTCCCAACCAGTGTTGTTTTTAGACTATCCCCAACAGATAAAAATAATACTTTTACACTGAACCTCAGAGAAAGGGTTTCTAGGTGGAGAATGTAATTAGAAAGATAATTGGCTTTTTGACATAAGAGGGTGAATTTTTTAAATTTTCAAATTACAGTCTCCCTCCTTGTATGGATGTTTTGTCATTTATCCCCCCTCAGTCAGATTCCCTGCAATATAATTTGGATAAATTCTGAAAATGCCCACAAAAGAGCCATTGTATGTGACAAGGTGACTAAAATCATTTTGAAAGATTTTATAAAAATTAACTGGACAGTATTTTCAAGGCAGGCTGAGGTAATTTAATGAATGCGCAAGGTTCTAGAGAACCTAAATTATCTTTAAAAAGAAAGATTAACTACATCTTTTGTCATCTATTTCCTGTCTGTTCTCATTGACCACTAGCTGCACAAATGTGCATCCTTGTCTCTTTCTATTCCTCCCTACTTTCCTTACTTATTTCTTTTCTTTTTTACTTCCTTCTTTTCTCTCTCCCCCCTTTTCTCTTCCTGTTTGTTGATGTTTCTCTTTCTTTTCTAAAACTCAACACAGTACAAAGGATGATCAAAATTCACAGAGAATAAAGACACATTGCCATTAATCCTCAAGATACTTCTCCCTCTTGCTTCAAACACGCTTATCCCATGATTCTTGCCACTTTCTGAAGCAGTTCTGGAAGTTCTTCTGTGTGTGTCTTCATGAGATGTGATTAAAATATAAATAAAGGATAGAATAAAAGATAGATAATAAGAATTAAGGAGATAGATCTTTTGTGAATGAGAAGGGAACCAAGAGATATAGGGTGAGAGGAGAGAAGGGTATTCAAAAAAGAATTCAGATGTGTTATGCACTTGTATCAACTCCTCCCATGAGGAATGTGATCATTATGTACTGAAAACATGAACTAATAAAAAATAAAAATTGAAAAAAATACAGTGAATGCTGCTGCCCAGTGCTATCCAACAGAAATGCAGGCTGCTAAAAATATTACGCTGAGTCCCTGTGTACTTTATTCACTGATACTGTGCAACTTCTAGATCTTCCCTAAAGTCAGAGGGAAAAGTTTTAAATCAATTCAGGACATTGAGACAGACATGAGAGCACAACTAAATTTCTAGAATTCTCACAATACTCGCTTATTGCTTGATTCTTTGGTTCTGAAAACAAGTTGAAGATTTTCTCATCCTCCCTAGCAAGATGAGCAACACAATGGCATTCAGCACTTCTGTTTTCATACCAATGTTATGAAGAACCATTAAAAGTTTTCTGACAACTACTTTGCACCTCATCAAGGGAAATCCTAGGCAAATATGATCATTATTTCTTGGCTATTGGACAATTTCTAGTTGTCACAAAAACAAAACTTAAATCACCTCAATAAAAGTTATATAAGACATACTACTAGGGAAGAGGGAAAATCTGTCTCTAAATTTTAAAAAAAGAAGCAAAGAAAAATGGGAACTGAATAACTGAGATAGCTTCATTTTATACATCATATATTTTCTTCCTCCTTTCATGAGTCGGTTTATGAGGGAATTAAAGGGATCAAACAGAACATACTCCTAACATTCCATTCCCTTCACACTTGGTTTTGAATCCTAGTGCCACTGCTGACTACATGTGCAACCTTGGAAGATTACTCAAACCATTTGCAAAATCAGAATAAATAGAGTCCTCCACTCAAGGTGTTGTTACTGGAGTTAAAGAAATGTTAATGCAAGTCACTGGGCATGTTAGTGGATGCCACTCACACCAGCACTGTGAGAGGCTGAGCCAGGAGAATTGCAAGTTCAAGCTCAGCCTGAGAAACTTAATGACTTGGTGAGAACTTGTCTCCAAAAAAGTTTATATGGATGTATATATGGACATGGACATGGACATAGATATAGATATAGTTGGGGATGTAGCTCTGTGTAAAATACCTAGCTGCAATTCCCAGTACTACAAAAAATTAAAATAAATGTAATACAAGTAAGTTTCCTGGAACAGGGCCCAATACTCAACATGTAGTGGATACTTGAAAGTTGTTATTATTCACTTTATCTTGAGATATTTTCCCAAGATGGTGTTCGTGTTGTGCTTGACAATCTTGTCTGACACTCGGAAGACTGTGCTGCTACTTGCCTATTGTTCTTTTCAAGGTTCTGCCAAGAAAGCCTACCCCTAAAACGCTTCTCATGCTCAGTAACACCCCGCAGGCCTTTAATAGGAAACAAAAATTCCCACTTCTCCAGTCCCTGAGAGGAAACCCTTCTGAATCTGGTATTAGTCCACCAAAGGATTTTTTTTTTTTAAAAGCAACTTTTTTTGGACACTGGAAGGGGCAGAGGGTTTAAGTGTTTCCAGGAATGAAAGCAGAAACAGGAAGAACGGGGAGAGGAAGGAGGCATTGAGAACCACAGCCTGCTGCATAGAAACAGTCTGCACCTCCTCAGGATTTTGCCAGCATCCCTGTACCACAAACATCTTGTTCATCCAAAACTTTGGTAAAGAGAAGGGAAGTAATGGTGGCCAAAATGATATTTTTCGAGACAAAGAAGATTTCCAGAGATGCACCTCTCCTAAGTGACACCTGGAAATATGTTGGTACATATGAGTGAATATCTCGTTGTTTGAGGATTCCTTCCTATGTGTCTTGCTTTAAGAATGAAGGGTGATGTCAATTATGGAAAAAAATTAAAACAAAACAAAAGCCACCCAGTGAATCCTAGGACTTACTGCTCCAATTAAGTAAGAAGACACGTTACAGCATGAAAGATTGGGTAATAATTCATACCTGTTATGTTTCAGTGTTAACAGTGAGCCTAAGTGTACACTACCCTCATTTAAGCATGAACTCTCTCTGCACAATAGCTTAAGGCTTTGACTGTTCAATTGCATTTTTTTTGTTGAAGAAAATTACAAGGAAACATTGAAAAAAAATCTCCCTGGTTAAAAAAAGAGAAGGGACCTCATAAAATATAAATCTGGGTAAATTGAGTAATAAACGATCCATTCCACTAAAAACAGAAGCTTTGAAGTTCTTCTCCTGTTCAAAAACAAAAACTCAGCTTCCCAGAGGACACATTTCTAGTGCAATCAGTTCTTGGGTACCACAGTAGCCTGGTGTCTCCCTGGGGTTCCAGGTCATGCTGGGGGAGCCTGACTCATGGCCACTCTCCCTCCCATAGTCTTGCAACTTCTGGTGAAGGGAGCATGGAGAGAGTTCAGAATTGGTTTCTTTTTTGAAGAAATTCTCTGGGTTCTTTAGCTCAGAGCAGCTGGATGGCTTGTGTATGAGCTGGGCCTGGGTTCTTTCTCAGAAAAAATTCCTGGACTAAGGATCTAGAAGGCCTTACTCTGGGTAACCAGGAAGTAGGGTTATAAAAAGACCATGAATATGGAATTTGGAATCAAATGGCGTAGGTTCAAATCCAGTTCTCTAGCAGCAAGAGTTTGGGCAAATTACTTCCTTCTTTCTTGTTGTTGTTGTTGGTGGTGGTGGTGGTGGGGATGGTGGTACTGTGGATTAAACCCAAGGCCTTCTCACTGAGTGACATCCCCAGCTCATTCTTAATTTTTTTAAATTTTGAGACAGGATCCAGGCAGGCTTTGAACTTGTGATCTTTGTGCCTCAGCCTGCTAGAAAGCTGAGATTACAGTCCTGTGTTACCAGGCCTGGCTACTTCACCCTTTAAGCCTCACCATCCTCAATCAGAGTTTAACACTGCCTTAGAGAGATCAAGTGAAGTTTAAAATGAGAAAATGTGAACAAAGTGCTTAGTAAATTGCAGGGGATAAAAACGCACAGTCAAGGAGAGTAGCTACTATAGTTAATTCAGGATGTGATACACTGGTGGTGGGGTGGTGAGTGTGATTCTTCTGACCAATGGTTTCATTGAACTGCAATCCATTCACTCACTGAAATATAAATAAGCAAAAATTATGAGGGCCTGGAATGGGCAAGGAATAAACCACCACAAAGCATTTGGGGGAACATTGTCTTCACACGGCTTCACTGTTTGAGGATATGGCCCTTGGTAGCAGCAACACCAAGTAGAAGGTGGCATGGCAATAAGACAATGTCGGTGAAATGCTCTTGGAGCTAGGAAGAGGGAGAGATTATAATCTACTTGAGAGGAGCTAGAGAAGACTTTGCAGATGAAGGTCCCAAGTTACACATCTCTAGAATCTTAATATTTTGACAAAAGGACTCATTATAATTATATGGATTTGGAAATTTCAAGTTGGAACAATCCATGTCCTACAGTGTAAAACTTTGAACATGTTTGAGAGAATTCAAGTTCCATGTGTATTCTCAGATTACAAGTAACCTCAGGCCAGAAAATCGGTATCCATTTAAAATGAAAATCAGGTTTGGCTTTTCCTAGAGGACCGCTGGCCATTTGCCCAGTGGACTCTGCAGTAACAAACTTTGCAAATTTGAAAAGAAGTGGAGGGAAGTAGCAGAAGAAAAGAGAGGAAAGCCACTCTCATCTTTGTCTGCAAAAGCTTTGCCTCATGGCCAGGTGTCAAGAAAATTTGCTCATGTTCTCAGAGAAAGTTGGCTTGTTCTTGATAGGAGCACTGGAAATTTCTGTCTTCCCTTTCTTTTCCTTTTCCTTTCTAACTCTTCATCTTCTTTCATGTAATTTGCCATTTTCTTCACTCATTGGTCCATTCATTCACAAAATATTTATTAAGTTTTAGACTTGGAACATATGCAACACCGGAGGTAAAAAAGTTGAATAAAGCAAGTTTCCTTGTTCCAATCACCCTGGCCAGGAGTCCCCTGATATGAGGAGAGCCCTGATATCAGACATTGGCTTTTCTGTAGTTCTTCTATTTCTGCATGTGTTTCTAAATACCATTCGGAGCTGTTGGTCTGTCTCTCTGATTTTATATACTGCCATTTTATGCTTCTACCTCTTTATAAGCAGGTTAGCCTTATAGCTAAAAGCATTATGAAATTTCAATACCAAGAAATGATTCCTCTCCTAGATTGAGTTAGAGCTGTGAAAGACAGTCATTAAAGCCTGTCTTACTAGGAAAGCATGGTCTCTTGATTCATTTCACCTCTTTTTTTTGGAACTTTGCACTGTATCCACTATAAACGGTAATTAGAAAAAGGAACATTTAACTAAAAATAGAAAGCCTGGACATGACGAGGAGTATCTAAATTATTGAGGGATCAGTTTATTTTCTAACCTCTGATTTTGGGGATAACTGCTTCATTTTTCCCTTCACTGTACCTGTAAGAAGACGGCGCTGGACTATAACAAAAAATGTTCTGGTCTTCTCTAAGAAAGAATTGGTCCAGTCCTGCAAGTTGGATTAGCTGACACAAGGCAGGAAGCTAGAATACATTTGCATTTATTGGTCCAGTGGAGTTTCTTGCTGAAGTGTTGTGCTACATTATCTCATCACTGTTTTATACCTGACATCTGCCCAATTGTCTTATATACTTTAGAAGCAACTGTCATTTTATCTTGAAGAACAATTAAATCTTCTGAAGGCTAAATGTTTCCAAGGAAGAAGGAAAAAAAAAGCCAGACAACAGTTTAATTTATTGAAAGTTATTTATAATTTAGTACTTACTGTCCTGAAAATGCTTGTCCCCTTGGAAATATGATTCAGATGCCCTGAAGTGAAGAAACATTTTCCTTTTTCCTGTGTAAAATACGAAACAAAAGACAACCGAAAATCACTTCATTAAAACAGTTCCTTTGTCCTTTTGACAATGAAGATTGAAGAGTAGTGCCAGTTTGGCTAGGTGGGTGGTCCTCTTTCTGCCCTAACCTTAGCATGACCTTACAAAAATCACTGAAAGTTATTCCATGGTTCTAGAGAATTAAAAAATATGTCTTGAAAAGCAATAATCTTGTACACTAGGGGATTTCAGAAATGCCATGGATTAAAAATAAGTTTCTAAGAGCTGAAGGATCTGCCCAAGAACTTCAGCTCAGCCTAAGTCTCTGCTTTCTATGGACCATGCAAGTGCTCTCACCTGGGGAAACCTCTCACTACTCGGGTCACATGCGTGGTCCTTGGGATTGGCTCTGTCAAGATCTTCTGCAGGTCGATTTTACCATCGACTGCATGGGTCTAAGTCAAGGTAGGTATGAAATGTATCAAATGAATTTAAAGTATGTTGCCCATGGGAATATCTCTGACATTTCTGTTTTGGTTCAGTAATTCTAGAATATTCTTCATCTCACAATGTCCTGAACTTCTTCAGAGTACAGCAAACAGGGGAGTTCGATTATCTGATGAAAAATGAAAATAAGATCCTGTGTTCTTGGTTTTTTTTTTTTTCCTCAAGAAATGTCTTCTACTCTTTTTTGAATTAGTTTTTAATTTCCTAGGATTGTCTGAGAAAAGTTGTTCTAGTTACCAGAATAAACTGCTCTTTGATTAATCTGTTTTGCCAGACAGAAAATTCAGTTAGTAGTTTTGAGAAATGAAAAATGAACCATGTATTTTTGCCTTCGGTTGATGTTTTTTCTGTTAAATGAAATTTGATATTTACCTCTAACTCTATTAAAATGATGCTGTCCAAAACTCTATTATGGTAAAAACCATTCTCCTTTGGGGGTATTGTAAAGTAGCTTTATCTAGTTTTGATGTTGAAAAATAAAAAACAATAAGCAAAAAGACTCTGGTTGTAGTGATATATCCCTGCTAAGTAGCAAATAGTAAATCTTCAGGGATATTGTCATAAAGTCTTAGGAAGTGTATCTCATTTCTTTGAAATATCATAAGATCCAAAAATAAAAAATAGCTACTTTGCAACTTTCCTGTAAAATGGAATCACTGCAATATGTATTTTCTTATAACACATTGCACACCTTTTGTTATTCAATTTGCCATGAATCATGCTTACAGAATGTTTGGCAGGATTTTGAACCTATGTTCCCAAAAGGGTATTCAATGTAGATTAATTGAGATTGTTATTTCATGGAATATAAATACAACTGCTTTTTAAAACAAATTTATTGAAGATAAACAATTTTGTAATAGAAACCAGCTACAGAATATAATAATAAAACTAATGAAAAAGGCAATTGATTACAAATGACATAATTACCAAAGGTTAAAAACTATACAATTAATATTACTTGTGATTCCTTGTGTAGGCTTTAATAAGCATTTTGATTATTATTTAACATGCAATAACTCACTTATTATATCCAAAGAAAGAGTTGCTTTCCAACTTGGTACACATGGCTTTAACAGTTCTTAGGGGAGGTGAGCAGCATATAACTTTACCCTTAGGATTGAGGAAAGACATTGACAAAGAATGTTAATAAAGTGTTACTGATTGTATTTTATTTTAGGAAATGGAAAGAAGGAACTAAGGTCTTTAATTAGAACCTTCTGTCAACTCTGACAGACAAGAAGCCCTGAATGTATAGAGGTCCCTCAGTTTCCACTGGGAGGATTTACGACTATCATTTGAATTTTTGTGTCTTGTTTTTTCCTAAGAAATTTTCTAAGAAATAATTTCATTCTCATTATCAATTCTAAGGGGGTTTACAAGGGAGTAGTAGCTTTGTTTTGATTCTCCCATTAAAGTGAATATTTTGCCCCAACTTCTCTGTCATCCCTTACTTTCCATAGTAATGTGATATGCTCAGTGGTACTGAGAAGGGGGAGAGAATTAATAAGAACAATCATTAATTGATGACCTCAGTTTTAGGCTATGGAAATAGGGAGTATATTATGAAGTCAGAATAGCACATATAGAATTAACCCCTCTCTCAAGGGCATGAAGGGGCCCAGAGGTGTGAATTGGAGGAAGGAAGGAGAAGCTATGGTGAAGATGGTTTGAGCTTTTTGGTACATCAGGGCATGCCAGCAGTAAGTACTTTTCAAAGCCTACAACAACCTGTGTCCTGAAGCAGAATGCTTCCTTTGTTCTCTCAAATCTAGTTGAGATCACTAGAAAAATATCCCAGGGTTTCTGGATCATTGTTGAACAGGGGACTCCACTACCTTTCTTAAATATTATTTACTGCAGCAGGAAGGCTTGGCTTCTGATTCTGTGTATCTGATGGCAGCCACAGGATGTCCATAAGATTTAAGAACTAAAGTTATTCATTACAGTACCACTTGTTTAATAACAGCTACATAAAATTGTCAATATCAGACAGTCTCAGTGTATGTGCTTAACATGTATTTGTACAGCTAGATGGACAGAATGATGAAATCTTATAGGAAACAAGCAAAACAACAATTACAAGCATTTATACCATCTATATTTTGTAGAAGGTAACTTTTAACAATTTTACAGTTCTGGCCGGGGATTCAGTGGTTTCACCGCCTGCTGTGCAAGCACAAGGACCTGAGTTTGAGACCCGGTACCCCCCCCAAAAATTTTACAGTTGAACATCTTAATCTAGAATTGGTTTCATTTAAGTGCATAAAAGAGGCATTTCTAGTATTATACATTTAAAATTTTTTTGATGAAATCAGTAAGTTTCATACATTAAAAATGTACATTTGAACACTTTTGTGCTCAAGATTTAATAATACTATCAGCACATCCATCTGTGGTGCTCACAAAATGTCTAACTTTATTAATTATATCATATCTAAAGTATGATATTAATTGGAATCTTTTTAAGATCTGTTGTCTTAGCATTTCACATGGTAACAATATATAAAAGGTAGAATTTATTTAAACTAAAACTAATCATAGTAAATGTAAAACAGACAATCAGTCAAGAAAATGTTTATTTCATTATAAAAATAAGAGTTTTGTGCCATCTTTGTCACTGCACTAGACAATGGTTTCCATATCATTGACGAGAGGGTCATCAGCTGTGAACAGTGCTGTAGCAAATAGGAGTAGTTTGGATTATGACATAATGTAGACTTTTCATGTTAATTACTCTGATGGAAATTTCTGGAAATAATTCTATTAAATGAGTTTTAATATTAAAAAAATTGTAGACAAAATTTCTTAATATCTTGATGTCTCTGCTATGTACTTGGTTTTATGGCTAACCAAAAACTTCAGGACATTCCATAATGACCTTTCTTATAAACATTATGATGGCTCCAGCTTTCAGCCATTGTGAGGGGCAGCATAGGCATGACTGCGAGGCTAACAAGGAGTGTGTGTGTGGGGGGGCATGCACACACGCATGGGTGTGGGTGGGTGTGATATTCCTGTGCCCATTTTCTCACTTCTCTGTGGCTCTGCTCCACTTTATAGTACTAGTCCATAATTTTTTTTTTTTTGGTACTGGGGATAGAATTCAGGACCTTGTGCTTTTGAGGCAGGTGGCGGAATCACTGAGCTAAATCCCCAGCCCCTAACCTTTATAGTACTAGAGTTCAGATCACCACGATCTTCCTCTGCTCAATTCCTGCTTATGCATGTGTGAAAAAGCATACACACACACACACACACACAGACACACACACACACACATATGCACCATGTAGGCGACCCTTATAAGTCTAGACTTTCTTCCTCCATGTTTAATTCCTAATTTTAAAAAGTCCATTTGAAGTTGAATTCTCTCTGGGTTCTGCTAGAGGCAGAAAATTGCTGTAGTGGAGTAGTTGAGAGCCTTGGTTTTGGGAAAGACTGGTTTGGGATTGAGGTTCTCTTTTAATACTTGTATCTTTACTACCTTGGCAAACCTGTTTAAATTAAATTTTTAAAAGTCACGTCAAATACTCAGTATTGTTCTAAATAATAAATTAGTTGTTTCACACAGAGCATGTACTTAGCACAATGCCATCCATATGGTAAGTGTCCCCTAAATTTTATGACAGCTGTTGGTGCTGTCATTGAAGAAGATTAAGTGACCCCCATATAATCAGATGTAAATATGGTGTGATAAGGGAGATTAATTGCTTCTTGCTTATCAATGCAGCCAGTTTTATAGGAGCCATTATCTTCTCAGAGTTCCATAGGTCCGGCTCTTTCCATTTTTTTGCTTTCTTCATGGCATCTTAGTAGATATAATGGGCTTGGGGAAACGAATAAGAACTTTTCATTGTCTTTAATCTTATATGAGTTTTTTTAAACTTCAAGATTTCCCTTGTTTCATTTGACATGAATTTGACAAATATCTTTCTTTGAAAGTTGTAGAATAGAGAAACAAGACTGGGCAAAATGGTGGAGGTTTTGTACAGGTGCGATCGCTTCCATTTTTGAATTCTCTCTCAATTTTTGGATTCTCATTGATGCACATGGAGAATAATAAGTGTTTCTTGATCTGTGGAATAAGTCAGTGAACAAATATTCCTCCAGCCATGTCAAGTAACTTCCTAACAGGCAGACACCACTGCACTCTGAGCTGGTGTGTAAGGCTTCCACCATAGAAGTTTCACATTCAGGTCCTCATGTGCCTGTGGTGATAGCTGGTGGGAGAGTTGTCCTTATAAAATTATCATTTGGAGGTTAAAGAAGTAAAACTCCCTGACTTAATGTCAGCATAAGAAGGAAAATGGAGACAAATTGTCTTTTCATTTCTCTTAAAGCAAGAGAACTTAACCTCTGAATCCCATGAAAGTACTATCCAAAATTTGCATGTGTGTGCTTTTATTTTGAGAGGGGATGAATCATCATTTTTACCAGATTCTTAAGGAGCCCAACAACATGTGAAGTGCTACCTCTGAATTTACAAATTATTCCTTTGAGGGCATGTGGAAATCGATTCCCCTGATTCCACTGCCATCCAAAAATACCCTGTCAAGGAAAGTGTCACTCAAGGGCTCAGATTTAAATTCCACACTTGGTAAATGAATTATTCTGTCATATATATACATACATACATATATATCCTATGAACAAATATGAAAAGTCTAGAATACTTTAGTGTTTGGTGTAAAGTACATGTAAAATGCAATAGAGTAGCTGGACATAATGTTACATGCCCATAATCCCAGCACTGTGGGAGGCTGAGGCAGGAGGATCACAAGTTTGAGCCCAGCCTTGGCAGCTTAGTGACTTGGTGAGACCCCCTATCTCAAAATTTAAGAAGAAAGTAGCTGAGAATGAAAGGGCAAAGGCCATGGGTTCTATGCCTAGTACTGATAAAAAAAAAAAAAAAAAAAAGAAAGGAAACAAACTTTTAAAAAGACGGGTAGAATGTCATCCAAAGCTTTTAGGGGGAAAAACTAAATTTTGGTGAGAAAGAAATGAGGACATGTTGAAATTAGAAGAAACCAAATGTGTCTTATGGATCAATAAGACAAACAATCACATGTGTAAATACCGAATAGTTTCTCTGGTGTGAGAAACTGAAAGTGTAAATAAGGACTAAATGTATAATAGGTAATGTGAAATAGGAACAAAAGGGGCAAAGGGGAAGGAAGTGGGAGGGCTAGGGGAAAGGATAGAAGGGAATGGGATTAATATGAGAAAATGGAAAAATAAGAAGAAAATCTTTGTAAATAGGGAGGAATGGAGGGGTTGAAGGGAGGGCTGGGCAAGGGTGAAAAATAAGAACCAAGAGAGACTATGTAAAGGTGCAAATTTCCAATGATGAATGTCATTATATTGTATACCTAAAATGTACCAATGATTAGAATGAATAATCGATAATGCAAAATAGGAAGAAAAGGTCCAAAGGGGTAGGTGTAGTGGGAGGGGCTGGGGAAAGGAAAGAAGGGAAAGGAAAAATGATGAGAAATGGAAAAAATGGAAATAAAGTCTTTGTAAATAGGGAAGGGTGGAGAGTGTGAAGGGAGGGCTAGGAATGGGGATAAAATAAGAATCAAGATGCATTATGTAAAGGTACAATTCCCAATGAGAAATGTAATTGTGTTGTATACCTACAATGTACCAATAAAAGAATTTAATACAAAAAAAAAAAGAAAAAATACCTCTAAAGGGTTAAAAAAAAAAAAGACAACCAGTATCAACTTGAGAAGGACATTCGTGGGTTGGTGTCTGTGCAGCCCCTTCTGGCAACCTCACCATGAGAAATATAATAGAAATATAATTCTAGACATTAAAGGCTATTCGAGGTTGGGTGGGGAGACTTATGGCAATAAAACATTTGCAAATGGTGATAGGGATAACATTACATGTTTCAGTTTTCATATTTGGGCTTCTGGTCATCACTCTGAAATTGACAGATTATAGAGGTGAGACTGTATTTCACTCAGACGATTTTCACAGATATGGTATAGGTCTACACCAGGCTTACAAAAAAATAGTACTATGTGTTTTGAGACTGAGATGTGTGAGCACTCATAAAACTTATTTATTTATCCTTGAGTGGAAATTTTGGTTTGAAGATACATAATCTTTTGAATAAAGAAAAGCTGGATTTGAATAACCAACTCCCTGATTGGCTGATGCTGGGAAAAAGAAATTCTCACTGAGCCTCGTTTCTTTCCCCTGTAAGTCGTGGGATATTGATGCATCCTTCTGGGGCTGTTTTAAGGGTTGGAATTTAGTGTCCAATTTCATGAACAGTAGGCAACTAATTAATCAGTAACAATTATTATTGTTAATATGAAAGAAAATATAATTCATTTATGTCGTTAAGCAGTAATGGGCTTTACAAGCTTTCCTACTGAAAATTTTTTTTAACATTTTAAACTACGTAATGGGATGAGGTAAGTATATGACTAAAGGTTTGATCTGCATTTTCATAATAATTAATGATGCAGAGCATCTTTTTACACGCTAATGACCATTTGTACATCTTCTTTGAAGAAATGTGTATTCAGGTCTTTTGTATATTTTTTAACTGTGTTTTTTGCTTTTGTTGTTGCTACATTTTGAGAGTTCTCTATGTAATCTTGATATTGAACTTTCTTGCAGGTTTATGATTTGCAGATATTTTCTCACATTCTGAGGGTTGTCATTTTATATTGATAATGTCTTTTGCTGTATGTTTAGAAAATTTTTATGAAGTCAAATTTATTTGCTTTTTCTTTGGCTGAGTGTCTTTTTAATGTCATATCCAAGAAATCATTACCAAACATGAAGCTTTGTCCTATTTTTTCTTCTAAGAGTTTTACTGTTTTCAATGTTACATTTAGGTCTTTGATAGATTTTGAATTAGTTCTTAAATGTGGTTTAATTAGTTAATGTGGTTAATTAGTTCTTAAATGTGGTTTTAGTATGGGTCTAACTTCTTTCCTGTGCATGTGGATATCCAGTTTGCCCAGGGAGATTTGTTGAAAAGATTATCCTTTCCCCATTGAATGGTCTTAATATTTTTGGCAAATATCATTTGTCCATATTTTCTATTCCATTGGGCTATACATCTATTTTTCTGCCAATAGCACACTGTTTTGATTACTGTAGCTTTGTAATAAGTTTTGAAATCAGAAAGTATAAATTCCACCTTTGCTCTTTTTCAAGGTTGCTTTGGCTATTTGGGGTCCCTATTGACGATATATGCATTTTAGTATAGGTTTTCAGATTTCCACCAAAAAGTCATTGGGATTTTGATAGGGTTTGCACTGAATCTATAGGTCACATTGGGTAATACTGACATCTTAACAATGTTAAATCTTTCAATATAAGAACATAGCTTGTGTTTTATTTCTTTCAACAAATTATTTTTTGCAGTACTGAGAATTGAACCCAGAGACTTGACACTGAGCTACATCTCTAGACTTTCTCAATTTTTAAATTTTGAGGCAGGGTCTCACTAAGCCACCCAGGCTGGGTTTGAACTTGCAGTCCTTTTGCCTCAGCTTCACAGAGTGGTGGTATCAGTTGTGTGCTCCCACACCTGGCATCAATGATATTTTGTAATTTTTACTATACAAATATTTCACCTCTTGGTAAATACATGCCTAAGTATTTTGTTCTTTTTGATGCTATGTAGCATCCATAATCTCCTTTTCATATTGTTCATTATTAGTGCATAGAAATGCAACTTATTTCTTGTGTACTACTACTTTGCTGGAATTATTCATCAATTCTAAGAGATCCCTCTCTCTCTCCCTCTACTTCTCCCTTCTTTTTTCCATCATCCCTTTTTTCCTTCCCTCCTTTACTTTTTTTCCATCTTTCCTTCCATTTCTATTTTCTTTCTTTTATGGAATCATAGGATTTCCTACATATACAATCATATCACTTGGAAGAAGAGATAATTTTACTTCTTCCTTTCCAATTTGGATGATTTTCGTTTATTTTATTTTCTAATTACTCTGTCTGGAACTTCTAGCACTATGTTGAACAGAGTGGGGAAAGTTATATTCTTGCTTTGGTCCTGCTTGTGGAGGAAATGTTTTCAATTTTTCACCCTTGAATATGATATTCTCCCTGAATTTTCTATATATGGCTTTTATTATTTTCAGATAGTTTTCTTTGTATTTAGTTTAATGAGTATTTCTTTTCATTAGAAAAATGTTTTGAGTCTTGTCAAATGCTTTTTATGCATCAATTATCATATTTTTCCCTTCTTTCAGTTAAATGGTATATTAGATGGATTTTCATATGTTGAGCCATCCTCCCATTCTAGAGATAGATGCTACTTTGCAATGGATGCATAATCTTTTTAATAGACTGCTGAATTCAGTTTGGTAGATTTTTTGAGGATGTTGCTTACACAAATATGATCTGGAATTTTGTTTCTTGAAGTGTCTCTGTTTGGCTTTAGTATTAGGGTAATGCTGGTCTTGTATAATGAATTAGGAAGTGCTACTTTCTCTCTGATTTTGGGGGAAAGTTTTGAGGATGGCTAGTGTTAGTTCTTTAAATATTTTGTAGAATTTACAAGAGAAATTTTGGGTTTAGTTAGTTCTTTGCTAGTTCTATAACTTTTAAAGCTAGGTTGCTGATTTGAGATATACCTTGTTTTTAAACCTTTATAGCTATAAATTTTCCCTGTAGACTATTGAATCCCATAAACTTTAGTATTTTGCATTTTTTATTTTGTTTGTCTATAATTTCCTTCCTTGTGATTTCTTTGATCTATTTTTTCAGACTGAGTTGCTGATTTGAAATTTCATCCTGCTGTGCTTGGAGAAAATACTTTGTACAATGTCTATCTTTTTAAACCCACTGAAGCATTAATTATTTGTGGCCTAAAATATGGTCTATACTGGAAAATGTCCCAGAAATGCTTGAGAAAATGTTTATGATGTTGGAGTGTTTTGAATAGGTTTGTTGGATCTAGTTGATTTATTGTGTTGCTGAAATCCTGTGTGCCAGTTAATCTTAATTGTCACCTTGACTGGATTAAGAGGATCCTGGAGAGGTGATTGGATTATGGGGCCAACACTCATTAGCAGATTAATCAGCTAGATGGGTCTCATTTGGAGAAGTTGAATCATTAGGTGTGTGCCTTTGTAGGGTATGTCTCTTAGTGGGGCTCTTTCTCTATGCCATACTCCCTGACTGCCATGAAGTGAGCAATTATGCTCCACCATGCCTTTTGCCATGACATTTCATTCTTAGAGCCAGCCAACTGTGGGCTGAAACCTCTGAAACCATGAGCCAAATTAAACCTTTTTTCCTTTAATTTGTGGGCACCAAGTAATTTGTCCCAGCAAAAAAGAGGACCAATACAATGTCTTAGCTTCTTTCTAGTGGTTCTATTCACTATCAAGAGTGGGGTACATTATTATTGTAGAACTATCTTTTTCTCTCCAGCTCTGTTCATTTTTGCTGCATTCATTTTGATTGTCTGTTAGATACATAAATATTTATAATTATTATATTTTCTTGCTATATTAATACCATATATATTGCTATATTAATACCATATATATATAATACCATATATATATATTTTTTTCCGTGTTTTCACTTTTATTTGGGGTATGTATTTGGGTCTAAAATGAGTCCTTCAGAGTGAACATATAGTTGAATCATGTGTTGTTATTTATTTGCCAGTCTAAAGCTTTTGATTGTGGAATTTAATCCATTTACATTTGAAATGATTTTTGATCAGGTTAGATTTCTGATATTTTGCTATATTTTTTATATGCCCTATAATTTTCCCCCATTTCTTATTGCTGTCTTCTTTTGTATTTAGTTGATTTTGTTGTAGTGGAATGTTTAAATTTTTTTCTTATTTCCTTTTGCATATATATAGTCATATGTTAGGACTCCATTACTTTGAAACTCACCAAGTTTGGTATTTGATGCATTTTGATATGAATGTTTTGTCTCACTACTCCTTGTCTGTTTGGTATCTGATGTATAAGCTAGAATTTGTTGATGTTGATTGACTTGTGACTCATTACCCTATCCAGCCAAAAAAACTTGTCTGGTACTCACTGTTTTTGATACATGTTGTGCCTTCCAGAACCAATTAACAATCAGTATCAAGGTACCATTGTATTCCACAGGTTCTCCTTGAGGTGGTATTGGAGGGTATATTTTATATCTTAAAGATATAACACTTTAACTTGAATTTATACCAGCTTGACTGCAAATTAGTATATAAGAACTATTACACTTTAACAGCTCTATCCCATTTATTTCAGTGGCTAATGTCACATAATGACATTTTTCTGTGTTAACTGCACCAAAATATAACCTAAGAATTTTTTTAAAAATGTGTCTGATTTATTTCATTTAACTTTATGGTCTCAAGTTGTATCCATTTTCCTACAAATGCCTCAAAATCTTTCTTTATAGCAGAGTAACACTCCATTGTGTGAAAATACCATATTTTCTTCATCTATTCATCTGTTGATGGACATACAGACTGCTTCTAAGATTTATCTATCATGAATTGTGCTGCTATAAACATGGTGTTATGGCTTGTGTTTAGATGTCCCCCCAAAGCCTCATGCTTGTGCAGAGGTGGCTAAATCTAGAGTACATGATTGATTTATGGTTGGGCTAGGCCCAAGAGCACTAGGATTAAGGGCATGAGTGCTACCTACCCTAATAGTCTGAATAAGATAAAAAGGAAAGGAAGATGCTGTTAAGGTCTCTTGTTGCTTTTGCTGTCTTCACTGCCATGAATTGTTGCCCCTCTGCCACCCTTCCTTGAAGCCAGCTGATTATGGACTGAAATCTCTAAGAACTATAAGTCAAATAAACTTTTTCCTCTTTAACTTTGGGTGTTGGGTATTTTGTCTCAGCAACAAGAGAAAAGTAACTAAGATACATGAGTATGCATGTATCACTATAATATGATGTTTTGAACTCTTTTGGGAAGATACTTAGAAGGAGAATAGCTGGGTCAAATGGAATTTTTAGCTTTAGTTTTTCAAAGAATCTCCATAGCCTCTTAAATTATGTAGAAAACAAAATATGGATTAATGAACCAAAGTTTCAATAATACTAGCTCACACTTAATAATTTAATGTTCTTATAGAGTGGGTCTATTGGTCATGTACCTCCCTCAGCTTTTGTTTATATAGAAATGTCTCAATATTTTGTTCACTTTTGAAGGGCAGTTTTGCTGGAAATAGGATCCATGATTGACAATTTTGTTCTTTTAGAATTTTGACTGTATCAGCCCATTGTCTCTGGCCTCCAAAATTTCAGATGAGAAACCCATTAATAATCTTATTGAGGACTCTTTGTATGTAACAAACGTAATAAGTTGTTACTCTATTGTTGATTCCAAGATTCTCTTATTTTGTCTTTTAAAACTTTGGTGTGTCTTTGTGTGAGTCTCTTTGAGTTCATCTTACTTGGAATTTGTCTAGCCTCTTAGGTATTTATATTCCACACTTAATTAATTTTAAAACATTTTCAGCCATTGTTTCTTCAAATATTCTCTGTGCCTTTCTCGCTCATCCTTCTAAAGCTGTCACAATGCCTATGACGGTTCTTTTGATGATGTTTCACAAGTCCCTTAGGCTCTGTTAACAATTTTTCATTCCTTTTTCTTTCTCAAAAAGAAAATTTTCATTCTCTTATCTTCAAGTTCGCTAATTCTTCTGTTCAAATCTACCTTTAAATCTCTCTAAAGTATTTTTCATTTCAGTTACTATGCTTTTTAGCTTCAGAATTTCTTTTTGGTTTCACTTTACATTTTCTCTTTATTAATTTTCTATTTTGTCATCAATACATTATTCTCTTGACTTTCTTCATTTCTTCTTTCTAGGTGGATAAGCATTTGTAATCTAGTAAATTTGCCATTAGATCTTTTCAAGGACAGATTCTTTTTTCTTTTCTTGGATAGGGTATACTTGGTGGTTTGTATGTTTGTACCTTTTGTTATAAACTGTACACATGAATCTAATAATGTAGGAATGCTGCAAATCAGAGTTATACCATGTTCAGTCTTTTTTATTTTTACAAATGCAAATCAGAAAATCAAACTACACCCTGCCTTGACTGCTGACACATTCTATTTTTATTTTGTCATAGCTAATTTTTCTTATTATTCAGCTGGAGTGGTAAACACAAGCCTACTAAATATCCATTTATGTGTAGTAAGTGATGGAAAGTACATAAAACGATGTTTTTTCCACATTGAGAAATATGAAATTCTTAATGGGACTTTAGGGAGTGGCAAGGGAGAACACTGAAGCAAGATATAATCTTTCTGATTCTATCTCCTTCTGATAATGATTCCCTTTACTCTCATAGAAAGAAATGTTTTGTTTTGGGCTCTATCCTGCCATGAAGATATGGAAATGGTATCATAAGTCATAACACTGTACTCTATAGTGAGTGGGGATTACTTGAGCAATGTTGAAAGTAGTTTGGATGACTAGGGTTCTCTAATCCCTGAGAGAAAAGTAAAGGAGGCTCTCAACCTCTCTTTCTTCTTGTCCTGTCAATGCACAAATGTGCACATAAACATACATTCAAGGTCACTGTGTTTAAGAGTCTGATCAAAGATAGCTTTGATTCAGATACAGTTCTGGCATTTACTAGCTGTGTGTCTCTAACCTATTCATTCAACTTTCCTAAGCTTCAGTGTCCTCGTGTGTGAAGTATGGTACCATTTTCGCTTATGTCATAGAGCTATCTTAGGTTTTATAATGAATATAAATTATTTAATACATTTAATTGTATTATTTTATCTATTAAGTCCAAAATGTTTAAAATCTTTTCCAACCTAAACAATTTCAGACTAGTGAAAAGCTGAGGGGTTTGTTTGTTTGGTTTTTTTCTTGTGGTACTGGGGATTGAACTCAGGTCCTTTAAATTGAGTTACATACAGACATGCTCCTTTTTTTTCTTTAATTTTTTTTTTTTTTTTGTGGCAAGGACTCATGAAGTCACTAAGTTGTCCAGGCTAGGTTCAAATTCGCAAACTTCTTGCCTCAGCCTCCCAAAGTGCTGAGGTTACAGGTGAATGCTGTCACACCCAGCTCTGAATAGTTTCTTTTGTTGTTTTTAATGTCCACTGATACAAGTGGAAAAAAAGGAGGTACATAACTACAAGATTTTTTCCCCTGCTTGTTTACTTTTACATTATAATGTCAAGGTTACCATATTTCATGATTTAAGCCATATTTAGCCCAAATCCATCAGAATATAACTGTAATAATTTCTTTCTATTGTTAACTGCAATTAGTCAGTTAGACACTATTGCATATATAGCTGTCTGGTAATGCAGTGGTTTTGCTAAATTCCATAACATTGGAATAATATTGCAGTGTTTTGATTTTGGCTGGAATAAGAGGAGGGGCCCAGTGGCTTCTTATGGAAGGGATCTTTATTGGATCCCAGATACCAACATTACTTAGGCAGCAAATCGGAAAAAAAAATAATCCTAGAAATTTCTCATTTGTAAGTTCCTGTGTCTGTTGGAAATAATAAAAATGTATTCTGTTTGAGATCAGGTTTCCCCTAAAGCAATATTGTGCACTGTTGCACAAGATTGTAGGCTTTACAATTCATAACAGTATTCTTTTTTCTAGAAATCTGAAGAGCTGTTGACAATATAAAGCTTTTTAGGGTGACTCATTGCTCTCTGTGAATAAAATAGATCCTTAAGTCCTCTGAAGGGTGGAAATCTTAACCAAAACTTCTTTTAGGAAAACTGATCCAAGTTTTTCTTCAGATCCACCTGGAAATTTAGTTTTTAAAGTCATATCTGAGATCCAAATTCACCTAAAATATATTGTCAGCCTTCCACATTTAGAGTCCTTTCCTAGAAGCTTTCAAATCTCTCATGTCACTGAATCATTGCTGATTTTATCCTCTAATCATATGGTTATGGCATTGATGCATTATTTACTTGTGACTTGAGGAATATCACTGTCTCCTTTGGTTGTCACTTTTTGTGTACCTTTGAAAAACCACACCTTATTTTTCGGACTTGGGTGGCATCAGGAGAAGATGGACTCATCAGTGTTGGAACCTACTAGCAAAACCACTGCAGAACTCGCTGTGCAGGGCTTTCCAGGGTCTGGCTTCCCAGGTTGGTGACTGCAGGAGTAGCAGCATTTGTGTGGCACAGTGAGAGTTAACAATGAAGAAACTTGGCTTATTTACCCCTTTACATAATTTGAAATATCCCTTTAGCTACGTAAAAGTGGAAAAAATGAAAGCAAGCCTGGCTCCAAGCTCTGTTACTATTTCAGTGGAGAGGAAAGTATGGAGAGTTTACCGCTCTACCGGTTTAGCAGAAATACTGGAAGTCTGTCGATCAAGTAGAGGATACTTTCTTGTCCTGGCTTGTTTTGGAGCTGGTAGAGGGCTGATAGTCTTAACCCTGTTTAATTTATGCAGCTCCAGAAAGAAAGGTTGTCAGGACCTATAAAATGAAGAAAAAGAAAAGCAAACGAGACTGGGGACATGTCTAAACCTCCTCCAGTGGCATTGTCCCCCTGCTCATCAGGTAAGAAGAAAAACAGATTAAAGTAAGGTCTTTGTTCTCAAATTCCAGGCTTGCAAAGGATGTATTATAATACTCGTTTCAAAATATGGTTACATCTTGAAAGCATTTTTTGGTAGAAAGGCATATTATCTTTAACAATGAAGCAAGGGAAAAAAGCTTGTTTCTTTACAGTAGACTCTTAAAATACCTTAGTTGATCAGACTTTATATACATCTTTTTGCATTAGAAAATCCTTGTGTTCAAAAATCCTTGGCAGGAACAATAGGAATGGTTCAAAGTTCAACTCATAATCATAAGCAGATTCCCCCACCCTTGCTAGTGTAGTTTGTGTTTGGAGGAGGAGGAACAAAGAGAAAGGGGTCGCATTTGAGGATCTTTCCCTCCTCTCCTCTCCAGGATGAGCTCCAATTTCATAACAGGATAGTTTTATTCCGAGCTAACTACTTTGGTTTTAGTTCAGGATGATAATCGTAGAAAATATAAAGTTACATTTTAAGAGCTCAGACGGTGAGGAAAGGAATCGTGCAGCTTAGTGAAAGCATATGTCGCGAGTGGGACCTCACAACCACATTCGAGTCGTGCTCTCGCCAAATCATGTTATGTTTCTAAAGCTCCTTATTTATATTTCCCAAGTGGGGTTCATATGGTATGTTCTGTGTTTTTGCTCCGTAGAACTGAAGGAGGTCCTTAGAATTCTTTCCCCTTAAGAACCTACTTTTTCTTTTCTAAATGAAGGTTCAAATTAAGCCTTGTTTTCATTTATAGGGTATAGGACTCCACGCCACCACCAACAACAAAGAAACACGTCTGCTCTTGGCCTGCTCTGCAGGATAACGTTCGCGGGGGCTGCAGTCGGCGCTGCCCAGGGGAGGCTGGAGGCGGTCAGCGTTTGGTGCCCTGTAACACCATCCGATCACGTCCACGTCTTAAAGATAGACTTTGTTCAAATCGCCCTGGGCCTGTGTGTTCTTTTCTTTAAAGAATCACAATACAGTTACTGTTTTATAGAACAGGGAGCCCGGAATTTATCCTGAGGTGGAATGTCACTGGTTTATGTATGTGCTTGCTCTCACTTTTCTCTGTACCCTTATATTCTGTTTAGAAAGGCTAGTTCTTTTTTATTTTATTTTATTTTATTTTCTGCTCCTTTTCAAGCTCTGTTTAATCATTGTTTATGATTTTGATAGTTCTCTTCTGGCACCTCTGAGTTCTTTACAACTTAATTATCATGTCTATCACTGTAATGAATAAAATGATTACTTATTTCTCCAAGTCTTTCATACTATTTACTGATCCAAATTGAAAAGCCAACCGTGGTGAATGTAGGCTTGCATTTAGCATTAAGTTTGGAGCTATTATGACTAGAGATCTTGCAGAGAGAGAGAGAGAGAGAGAGAGAGAGAGAGAAATAATCCCTGTCCACACTCTCTAATGGCTGTTCACTTATACTCTCAAATTTTACTGCCAATAGCCATAGGGCTCTGCCAGGTCTAAAGATCTATCTCTGGAAATAATGGAACTGTAACTCAGCTTTTTATTTACAAAAGAATTTATTAAAAGTAACAGAATTCATGTTATGTATGGAACAAAATGTGGTTACTTAAAACATTAACCTACATATGTGTGTAAATTTGATTCTGTGAAGTTCTGATATTTATTTCCAATTCATGACTCCCACATCTGCTTTATGCCTTATCATCCATGAACTGGGATTAAAACAAACAAACAACAACCACCAAAACAAAAAACAAAACAAGCAAAAAAACAGACAACTTTCACATAAGGGAAGAGGATGGCTTTGTTCTTTCTCATCCAGATCTTCTTTGTTTATTTAGGATCTGTTCATCTTCTAAATTCTTTACTTGGTTTTTGTTCTTTGCTCATGTCTACTGAGTTCTGTATTTTGTTTAAGTTTCACTTAAAATAGATAAATATTTTTCTGATAAGAAGTATAATGTGGTTATAAGCATAGACTATTTGCAGTCAAATGCTGGCTCTGTGATTTTGGTAAATTTACTTCACTTTTCCACATTTCAGCTTCTTAATCTATAAAATGGGATAGAAATCATCCCTAACATTCAGGGTTGGTGAAAGGATTAATTGGGCTCTTGTATTTCTAGCACTTAGAATTGCACATGGCCATAGATACCTCTATTTTGATAACAGCTGTTATTATTCAACTATATTACTCTGCAAAATATCTGGTTTCTTCTTCTATCCCCAGAGCCTGAAGTTATTTGTCTCTTTCTTACGCAAGTACGACACTCTGCTTTTTTGTTCTGGCCTAAAGAAAAGCCTGCCCCATTTATAGCAATGAAAGGAGATGTGTACTTATTTCTTTTTGTAGGGAAGATGCAGGTTCAAATTTTGGTTCGAGGTGAACTCCCTCTTCCTAAGGATGAAAGACATTGTGTTTCTTCCTATAAATTACTCATAAATGTTTTCCCAGTTGTTGTAGGCTTGCCCTGTTCCTTTGAGGAAGGTTATGCTAAAATAAAACAATTTGTATTTGTGCAAATATCTTTTTTAAAATATTCAATTCTCTGAGAACTTTCCTTCTTTGTCTTTTAAGACACAAATATGATTCTTGTATCAGATTTAGTGTCACAGAAAATATGAAGAGAATGTTCTTTCACTTAAATTGCTATTTTAGAAAAACAGTTTTAAAAATATCAGGCTGAGAACTCAACTGTGCCGAACTTCCACAATAGTAATCACTCCTACCAATCACCTCTCAGAAATAGTATACATTGTGTAATGTGCATAATCTAAGGAAGTGTCATTCGTATACTGGTAGTGTCAAGCATCTCAAGATTGATGTTACCACTGACAAGACATCTAACAACCTTTGATTTCATTGTGCCCACAAAACTTAAAAGAAGAGAAATAGATTTATCAGAAGGAAATCAATTCACCAGAAAATATGAATTAATTTTTTACAAATAATATATATTTTTAATTATGTCCTGTGACCTTTTAGTTGGTTATAATTAAAGGCCATTTCCACCTGTTATATTCTAATAAACATTAACAGGCTCTGGAGTCAGATTGGCTTAGTATGTATCAGGGCTCTTCAATTTATCACCATTGGCTTTTAACCTTCAGTTTTCTTATCTGTAAAATGGGTATGATAACAGAACTTACATCATAGGATTGTTGTAAGGACTAGCTGACACACTGTGTGTACTTGTACTAGCTATTATTAAACATGAACAGGGCCAAGGATGTAGCACAGTGGGACCGCGCCTGCCTTGCAAGTGAAAGGTCCTGAGTTTGATCCCCGGTAAGAAAAAAACAAAAGAAAACAAAAACCATGAACAATGCTGTCCTTCATATCTGTGAATATTTATTTTTCCTTTTAGTCTTGAAACTAGTGACTTTTGGTTTGTGGTTTTTCATGGTATTGAAGATTTGAATGTGGCAAAAAAAAAAGTTCATCTGACTTTCTTCCCTTGTACCTGTTTCTTCTGTTACCAGATATCAGAATGTAAACAAGATTATGGTCTGTGACCTTATCTGAACCAGCAGTTGAAGTTTTCTCTTAAATAGATGATCATCCTTTGGCATTTTTAGGAGACTGGTTCTAGGAGCCTCCTGTGGATATTGAATTGTGAATACTCAAGTGTTTTATATAAATTGGCATAGTATTTGTCCATAACTTATACATCCTTCTGTATATTTTAAATCACCTCTAGATTATTTATAATTAAAATATAATATAAATTCTATACAAATAGTTGTTGTTATATTTTATTGTTTAGGGAACAATAACAAGAAAATAATCATACATGTTTAGTGTGAATACAATTTTTTGAATGTTTTTGATCCATGGTTGGTTGAATCTATGGATGAGGAATGAGCCAATATGGAGGACTAATTGTGCCTTCTAAATAGATCTCTTCTTTGAGACTTACTTGAAGAATTCTGAATTCTTGAGAGTAATATGTGTGCTGAGTCACAACCAGTTAATGTTCAGAAGCAGGCCATATTCAGCTCTCTATTATGGAGAGTTTAAGGTAATATAAGACAGGACAATTTGGTAAGACCATAATTCAAATACAGAACATGGCATATTATGAGGGTGAACAGATAATTGTCATATAAACTGGGATGACAGGCTGAAACCACCAGTATTCATAATTTTGTTGTGACAACAGGTGTACTTAGGCTGTTCTAGGTAAACCTGGGCAAAGGATCACCCTATGAATCCGTATTTCTTGTATCTATCATATCAAATCATCCCAAAATTTAATGCCCCAAAGCAACAATTGTTTTAGTATGGCTAAATTTTGTGGGTCAGTAATTTAGGAGTGTAGACTTGGTCACTGGGCTCTGCTCCATAATGACTGGATCTTGGCTGGGTTGAATGGAACACCTGGAAATGCAGGGCAACCTGACTTGGGCTATGTGTTTGTGGATTTGGTTCTGGTGGTTGGTTGGGTTCCTCACTTATTACCCATGTGCCATGTGCTGTGGCTCGAGTGATACAGATGTAAAGATCAAGCATACAGAGAGCTAAAGAAAATAAAGGAGGCACAGAGATCCTTGCAAAAGGACATCCAGGCCTACACACAGCAGGAAGTAGTGCAATGTCTCCCACACTACATAACACATGTCACTGGTGATTTCAATATGGACTCGACATTGACTAATACTGCAATTGAGTCACATGTTTGAAAAAAACCTTTTATTTTCAATCTTTTTGCTGGTTCATGAGAAAGAGGAAACTTTCATTTACTTCAGTGTTAACAAAGCTCTGACAAGTTCTTCCCTTAACAAAGAGAGCCAATCTCAAGCCCAAAGATAGCATTGGACAACACTATTTAGCAGCAACTGAATGGCACAGTTTTGCTTTCATTGTAATATTTTCCTGCTATTATCTTGTAATTTTGAAAGGTGGTACATTTAAAAAAAATATTATTGTGACATGAAGCCTTCTTTTAAAACATTTGGTAATCATGATTATACAATAGAGTGAATATGCTAAAAACCACTGAAGTATTTAAAAAAAGTCATGTGGTGTTTTGATGAGGACCAGAATCAGGGGGATTCAGAAGAGCTTGAGCTACAGCTGCTTTGTTGTCCACACATAGAGATTCACAACTACGAGTGAATAGAGACAGCCAGTGCCAGGAGAATGTCCACTAAAGGAGGCTTTGAAAGTGGAGTGTGGAAGCAGTCATGGAGCAGATCATGCACCCGCTCTGCTCCTGGGCCAAGGATATGGATGGGTGACAAGAGCAGATGAGCCCACTTTACCTTCTTTCCCCAAGCCCTTGAAGCTACTCTTCAGGGCCATAGTGGGAAAATCAATGGACTTCAGCAGGGGAGAGAAAGATGTTTTATACTGGCTCGCAACTAAGAGCTGAAAATGGAAAATTACAACTTTAATAACTGCAAGTGCCTGAGAAATTTTGAAATCTGCCCAAGTTGTGATTCAGTAATCAGCACAGGGAGATTTGACATAGCACAAGGGGAGTTATTTGAGAAAAATTAAGCTGCTCCATGTTTTTACCCCACCAAGCTGAGACAATTCAAACTCCTCATCTACCCTCTAAGAAACAAATAAAAACAAATGTACAAACTCAACTCTCTCCATGATTGTGGTCTCACACCCAGCTTGATGAGAACCAAATCAAATTTCTGCACACGGTCAACATTGAACCTAATCATTGAACTTGATTCAGTTCTCACCCAACTTGGTTTGTGACCAGAATCATGGAAAAAAATCAGTAAAAGATGAGGGTCAGGGCAAAAAAGAATTAAATAAAAGCGCTTTACCTGTAACAGAATTTGGCAAGATCCTACTGGTAGTATAAGGATAATTAAAGTTTGGAAAATATGTAAAATGCAAATGAGTAAAAAATTTCCAGTGTGGTGTCCAAAATGAGTCCCAGGTGAGTTATTTTTCTTGACTTAAAGCATTTAAGATTCTGTTAAAAGCTAAAGAAATCATCTGAGAGTGAGTCAGAGAAAGTGTTAACCTTTAACTCCTTACTGATTATGATCATTAATACATTCAGTGATCAGATATTTGGAGAATTGGTTGTTGTAGAGTATATTATGAGTTTAAAGATTCTGAAGCTTTATGTTCTGGTTGACAAGAGGTTAATGGTGCCCAAGATGCCACAAAACCCTGAAGAATGGGATGGATTCTCAGAAAACTTTCCCTTAGTATAAAATTTCCTTGGTTTTGGTCCCGGGCTCTTCCCGAGCAGAGTGTGTTGTTACTGTCCTTTCCTTTCCTACTTCATTGCCTCTCAAACCCCAAAATATTGTATTTAATTTTAAAAGCTTGGAGATATAGCCAGCTACGTGTCTAGCTATCATCAGGTATAAAAATGTCTCAAACAAAAAAACAAGTATAAAAATGTCTCGTGACAAAAGAATTCTGTAGACATTCAGAGACTTTCCTCAGGAGAAAAGCTGGTAGCCACAATAAGGACTGAAGAGGAGAATTTCACTTTTAAGGACCACTTCTGCATACATATGTGTGCTGTTCAAAGTGTTTTTCTAAGAAGCATGTTTTAGGAGAAAGAGCCTGGGTTTTCTTTCAGACAGATTTGTTTTCAAGGCCCATTTCTACTACATACTGCAGTTTAACTCAGTCAAGTTATATATGCTCTATGGGCTTCAGTATCCTCGTGTGTCACCTAGGGATAACTATTCTATCTTATTTGATTGTAACAAAGCCAGTGCCTGCCTAATGGTTTATGTTCAAGAGACACTGGCGAGTGTCCCTATTTTCTCTTACCCTGATAAAAGCCATTTTACTCAGGAAAAAATAAACACAGGGCATTGTATGTATGCATGTATTTGTAAACGTATTTATGTCTGTACAGCTATATCTCCAAATGTAAATAATCGGAGATTACCAATGTAAACTGCAAGTAGTTGAAGTAATGAGAAAAAAATTCTGCCTAAATTCATATCGTATTAGAAATTGAAATATAGGAACACGCCGAATCAGCCTGCTGCATACAGGAAGGTCTGTGCACGCCCTACCGAGGTCCTGAGTCATGCAGAAGACACCGAATCACCCTGCTGCAGACA
>NW_004624736.1:18117989-18175678 GCF_000247695.1 Heterocephalus glaber | reverse complement strand
ATGCATTATGTAAAGGTACAATTCCCAATGAGGAATGTAATTGTGTTGTATACCTACAATGTACCAATAAAAGAATTTAATACAAAAAAAAAGAAATTGAAATATAGTCAGCTCTGGGAATTCAGAAATAAAACCAATTCAGAACAACAATATATGTAGAAATTTTCTAACAAATGAATCTAAATCATTATCCCCTTGTTGTATATACTTTTATGACTTTTTGTTCCCTTTTAGTGTGTTTAATTCTATTTGCAATTTCAGAGGATTTTTGCCTGACTGAAATTTTGTCAGAAGATCTTAGTCTCTTTCCTTTTAAAGTCTGTCCTGCAAATCTGTTCTTTTCTTCCTCTACTTCCTCCCAAATCCTCCGTGACTCTGACAGCTGCAGTCCCTTCCTCCTACTCCACCATTTGCATGGAGTTTCGTGGCCACTGGAGACCTTCCAGGTCCCAGAAGCTGGCTTCATCCAAGAACTTAGGTGTTGGACTTAAAGTAGCAGAAAGTAGTCAAGAATTAGAAAAACACATTTTTTTCCAGCCAAAATGAGTAGCTAGAATTTAGAATTTCATATCTAAGATATTGGTTTTGCTAATTAATTAACACAAAAATAATGGCCTGTGGGGGAACTTAGCTTTATAAACTTTTGGCTGGAAGTATTACAAATGAACAATATGCATAGGAAAATGTTAACAGTTGAGGAGAAAGGCATTTTAACAGAGTTTTACAGTATGTGGTGTAGGGTCCTCAGGGCAAACATATGCATTACACATCTAACCTCACACTGAGAATATAATCCCTAATGTTAGTTCCTCTGCTAGTCCTATTAAAAATTCTCCAAAATGTTAAGCTTGCCAATTTCAGACTAAGAATAAATGGCTCATGGTTCCTTCTGAAACAGTGTCCAAGATACATGCTCTCAGAACTGCACAGAAAATCTCTGAAGGAGAAGATTCTCTGATTTCTGGGGCACCAGAGAAAACCAATGTGTCGATCCAATCCATTTAATTCAGCGAGGGCACCCAAAGGCCATGTTCTGTTAGAGACAGTTTGAGTGGGAATTTCACATTAGAGGAGGTCAGTCTCCATGTTTGTTTGGTTGTTTTGTTTGATTTGGTTTTTGTATAATACAGTCAGAGGGTGAGACTTGGGAGTCCTAATGGAGAGCCTTTGAAATGCATTCTATGTTCTGTAGCATGTGATCTCTTACAGAGTTGAACACCAATATTAATAAGAGGGGAGGACTCCGCCAATGTGTGACACTAGCCACATTTGCAGATGACTTTACTGCACAGTTGGTGGTGCTGATATTTGGGTTAGTGGATGGATGGTCTCTTCTAGCCTTGAGTACTTAAATTATTAAATAGTTAAATGAATATTATCTTGTGAAAGGTAGTGTGGTGGAGATGAAAGGGAGGAGAGGCATGGAAAAACTTACAATAGTTCTAAACCAAATTTTTCTTCAAAGATTTAAAATAAACTAATTTTTTAGAATCTTAGAGAATCTTAGTTCTCAGTGGTGAGATAGGTCTCTCCTTTACCTCTTCAGCCTCAGTCTTTCTCATCTACAATATGGAACTCCACAGACTACATGGAAGTGAAAGGGTCAATTGCAGGAGTGCTATAAAATGTTATAAAATCTACATTTTTATATCTATTATAGATGCTATAAAATATAACATGATATTAAAATATGAGCATGTGTAAGCTATTTGATTTATTAATTTGGGAGTCTGTGTATGCAGATGCTTAATATTGATTGGATCCCATTTAACCTTGTCGAGGTCCTGAATACTGGCTCTCACTTAAGTGCCCAGGTGATCTCTAGGGCTTGGCTGGTGAAATCCTGTATTGCTAGGAACTCACACTGGCCTCGTGTTGAGCTAAGAAGTGGCCATGTTTGAGTTGAGAATGGTGAAACCAGATGGACAACCAAGTCCGGTGCTCACTTCCTCATAGTTCTTCACCTTTTCTCTCAAGCTTGTGGCCCAAAAGTTCACTTGTTTCTTAGTACTTCTGTGTTTTACAAATTAACCCCATATTATTGGGAATCTTGGTCCTCCAGCTCTCCTGCAGTCTCTGCTCCTCCTGCACGCTCCTGGGAGATTTCTGCATGTGGCCCCCAGGTTATATGACCATGTCCTCCTAAGGCCTCTGTCTCAGGAGTGAAAGCATTTGTCTATGTTCCTAAAGCTTGTTTGCCTTGGAATTTGACCTACAAAGAGAATTGTGTGCTTTGTTTTGGGCTGCTCCCTGGCCTGTGTGTTATGGTATGGTGTGATATCTGAGTACCTTCACAGAGAGGTCTGACTTGATTTTTGGGGAATATGCAACATGCACACATATGCTCTAGTCAATGACTTCAGAATGCTCTTTGAGAGGCCATGACTTTGAAAATCCTACCTAGTATTTTCATTGACTCTGAACTGGTCATTGAAAGTGTCATTTCATGATGATCCTACTCTAATTCAAGCTTCCTACGATATGACAGTTACTTTTTATATTACTAAGCCCATCCTATTTTCCACCTTTGCCGCCTTTTATGTACAGTGAAGGAAAGCGTAATTCGGTTGTGTATCATGCAATGACAACTTTGACTTCATGTCCTTGGAATTTTGCCTGGCAAGTGGATGAAGGGCTGACACTAGGTTACATGTACACTGGACTCTGATTACAAGGAGAAGAGATATAGGACAGATATGCTTTCTTTAAACGTGCATAGTTTTCCTTACTTGTTCTAAGTAACTAAGGATCTGATTCTCAGCACTTAAGTCTGCTGTCACATTTTATTTATAATGAAAATTCATGATCAGACTAAAAACTACATGTCTTAATTTTCCCAACCATTGCAAGGTTGAGGGAATAAAATAAATATTCTGCAGTTGTATCAGTTTTATTTTCCCTTAAAATGTTTTGAGTATGTTTTGCCTTAAGGACTATGACTCCCAGTGACTCTGATAGGAATAAAAGAGGAAGAGCCATTCTTGCCGAGTGTCACATTAGAACTTCATGGAAATAGCTGGAGAGCTGTTCATAAGGTTGGGGAGGTATAACAAGTAGCAAATCTGGTCCGTGTCACATTGAAACTCATTCTGATCTAGCCCACAAAGCACTCAAAGATGTATCACAAGCATACCCTTGATTGTTGCAATATGTGTGGAAGGACAGAGAGGTACAAAGATATGAGTCATGGTGGGATAAAGACAAGAAGACCACTGTGGTTGGAGCACAGGATATGTGTTCTTCATTTGTGTTAGGATACGTCTATAGACGGAAAAGAAAATAATGGTCTCAGATGAGGCTGGGAAAGGAAAAATAAAACATAATCATACTAGATAAAGACCTTTATTCTTAATCTGTGATAAATAGGATGTAAGGCAAAGGAGACTAGTGCAGTTTTAATGGCTGCAACCAATAACACAATGATGCAATAGACCTTTGACATAGCTGCAATCCTTCCCTTCTGTTCCAAATTGCAGACAAGTTAGTCTGGAGGGAATATTACTGTGAGAAACAGATAAAAAAGGTTTAGTCACCATCACCTGAGAAGGGTAAAGGGCACAGCAATAGACTCATGAAGGAGTTTGCCAACTTGGCCTTGTAGTCATCTGGGAAACTTAAAAAAAAATAAGAGAAAGAAAATTGAAAAACAGCATATTTCTGACTCTCACCTTTGGAAGGATTCCTGATTCAATGGATCTGAGAAGAGACCTAAGGATTACTTTAAATTTTCTAACAGAATAGATTAATGAAGAATCTTTAAAAATCATATATGTATAATTAAGGTAAGGTCTCTTAAACTGGGATTCAAGGGACAGAGTGTCTACATCAGAGCCAGTGAATTAGAATCTCTTTAACTTTCCATGGTAATAATAAAGCAGGATTCTCTTTTCTTCCTAGGGCATTTTGTATGGCTCTATGTGATCTTAGGTGTAGAAAACAAAAGATAAAGATATGTGAAAATGTGACTTATTTTAAAATTCTTTTTTGTACCTATACAATTAAAAGACACTGGCTTCAAAATTTTGAAGATGTAACTCCTTCTCTTAAAAGCTCTCAACACAAGAAAAATATAAAAATAAATATGTAGCCTGTCTTTGAGAAAACCAGGGGATATATGGAATCTGGACCAGTATCTTTTCAAAAAAGATATTTTAAGCAAGAAATGGAACTCATGGGAAATAAAAACAGAATAGCTTAAAACATTTTTAAAAGTCAGTAAAAGTATTTGGATAATAACGTTATCCAGAAATAAATAGGTGGACAAAAGAAGAAAAATAATAAAAAATTGGAGTATAAATTTAATAGATATCATGAAAAAAAGCACTGGTAACATGAAAAAAAGAAACAAAAGAGAGCCAAAGGATAAATATCTTTGATTTGCATGAGCCCACAAAACACTCATACCAAGACAGATTAGGAATGAAAATAAGCTTTAAAAATTTCCAAGGAATATAAAATAAAAACAGATTTATGCATAAAATAGAACAGTTATAAGAATGATATAAGAATTACAGTCTACTTCCTGACAGCTTTACCGGAAGAGAGAGAACCATGGTAAGGTTAGAATTTTGAAGTAATCATCAATCTACTATTTTCTGGTTATAAAAATTACAAACCAAATACAATGATAGATTAAAGGCATTTTTCAGATACGTAAATATTTCATTGCTTAAAAAATATTTATATATGCTCATTAGTTTCCTTTATACTTCTAGTTTATCTTAGTTCATTGAAGGAAAGTTCTGTGTTATCTGTTTCCTTTTATAAGAATATTTTTGTTTATGTCTTGTACTCTGAGTACTTTGAAGATAATGATACACAGTGTATTAATTATTGTTATGAAATTTTATTTTATTTTTTCATAAATTAAAAATTTAAGAAAATATTTTCAGCCTCCTATAATCTTTCTCAGGCACTGGAGGATATTTTCCACTAAAACATGAATAAATCAAGAAAGACAAACATATCAGAACTAGGACCCACTATAGATCAGAAGGAAAAGAAATATGCAAAAGGAACTTCCAAGATAAAAAAGAAAGTTGTGTACAGCAATGCATGTAGATTGGAACAGATATATGGAAAACCCAAGTAGTACTATAGATAGTTAAATAAAGGAAGTGATAAATGATCTAATGGACTTGATCATGTTCAAAGCTGATTAATGGTTGTATTTCAAAAATATTGATAAATAAAGGGAATTTTCACTAGAGCTTTGAATAAAAGATAGAATTAAAATGATGGCATTATTAGTTGCAGGAAAAACACAAAGCTATGTAATAAAAAATGTAATGATAATATATTATCTGTCTGACCATTGAATGATATTCATAAAATGTAATAATGAAAATACTCTGTTGTAGGGAAGTGGAAGGGGAGGTAAAAATTAAAAGTGGTTTTCTTTAGAAGGAAGGATATACATAGATAGATAGATAGATAGATATAGATATATGAAAAGAAGTAAAGAGGACTGAGTATTTTTTTTCCTAAACATGTTAGCAAAATTTGATGTTTTAAACATACATATTTCTTTCATAAATTCAATCAGTTTAAAGATCAAATAAATCAATTAGGATTGAAAAAAATTTAAAAAGAAATCAAGGCAATCCGCCAATTTCAGCCTTCCAGCTGCTGCTCAGCACAGGCACAGGTTGGATGTTGACGTGGACATTGTCCCTGCTGCTCCCCTTACCCTTTATCAATGTCTTCCCAGGACTGCAAGCTCCAGGCTCACTCTTGGCTTACATTTATCAAGAGAAATATGTTTGCTAAGCTGCTTTTCTCCACAGTGTAGATCACAAACTTTATATGCTTTGGAATTACCACCTTCTTAAAATGAAGCCCCCTGATACTCAGCTCAGAGATTTGGATTTGAGGGGTGTGGGAAGTGCCAATAAACTTGATTCCAACAAGTATGTGAGAGATGAATTTGATACAGGCAATCAAAGGACCCACTTAATAAAAGCTTCCATAGAGGTATTGAGATTGAAAAGCGTTAGGGAATGAAACCCTAATTTCCCAGAAATATGTGTGCACTCATTCATCTAAAATTTATGTGAGCACATTTTAGATATTATACTTGGAGTTGTTCAGGAGATGATATGTACTTTCATGAAATCCACAATTTAGTTGTTGTAATATGTATAAGAAAATCCTATCTCCTATGACTAAATCATAGCACAAAATCAGAGGTTAGTGTGGGAGAGATATGGGGTCAGAGAGAGCCTTTTACCTCATCATCTATCTGAGCCTAAAGTCAGCTTTGAGGTCTGTCACAGCATTCTTCATCCTAAGTGCAAACTCCCGATCTGCCCCTACGGATGTGTTACACTCTATGTGTATCGGCCTTGGGGACACAGTTAACGGCTGCTCTCCCAAGTTGATATAGCTTGAAGCACATAAAATGTTGATAACAGGGTCAGGTGCACCATAGGTCCTCCACAAAGGCCAATTCCCTTGTGTTTTTTCCACCACATTTTGGACTTGGAGCCAGCAATTCTGTTTGCAGTCTGGCTGGCAGAATGCTGTGGTGGTCAAAAGCACAGGTTTCTATTTAAATCTGCAGTCTCACCTCTTGTTTTGGTTACAATGAGTTTGTTACAGTGGTGGGTTATTTGTTCTTGTTGAGGTACAGATTTTTTATCCTTTAAATGAGTTAATTATGTCATTCTTGACATAGTTGCTGTTATTGACATAATGTATTTAAAAGCGCCCAACGTACTTATATATACTGGAGAAATGTCAGAACTAATTATTATGTATCCTCTTGGAATACTTGTATTCTGAAGAAGTTTGTGTGTGTGTGTGTGTGTGTGTGTGTGTGTGTGCATGGAAACACACAAACTCACGAAATCAAGTCATACACCAATTTATCTCTGAAATTCAGAGTCCTGCAAAAGAAGCCTCAAGTCATAGTGAAAAGTAGAATTCAGTGTTCAGGATTCAAGTTCAAAATAGGTTAAAAAGGGTCACTGACTACTCTGGGCAGCAAGTGGCTGCCCTCTTTTCCTTCCTTTTATAGAGATAGTCTTCCATTTGGTTATCCTGGGCTAGACTCTGAAGCTTTCATCTTTATTATTAGGTTAAATGCTATAAAGAATGTGACTAGTAAAAAATGCTATAAAGAATGTGACTAGCCAGATATGGCAATGCATATAATCTCAGCACCCTGGGAGGCTGAGACAGGGGGATTGCGAGTTCAAGGTCTGCCTGTGCAATTTAGTGACTTAGTGAGAGCCTGACTTAAAACAAACAAACAAAAAACAAAAATCTATAAACCTCTCCTTTAATTTGAGGTTATCAAGTATTGTGTCCCAGCCCAGGAGTGTGGTGGACTGGCCCCACGCCATTTTCTTTAGTCCCACAGGCAAATCCTGTGAGAGGGGACAGTTGGGGAGATATCCTAGGCTGCTGAGCTCCAGAAGAGCTGAGAGGGTGAAGGACCATATCTTGGGTTGATGTGATAACATTGTCACATAGTTGTTCCTCCTTTCTTAGAACATAGATATTCTTGTGGTCTGAATATTTGTGTCCCCCCAAATTAGTATGTTGAAATCCTAACCCCCAAGATGATGCTGTCAGGAAGTGGGGTCTTTCAGGAAGCGATTAGGTCATGAGTTTGGAGCTGTTCTGAATGGGATCAGTGTCCTTATGAAAGAGGCCCATGAGAATTCGTTCATTCTTCCTCTCTGAGAGAACACAGTGAGAAGACATCACATATCAACCAGAAAATGAGCTCACTGGAGACATTAACTTTCCAGGGCCTTGATCTTAAACTTCCCAACTTTCTAGTGTGAGAAATGCATTTTTATTGTTTAAAAGCCACTCATACTTTGCTATAGCAGCCTGAATGGATTAAGATGGAGACACCTGCTCTTCACACAGACTCGGGGTTCTGCTGAGGCTCCCCGATGTTTGGGCAGTGGGTTTGGCTCTGGAAGTCTCCAGACAGGCCAGGCTGGGCCTCAGATGAGAGAAGAAAGGGTCTGGCTGCTTCAGGCTCACTCCAGCCTTAACAAGAAGACAGGTAGAAGAAATATTCTGGTTTCCTTTTTGGTCAATTGAGTCCAATGTTATATATATCATATCACAGGCATCTGGTCAACCTGTCTGCCAAGGAAGGAAAGGAAGGTGTTCCAAGTCAAACCATAATCAGGGAAAAAAAGACTCGATACATTATGATTATATAAAGTAGAGGCACCACTGCCTAATGGAAAAAAAATTGGATTTTATAGTCAGATAACTAGTGGCTCTGCTCCTTGTTAACCTGGAAAAGCCACATACATTACCAGAGTTTCACTAAAGTTCCTGGTTTGAAAACTGGTGGCTAATGATGACCTCTATGTAACTTGATGTGACAAGAACACTCACTTTGAATCAAACTCCAGTGAATGAGCCATGGAAGAAAGGATTAGATGAGATTTTGCATGGTGTTGAAAGTAGAAAGTGATTGGGTTTTTAAAAAAATTTCAGTTATGTTTTGCCAGCATTGCTAAGAATATTAAAAGACCCAGTGAAATGGAATCATGTTAAAGTCAGAGGGGCAGAGAATGGAGGAGGCCGGTAGAGACAGAAGAAGGCACGAAAAATGCAGCATTGGTTAAAAACTTCAGACTTCTTAGCAATCTACCACTGGGCTGACTTCCATTAACCCAGAACTTTGTTGTACTCATTTTTATCTCTTGAATACCAAGCACACAGCTACCCACCCTTAGTAGAGAGTAGATAAAAGTTGGCTCACTTAAAAATGAATCAGTAAACTTTATAAAATTTGTATTTCTTGTTAATATATCATTAGGGGTTTTTTTGCAGAGGCAAAATTAATTATAGTTTAAAGATGGAGGATTTAAAATATGAAACCTTGAGTCATGCAACTTTAAAAATAAAAGATCTGGGGTCGGGGAATTAGCTCAGTGGTGCTGCACCTGCCTGGCAAGCACAAGGTCCTAAGTTCGATCCCCAGTACTGGAGAAAAAAAAAGAATAAAAGATTTGAGACCTGACTGCTCGGTGTAGAGGCACAGTTGTGTGTACAGATATTTCCTTGTACAATGTGTTTGACCACTGTGTACTCAGATCCTAAAGTTGCAACAGGATCATTATAGTATTGACCTCAAAGGAATAAATGAATTAATCTTCTTGAAGTATATAAAATAGTATCTGGACTATAGTTAGTGCTAACTAAATGTTATCTGTTGTTAGTTTAAAGTTTTGAGAATGGCATTTACCTAATATTCACTCATAATATCACAGTTGTGCATTTTCCCCAGATATTATTCTTAATAATGTTAAAGGCTATAAAGCAATAGGTCAAAATAATGAATTTCCTAGTAAAACTTTATATAGATTAATGAGCAAGCATGCATATAAGTTAATGAGGAGACCTAAAGCTGCCACATTTCTAAGTTTGACATACATGTAAAAAGTTTAAAAATGATACCCAGTCCCTGGTTAACAGAGAAAATCCAATTCTAAAATTTAATCATCTTATCCCCCGCATAGAGTATAATAATAGATAAATTCATTTTCTGCATTTTTCATTCAATTTGATTACAGTTTTCTGAGTGATATCTGACTCTCCCCTTGGGTAGACCCCAAGGTCTAGGTTTGGGTCACTGGCGAAGCCAAGTTCTGTAATGCAACATTTGCTGTACTAAGAGATATGTTTTATAGCTCAAAAAAGAAAGTGAATGTGTTTGTAACATAAACAGCATTTGGCCATGCAATGGAAAGAAACGGCATACACAAAGGCTAAGGAATGGAAAGCTGGGAGATATTTAAGGAATTGGTTTCAAATTTGGTGTGACCTGAACAATTGGAAAATAAGGCCAAGTTCTTCCCTGAAAGCACTCTGAGTTTCTTCTGTGACACCAGGAAGACAAAAAGGAAGCAGATAAGTGCTCCGGAAGAGAATCATTTTGGAATAAGTTTGGAATGCAGCCATGCAGAATAGGAAAGTAGGGTGGGGACCACATTGTCCGTAACCTGAGCACATAGCCATGCACTGCATTGACTGCTGAGAGGAAACAGTGGGAGAAGAACAGCTCCCAGCACCCGGGTGGATCAAGGTCTCTCAAATGAGTCCTTGCTACCCTGCTCAAAGGGAGGGATGTTGTCAGTTTCCTAATCAGTATGGAGGACTTAGTCTTTGGTAGGAAAAGATAGATTTTGTTCTCTGTACAAGCACTTGGCCCATAGGTCTTCACCATCTGAGTGCAACTAATGCATTCTAAATGCAGCCCCAGGGTTGGCTACCCTCATACTCAGAGCTCTGCAGAACATTTTTTGCTAATTTTGTAACTATGCTCTGATCTGACCACTAATGTTTGAAAATGCATAATTACAGATGCATCAAGTAATTTCTTTGACTTAGGGATCATTTTAATGGAAAATTTAAAGATAATCCAGCCCTCTGCCTTCCCTTCCCTCTCTCCACCTCAATAAACTCAAGAGGCTTCCTTATCTGGAGCTTTGTCCAGTTCTTGATCTCTTTGAGCCTTGGTCTCTGTATAATACGATGGGAATGCCAATACTCACTTGAGGCTTTTTGGTGAAGATTAGATACTTTTATGTAACACAAGAAGCACCTAGCAGGGTACCCAACACTTAGTAATCATTCAATAAATGTAATCGACCAGAGCCTTGAGACCAGGTGACGCATTTCCTGGTATGTACATTTCACAATCCCCTCACTGATGTTTTGAGAACATTAAACTCCAGGGATCTATAATTTTTCTGTGGACCCAACGGAGAAAATGTTCTGACCTGCTTTCCGGACTGGCGTGGAGCCTGGGCCCGGAATGGTTGCTTTTCCTTAACAACCCTTGGCCTCTGCTCAGCCCGTGAAAGGCAGATATCCTGGGGGTGGCGGGCAGTCTTCTGCTAAATCTGAAGTTGCACAGTGGGGAAGAGAGGAAATATCGTCATGCGTCTCTGGCATCTCCCCCTGCTAGCCACACGCCTTGCTTTCGCCTTCCCTGAAAACCTTTATTTAGAAACTGTGCCCGTTGTCTTCTTGTTCCCATCACGTCTGGTTTTCACCACTTTGCTGCTGACAAGACCATCTGAACAATTATTTGCATGCTAACGATCCTCAGAAACCCTGGTAGATAGTAATTAAATATTATTAACTGCGGGGTTTTGTGACACCCTCAATGCCCAGTGAAAAGACCTGGGAACAATACTGCCCCAGACACTCTCCTACCTCTCTCTGTCTCTAGATTTTTCTGACTTTTCTCTCTCATGGGTTAGAAATTTTAGGTTATCTGCCAAGTTCTTGGAGTTCTTTTAATAAGGATTGGTTTGCTTGGGGAAAAGGTGGGTATGATCAGGAATGTTCTGTTGAGAGGATTCACTGTGGAGCCTGAGTGCTCTTCTCTGTAAAGAAGCAGGGATAGCTGCAGATCGGTCAGAAACCATTTTATCCCTTAAGTCAGTTCCAAAGCTCTCTGCTATTTCCTGGAAAACTCTCCAAAGATATATCATGAGAGTCCACCATCCATGAGATATTTTATATCTCTGGTTTACAACATGCATTCACGCAGCTGTGGAAATAGCATGAGGTTTGTATTCAGACTTTGGTTTAAACTCTGAGTTTTCCCTGAGCAAATTCATTTTATCATATTAACTAATATTTCCAAGACTTTTAAATTTTGTTTTATTTTTCAAATTGGTCTGCTAATTGCAAATTGGACTATTAAATCAACCAATATAGATAAAGTACTCCAAGAGGTATTAAATATCACTTCCTTGTCTTTATTAAAATAATTTTATTCATTCAACCATTGTAAGCATGCACACACACACACACACACACACATACACACACACACGTACATATCCATACAAATCAATGTGAAGCAATGAAATAAAATAGAGAATCAAAAAGAGCTCTTTGTGAAAGTCGTTTGCTTCTTGGGTCTGTAAAGTACTTTCTATTGTAAGAAGGGATGTTAGTTTCCCATCATTTCTCATTTTCACCTTTTTGCAAATAATACCTCTGTGCGGACTATGTATAACTTGTTCCCTGAAGAACATGATGGAAGGATTCAGGTCACCTCTACTGATTACTGTGATTTTTGGCTGTCTTAGGGATGCAATCCCCTTATACTTCAGCCTGGGAAGTGATAGCATGGAACCTTGCTATTTCAGTCTCCAAAAGTCTCACCCATCAGCATTCACAGGCACATGCAAAGTTCTTTACTGCCTGGTCAGAACCCCTTCAGAGAGTATTATAATGTAGGAGAAACAATAACTATAGGGTCAGACAACTCAATTTTCTCTTTGTCTTAAAGAAAGACTTCTTAAACCTTTAGCCTTTACTGGGAGATGGCCTTCTGTGGGGATTTCTTGCATTTCTAGCCAGGTTTTTCTGCGTTAAGACTTATACTCAAACTCCATATGGTCTCTTTTCCAGTCTCTTATTTTGACAATCCTAAAGAATCCCTAGGGAGATTGCCATTTCCTCCACAGTACAAAGTCTTGCTTCTGTCTGAACCTGGTTCTCCTGAGTAGCACCGGTGCTTTAACTGGGAGGCTACGACTGCTTGCTGCCCCTAGAGCAGGGCAGGACAGAGAACAAAGCTGGCTCTCTGTTGCCCAGAGTCACAGGGATGGACACAACTCAAGCTCCCTTCCAATCTTTCCAAAAGTCACATGCTTGTTCCTTTACTGGTTAGGCTTCTAAATAAGCATTTTTTCCACGTAAACATCATTATTTTATTCTGAGTTCTCTTTTCAAAGGTGATTGTATTGTGAACAGAATTGAAAGGCACAGAGTGTCCCTCTTCCAAGTGAAGGACATGTTTCCTTCCGATCCAGTAGAGTAAAGATGATTTTACCCCAGAGCAAAGGGCAACAGGCTAGTGGCCCCTTAAAAAAGATGTGGTTTCTCTAAGTGCAAGGTTCCTCTTCTATCACAGACCTGGCTGGACCCAACTGTGTCACTTCTTCTGTGATATTTGGGAGTAAGGAGAACTATTGTAAATATTTTACCCTTTCTGTTTACAAAGAATAATATTCTTTGCCTCTTACTCAGGGATCCTGTGCCTTCTGCCACATGAAATTTTGTCAAGCTAATTTGTTAGCTTGCAAATATAGTAAAATTTCAGCCCATTCACATTTTTTAATAAATAGTAATGAAGCACTTCTTTTCCAAGGTGAACATTATGTAATTTATCATTTATACAAAGAGCTTTAAGTAGATTATTGGTTTTTTCCCAATATAAAAATGTCATTTCCTATTAGTCTCAGAAATGGAACTAATGCATAAGAAGAATAAAAGTAATGGGTGACTTAGTGGGCAGGATTCCTCCATTTTCCACACAGCCTCTGTGGTTGTTATTTTCCCAGGAAAGCAGTTCAAGTTTGCATTCACTTTTATAGACTAGTGCACTTTGGCAATGTACATCAGAGCATTAGGATTTCAAGTGTGACCTAAATGACTCGAAAGTATTTATAGAACTTCCAAATATACATTTCTTATAAACAAAACATAGATAATACACTGGAAGAATATGGCAAAACATGGGTTATCCCAAGCCCAAGCAAGTCTTCTGCTAATGAGGAGGAAGAAAAACCTATGGCTTGATCTCAAGATCAACACTGAAATATGGGAGCTGGTAATAACATTGCAGAGAAGAAAAAACATTCCTGAGAAAACGAATGGGAGCAGAGGACAGCAATGGAATTATGAGATTTAATTTAAAAGCAATCCCTGGCTTGTGCCTTGCAATGCACATAACTTTTGGCAGTAGTTTTTGTGCCATGCTTGCAGAACAATTAGTCCTGTATTTTTCTGAGCACATAAATATCTTTCCATCATTAGCAGTCATACTACAGTATATTCTATGTATAGAGGCCAGCACTTGTAAATATTCTATCAACAATATTTCCATTTCATTGAATATGTTTTTGGTTTTTTCAGATTGTGTAGACAGTTTGAAGCTTCTAAAACTTCTCAAAGAAATTGCTTAGGTACAAATATAAAAGGCTATACAGTTTTATAAAGAAAAATGAAGATTAGCAAGAAGGTGAATTAATAAAGAGCTTCAAATTGAAGACAATTTCTCTTGAAAATGGAAAGATACTTGTTTGGGGGTTAGTTCAGGTATACTTGGCTTTGCAGTATAGCAGTGCTTTACGATATTGTCAATTAGAATCACTTGGAAGGATTTTTCTCAAGTCAAAATAATCTGAAGCTTCTCTCTGTGTCCTTCAAAGATCTTCACCTCAGAGAAAAGCTTGCCTCAGTTGAAGACAAATAAAGGATCCTAATTAGGACTCTTGGGAGACCGCAAAGCAATTGTCTGTGACTTGCTCAACTCCATGAGGTCATTAATAGACATCTTTCTGTTTGCATAGTTGGAGAAAGTGCAGCAAGTTCATTTTGGCCAAGCAAGTATGGACCTGAGAGAATTCAGATTTTATAACAGTACCTTATTATTTCAGTGAGGAATAATTGAGTTCAAGCAACATACAGACTCTGGGTAACTTTAGGAGAAAGAAAAAAGAAAGAAGTTATGGAAATGTAAGAATAAAGAAATGGCACAAAATGCAGGACAATCCTTAGAAGGAAGAAGAGGCCAAAAAGCTCCTGGAATTTAGTGACAGATTTATAGACACTCTCTTCAAGGTTAGAATGGCAACACCTCAGGAAAAATGTGCTCTAGCCATTTTTTTTTCTTTGACACTTTGTTCAAGATTCAAATTTCACAGAGAGAGAAACCGGTAGGTTTAGTTGTAGACAAACATACAGTTTAATTAAAGTCAAAGTGTCACCAGGTTATGTCCAATGAAAGGTTCATTTTCCCAAAAGAATATCAGGGAGTCATTACCAGTAGTGTGAGAAAGAGATATTGGGTTGGCAACAAGAACAGGTGTTCATTACGTCTAAAGAGGTATTAACAGCTGCATCATCCACTTTGCATCATCTGTTGCATCTGATGCTGTCTTTTCAGGAAATTTTGGGAAAGTGTCAGGGACCATATGACCTAAGCTATAGAGCAATTGCAAGAACTACACTCCAGGATTACAAAATGAGCTACTATTCTGCCCCCCGGACTACAGAATCTTCTATTGTTTTCTGCTTCTCAGACTTCTACATCCTCAAGGAATGAAAGATCAAGATGGTTTTTAGTTGTTTTAACAGCATACTTTCTTGAATGCAGGTCATGAATTCATGGGTTTCACAGTTTCAGACTAACAGATGTAGCATTATAAAAACTCTTTGCAAAATTCCAAAGGAGGTCAGTTCAAAAATGGTAGTTATAGATTTCTTAAATTGGCTCATGTTTATGTATTTTTTATTTATGTATTTTTTTATTTACAATGTGATATTTTGATGTCTGTACACATTGTAGGATAGTTGTATTGAGCTAATATATCTCCTTATATACTGATTTAGTTAGTACCTTTAAAATCTATTATTTTAGCAATTTTTAAGTATGCTGTGTTCTTATTAACTATGGTCACCATACTGTCAGATTGAACTTCCTGTAGAACTGAAATTTCTACAGTTCCCCATTTGCCACCTCAACCCCTAACCTCTGGTAAGGGCAGACTTTAAATCTGACTTCATTGCTTCTGTAGATTCAGAATTTTAACTTTTAGAGATTATATAGAGATTATGTCTTTCTGTGCCTGCCTTAATTAATTTAGCATAATGACCTCCAGGTCATCCGTGTTTCACAAAAGGTTTGCCTTCTTTTTAAGAGCAAATAGTATTATGTTGTAAGTTTAAGCTGCTTCCATTTCTTGGTTATTGTGAACAGCGCTGCAAGGAGCATGGCAGTGTCTATGTGTCTTTGACATAACTCATTTGGGTATCTACCCAGAAATGGGATGGTGGGGTCATAGTGAGTTTTATTTTTACTTTTGTGAGAAACACTATTGTGTTTTTCATAACAACTATACTAATTTACAGTCCTGCCAGCAATCTTGAGCAAGGGTTTTCTTTCCTCCATATCCTCATGAAGACTTCTTATCATTTGCCTTTGTGATAGTAGTGGTCCCAACAAAAGTGATGTAACATCTCCTTGGGGTTCTAATTTGCATTTCCCCAGTGATCAGTAATTGAAACATTTTTTCATATATCTGTTGGCCATTTGTGTATGTATTCTTTTGAGTAATGTTGACTCAGGTTCTTTGCCCATTTTAAAAATGGGTTTTATTTTCTTACTATTAAATTGAGTTTCTTATATATTTTATATAGTACTGCCTCATCAGATATTTGGCTTGCAAATATTTTCATCCAGTCTGTGTGCTGTGACTTCACTCTTTTGACTATCTGAAGCCTTTTAATTCAATGTAGCACTATTGGTCTATGTTTGCTTTTGTCACCTCTGCTTGTAGTGTCACATTTTTAAATCATTGCCCATATCAACATTGTGAAATTTTTCCCCTACCTTTTTGTCCACTGGTTTTATAGTTTCAGATCTTATGTTTAAGTCTTTAACTTATTTTAAGTTGATTTTTATATGTAACGTGAGATGAAGATTTCCAATTTCATTCTTTGTGTATATATTTGAGTTTTCCAACACCACTTATTCAAGAGACTACCCTTATTTCCGTTATGTGTTCTTCACATCTTCACCAAAAATTGGTGGCCTGTGAATGTGAGGGGTTTCTTTTTGAGCCCTTTGTCCTGTTATATTGGTCACTGTATCTGTTTTTATGTGAGTATGCTGTTTGGATTACAATAGTTTCATAATATATTTTAGTCAGACCATGTGATGTTAATATCTTTGTTCTTCTTTTGCTCAAGATTTCTTTGGTTATTTAAAGCTTTTTTGGTTCCATATAAATTTTAGGATTGTTTTTCTATTTCTGTAAAAAATGTCATTGGAATTTTAATAAGAATTAGGCTGAATCTGTAAATCACTTTGGGAGGCATGGACATTTCAATCATAGCGAATCTTCTAATTCATGAACTTGGGTATCTTTCCATTTATTTTTGTCTTCTTCAATTTCTTTCACCAATGTCATTTTCAGGGTACATACCTTTTACCTTTTTGGTTAAATTTACTCCTAAATATTTTATTGTCTTTAATGTTATTGTAAATGGGATTATTTATACAATTTCTTTTTCAGATAGTTTACAGTTAGTATATAGAAATGATTTTTGTATGTTGACTGTGTCCTGCAAGTTTACTACACTCATGTATCAGTTCTTGAGGTTGTTTTGGTACAGTTCTTGAGGTTGTTTTGTTACAGTTCTTGAGGTTCTGTATATACAAGATCATATCCTCATCAGAGATAATTTCAATTCTTCCTTACATATTTTGCTGCCTTTTACTTACTTATTTAGATTAATTGCTCTGCTAGAGGCACTTGTACATTTTGTTTAGCCTGAGTTCATCAATTCCCAAAGCAGTAGTATTTGATTGGTCAAGCTGATCTTCTTTCTTATGTGTTCATGTTTTATGTACAATAAAAACACTGGTATTGGGCCGGGGATTTAGCTCAGTGGTTTCACCGCCTGCCATGCAAGTGCCAGGACCCGAGTTCGATCCCCGGTACCAAAAAACCCAACACTGTTATTATTATTTGTCAATGGAAATAGGAAAAGCCAGGAGGATATAGTGTGAGCTGTGTGGCAAACTGAAATGTATTACAGAAGTGGAGTAGTGTGACCATGACCCCTGAGGTTTAGAGGACCATTTGGGGTAATAAGGCCACCTCAACACTTGGTTTTCAGCCTGGGCCAAGTTTGTCATAGATGCCACTCACATAGCTCTCAAAGCTGAAACTTCAAATTTGAATTAGTTACTATTGAGAAGAAGAAAATATTTCCTTCACTGAGAGTCTTCTGAGAACCAAACGCTGCCTCAAAGTCCACAGTAGCTACAAGCTACATGTGGCTCTCAAGTGCTTAAAAGTGGACAGTGTGATTGAGGAATTGACTTTTAAGTTATAGTTCATGTGAATCTATTTTTAACTGTGCATTTTAACAAATTTAAATATAGGTCAACTATTTCCTGTGAAAATTTCATGTCCTGATTAAAGTGAGTTATATATGTAAAATACTCACTGGCTTTCTACTGAGTAGAAAAAATGAATGTAAAATATTTCATTGATTTAAGCTTTTCTGATTAGGTCTTAAAATGATAGTATTTTAGATATATTAAAATGTGTCTACTGGAAAGTTTAAAATGATAAATGTGGCTTGCATTATAGCTCTGTTGAACACTGAATCTGATAGCTTTTACATATGTCATTTTACTGAATTGTTAAAATAACCCAGTATGGTAGGTACTACTCTTCCCATTTTCCTTACAGAGAAGGCAATGGAATGTGGCCCCCAAAACTCATTTAAATCTCTCAGGTTATAGGATTCAAACTAGGTCTGGTTGGTTCCATCTCAGATTCCTTGCTTTGGCTCTGTCATGTTGTTTTCTTTCAAGGAACCAGGAGAGAGCTTGCAGTCTGTCTGTCTTGCTTCTTCATAATAAATAGTTTTGATAACCCCATTTATGAATAATGTTAGATTGGAGGAAAAACATACTTTGTCTTGAAATGGCAGCAGGGAGAATATTTGAACTCCTGAAAAGTGAATAATAAGGTTCATTTACATAAACAAGTGGAGTTTCAGAAATTAACTCTAAATACTGTGATCTGACTGCAGAATTTTAAACATAGGTTAATGTTTTGGGTTAGATTTTGTTATTGTTATTGTGCTTTTTTAGAGGATTTGAAATTCTAGGATCATGTCGAGACTTTATAACATCTCTGATACATTTTTAAAAATTTTATGTAATGAGTACCGGGTTGATTCAACATTAGAAATTCTCAACATTGCACTGAATAGTATTTAAAGGATCCAATACACGAGCATTGCAAAGGACCCTGAAAGTCAATCCCAGGCAATACTTTTTGATGTGATTAATGAAAAATCAGCTCTTTCCCTTTCTATTTGATCACTTTCTTCAGATAGGAAGAACTAAGGAGGACCAAACCTTCCTATATGACTTACCCAGTTGATGGGACAAACACTGCAGAGCTGATGTGAGAAGGACTAGGCCTTATGAATTGTGTATGAATTGTCCTCTGGGGCTGCACGAGCTCACCCCCACAGTGAGGGGAAAATGTATTCACAGAGAGTGAGGCAACCACTTAACAAATCACTTCTTCCATGGCTGTAGGAGCCAGCTACACACCTTGAAACGCAGGCTCATCTGCTCTGCACCTGTGTGAGTCCTTGCCTCTCAGAGGCGAGTTCATTTGCCTTGATCAGAGCAAAATGAGGCAGGCTTAGAATTTCACTTTGAGGAAATGTCAAAGGGTGGATGACAAAAAATAAAAATGGGTGACTCGAGGGCAGCAAGTCCTGCTTCCCCAGAAGGTTTCCTTGTCAGGCCCTGTAGGCCCCTCTCTTGGCTGTATGCCCGGTGGAATCACACAGGAGATAGGAGGAGGCGTTCCTGCCAGACCACATGGCTGGCATTTTCTGCCCGGTCCTCCCCATTATTCTGCCTCAGCTCCCACACTGGGCAGAGAGCAGACCTGCTGCAGAGCTTTGCTATTTTTACTTTTCTGTGAGGGGATCTCAGGTTACAAATTATATACCGATGAGGTAAGTTACAGGTACGCAGACTCATGTTTCTAATTTAGCTTGGCACTGGTTTCAAATGTTAAATAGTTCTCGCCCAGCTCTCCCTGTTTCCACTCTCCTCCCATCTTTGGCATCTCATTTCATCCTGATTCTGAGGGTCCCCTTCCTTTCCTGCTGGATCCCCCCAACTTTCATGCCGCTTAGAGGGAGCAGTGTGGGAGAGTTACATTTCACATGGGATCAGTTTCTACACATACACCTCGTTACTCAGCTGTGGCGGTACTGCACGTACATTCTCCTAAGAGGTGAATATTTGTCAGAGACTTTAGAGGTTTCAGTTGCTTTCACACATATTGTACAGTTAAGCTTTGCAACAGCCTGGAAAGGTCGGGATTATTCTAATTATCTGTAATTTGCCGATGAGAAAATGAGGACTCAAAAGGGTTAATGATTTGACTAAGAATTCTGCAGCCAAGATGAAGAACAGACCGATAGATGAATACGTAACAAACTTCTGGCTAGAAGGCCTTCCCTCCAAGCCTGCTTCTGGAGAAGCAGAATTCTCCCTCCTTCCTTCTCTTCCTCTTTCCCTCTCTCCCATCTTTTCTTCTTCCCTTCCTTCTATTCCTCTTTTCCTGTGTTTCGGGCCAAGAATTAAGTCTCCAAGAAGCACCTGAATGTCAAACACACTGTTTTCTGGATTTTGCTTTATGAATTTGAAACTTTAGTGTGAATTTAAGTAGAATGGAAGGGTCAAGGAATAGGGAACACCAAAGTTAGGTTAAAATAAACAGAGGCTATTAAGAATCAGGATCTAAGTTCCTGCTTATTTCTCTTTCTTAAGAGATTAAAATGCAGTTTGCTCAATTCACATTCAGACAGTATGCCCATCTTAGCTTTTATGGATGGTTCAAAGTACTTATATGGCACTATACCTATCTTTAGAGTTTATAATAGAAGAATTAATACGTAAAAATGTGAAAATAAGACACTATGACAGATCTGTTCTGTATACTTGGCAACTAGTGTTTCTCCCTAGGGAAGAAATAGCTCTAATTTCAATATATAGTTCTGAATTGTGCATGCTGTGTTGTAAATGGGCCACTACCTGTTGCTTTAGACACATTTGTCACTATACCTGCTCGTTACACAAACAGACACAGAGTCATACACTGCCCCAGTGTGATGCTCAGTTATTCTCCAACCTACTTCCTGGTTGCTGATTTTTGACTGCAAGATTGTGAACTGCTTAATCTTAGGAAGAGTACCTCTTATTTAATTTTATTTACTTACTTACTCCTTTATATATCTTTAGTATTATCTTACTAGTTGCACAGACAACAATGTTAGTTCAAGTTTGGGGTTTTTTTTGTTATTGTTGCTGTCTTTTAAAAAATTCTTAGGGTTGTATTCTTAATAAATTATAAGGATTCTCTGTCTATTTTAGGTACTTTTTGGCCAATATTTCTTGTAAACATTTTCTCCTACTTTGTGTCTTTTTTGCTTTTTTTGCCTTGTTTTTTAGATAGCATACATTTCTTATTCTTAATCATTTTTATTTCTTATACTTTGTGTTCTTTGTGACCTGTTAAGAAATATTTATCTCACTCAACATCATAAAGATTTGTTCCTATTTTTCATTTAGAAACTTTATGGTTTTAGCTCTTATTTTTAGTTCATCATTTTTTTCTATGATTCATTTCATGCTATTATTTGTATATGTTGCTGAAAATAAAGGCTTGCTTTTATATTGTTTCTTAAGAAAAATTTTAGTTGTCCCAGCATCATTTTTGGGAGTTTATCTGTTCCCTGTTGAATTATTTTGATACCTTTGTTAAACATTAATTGACCATGTAAGTCTGAGCCCACTTCTGTGTTCTGTTCCTTTGATCTGTAGATCTATTTTTAGACTTTTGTTGGTAGAACTTTATAAGTCCAGAAATCAAATAGTGTAAGAATTCCAACTTTGTTCCTCTTTTTTAAAAAAATACTCTTCCTATTCTAGAACTTTGAGTTTTCCATGGAGAGTTTAGAACCAGCTTATCAATTTCTTCCCCAAAATTTTTAGGATAATCAGAATAATTCATTGAATTGTAAATATGATTTTTTGATATGCTTAGGTTTATGTCTGCCTTTATTATTTTCTGTTAGTTCTCTTTCTGTTTTGTTCCTATAGTCCTTCCTTCCAGCTTTTTGTAGATTATTTGAATTTTTAAAATTTCATTTATTTTTAACTGGCTTTTCTGAATGTACAAATGTCAATATCCTGATTACGATATATTTAGTTTAGATAGTTAATATGTTACTATTGAGGAAAATAATTATCTCAATGTAAAAAGTTTAACTTTAAAAAGACATCACTAAAACTTTAATGGTAGGTCATAGATTGAATGAAAATATTTATAAAATGTGTAGCTGGGAAATTACTTGTATCCAAAATTTATATTAAAGAACCAAAATTCTTACAACCTTATAATAAAATGACAAATATCCAAATAAATTTCTGGCAAATTATTTGACTTCACAATCTCAAAAGAACTTACAGGTCCAGGGATTTAGCTCAGTGATTCTGCTGCCTGCCTTCAAGGGCCCAAGTTTGATCTCTGGTACCAAAAAAAAACCAAAAAAAAAAACCCAAAAACAAATCAGAAGAAGTTACATGAATGGCTACAAAACATAAGAAAAAATGTTTGATAACATTAGCAAAAAGGAAAGGAAAAATCAATACTACAATGAAAACAACTACGTATCTGCCAGAAAGGCCAAAGTTAAAGAGATACAAAATGAATGTATAAAAATCAATAGTATTCCTGTATACCAATAATGAACTCACCAAGAAAAAAATTAGGAAAACAAAACTGTTCACCACAAAATGGAGAAAAATTAAACATGAATTAACCTAACCAAGAAGTGGGAAAAAGTGGTGATAGAAGAGTATAGTTCATCAGAGAATGAAAGATGACCCTTGTTCCTGGGTAAGCAGAACCAGTATAGTCAAAAGTCTCAAAACTGATTTGCAGATGTAATGAAATCCCAATCAAAATACCAACAGCATTCATCACAGAAATGGAGGACACAATCCTAAAATTTACATGGAACCAGAAGAGACCCAGATAGCAAAAGCAATCCTGGGCAACAAAAGCAAAGCAGGAGGCCTCACAATTGTGGATCTCAAGTTATATTACAAAGTTACAATGATGAAAACAGTGTGGTACAGACACATGGATCAGTGGAACAGAATAAAGGATGAAGAAACAATCCCAGGCAGTCAGTTGTCTGATCTTTAACAGAGGTACCAAAAGCACTTGACAGAGGAAAGATAACATCTTTAGCAAATTAGCTATACACATGCAGAAGATTGAATCTAGACTCAGATCTCTTACTGTGTTCTAAACTGAAATAAAAATGGATCAAAGATCAAAATATTAAAACAGAAACAATGTGATAGAAGATAAAAATAGGTAAAACTCCTGAAGATATAGGCATAGGCAAGGACATCCTATACATAACCCCAATTGCACAAGAAATAATAATATTAAGAATCAACAAATGGGATTATATCAAATCAAAAAGCTTCTGCACTAACAAACTGAGGAGACAGCCCACATAATGGGAAAAGAATTTTGTCAGTTTTTCCTTGCACAGAGGAGTAGAGTCTAGAATTCATAAAGAACTCAAAAATTCAGACCCCCTAAGAAGATCCAATCAAGAAAGTGGGTAATGGAAATGAATACTTCTCAGAAGAAGAAGTACAAATGGCCAATAAATACGTGTAAAAAATGTTCAACATCTCTGGCCATTAGAGATATGCAAGTTAAAAAGCATCGAGATTCCATTTTATTCTACAAAGGGTGGCTGTCATCAGGAAATTAAATAATAACAAATGCTGCCAAGGCTGTGGGGAAGAAAGGATCCCTCCTACATTGATGATGGGAATCTAAGCTAGTACAACCAATATGAAAATCAGTATGGTGATTTCTCATAAAGCTAAAAATAGAAATTCCATTTGACTCAGCTATTCTCTTTCAAGGTATCTTCTTGAAAGAGTTAAAGATATTACAGTACATTACAGTGATACATGCACACCCATGATTATAGCAGCACAATTCACAATAGCTTAAACTTGGAAACAGTGATATGTCCATTAACACATGACTGGATAAAGAAAACATGATATTTATACACAATGAAGTATTACTATGTTATAAAGGATAATCTTGAGTCATTTATAGGGAAAAGTATGGACCTTGAGACCATAATATTAAGTGAAATAATAAGACACACAAGCTTAAATACTGCATGTTTTCTCTTATATGAGAAACCCAAAGTATAAATAAATTAAAGAATAAAATTAAAGATAGGTAATAGGAAGGAGGGACATAGATCCTTTGCAAAAGGGAAGAGGACCAAGAGATTGAGGAGAGTAGCATTAGGGGAGGGGGTGGAGAAAGAGAAGAATTAAGGTGTGTTGTGCGCATGTAGCAACTCCCCATGGTAAATGCAATCATTATGGATTGCAAACGTGTACTAATAAAAAATGAAAAAGAAAACTGAAGGATTGGCAATATTGAAGGTTGACAAGTGTATGGCAATTTTATATATTGTTGGTGGGAATTTAAAATGGTACAACCACTTTAGAAAAAGGAAGGACAATTTACTATTGACACCTAAACTGGGATGTAAAAATTCCACAACTGAGTATTTTCACAAGAAAAGTCAGAGCATCATCATTCATAGAAGTCAAAGTGCACATGGCTGAGGTGTCCATCAATAGCGTGGCTTCACAGACCACAGCATTTCCACACAGTGCATAACTCCTAATCAATAAAAAGGAACAAACTGATACAACCGCATCGGTGACCCTGAAAAGTACTATGCTGTGTTGGAAGACGTGTGACATAAGATTCTATGTATGTGAAGTTCTAGACTAGACAAAACTAATTTATAGTTGAAAAATCAGACTAGTCATTTGGCAAGGAGGTGCGCAGTGCGAGTGAATAGACTTGGCAGGCCAGAGGGAACGTTTTGTGGGGAGCGAGCGTGTTCTCTGTCTGGCAGAGTTTGGAATTATGCAGCTGTCTCTTATTTGTCAAATCTCATCAAATAATATACCTAAGATTTATGTATTCTATGATATGCAAATTTTACCTCTAATAATATAAAGACCCTTAAACAAAAATCATTTGATAATATTAGGAAATTACTATTTATTTCTAATTACTGTCATTTACTGACAATATTAGATTTTTCTGCATTACATGTAACTACAAAATATTAGTAGCTTGTAACAATGGGCGCTTTTTTCTTCCTCATGTGTCTGTATGTTGCCTGTGGTGACTCAGCTTCAGGCTATAGGTTTATGAGTTTGTAGCCTTTGCTCCAAGCTTCAGGTGGGGCCCAGGATTTCTCCACCTGTTTCTTATCCTTGGTGAACCAATGCTTATTGGAGGTGTGCTTTTCTTATGGAAAAGCAGGAGTATGTGAGCACAATGCCAACCATATGAAACTACTCTCCAGCTTTGCTTGAGTCAGGTCTCATGTTTTAAATAGAGCAAGTCACATGGCCAAACCTAAGTTGAAGGAGTAGGCAAATACTGGATGCTAAGCCAGGGTATGGAGAAATAATTCTAACAAGGCAGTGCACATGAAGAATTATGACCATTAAGTCAATCAACTAGGATGTGATTATGGTATTGTGTTAAAGATTTTCAATGTGACTTTATTTTTGGACATACATACTGAATTACTTATAGAGAAAAAGATATCTGAAATTTGTATCAAAATAATCTGAAAAGGCAGAAGTGGGTAGAGGCATAGAGAAGAAAAGATTGGCTAGGCATTTATAATGACTGAAGCTGGGTGTGGATACCAGGAGATGAAGTATGCCATTCTTTCTACTTTCCTATATATTTGAACTTTTCTGTGATAAAATATTAAATATAAGCTGAACGAAATTATTTGTTAAATTTGTCCTTTTTATATACAAGGAAACTGAAGTCCTGAGAAGATGTGTTGTTTGTTCTGTGATGAGACAGCTAGTTACTGGCAGAAGGAAGCCAGGATCCAGGCCAATATTTTCCACTTGATGTGGCTTTCAGTCATTTATTTGGTAATTCATCAAAAATACTTTTTTAAACACTAAGATCTATGTAAAGTGTTATGGACAAAGACAAGTTCTCATTCCCTTAAATCTCACTTAGCATGTCAATGTATGTATCTAAACAGATTGCAGGGCTGAGGGCACACTGACATGTTATGAGGGAGGTACACAAAAATCCATGGGGCACAGGAGAAGGTAGCCCTAAATTTAACTGGGCAAATCTAGAAGGCTGCATGGATGAGGTAGGACATAGCCAGAAAATTACAGTACTTGTTGGATAAGCCCAAGACTGTAAGGCAGGCAGGGGAAGCAGCACATGGAAAGGTCCTAATGTGAAAGAGGATAAGGGATTAGGATACTTTGGGGGAGGTGTGTGTATGTGTGTGTATTTAGGGGTCCTGGGGAAGGAAGGCAGAAGGAGTAAGGCTGAGCTCACATGCTCTGCACACGAGTGAGATTTAGTTACTTGGTCAGTGTTGCCTCACCTAATTATAAGACTCACATGAGGCTCTCATTTCAGGACCTTAAGTCCTGGCTCCAATCGAATGCATCAAAGCCTTTAGAGGTGAGACAAGTGTTTTAAAGAACAAGACCAGGGGAGCTACTGAAGAATTTTAAGCAGAGGAGTGATGCTATCAGATTTGTGTGTTAGCAAGACCACCCTGTCAGCGGCACAGAGGTGCATCTGGTGAAAGCCAGAGTCAGGGAAGAGGAATCAGATGGCTGCTTCAAGAGGCATAATGAGTTTCTGAGCCATGACAGCAGCAACAGTGATGGAGAGGAAAAGATGCTCCAGAGCGGGAACTGAGAGGTTGCAGGGGCTAATTGCCTCTGGAGAGGATGAGGAGAATTCTACTTTCAATGTGGGCTCGATGGGTGGTTGGATAGTGCTACTGTTCACTTATAGGCAGGGAGCTCAAAGTTTCAGCATAAGGAGTACCGCACAGGAGCAAGCTCACTTTGGGTTTTATGTAGCGTGAGGTACTTTTCGTACATACAGAGAAAAGTGTCCAATGGGCAGGTCTGGAGCTTAGGAGGAAAGTCTCAGCTCGAGAGATTTAGAAAGAGCTAAACAAAAGGAAAAGCTAGTCAAAACTCCAGGTTGATTTTGGATTTCTCATGTAGATCATATGGTTTGAAAACAAAGTCAGGTCCCAGGAAAGCAGTAATATCACGTAAGGGAGAGTTAGAAGGGAAGCCCAAGGGAAGGAGAAAGAGAAGGGGAGTAGGACTTCAGAATGAGGGGGAGAAGATGTGCACACAGTTACAAGTGAGGGCAGGAACCTGGTCACTGGATTCGGCAAAAACCACGGGTGGTTGTTGGCCTTGGTCAGGATGGAACAGGTGAAATACTGAAGTCAGAGCTGTGAATTGAGGCATGAGTAGACTGAAGGAAGAAGAGAACAAAATGGGCAACTCTTTCTAGAAGCTTTGTCCAGGAAGAAAATACTCCCTTTCTCTCCCTTAAGTAGGGCGCCGGATTTTTTTTTTTAAGAAGAGGAGTGATATAATTATCTTCTTTTCTCTTGGCAACACCCGTGCTTCTTGACAAGTATGAAAGTTTACTTGTTCACATGTTTGAAATAACTGATTCAAATGCTTTTTAGTTCTCTTGTTCAAAATTTATTAGCTAGTCATTCATCGTTAATTTATGGCATAGATTTAATAATTTGGAGTAAATTCGTATGACACAGTTCAGATGGAACTACATTATGTGAGAAAGAATACATACTAATCTTATTCACTGAGCAACCAAGTACCTGTGATTCGCAGCTGTTCTTATATTAGTGACATTCATACACCTTTGTGTATATCAGGAGGGATCTTTTTATACCTGCTTGTGTAAATTCTAAAACTAATTTACATTGAAAATTTATCAGATTTTCCCCAAGTTTTCAAAATCAAGATTTCGAGAGGCTATTGATAGATTTCTAAATGTGAATTTTGAGAAAAGCTGTCAGGAAAATCATACATTGGTATTAATTTTTTCTCTGTGATTAATTTTTTCCTTTGAAAATCACCTGGGATTCTGTGATAAGGTTTTAGAATGCATATCTGTTTGTTTTAAAGTCCTACTTTATATTTTATCTGTTTATATAATAATTCAAGCACTTCTCTTTGAAATTTATGTTTGATTACATACTGCATTCTATTTCAGTCAAACTGAGAACATTTATTACATTCTTCAACACTGAGTAACTTAGCTGATATGAAGTAGGATTTTAGAAAGTAACTTGTTCTTAAATTCTATTCTGAAACCTGTTAACCCTGCTGCCTCCTTCCTTTCCCTCCCATTTTCATCTGTAAATCTGAGAACATTTTTAGGATGAAAAGAATCACAGGAAATAAATGAAATGCAGATGAGCTCTGTAGCTGTGCTATCATGAAAACTGTAATTTTTCTGGGAAGGGTCCTATAAAAGGGACTGGCCGTTTCTCAGCAGGAAGATGAGACATTGCCTGTGCTGTGCAGCTCCACTGCTCCTCCTGGGTGTGCAGGCTTTGCCCACCCTAGTGCTATGCTTTGAACCTTTGTGTCACTGTCCACCCCATTCCTATGTTGACATCCTAGCTTCCAAGGTGACAGGAGTAGGAGGTGAGGCCTCCAGGGAAGTGCTGAGGCTCTGCCCTCATGAATGGGATGAGGGCTCTTACAAAAGAGATCCCAGAGAGCCACCTTGACCATTTCCCATGTGAGGATGTAGCAGGAAGTTACCATCTGTAGAACAGGAAGTTGTATTGCACCCGACACCTAATCTTTTCTTACCTTGATTTTGGACTTTGCAGACTCTGGAACTACGAGAAATTTCCATTCTTTATAAGTTATGCAGTTTACGGTATTTTGTTACAGCAGCTCAAATGGACTAAGATAATTAGACTTTGGCAAGAGAGTTTTCTGCCTTGGGCATACATTTAATGTCCAGCCCTGGCTCCTCTCTGGCCTTATCTGAGAGGTTAAAGCCATGTCCCTGTGCCTAGCTGAAGGCTAGGTCACCTCTACCTCAGACCATGTGCTGGAATCTCATGACCTCAGAATTTCCAGCCCAGCTAGTTCCAAGCTATTTCATGGGGCCTGGTGCCTCCCTACTGTAGCTGCACTCATTTGAGGACTATCCCACTCCTGGTAGCGGGGTGGCCAGCAGCACTGTGAATGGCACTTGGATATTTCGGACTAGATAGCAACATGTGATCACAGGAGGCCCTTTGCTATGTCAGATGGGGCTGAAGTGAGAAAAGCAGGAGGTGGGTTTGGGATGGGGCAGCAGAAATGCTCGCATGTCCTAGTGTGGAATTCTGTGGGGTCCTTATTCAAGTCTGAGCTTAGAGGTCATTCTGAATGTACATTTTCATTGTACATTCAATGGAGAGGCTGTATTTTATGAAATGATTAGCTGCTAGCTTGATTTTCTTTAAGTTTGAATTCTATGTGTAGGGGCCTCAGTTTGTACTTTTGCCCAGGGTTCCTCATATTACAGGTAGGCTGTGTGTGAGGTGAGACTCTAGGCAGCTCTGTGTCAGTGGAGATGAGTCTTTCATCTGACATGTAATCAACTTATGTAATTATGCATGTGGGTCAGGATTTGGGCTCCATTTCCCTGTTGAAGAGCAACCTGCTTTGAATACCAGGGTAGAAGCCTTGGCAACCCAACTGACTGATTATCCCATCCCCTGGTTGCTTGGTCTCTGTATCCTAGGTTTGGCTGGCTTTGACTTAAGTGGATACAGTTGGAATCCAGATGCTACCCTCTACTTGGTACCAAACAACATAGCCACACGAACTATTTCTGCAGTGTAAACTGTGAGCCAAGTCCTTCAGGTAAACGCTTTCTATTCTTGCATTACAGAGGAAGGAAGATGTTGTTTTCAGGTAGGTAGGGAAATTGAGGCTCAAAGAGGTGACCTAATATGGTTGAAGGCACACAGTAACTACTAAAGTAAGGTTTGGAATCCCAGTATTTCTGACTTCAATTTTTTACTCCACCACTTAGGAATTCTCACTCCCAGGTTGTATCCATCAGCTCACTCGGAGCACATGGCAGCCACACTTTACACTGAGGCCAGGTTCTACTAACGGGCTGTGCACTTTCAAACTTGGACCATTCTCTGAGAGAAACAACCTATGCCCGAATTAGACTGCCTCCTCTACGTTTTCCTTTCTTGGTGTGTCTTTCTTTCCATTTGCCCTAGAGCTGAGACTTTGTCCTGCTTGTAGCAGATGCACACTATTCATGTGTTAACTGCTATTGGAAGTTATCTTCCATTTGGGTCTGAATTTCACCAAAAAGTGCAACAATCCCTAGTCTGGCTCTTCTACTGTCAAACTGAGAAGGCTAGTAAGATGCATTTAGTGTGCTAGAACACAAAATTCAGAAAGATCCTTAACATCTGCTAAAGTGAGCCTCATTCCAAAAACCTTTACAATGAAAACTGTATATTAATTTCCTTTAAAATATTAATATTTTATAAACTTATTAAAGCCAGTCCAGGATATGAAATTCAGTCCGTCTGAAAGCAATTGTGCTCAGTGTCAGAGGCAAATGATCTTGATTTACCACTCATAGCCATTTATACTTCAGTGAAAATTTCAGTCTACACTAACCTAGCTGATTAGAAAATTATGCTAATGAAGGGAAAAATCAACAATTGGTAACTATGTGGGTCAGTTAATTATCTTACTTCCAGTCTTACCTATGACTCTGGGCTGGCCAGCTCACTGAGTTTTGTACAATTATACCTTAGTGTGGCAGGTGGAAAGTTGGAGACAGGTCAGGGCCAGTACAGGAAATTCATGCCTAGCTGATGTAAATCAAAGGTCTTATTCATTGCTTTCTTTAGTCATTCTTTGACTTATTCAGTAAACATATACTGAACAGCTTTCGTGATATTATTTAGTAGGGTTTTATGCCATAGTAATATGTAATTCTCACAACAATCTTATCGTCTCTTTACTTAGGCTCCGAATGATTAAGAAAACTCCAAGTCCATGTTTTGTGGGGAAAGATCAAATCAGAATCCAAAGTCAGGTTTTCTGACTCTGTCTTCAGGATTGTTTCCCATATACTGTGGCAATCATCTAAGAGAGCATCACTAAAATAGTTTAAGTATTTTATAGGTGATTTTAATTCAGAAAACATAGAAAAGTTACTAATTACTATATTTATATATTTTTGTTATACTTACAAAAATTAAGATTTTCAGAAATTCTTTGTTAAGCCACAAGGGAAATCAACATTCTAAATAATTTACAAAAGATAGTGTCCTAATTTAGTCTTTAAACTTCCACCAAAACATATTTCTCAACCTAGTGGGAGAGATTATCATTTTGACATAGTAAAACATTCCCCCAACATTTTTACTTCAAGGATAGTTTTATTTTCATTTATAAAAACCATGTTAATAATAAACTTTTGGTATTATAATGTTTGTCTAGACCAGGCCCCCATTTAGCTAATCAAATATCAATTTCCCTTAAAGTGACATTAAGCCATTTTCAGATTTTATCTTTTATATTTCTTTTAATAAAATTATTTCTATTGCATAATGCTCTAGCAAATTTTACAAGAATGGGGCATGTGTCAAATTTTACCAGGCATAGCTTCTGTCATCATGAATTTTATTTTTCTTTATTGCAGTTACTGTTTTTACCTAATTAAGAAAATTACAGGTCTGCAATTCATCAATAATTTTCTTCCTCAAAAAATATGAAAAAGATACATGAATATGGATGTATAGATAAATGTAGTTTTTATAAAGCTGACAACCTAATTCTAAATTTCCTGAAACAATAATACCCAGGAAAATGCTGAAAATTACAATAATGAAAGGCTATTAGCACTGGCAAATGTTAAAGCCTATTATAAATCTATAACCATTAAAACAGCACAGTACTGAATGTGAATATAGATCAATCAATAAGGAAAGATAAAAAGCTATAAGCCCAAATATATAGTATAATTTAGCATATAATAAATGTGGCACTGAAAATTCTGGGGTAATTGATGAATGGTGCTGAGGTGACCAGGTAGCCAGTTCACATAAAAGGAAATTTAAGGAGTTCTTAAACACATGAAAAAAATGAACAACCTCACTTATAATAAGAAAACTGTACATTCAAACCCTAATTAAATATTTCTTCATCTGTGAATTTGGCAAAGATGAAAACACAAAAAAGGGTTTTGAGGAAACACTCTCATATCCTGCTGTTGAGAATCCAAGTAGGCCCAACCTCTTTGGGTAATTTATCCAGGTTTAAGATGAACACACCATTTACCCAGAAATTCTGTTCCTGGGTTTGTATTCTAATCATGCCTTTGGAAGGTATACAGGAACTTGATTAATGTTTTTATTCTGTAAATATACGTTTTGTGTCTCCTCAGTTTTATACATTGGCATATGTCTATGCTATCAATATAAAGATAATAATGGAAACAAAACTCATTATTCATTTAATTTTCAGTCAAGTACAAATTTAGCATATACAGTTTCAATTTTATGTTTTTGTCCTTTTCTTTCCATAAATCTAATTTTTTCCAGGTCAGATTATCAAAGTTCCAACAAATTTGTCCAAATCCATTTTTTGTTGTTGTCATTTTCATTTCATTTTGGTCATTATGAATTGTATTAAAAGGCTGACATTTTTATTTACTTTTTAGCTGCGACCTGAGAAAATTGTGAGGAATTCTCCATTGGTATGTGCTGTCATCATTAGTGGCAAAACAAGAGCCAAAAAACAAAGAATATCTTCAGCTTCAAAGTGGGAAGTCAAAATGTCCCATTAAAGTGACAACCTTTCCTTTTAAGATAACCCTAAATGTTATTATGAAGTTACCTAAATAGTAACACTTTCTTTGCAGCCACTATTGAATAACAATTTTCCTTTATTGATGTTTTGACATAAAGAGGACAGATTAGGGGCTAATATACTGGACAAATGACTACTTTCCCAATTAAAATATGCTGGTATGTACAATTTTTCAGATATCTGGTTGCCTGTAGTGTCTTTCAGCAAACCACATCCTGAGTGGGGATCTAGCTAGGTGATGAATATTAAGTCCCCATCTACAGCCGCGCAAATGAAAGAAGCTTTTATTTTGCATGTTAAAAATCCATGATTAGAAAGATTGCTATAAATAATATTAGGAGCATTGACAAAGTTTGATTGAACTCTGCATTTTCTCCAGTTTTCATAAGGCTGAAATAATTCTTTACATCCCTGGAGAATCAGGGAAGGGTGTGCCTAAAGAACTGCTTCACTCAGCAAGCATTTATTGAGTGCCTACTTTACACCAGGCTTTAGGCTACATGGGCCCTGAATTTAAAAAGATAAGTCAGACGTGTCTCTGCAGATCACAGGACACTGGCATGTATTTAATCCTTGCCTTTTCCTACTGCATTGCCAGGTAGCTGGATGGAACTGAATGTGATTATTTGTTAGATCTTTCACATACATCCCAGAAACAGAAGACTTCAGCTTTGCAGAGCAGCTAAGAAAACTTTTTTTTTTTTAAAGGGAAACAGTAAAGTTTCACTCTTACAGTTTCCTCTGTATCCTGTGCCATTAAGATGCCAATTGATTGCTAATTGCGCTGCATTATCCATAAGCCAGCTACAAACATGGTTAATGGCATGCTCTTTGTTGTAATTTAGGGGCAGTGACTACAGTCTGTCTCTTTGTACTTGGAAATGTTTCTTTCTGAGCCTACAATGTGTCTGGCATGCAAGGGCCTGAGGAAGCTTAAGCAGAAACCTGGCCCCATGAAACATAATCCTACCACACCCTGAAATGGAGATGGCTGTTTGGTGCCAGCGTGCACACAGATGGGGAGTGGAAGACTTGTCAGCCAGAATTGTGAAAGGTGCTACCACACAGCCAGTCGGTTCTGCCAAAGGAGAAAGCCACCTGCCAAGGGCAAATGTGAATGGCTATGAAAATCGTGTTTTCCTTCTGTCAGAGTGTGTTCAGAGCACTGAGAGTAGACTGAAGCAAAGTAGCGAGCAGCAAGCAACCCTTCCCTGCTAGAGGGAGTGTCTGTTTTGAGTTCAAGATTTGTCACTATCAGAAATAAGTAATGGATTCCTAAAACACTGCAAAGCAAAAGTTTGAACATGGTTAAAAAATAAAAATAACTCCTGTTGCATTGACCTGACAGCTGGAACTCAGCTGGAGAGAGAGAGGAAATTATCAGGGATTAAAGTAATGTGACACCTGGCTTCAGGATCTGTATGAACCCTCATGGAAGGCTGGGGGTAGCTGGAATATTATTATTAAAAACAAGGAAAAAAGTAGGTCTCTTATACATCCGGAGTAGTTTTAGTTGTCCTAGCATTGACCACATCTTCTATTAGCTTCCCTAATTTTCACACTTTCCTTTTTTGCTGAAAAACAAAATAGATTTCTCCAAGGCTTGTTTCATCTGCACTTTTACAACTGTTTTTTAAACAGATTACTTACTGTTTAGGAGGATTAGTTCCCTAGCAATCTGTGACCTTTCTAACTATATCTCTTTGGCCATTTAGAGCAGTCCCTATCTTCTACTCAAACCAGACCTTTGCTGTTTCTGGTTAAAGATTGTTCTCAGTTCTTTTCCAGATTTACTGACTGCAACATATTCTTTATAAAAATAGATTTGTGTTGTGGACACTTTCAGAACCCCATTGAGACCGTCTTTCCATGCCAGTGCTGAATGCTCTATCCTGAGAGTGAACACTCTTAGCTTGGAGCTTCCCCTTCTCTGGAGAATCAATCAAGGCTGGGTGGGAGCCTTTTTATTCTGCAGCATATATCCCTAGCCTACAGTCAATGACTTGGAAGCATAAACATCAGCCCTGTTTCAAGACAGGACCAATTCTGAAGAGAAATCCATGATCCAGAGACCATGTAGGACTGGGCTGGAATGAGACTCCAACTCTGACCACATCCGGTGAGCTTTCATCTTCCTGGTCCTGCTGCCTTCATTCCCCTTGCAAGAACACCAACACACCAGTCCCTGTCTCAGGCTCTGTGTGGAGGGAACCTGGCTGTCATCCTCATTATAAATGTTTATGGCGGGTGGGTCAGAGTCTGGGAGTGGTAGTACATTTGGAGAGAGCTTAACACACAATTTACCTTAATAAGTGTTTGCTAAATGAATGGATTTTCCAGGCTTGATGTTTGGATTAAAAGCAACATAGCTATTATCAAAAGATCTATTTCCCAAGAAGGGCCAAGCTCCCTGATTCACTTCTGGACTAGAAAAGGAATGACTAGGAAAATTTCATAAGGCTTACTGCTGAATAGAAAGAAATCGATGATTGTTAATGATGTTAATTAATCAACAGGGATTACGCAGTGCCAACTTTTCCCAGCATGCCACTGAATACCTCGGTCTGTGGTAGGTTTGATGAAACAAAACAAAACAACCTTTTATCTTATGAGTGAAGTCATCTTATCTCAATGTAGAGACAAAACCTACTCCAATGAAACAATTAGAGAAATTGTAAGCCACAGTGTAATCATGTGCTAAAATGTATGGTATAGGTAATGAATTCCAAGGGATTTCAGAGAAGAAATCACTATGGGCGTTTACCAGTTAGGCAAGTCTTAGAGGAATAGGTGTGTGTGGGAGGGGCAGGAGAAAGAAGCCTCTCCAACTGGGCGAAGCGGTGAGAACAAAGGTGTGGAGATGATCACTAACTGGCCAGTGTTTGCCAGCATAGAGAAAATTAGAAGCTCATTTTCCCCTGAGTTCACACCTTTTCATATCCCTATCCCACTTTGGTAATTCCATTCATGATTCACTCATTGATTTACTTACCTAATCACCGAATATTTTTGAGTATCTCTTGTGTTCCAGGAACTGCATTGTATTTCAGGAACATGGGAATGAAGATCATAGCCATCTTTGCACTCAAGGAACTGACAGTCTCTAGAGGAGAAAGATCAGCATCAGACACTCGGAATACACAGTGATCCTGGTGCTTCAGAGTCAACACAGTGCTTAGACAGAAAAGGAGAGGCACAAAACCCAGACCTGGAGAAAGGTCCAAAAAAGGTCCCTCCAGAAATGACATCTAATTTAATACCAAAAGGATGGGCAGAATTTAACCTGCTGAGGTAGGGTGCGAGGAAAAATTTCTAGAAGTGCATGGGACTTTGAAACAAGGACATAGATCAGTAGGACTGATATGTAAGGAACACAGAGATGAAAAAGAAAGGAGTACCAGGGCCCAGACCAGCGACCACCGTGTGACCGCGCCAAGGAGTACGGATTTCCTGTCAAGGACTAGGAGAGCACTGATTAAATGTTAAAATTATACGGTCAGGTTGTTATTTCTGAAACATTGCTTTAGCTGGAGTAGTGCGAATAATCTGGAACAGAGTAGGTGGGAAGCAGATAGATGCACAGATAAGCTTCGCTGTGCTCCTGATAAATGGAGGTGGGAATGGTTAGCCAGGGAGTGAAGAGCCACAGAAACATGTGCTTGCTTCACTGGTGTCCAGACGGAGAAGGGGCACGTATAACACTGGAGAACTTAGCTCAAGCAATTAGGGTGGGAAGCGATGCCATTTTCAAGATAGGGGACATGAAATGAACAAGTTTGGGGAAAAGATGATTATCCAGTTTTGGGTGTGTTGAGTCTGAGAGTCCTGGGGGTATTTAAGTGAAGTTTTGAATAGGTGGGTCTGAAAATGAGAAAAGTTTTGAGACGGTGAGACAGATTTGGGGTTTCTACTAACAAACCGTTAATCTATTTTGTATAACAGTATCACCACCCTATCATGCTTCTTTCCCTAAGGGACTTATGGCATTTATGAACCTCTCTGAAGCTATATGCAAATGTTTAAGTATGAGTAAATATGTATATTTTCCTGGTACTGGCTGCCATAAATTTTTATGAGATTTTCAGACCCTCCCCAGACTAAAAATGAATTAGGGTCTCTTTTGTCTGCTTTCCTCTTTTCATTTTGTTCATGAACTAAGTTCTCTGGTTTTATCTATAAAGTAATATTTATATCCTCCTCCTTCCCTCATTGTTCATTTTGTAGTTCAGATACTTAGAGAATTTTTATACTTTATTTTCATTGGAACAGCTCAATGCATGTATTTATACATACATTTCTCCATATTGCTATCAATTTATATTAAGCTATGCATCCACTCAATAAGTAGCAGAAAGCCTTACCTTTGTCGGCCATTCAGTTTATTGATTTTTGTAATCCCATTATTAAAATTTTAGACCCAGTTTAAAGCCTCTGTAATCAAATTAGACATTGTGAGGCTTCTGGAAACTGGATGCTGAGGGCTAGGGTATGGATTTTACTTTATCTCTTTCCTTCTCATCTCAGAGCTGTTCTGTAGACAGGGCAGTGATGAAGGTGAGGGAAAAAGGAATTCATGCCTGTGGTGGCCAGCATTGCGGAGGTGGCAGCTGGCAGACCTTGTTCCTCCGCCAGTGGATACTCCCCTGGTCTAATCTCTGGATGTTGGTTATCAGCCTACGGTTAGGCAGTGCTGTCTGTGTCCTAGGTGGTTTTGATGTCTGACCAGTAGGCTCAAGGAAGCAGTGCAGTTTCTTCCCTTTGTGGTAGTGGGTGGCTCTCTGTGCTATTCGTCAGTAGTTATTCATCAGTATGGCCAGCCTGCTGCTGTCCACCTCTCAGTTGGTGACCTGGCCTAAGTCTACAGGGAATGTGGAACCCTTGTTCAATTTATGTGAAATTAGAAGGTAGGAGTAACCTTAACATGGTAGGATTCACCTTACTCTGTCTTAGGATTCACAATTCAAATGTTAGAGGTTTATACCAGGCTCCCCTTTCTAATTATGTTCTCAGATTTCATGATTCTCTAGGGAACAAGTGGAATGGTAGGGTAGGGAAAAATAAGTCAGATTTCTCCCCCCATGACATGGAGAGGAGACAAAGAGAGTAAATAATGACTCATAGATCAGTTCTCTCTCCTCAAATGCCTCCTCTCCCTTCTTTGTTTACTTCACAGGATGCTCTCCTGATTCTTCTGAAGTGTCCCCCATTAGCAAATCCTAAGCCAGGGATGTTTAGCATCACTGGTTTTCAGCCCTGAGTAGCCTCTACTTGGTTATTTTAGCAGCGGGGTGGTGTCACAGTATTTATTACAACTCCATGTTGCTATCTCTTGACTGGTACTATGATAACATTTCTTTTCTTTCCCATATCTCCTCCCTAATTGCTTTAACTCCAGTGATTCCCCAAGGTCAAGACAAATCTCCCCAGACCAGCCTCCAAGGTCATATAAAACATGACCTCCATGTAGTTTTGTAGCCCCAGGTCTTACTATGAGCTCGTTGTGTAAGATGGGCATTCATCAAACAAGACTTTTCTTAGCTTCATGGTGTTGCCTGTGCCATTCTGTCTGCAGGCAACATCCTTTCTTTAATCTTGATAGAATAAATAAACTTCTATTCATTCTCTGGTTAAACTCATATATCATTTTCTTCATAAAATCCTGCCATTCTTTCCATAGAAATGAATCTCTTGTATCCCTTTCAGAAAGATTTTATTTACTTGGTTCTGAAAGATTGTAAAAATATCTTATTAATTACATTATAACACAAGCCTAGCAAGATGCCTTGAATATAGCAAATGTTCAACAATTCAGTTGGACTGAAATGATGGGTAGGGAGGGGTGATATAAATGACCCTCCCTTTGTTTTTTTTAGGCAGGGTCTCACTATGTAGTTCAGCCTGGCCTCAAACTCAATGCCACCCTTCTGCCTCAGCCTCAAGAGTGCTGGGATTGCAGGTGTGTGCCAAGCATGCCTGGTTTAAATGACCTTAAATACCAGTTAAGTTAGTATCTATTAAAAACTTAGGGGACAAAGCGTATAAGTTTTTCAAGATCATCTATTTTTATGACTTACAAAATGTTCTCCATTGCAGCAGCATTTGAGCATATTCACTAAAGTGAACCATACAACCGTAACAAGAAATCCTGCTCACAGACTGTGGCCTGCCTAATAGGGCACGCTGTGCTTGTCATGTCTGGAGGACACATTAAAACTGTGTGCTTTGCTTCTAAAACACAACCAACAAGTGGGGACGTAAAGTCTAAATGAAGAGTAAGTGTGGTTGTCCCCCAGAAGTTAGATCCGAGTCTGATGCCAGGACTCCCGCTCCGCAGAAGCCCGGGAGAGCGGTGAGTCAGATGGAGGAGGCTGCAGTTTTAGCTGTGTGGTAGCAAAGGAGGAGAAAGTGAGGTATTGTGGACCACATCCATATGGATGCTAGCTGGCAGCCCGAACATCTGCACTGCATTGCCATGCAGCCAGGGTCATCAAGCAGCCTGAACATCTGGGCCCCAGCAAAGCTGTGGCTGGAGAAACCCATCTCAAAGAGCAGCTTTAGGTGGAAGGTTCCAATCTCTGAGCACCATTCCGAATCTTTGGCTACACTGAGATTTATATGAATAAAGGCTTAGCTATTCTTTAAACAACTCATTTGACATGTCCAGGCCTAGTAAACAAGGAGACACAGTAAATACATGGTTTTCCACATGTACTTGGGAGATTTTCTTGACACATCTAAATTTAATCTGCCTTGCCAATTGTGAAGAGCCATGGATCACCCATTCCATGGGTACCGACCGCATATACTTTCCGCCATGGCTCACACTCATGTGCTTTCTCGTCCCCAGGCACACAACTGCCTGGGATGCCTGCACACCCAAGTGATCCATCCAAACCTACAGAGGCCTTTGCGTGTGTAAAGACACGCGTCTTTACAAGGCCTGGGGACGCTCTCAGTTTGTGCAGCTGTTCTAGGTCACCTTCTGATGATCCTGGCCCAGCCTGGCAGCCATACTTTGGGTGGAACAGCTGCTGATGGAGGGAAATGAGGTGAAGGAGCTGGGCCTCAGCAGCTGGAAGCTGGGGCACCACTCCAGGGCCCGGGGAAGTGGGCAAGAACGGACTCCCCAGCACAGCAGCACTGGCTGGGGTGGGCACAGGCTGTGGTTCCTTCATTTGAAGGCCAATGTGAGGGAAACAGGGCTGCACATTTATGTGCATCCTGTGCGCAGTTGGGCTTGGGGAGAAGGATTACGCTCTCCAAGCAGTAGAAAGAGCTGCATGCTCCGAGGCTTCAGCTGAGTGCCCCTGATGCCCTTGCATGTCTCCTTTTGCCTGCAGAGCTGATGCTGTCACTGTCGCTGAGGTGCAAGATCCCTGGGTTGCAATTTTACTCCAAGCTCAGGTTTGCTCCCTTGTTCCAGCTCTTTCTATCAGACCAAAGGATATCAGAAGAGTCACAAATCCTCAGGATTTGGGTCCCCATTTGAGGATTTGGTTGGCCACTGCAGGACCCAGACTCAGTGCCAAGGCCCAAGGTCCCTTGTCTTTTAACATGAAGGTTCATGTTTAGTGAGACTATTAGGGAAAGACCCAGCTGGTAGTTGGGTTTTGCCTCTTGGAAGCAGCTGGCTAGCTGATCCTAGCCTTTGGTGCTGTTACTCTCCCATACGTGCTTGGTGTCCTTCAGTAGATCCTCTGATGGTCAGGGCCACCTTTGTGAAGTTGCTATATCCAGAACAACCTCCTCCCTGGTGTCCCAGGTGGCTGGTGTCCCCAGCAGTGCTACTGTGACTGTAGAATGACCCCTGGCTACAGAAAGACCAGGCTTACTAATTTAAAAAAACCTGTGCAGCGAATCCTTCTGTCTTTTGCATGCATCCCCAACTTTGGAAACTTTAGCATGGTTTGCTTCACCGGGAAGACATACACTTTACCTTTGGTGGTGTTGGCTGTGCCTTTGATTTCCTTACCTCTTGGCCACCTCCTCAGCAGCAGCTGCCTCCTCAGCTTGACTTCAATCTCTGTGTTTGCTATGGACAAGTCCATAAGCTGACTGCATCTGTCTCTGGCAGCTGGAAATGATAATCTCCCACTTCATGTTTCACCTCATGGCAAGGGTGGATAACAGAGCTTAAAAATTAATATTTGGATTGAAAAGTTATTCTTTCAATAGTTCCCATCAAAAGTATTCTTCTTTCAGTGTGGCATTTAGAGAGCACCAGTGGAATGTAAGATTTCATACTAAGGAATGAATGACTACTACGAGGTTAAATTTATGATGGTGAAAGAATGACTTCCATGAAGACGGCTGCTTTCTGATGTCTGAGGAATGAGAAGAGCCTTTGTCAGGTTCTCAATCTCTAACATTTAGAGAATCTGCCCTGACAAATCTCTGGTTTTCTGATCTCAGTATCTTTGCTCCTTTTATTCCTCCATGACCCAGCTCTTCTATGGAATCTGTGTAACTGCACTCCTTTGCCTGCTCCAGGGTAAGACTTACCTCCGTCCCTGGGCCTCAAATTTAGGAATTTGGCCTCTGCACTGGCCCCACCTTTGCCGCTGAGAACTTATCAGTGCGCTGATCAGATATGGGAAGTGTGAGAAAGCAGACTCTTCCGCTCCAACAGATGACTGATTTGTACTGTCCATGTGTGTTCAGAAAAACCACATCATTTTCTCATAACCATCAAACTTCATAGGAAACATTTTTTGTAGGCCACTTTTCCTTTTTGCATAAACCTCTAAATAAAGAATATTAAGAACATTTGTTTATATTCTTTTATTAGTGATTCATTGTAATTATGATAATTATGTCTTGTATGTATCTCATTTAATTGTCATCTTAATCTCTTGAGATAATAATTACTTGCCCTATATTATGGGTAAAGAAACTGAAGTTTAGACACATTAAATAATTTGCCTGAAGTGGTTGTTTTGGAGTTCATATCAAAGTTTATCTAATTCTAAATTGTCTTCCTTCCATAAAACCAGTTGGCTGGGGATGAGCTGGTGACACGTGAGTAGTGATGTTTTTCTTCCCTGGAAGGGGAAGGCTCTCTTAATAATTAATGTGACCTTGCCCCACTTCCCAGCATTCCTCTGAGTTTATAAAGAGAAACCTTGAGACTGACATGGCCCCATAGAGCCAACCAGTGGATTTGCATCTGCTCTCACCTTTTCCCATTGGTTACTGGAAGTGAGACAAACCTGCCTCATCAACTGCAATTGCAAACGTGTCTAGTGTCTACACTTCTGGATCCTGCACATGGGTGGGTGTTGTGTATGTTTTCTTTATATTATGTTTTGATGTCTTAAAACTCCTTTCTAGCTGGAGAGACCCTGTTGCTGGGAGGTGAGAGTGGGGGGCTGACCAGTCCAACTCTTCAAGATAACCAGGGCTTGGCTGAGTCCTGACTTTGATGTACAGATCACACTGGAGCCGGAGCCACACCTGCTCTGTGGAGCTTGCAGACTCTGAGAGCAATGATCCTTTGCCTTTGTCATCCCAGGGTTGGGCACAAGACAGCAAGGGACCATCCCTAGAGCTTAGAGGCTACCACAGCTTCTCAAAGGAGCTCATCCCAAACTATTGACACCGCAAGCCCGGGCAAGGGCTCTGGCCTAGACCTTTCCCTCCGTCCTGTCTTCTGCCTCTTAGCCACTGTGTCTGGGTCTTCCTCACATGGCCCTAGCAGGTACACTGTGCTCCCTGCTTCCAGGACCTGTGAGGATAACCCACCATGCTTCCTCCTGAGCAACACCTGTTTGGGTATCACATAAGACAGCACAGGACAATTCTCCACCTAATTGAAGATGTAGCTTGTACTTCTCTTTGTTGCAGGAACACTAACACTTAATTAATAAGCAGAGATTGAGTTGACCCTGAGAAGTTAAAACTAAATGTACAGTTTGTTCCTGACCTGTGGGCAGAACACAGGCATGGGATGTGCAGCTGAGAAAAATCCTAAGCTACAGACTCCCAGTTTGTGAATTTGGGGGCTTTATAATAGACACTGTGATAGCTGTTACTTAGTGGCAGCTGACATCATCTGCCAGTTTCTCAATTATTCCTCTTCATTTTCTAAGGCAAACCACAGATGCTTTATCCCTTGCGATCACACCTGCAGACCTAAACCAGTTTTAAAAAAATGGGATAGCAGATGTTTTGAAATTGAAACAGTTATGCAATTGGACACGAAAAAGAAGCCACCAAAACAATTCCACGGTTCCTTTATATGTGTAAATGCCAGAAAGTAACTCCTCTTTTTTCACCAGGAGGATTAATCCTGGCCTTTTGTTTCTCCTAACCTAGAGGGCAGTTTTGACATTTTATTTATGTATCAGTTGATGGTTTTTATTCCAATCCCGAGGTTCAACTCACCTTCATTAAATTGTCCCACAGTATTCCTGACCCACTGGGATGAAATAAAGGGACACTTTTAAGTCACACAAGGACACCACATTTGCTGATGCAAAATTATGTTACTCTGAAAGTTAATTAAGCAATAAGACATGACAAGACATGAGTTACTGTGTAACAATTCATGCCTTCAACGTAGTGAGGCACAACCTGAAGGCTGGAACCCCTACATCATCCCGGCCTGAGTTCTTCTCCAGAGCTCGGGACCTGGAGTCCCGTGGAGTCCAGTGGAGCAGGAGAGGGGCTAGGAGAAAGCGCAAGGACAAAAATGGGTCTCCTGCAAATAAGACAGAATGAAAAGGAATCATGGTTTAAAACTGCCAATGATTTCCTTAAAATAATACATTTGTGACAAAATTTGAAGATGAGGCCACTGGAATTATTTCTATCATTTTTTGTAGCTTTGAGAAAACACTACAAACTCCTAGTTTAAGACAATGCTTTGCCAGGAGCCTGGGTAGTTGGAAGTTCAGTAGGTTCTTTTTGACACAAAGGAGTAAATAACTTCTCTCTTTAAGCATTATAAATTTCATGTTCTGCCCTCTGATTCTGGGAAAATACATGTGCTAAGAATAAGAAACCATGGGTCTTACAAGATGGAGGTCTAGTAGCCCAAGGCTTCTGATCCATGAAAACACTAGATCCTTACTTCCCCTTATCCCACAACAAATTTGGGTCAGAATTTGACCTCAGAATTAAGGTACTGAAGAAGCCTGGATCCCTCAATCTTCAGTCTGACCAGAAGAACTAAAGACAATGTGAACCGTGTAGGCGCCACAGCTTAAAGAGTTCATTAGAATGAGCCCATTTGGAATCATATACAAAAAGAAGGAGCAAAATTAGACCTATAGAAATTTTCTCACTTGCTGCTCTTCCCTTTCATGGGCATATTGATTTAATGAATGATAATGTACCTAACAAGTTCCAATTAGTGGATATGGTCCCATTAATCTCACAGCTGGATAGCTTGACAGCCAATCAGATCACTCTTTGTTAAAATCCAATTTAATAAAAAAGAAATCTATAAAGGAAGCAGCAACATTTTCCTCTCTTAAATGTGGACATGTGGGACTGATTGAGATTGACAAGAATGTGCCCTGTCCAACCCCGCTCAGCGCATGCTGCACACAGAACAGCTTTCCTGCCTCCCTCCTGCCTCCTCCTCTATCCTCCAGCCACAGCCTGTACGGAGATGAGCAGTTCGGCAAATCTGCGACTTCAGATCTTACAAGTTTGCTGGTAAAATTCCAAAATTCATCGTCAGACCATGCCTCCCTCCATACGACTAACATATGGTATTAACAAATTTTATCAACACTGTATAAAGGGAACAGCTCCAGAATGTGCTTCTGTTATTCTTACAGTTACTCTGTTGCCTTTCAGTGTGGCATTGATATTGCCTCTCTTTGGTCCTGTTTGAAATGCTTGTTTTAACATTTATTTTGCCTCCTAAATGGCTCCTTTGTGGAATTCTTACTTTCTTTGATAAGCTACAATTCAGTCTCTTCATTGACCAGGTAGAGACCTTATAACTGCCTATTCATGTTATAGAGAATTACAGTGAATTTGGTTAATGAATTCCCAACAGAGGAGAAGGCATTGGGCTGCACAAAGACAGTCTATAGTAGAAGCCATCAAACTTTCTGTAAAGGGTCGAATGGTAAATATTTTTGACTTTACAGTCCTATTGTAGCTACAGTTCTGCTATCTTGACAACATGTAAAATAATGGGCCAGAGTGTGTTCTAATACAACTTCATTTATAAAAATAGGCTCCAGGCTGAATTTGGCTGGAAGGCTCTACTTTGCCAACCCATAGTGTAGAAACCTGATGGAAGAGCAGTGTGATTTTGTTTTCTCACTTTGGCTCTTGTGTCTTGGGAGCTGCAAGGAGGATATGAAGGCAGGCATGGTTGGACATGGGAAGTTAACAGAATGAATTTGGAGTTGGATGGGTGAGTGATTAGATTGGGTTCAGCCACTTTCTCCTGTATGACTTCAGGAAAGTTGTTTAACTTCTCTGTATTCCCTCTATGTTTAAAAGGCACTCATATTATCTAGGCCATAGGTATAAATCTCTGTCCTCTCTTATTCCAGGGCTCTGTGCTAGACTACATTTCCCTTCTTCCTTTGCAGAGAGATGCTTCCATGAATTAAGATCTCATCAACAGACTGTAGAGAAGCTGTGTGCTAGTCCTGGTCTAGCGTCTTTGAGTCAACAGGCCCATATTGAACACATGCTCCGTGTTGCTGGTTGGAAACTGGATGGGGTAATACAGGTTCCAGTACAGCACAGAGCAATGCAATGCAGAATGTGGAAAAACCAGAGGGAAGCAGACTCATTCCTGAACTGTTCCATGGAGCTGCACTGCCTGATTCTTTTGTGGGAGACATGAACATTGTTCTTGAAGCTGCTCATGTTAATAATTTCTTGCTTCAGCAGTGTAGCCTCAAATAAATAAAACAGTATTTATTTTGCATGATTATCATGAAGATATAAAATAATTCATGTTAAATTCTTGGTACTTAATGGACATTTCATAAAAGATAGCTTTTTTGTTTCGTTTTCCAGGAGGGTGATAGCAAAATTGGCCTTCTTGTATCCATTTGCTCAATTGTAGTAAGAATAATTTTTGCAAAATGCAAAGCTGATTATGTCACTGTCTAGTTTAAGACTCTTAATAAGCTACTTCCTAGCTCTTCAGATACAAATTGGAATTCTTACCATAAGCTTAAAGGTCTTTGCTGATCTGGTCCTTGCCAATATGTCCATCTGCATCCCTTGCTACTGTGTTCCTGGGTCTTGCCCCTGTTCTGGGGATGTTATCTAGAGTGGCTATAATCTCCAGGCAGAGCTTCATTCATGCTTTTCCTGTGGAAGACACACTGCTCCATGCAACCAAACCTTGTTAATCATTCTTTATGTCTTCTGCTCAAATGCTTTGGGAAGCCTTCTTTGAGTCCAAGTTAATGTATTTTCACCTGACACTACTAGCATAGAAATGAAAAAGTATCAATTTTGATAGAGGTTTAAGTTGGTTCATGGTTTAGTCCATGGTTTCTTGGACTTGATGCTTTGGGTCTGTGGCAGCACAGTCCATTGTACTGGGAGTGGAAATGGAGGCCTATTAACCTCAGGTAGCTGAAGGCAAAGAGGGAGGTCAAGGGCCCAGAGTTCCAACATCCCCTTCAAGGGATGTCCTCAGTGACCTAACTCCTTCCCAGTAGGCCCTAGTCTTAAAGGTTCTATCACCTCCCTATAGCACTGTGCAGTGGGGACCAAACTTGTAACACATTGGCCTTTAGGAATATTCAAGATCCAAGCTATAGCAGACGTTGAATCTCTACATAACACTTTATCTAAAAATAATTTCAGAATAGATTAAAGAGTGATTTATAAAATGAAATGATGAACATAACAGACTAAATCAGGGGTAATTTGTTATCCATAATTTCCAAATGGAGAAGCCCCTTAGAACAATCATAGTTTATTATCTAAAAATAAGACTTAAATATGAGAATAACACCCACTATAATAAAGGCAAAAATACATTTAAAATACACATTGCATAAAAGGCTAATTTTCTTGATGAAGAGAGAAAATTATAAGTTAATTAAAACAATTTAGAGAAAATTGGGAATATGAATAAGTAATTCATGAAAAAAATTAATACATTTATGGAAAGATAGTCAAGCTAAATTTTTTAAAAATGAAAATTAATACAGCATTTGTTTACTGACCATATTGGCAATGGCAAAATATATTGATGATTTCCTGTGATAAAAATTAATTTTCATACGTTGATTATAGGATAATAAATTGGTATAAAGCTTCTCTGATACCATTTGGCACTAGCAGTGAAAATTTTAAATGGACTTATCATTTGACTCAGTAATTTCACAGCTAAGACTATATCTGAAATGTCGCTATATAATTGTTCTTTTAAAAATATGTATATGTATAAGCATGTTGGTCACAGCATAGATGCTAGTACCAATGCTCTGGATACTGCCTAAATATTTATCAAAATAAGTAAATGGTAACATGCAGTTGAAAACTACATTACTATGAAAAGGAATGTGGTATGTGTTTATATCAGTGTGGAAAAATGTCCACTATTTATTAGTAAATAAAAATAACAAATTCCCGTATATGAAGTATATAATATGCTATACATATATTACATATACACATAATGCGTGGAATGGGTAGAGAACACCTGATTTAGACATTTGTCAGTGGCTACCTCTGGGGAATGAGTATGTGTGATATGTGTACCAGTGGCAGGGAGATGAGGTACCAGTGGGAAATCTTCCCTTTCTGCTTCCTAAACTTCTGCCTGCTTTACTTTTTCTTCCAACAGGTATTAATTTCACTATATAAACTTAATTCTTCACTAATTCAGTAAGCAGATAATGGTAACTTCCCATTATAATTCATATTTGATTTCACACTTGGCTCATTGTTCCACAATTTTTATACTACTTAAATTATAACTTTTCAGTACACTTTAAATGTATTAGGGTAATTCTTTAACTATTTCTCTCATTAATATGTATGTTAAAACTTCACTTGGTTGACATTAACATGAGGATCTTTCTTTTTCTTTTTTGGTACCAGGGATCGAACTCAGGACCTTGAGCTTGCAAGGGAGGCGGGATGCCCCTGGGCTAAACCGCTGGCCAACAGTCTTTCTTGTTGAATCAGATAGGTTTTCTAGTTGTGGAAGCATGTCTCCTCAAAATTTTGGTGCTTTTTATTACATAATGACTACTCTTACAATACATTTAATTTGGATTATTAACATTCTCTTGATCACTTTTAAAAGTCTAGTTTGAGAGTCAATAGATTATGGTCACTAGGCAAGATCTGGCCAAGGCTTGTCGTCTTTGAATAAAGTCTTAACTGGACTATGGTCCCACCTATTGCTTTATACACAGCTGCGGTGGCTTTCACCTTGTAATGGCAGGCATGGCATGGAGATATGGCTCCCAAAGCCTAATTATCATTTGGCCCTTAATAAAAAAATTTTGCCAGCCCTTGATGTAGACAGTTATTACAACACCAATTCCGATCCTGTGTTTAGGGTTAGTTTAGGATTTGCCAACTTCAGTGCAGACATAGTGGGCAATTTCAAGCTTCTGGGAAATCACTGAAGGCAGAGTTGGGAAGATATGCATAGCACACCATTAGATAGTACTTCAACAGAACTAATGCATTAGCTGCAAATAGTCTCAAAAGCAGCAATAACATTTAGCAAAATAATTTTACTTTGAGTATTTGTCTTTGATTTTAATATACTTTAAATCTATGTATTTAATTTTAATAATGACTGTATTTAATAATGCTATAATGGGTCATGAAATTACTGATATTTTAACAAATGACTTTTCTTGGCAGTTTGAAGGTGCCAGTTCTAGCGTATCACTATCTGAAAGGGTTTTCAAAACACAGATTGAAGATCCTCACCCCAAGTTTTTGGTTCACTAGGACAGGACAGAGTTCTGAGAATCTGTAGTCCTACCTGGCTTCTGGGTCATGAGACTTACTACAGTATTATCTTAAACAACAGCAGGATCTGCCTTTGTTTGAAATGTATACCCTTCATCATGTTAAAATATTGTCATATTTCTAATTTGCCGGGAATTTTTTATTGTTACTGCTATTAATTCTATCATTGCCTGCTACTTATCTTTTGAGTTGATGGTTTATTTTTCCTCTTTTGATCTATTTATGTGATGTTTCTATTAATGCATTTCCCAACAAGCCACTATCTTTTCATTCCTGGCATTGCCTGTGATCATAATAAATTACGTTACTTTATTATTGTACTGTTTATTCATTTAGGATTTTCCTTCAATAATCATAATCAGAAAGAACAATCATAATGTCCTTTCTACTTTTTTTGTGTTCCTTCTTATAAGGTTCTATTTTCAAGATCATACTAGCTTTCCAAAACTAATTTTAAAACTTCCCATCTATGAGCTGAAGTAGAGTTTATTTTGTATGGAAATTACCCGTTTCTTGAAAATGCAAGAAATCTCATTGGAAGATACATCTGGCTTGGAAATATTTTAGAGGAATTTAGGGGAATTTTTGCTTTCACACTAGAGCTATTTGGATTTAGTTTGGATAAATCTTGCTTTCCCATACATTTCATCATGATTTTTAATACTTCTAAACTCTCTGAATCTGTTCTTAATTTCTATTTCTTCATCTTTATATTGTAAATTTATCTTCATTCCTTTTTTGCTTTGACTAGATTTGCTAGTTTTCAGACTTAGCATTTTGTTATTTTTAAAAATCTGATCTTAAATTTATTAATCTGTACTATTTTTCAAACTATTTGGTTATTTCTACTTTTCTTTTTACAGTTTCTTATTATTTTCTTACGATTTAAAAAACTTTAACATTCTTGAATTGAGGGCTTAATTTAATTTTGGCAGTTTTACCCTTTAAAAATTAAATTGTATAAACTTACAGTATTGAAAAGTTATATTAAAAACAAGGTAATAAATACTCAAAAGTTACCATTTCCTAATTACTTTATTATTGTCTATGATCTCAGTAATCGATTTGAATTTATTGGATGGAAATACCGTGCTACACATAATCTACAGTGTGAATAACACAGAAAAACTGAAGAAATCTTTCTCTATTATTCAAAGTTATTATTCAGTCCAGCAAAAACAGTTTATAATTGGCAACTATAGAAAGTTCTGACTTCATTGTTTAACTTCTGTTTTTAATCATTAACATAAATGTAAGTGAAAATATTAACCAATATTCACATTGGTCCTATCATCATTTATCAGTGATAACTATAAATTGGCTATAGATATAAAAGTAAGGCAATTTCAGCTATAGTTTTTTTGAGAATCAAATGGTTCTGTGTGACATAATAAAAGCATTGTATATTTTATTATATATAAATCGTATACTAGTTTATCAATAAATTTTTATCAATAATTTTTATCATTAAAATTTATAATAAACTTATGTATGCAGTACTGATATCGAAGTCAAGTGAAACAGAAAATTTAGCATCATCTAAAGACTGCTGTACATGTATATGTGAATTATTTAAGATAATTTAAGTTAAATAAAATTATATAACAGTGAATGTTTGAAAAGTTGAAATAGCAAAAATAATGAACATAACAAATGTCATTATGCCTTGTGTACAAACTACTTCTAAATTTTTATTATGTATTTGCTTTCATTCTTCAAGAAGATATTCTCTCTATGAAGTTTTGTATATCTTGTGTTGGGTGAGATTTATCACATCTTTTGTAAATTGTGATATTCATACAACAGTCAAGATGTGGAAATAACCTAAATGTTCATTGGTGGATAGGTAGATAAAAAATCTGATACTATATAAATATATATTATTTACAATTATGCACGTAATATTGTTATTATTCATCATTAATAAAGAAGTAAACCATACCCAGGCGAGGTGGTGCATGCCTGTAATCCCAACACTTGGGAAGCTGAGGCAGGCAGACTGTCATGAGTTCAAGGCCAGCCTGTGCTACATAGCAAGACCCTGTCTCAAAAAGAAAAAAAGAAAAGAAAGAAATCATGCTATATTCAACAACATAGATGAACTTTGAGAACATTATGCTCAATGAAATAAACCAGTCTCAGAAGGACAAATTCTGCATGATTCCTCTTTTAGCATACGTTTCTCCACTGAAATTAGTAAATTTTCCCTTTCAGTTAATGCCTTTCCATTTAGAGATAGGGGTTATATGAGAGTATACATGTCAGTAGTGAGGAATAAGTGTATATTAAAAGAACAAACTAGCTTTCTGCCCTGCTCTGTGCGAGTATTGGGAGGAGGCTTGAGGTGTAGACTCCGTTTCTCACCACTTTCTCTGGTTGAAGGGTAAGTATTGGCCACCAAGGGGCAAGAGCTGTGCCTGGTGCAGCCTTGTTCACAGCAATCTCGATGACCCAACAGGACAAGGATCTTCTGTCTGATAGGCAGTCCCTGCATTTGCACAGGTTGAATTCTGCTGTGTGAGGGAACATCTCTTTCATCCTGGGAATCCCGTAGGATTCACGGCTTGCCTCCTACCCAAATATTTAGTAAGGCCATCCAGTGATTAGGGCTCTGTGCCAGGCTCTATGGGGGGCACTGCTGACTGAAATATGTGGCTTTTCTTCCTCTGAGAAGTTCATCCACTCCATTCAGAGCTCAGACAATTTCACGAGACCCAACAATAGAATAAAGCGGGCTAGGCACAAAATTGCAGTAATATCATAAACTCACTCATAGGGTTCTACTATGCATGACCATTCCTGTTACTAAGGCCAGTTAGGATTTTTTCAGGGAGGATTTAGTAGAATTTATTAAACATGGTGCTGGGTATTGGAAGGGCAAAGAGGCATAGTGTACAGACTCTGTACTCACTACGTGACAGGAAGTTGAGAAGTCAGAATGGCAGGTAGCTAATAGAAATGTCTACTCTTGATTAAGATAAGATCCACACAATGCAAAATTCATCATTGTAACCAGGTAAAATGAACATCTGAGGTGCATTCAGCGTATTTGTAATCGCTACCACACAAGTGGAACATTTTTATCATTCCAAAACTAAGCCATGTGCCCTTCTGCCCTCTTTCCATCCCCCAGAAACTGCTAATCTCCTTTCTGTCTCTATGGATTTAAGGCTGGTTGGATTTCCATTCCATACAAAGAATTGTACCAGGAGCAAAAGACAAGAGGTCAGATCCCCTGAACTAGCTGGGTGAAATTGAGCAAGACAGTTTGTCTTTTTGAAGTTCAGGTGCTTTATCTACTAAGTATAAATAATGATGCCTGATTTCTCTTGTCATGGGACAAAACCAGATGATTCATGAAGGTTGCTTTGAGCTACAAACTTTATGATTATGTAATTTTATGCCATTTGTGAGAACTATGAATTGGTGCTTTGCAGTATACTAACTAAAGTTTTGTTTATAACTTCAGTAATTAAACTCTAGCAGGCCATCACAGGCTTATGTTTAAAAAAATGTATTACAGGTCCTGCGTGCACTCCAGAGAATAATAATAAAAAAGAAGCAAAGCTCTAAAGTGACCAGAAATGTTTCTCACAGCATTATTCTATTGTATGGTTATACTTTGCATTATCATACCATGATATAAGGGCAAAAGGAGGTTTATCATCTTTTCCATATATATTCACTAAATTGAAAGTAATTGTAGGAATTCCAAACTGCTGGTCTGTGCTTTGATTTATTTTTTAGTTACTAAAAGACAATTTCTGTTAATATAACCAAAGAGAAATATCTGGAAACACAAATGACCCATGATATGCCAAAGTAAGAGTCACCAGATTTCAAATAAATATGGAGACATCTAAATAATGAAGGGAATAGCAACACAGATAGGAAACCCACTCACCTCATTTCTGCTATTTCAGTTGGATTCCGACTTCGTGGCCAGTTTGAGTGCAGCTATAGTGTATACTGCACCAGCTGTTCCTCCAGAAGCACTCAATTCTCTGTTTGTTATCACTTTTCTTATTTTCAAAGTATTGTAGCTCCAGAAAATGGCAAAAGGAAACATTCATGGATTGACAGCATCTTACAAACATGCATTTAGCAACAGGATTCAATTTTGGGCTAAAGGATAACCTATAGCTGAGCCTTTCAATTACAAAATTTCAAAGACATCTTAAATGTGCTAAATGTTAGCTAAATAGGGAGGCTCTGATACAGAAGTCTTTCTGTTGACTGTTTTTGCTGTCCTCATTGTTGTTCATCTGTAAAATTTTATTAATGTATTTTTATCAGTACATGTTTGCAGTACATAACACTACATTTATCATGGGAAGTTTCTACATGTATGTAACATTCTTTTTTTTTGTCCCCTCCTGCCTGATCCCTTCAACTTTTAATCCTTTTCCCATTTGAAAAAGCTCTATTTCCATCCTTCTTTGACTGTTTTAAGGGAAAATAATTGTTCATAAATAGAAGAGAATGTGTAGGTCCCGTGTACTGCATCCTTCTTAAGCCTTCCACACATCCTTCCCCCCACCATTTTTTTATTCCTTCCCTCTTCTGTCTTTTTTCCTACAATCTTCAGATTGTCTAAAATGGTCATTCTGCAGTAGGGCAGCTTATCCTGGCCTTGAAACAGAAGCCTCTGTCCCGCTAACACCCTGCATGGTCAGCTTGGGGGACTTTGGGCTTGTGTTCTGTATCACCTGAGATGTTTGGGATCTCATGGAGTTGGAAACTGAGGTGCTCTGCATGAAAATACACTAGCGTGGAACCCTGGGTCAGCAGTTCAAACTTGAGCATTGCCAAGTTCATAACTCTCCTTTTTTGAAAGGAGAAAACTGTTGTAAATTTCTGGGTATTCATTAAGATACATGTAAAAAGGCAAAGAGACCCTCAATTTAAACTAAGCTGCGTAATTTAAGAAAATGTGCCCGTAGCATAAAGCTCCATGTATGACTTCCTCTTACTCACTAACAGCTGTGGAGGATTTACCATTTCTTCCATGTTTTATGTGATGATAGTGGATGCCGGCTCTTAGCCTGCAACACTGATTGCTATTTAGGGACTGGGATTCTGGATCTGCTCCAATCATGTGGAATCTATTTTGGACCCGTCATGTCACACTTGAACTCTAAAATATGCCTATCGGTGAAAGGTTCTGTTTATCTTTCTCTTTACTCAGACTTACACAGAAAATGGAGTTTAGTCCTCACACCACCAGACTTTTGTTTTACTCTAAAACTGTCTTTGAATCTTCACGGACAGCTGCAGAAACTGCACTTTGCAGACCCTCCTGAGCTGGTGAATGCTTTCCCTCCATGCTGTGGTCTCAGCCTTCTGCTCACAAGTGGCCCTACTTTTCCAGGTTACTCCCTTCTTTGCCCGGTTCCCACATGGGCAATCAGGACCAGAGTTTCGACGGTTTTCCTACTTCATGCATAGGAGTCAGCTTGGTCCTTGCAGAGGACACTGCTGTGGCTGCCTGTCCAGGGGAGAGACCTGATACTGAGCATCGGTAGTGACACTTGGTAGCCAGAGAAGTGTGGCTGGGGGCTGCAGAGAGGGAAGAAAGCAAGAAGAAAGAGAGGCAGGCTTTGCCTTGCTGAACATAAAGAAATAATCAAATCTGTTATGAATAAACAGCCAAGACAGGCCTGGGAGGCCAACCCTTTGGACCAGAGGCAAAGTTCTGCATCTCGCCTGGAAAGATAGAAATACACAGGATGATTTTTGTGCCTTCCTTAGGTTCTTGACTATGATGTAGTTTTTCTTTCTAACTCTTTATTACAATGAGACTGAATAATGGGCTGTAATTGCGATTTCTGGTAATTTGTTTTGAATTCAGAAGATTGTTTGAGAATTCTTTTTGATGTTCTCTCTCTCCTGAGTTCATTTTTCACTCCCCTGAAATGTGAGCCAAGAATGTAGTTTAGATTTTCTAGCTGCTCCGTTTTCATGTTTAAGTCTGATAAAACTGTCTCACATTCATAATCTAGAAATCTTTTTGCTTGGTGAAGGGAGGAAAAGGAGGAGGAGAGAAAGAAGAAATGTCCTTAAAGTTCTTTAAGAATGAATAATTTTGGAGGAAAACATCGCTTTGCTTCCGAAGCCTGCGGGTCCCCAAACTCCGTGCCTTTGGAGGAAGACCCCGTATGTGATGAGGCATAGTCGTTAGCAGTGACCCAGAGGCCCTCATTAGGCTGGGACTCCTCACCCTGGGCTTGGGTTTTGATAATGGGATGAGGCTCTTTTGGGGTTTGTGCATTGAATAGCTGAGCATAATTTGTTAGTGATTGTGGCTAAAACGCAAACATTTTTTAGTCACATTCACAGGAATCTGAAACTAACCACAGTCATGCGGCAGAGCAGTGAGAAAACGTTTTCCAGCTGCACTACCGAACTTGACGACCGGTGAGAGGCCTCTCCCCGAGCTGCCGGCCAGAGCTGGACCTGCGCCACTGGAAACAGAAGTGCAACTTTATCACTTGACTTCAAGAAGAGCTTTTCCAGCAGCACATGGAGACAATGTAAGATCCCGGAGTGATAGAAGCTCCCCTACATGCTGGGGCGGCTGGAAGGGTGCTCCCCAGCATGCTGGAGATGGGGGAGGGGGAAAGGGAGAGGAGGGAGGGGAGAAGGGGAAAGGAAAGAGGGAGGGGGAGGCAGGGGAGGGGGAGGGGGACAACAACAGGGCCTGACTGGTGTGTATGTGGTTTTTTTGTCCAAAACTTTCCGGTGATTTCTCCCTGAACTATTGTACAACAGATAGAAACTTGAGGCTTCGTTTTTGCCCATGAGAAACAGATTAAGGCCAAATAACCGACTCCACAAACCAACACCATCAAGACCTTGCTCAGCACGGAACAATAATCACTCTCAGACCATCCCCCGAGGGCTTAGTATCCGTTGGTTCCACCAGTCCCTTCAAAGCAGAGGTGTACTTTGGATTGGGACTTTGAAAGGGAGCAGCTTTGGGTGGGCATTTCGGTAGCACAGACCTGAGCCCAGCCCACGGAGGGCCTGGCTGCCTGGGCTCTGTGGTCCCAGCAGGAGCCCAGCTCCAGGAAGTCAATTATTAATTTATTAATAACTAAAAAAGAAAATAGAAGGACGGTTAGACTCTATGTGAAAACTAATCAGAGTTCTGGATGGGCTCGTGCTTTTCCAAACCTCACCGAGGTCAAAGAGCGGTCATTTACCTGTGGCATGTGACCAGAGGGGAGCACTCTTCATAGACCAGAGCTGCAACTCATGATAGCATACAGATTTACTCTTGAACATGTCGGTAAATACGTAAGAAACTGTGTGATCAAAAGAAAGAACTTAAACACAATGAGGTCATACACACATATTTTCTTCATGTAAGAGGAATTTTAAAAAGCAATGCTATAGGGCACAATCAAAGTTCTTGGTGTAGGACACAAAAACACTGACTTAGTTGGGGCCTTCCCTTGTTTCAGAACTATACATCTCTTAATACCTTAAAAATTGTAAGGAGGTTATTAAAAGGAAATAATTAAAATTTTTAAAGTTTTGGTTACAAAGATGTTCATTGTAATACTGTGTAACAGTGAATACTGTAAAATGTTATAAAAGCCCAAGTTAAAAACCATTAATTACATTTTGTTATATAAATGCAATAAAATAAAATACATAAGAAATAATCAACAGATATACAATATACTATCAAAAGAACATAGACAACTCGTTTTGTATACTGAGGTGCTGAAAAAAACAATCTACCAAAGAGTGCTACTCTGGGATTATGGATATCTGCTATTTTCTCCTTTTTGATGCTCTTAGATAATCTCTATTATCTATATCTCCTTAATGATCATGTTTTGCTTTTGTAAAATGATAAACAAAATACACACAGATTTAAAGTTAAACATTATTGAATACCTTATCTTTATGAGTTATTTTTATCTTATTCCAAAAGATCTGACTAAGATAAAAATGCACAACATAGTGTAACAATTTTTAAAGATGAAGTTATTAGGCTAAAGGATTAATGAAAGCAAAATGATATAAAAATGTATGCCATAACTTTGGAAATTATTAAAGGTGGGCATAGATCTTTCTCTGAAATTTCAGAATACTGCACTCCCCCCCCCCCCAAAAGCCAAATGTCTCACTGTGAATCAGAGGGATATCACTTAGCCTGGAAAAGCACATTGCTCACTAAAGCCTGAGGGAATTTTCATCTGTGAATTCCTTTAAGAGAGCCACAGAGAAAGTGAGTAAGAGGCAGCTTCCTAATCTTTCCAGCAGATTCTAGGCCAGCCATTCTGTGCACAGGGTTCCCTATGGGGCATGCTCGAGGGGCTCTCTTCCCAACACTGTCTGTGTGAAGGTGTCCTTGGGGTCACACTGTGTTATCACACTCGGCGGCCCTGCTGATTGGGTTCACTAATCAAACTGAAGCCATTGAATGAAATTTAGGAAAATATTTCTAAAGGGGCCGAACATCATTATAATCTCAGTGAGCTGGATTAGTCTAGGATTGCAACGATGGATCGTGGGTCAGTTGGAAAATTTTTCCTTCATATTCTTTCTCTGGACTGAACTTTGGACACACGTTGGGCAGTTGGAGGGCTGAGGAGACCTGTTTATAACTCACCAGCAGGATCACAGGAGGGGGTCTACTCTGTGCTCTACTCTGTGTTGAAGATCAGGACAATATTCTGTTACTTTTAGATTGTGTTCCTTTAGATATGATTCATTTTATGGAAAATAAGATGATAACATACTGTGTCAGGAATCTTTATTTTTTTCACCTAAAAGTACAAAAGTTTGTTGAGAGAAGTAACAGAAGACATAAATAAATGGAAATACATACCATGGTTATGTATTGAAATGATAAATATTTCATACAGCAGACTATGGTTAATAACAGTGTATTGTTTACTTGAAATTTGGTAAGAGCGATTTTTAAATTTTTATTTTTATTAGTACACGTTTGCAGTATATAATGACTACATTCATTGGGGGAAGTCGGTACATGTACATCAGGAATCTCAATTTAGGAAAATTTCCCCCTATTGACTACATTAAAAATGTGAAGAATGGCAAGAATGCCATTTCTAACTTCTGAAAATTTAAAGACAGAAATCAGAAGTAGGAAACTATGTAGCGTACCATTTGTGATTATGAGTTATGGAGCCTGGGAGATTGGAACATGAGTTCTTTTTTATTTTTTATTTTAATTTTTAATTCTTTTATTGGTACATTTTAGGTATACAATTTGTTTACATTTATCATTGGGTGCTTGTACCTGTACATGATGTATCTTGGTTCTTATTTT
>NW_004624736.1:18077808-18113959 GCF_000247695.1 Heterocephalus glaber | reverse complement strand
TTGCTTATAGTGCTGGTTTGGTGTTCATGAAATTTCTCAGGTGTTCTTTGTCATGGACGTATTTAATTTCCCCATCAATTTTGAAAGATAATTTTGCAGGATAAAACAGTCTAGGTTGGAAGTTATTTTCTTCTAGGGCTTGAAATACTTCACTCCAGGCTCTCCTTGACTTGAGGGTTTGTGTTGAGAAGTCTGCTGTGATTCTGATGGGCTTTCCTTTGTATGTTATTTGTTTCTTTTTTCTAACTGCTTGTAGGATTTTGTTCTTCTGGTGGATTTCTGGGATCTTGACTATTATATGTCTAGATGTAGATTTTTTTTGATCATGGCTTGTTGGAGTCCTATATGCTTCACTTATCTGTATGTCCAATTCTCTGTCTCTGTCTGGGAAGTTTTCCACTATTACTTCTGTGAACATTTTTTCATGTCAATTGTATTTTCTCCTGTTTTTTCATGGACTCTTATCAGTCTTATGTTATTCTTCTTTGCATCGTCTAGCAGCTCCTGGATTGATTTCTCATGGTCCCTTACTACTTTTAAGAAATCTCTTTTTTCATGGTCTGTGATCCTCTCTTCTATATCTGATATTCTATCTTCAGATTCTCTTAATCTGCTGTGGATACTTTCAATGGAGTTTTTAACCTCCTGAATATCTGTTTGAATCTGTTTCATGGATTCCATTTCTTTCTTATGTTGGGCGATCATTGTTTCCATTTCTTTCTTATTCTGGGTATTCATGGCTTCCAGCATGTTTCTGAGCTCATCTATTTTTTTATCTGTTTCCATTCTAGAGCCTCTAATCATGTCTTTCATTCTGCTCACCATCTCTGTAGATATCTGGGAGATTATTTCTGCTTTGAATTTTTCTAGAGCCTCATTCATCTGTTCTGTTATTTCCTGTGCTATCAGTTCAGGGTGTCCAGGTCGTTGGTTATTGGACTTCTCCACCTCGCTTCCCTTGGGGTTTACCCTTGGTAGGGTGGAAGTCTGAGTTTGTGCCTTGCTTAAATGTTTTCTCATTTTTGTTTTTGGTACTGTCCTTGGTTTAACTCCTGGGTTGATACTTCAAAATTGCTTATTGTAAGTATCTTTGTTGCTCATAATTAGAACCCTTAAGGAATGATTGCTTCTCAGTGGTGTCTTCCAGATATAGCTGGGTTTTAAGTTTTGAGTCTCTAATGACTCTGAGGCTATCTCATTTTCATTATACCAGGAAGGATCACTGAGTAGATCAATAACAACACCTAAGCCCAAGTGATACAATCAGTAACACCATAGCATCAAATACGTCTTAGAAAATGACATTTCGTGGTAGTTATTAACCTATCAACTTTAACTGTGTGAATTAAATCAAAATCAAGGACCAACCCAACATGTTTATAGTGAATAAACTCTTCAATATAACAACTCCACCCTTCAGTATGGGGAGTTAGAAGGAGTTGGGGAGGGAGGGATAGATAGGTAGAAAGATAGGGGTAGGTTAGCAGTGAGGCCAGAGGACACAGGTGAGAGAAGGAACAAGTGAATAATAGAAAAATAAAGAAGAAATCCGAATGAGGGCCAGAACAGGGACAAAAAGGGAGATGAACAATGTTGGACAGCAAGAGAGTGAGTGTAAGAGAGAGAGAAAGGAAAGAGAAAAGAAAGAAGAAAATAAAAGGAGAGAAAAACAATTTGCAAAGAGTAGGATAAGAAAAAAAATTAAATATAAGAGGAGAAAAAAGAAAAAAAAAGCAAATCAATAATACTAATTTTGGGAATAAAAAATAAAAATGAAAATAAAGGCCCTCCTTCAGGGTATGTCTCTGCTATCACAACAGACAACATGGGTAGCAGTGTGCAGATAAAAGTCAATGAGTCTCAGTAAGCCAGTTGCAGACCCATGAGATTCAGGCAGATTCCTGGCTGCAAGTCCCAAGTTGAGCTCCCTGTAGGGTTGAACTCTGCAGGGTTGTACTGCAGGTTCCAGCTGCCCTTCTCCTGAAGAAAGTCCCATTTCTGATGGGAGGTGATGATCGCTCCAACTTACCCAGTACAGTGGTCTGCTGGTCCCATGTCCTCTGTGCCTTTGTAGTGTGGAACCAGTTGGCAGTACAGCCAAGAGGCCAGAGGAGTGGGGGTGGGGGTGGGGTTGGGGGTGGTGTCCAGTGGATTGGTGCCGTTGCGCAGGCTGGATCTGCAGGTTTGTGACCGGGGACTGTGCTGGGGCGTCCATAGATGTGCCTGTCTGGCACTGGAACATGAGTTCTTTAAAGCACGGATAGGCTGCATAAGTGGCCAAATCACTTACCCCTTAAGCCTCAGTTACCACAACTGTGAAATGGGTGTGATGCCCAGGTGAGAAGACTAGTGTACATACTTTCAACACATACAAATTTAAGCAATGGTAGCTTAAGGTGGTATGTGGGAAAGTGAACAAGAAACAAGCAATTCTGTGCCCAGTATCGTTTGCCCCATGTAGCCCCATCCCTTACTTGTTCATTACTGCGATAGTTACTGGTATATGTGTTGTGACTGTCATGACTCTTAGAAAGGTCTTCAAAGGTCCTGACAAAATGGGCTGGACAGCAGTTATCATGGCCTGAGCTCAGAGAGTGAAACACCAGCTAACTCGGTATGTTGTTAAAATGCTTGCTGTCTCTGTAGCCTTGGGGCTTCTTCCTTGTCAGCCCTCCTGTGTTGCGAGACTAATTAAATCTGCTCTGTCAAAAATAAAACCGTTTCTTGATAACCTAATTGTATACACGGAGCCATCCCTTTGTAAAATGCATCTTTAGATAAAAAGCATCAAAGCCCTCTAAATTATTTTTAAAATGCAAAGCTTGTAGGAAAATTTGGATTTCAGATGAGACTGAACTTGCTCATTGTTGGAGGAGGGCATGATTTCCCAGGGTTCCTTGGGGGGCTCCTCAGAGATGATTGACAAGGGCAGGTGGTGCTCGCTCAGAAACCCTGCTGAGGGAGCGCACTTAGGATTCCAATTCGCAGTCAGCCACAGCCCTGTGCTGGCCTTGCCCACCCAGTGCAGATGAGGAGTCAATGCCGTGCTAAGTACCTACAATGTACAGATTAGGAAATGCAAAGGTGGATGCTCTCAGAGTGTCCTCTGTGTTTGTGAAATAAGCAGGTGTAGCGCAATACGCTCACTCCTGCATGAATGAGGAAATTAACCTGGAGCTGACACAAAGCTTTAGAAAGCATATCCAGAGCATATGTTTATGTTTCCATGTGGTTGTTACCAAGTTCCTTGCATTATATGATTTCATTCAAAATGAATTTATTATCCCTCTATTCCTTTTTAAAGCCTTGAATAAAGTGTTCTCATCTAGAAGAAAAACTGATGTTCATTAGGTGATGATTTTGTTTTTCTATATACCTTAAATTAAATCCTCTAAATTTTATATTAAATATTGCTGCATTAGTTTCATATAACTAAAGTCTTTAAAATGTGAACTTATCAAAGCCAAAAGAGCAAGTGATAGATGCATAATTTGAGCAAAAGATGTGTGTACAGAAAGTCTTAACTACTAGCAGTTTGATACATTATTAAAGATAGCAATCCAAACTAAGATTAATTTTTCAATGAGGGCCTAGTTTAGAGCTTTGTGCACAGTAAGCACTGTAGAAATATTCAAATTTATTAGTGAATTTGTATATGATGAAACATGGATGATAAATACAAAATCCTCTCTTGAGCGTGAACTCTGAAAAAAGTGCTCCTGTGACAACAAATACTTATATTCACCCAAGGAATAAGACAGTCTAAGAAATGAATGACATTAGGATTGGGTAAATTTATTCTGCTATCTCCAGAAGAACTTTTTTCGTAATAATGTGCAGGTATTGATTGGCTCAGCCTCTGCTTTCCATCATGACCCTAACATGCCTCTTTCATGGGTGAATTAGATTGTGTGTTATAAAGGATGAGATTGTTGAGGTCACATTTTCGGAACTCCTTTCTTTGCATACCCATCCTGGACATAACAGGCCTCTCTTTGCAGATGCATTCTGATGTATTTGGAACCCTCGTAGAGCCAGAGCTGAGAGTTAGTATTCTTTCTGATAAACAGAATTGGGGGCCACTTTCCTCAGCCCCATCACACATCCCCACGCATCTACTTCCATCCCCAAAACATGGAAGTCAAAGATGAGACTAAAAGAAATAACATGCAGGTGGTACCTGACTTACCGTGGTCTGACGTCACAATGTTTTAATTTTGCGATGGAGCAGCAGTGGCACACATTAGAAATCATACTTCAGAGTCGGGGTCTCCATCTTTCTCTAGGCCAGTGACAGGCAATCACTGCTGCCCTGTAGCCAGGCAATCACTGGGGAACAACCAGCACTGTGCAGCACGGCTAAGTCATGGTTTGGTAGGTTAGGAGCATTACATGTATTTTTGGTTTAGGACATTTTCAAAGTATGGGGTTTCTTGGTTTGTAACCCTATCATAAGCCAGGAGCATCTGTGCGTGAAACGCCATCTTTAGAAAGGACGAGAATAGAGAGTTGCTGGAGGGCTGGCGGAGAACGGGGAACTACGTAAAAAGGCCAGAAGCTGGGGTAGGAACCAGTGTCCTCAGGAAATGAGTCACCTTTGGCATGGGGAATGAAGGGCAGGAACCCTATGGAACCTGGGAGAGCTCATACAAATAGGTCTCCCTCTGAAGGAAACACCCGGGTATGGGCCTGTTAGCAGCTGGTGGGGGTCTTTTCTCATTTTCCCAGAAACTACAGATTTGTTGAGGGCCTACAATTCTCAAAGACATGGATGCCAGATGTGGTGAGGGCACCAGGACCCAGGAGGCCTGGTGCTACCTGGCGGTGTCAGGGGACCCTTGAGTCAGGAGCAGCAGAGGAGGAGGAGGCCAGGCTGTGCTGCTAAAGCATCAGTACAGCTGTGCTGGCCACAGGAGAGATCTGGGGATGTTGTGAGTGTCTTCCTCCTGCTCCCAGGGACAGTCACAAAATGCCATATGACTTCTCAAGATTTCTTCTGTGAGCTGGATGTTTTCACTGTCTGAAATAATGTTTAACTTTCTCTCTGCATCAACATGTATAATTCTCAAAAAACAAAATGTTGAGTGAAAAAAAGCAGATTGTAAAAGGATAAGTACAATATGCCGCCACTTATATATATGTTTTAAAACACATGAAACATTGGAATACAGTTTTTGGATGCATAGAGATGTATGTGGAGACATTTTTTAAAAGCCATGGGAGGGGAGTAAGACAAATGGGAAGCCAGTTACCTCTGAGATCATCTCTGAGTGAGAAGCACTGTGCTTCAACTGTGTATGTTCCATTTTCTCAAAAAAACATTTCTGAAGCAAATATGGCACAGTTTTAATACTTCTTAGAAGTATTCTTAGAGGCACTCTTAGAAAAGAGAAAATGAGTTCTCTTTTTTTGTAAACCAGGCTCTCTTTCTTATCAGTGTTAAAACATTTGTATTACATAGACTGATGAGGCTGGGACCTTTGGATTCAGCCATAACCTGGTCTCTTTTGAGGAGAAGGGTTACAGTTATCCTGGGACTGTACTTTCCTTCAAGATTAGGCTCAAGGAAAGTGTCAGCTTTATGGTTCATCTGAGTTTGAATGTTTCATGTATAAAAAGTTGTCTTTAGTTGTTGTAAAGGTAGAAATATGATGCTAACTCATTATCCATACTTAGCCAGAAAGTAACTGAACATTATATTCAATTACTTAAAGCTTTATCCTTGGGATAAGATCAAGCATAAAAGTGTTCAGATTCCAAAAATGAAAATGCATAGAAATATTCTGATTGAGAGAAAACCTAACTTGGGCTGGAACTCCCTATGAAGTTTTAAGTATAATCTGCTTAAACAAGAGTGCAGTGAACTATTACTCCATCATTTCAGACCAAGCTGTTTGTCTTTATGCATGCGAACCATCTCTTGGACACAAGTTCTTGGTTTCTTTTGTATCAAATAAATAAATCAGAAAATAAAATCCTAAATATATGATTGCCTCATGTCACAGAAGTCCAAATGTTTTCAATTTTTATTTGTAGTATTCTTCTTGTCCTTCCCATCAACATTTTTGAGGCTGGAAAACAGATAGGCTAGCTATATTTTTACTTAAAGCTGGGATTTAAAAATTTGTGAGATAGGAAAGAGAAGGAAATAATTTTTATATTCCAACAAATGGGACTGGAAGTCATGTGAAAAGTGACTGCAGATATTTTGGGGAAAATTGTAGTTTATTTTCATGCGTGTGCATATGTGTACCTTGTGTGGAGGGGTGGTGGGTATTCCAAGACCAAATATTTGGTCTATGCTAACAGGACTATAAAATGGATTCTTGTGGTCCTGAAAAAGGCAGGCACTGCCTAGACCCTGGCTGTTCCTTCACTCACAGACTGATTGTCCACAGCCCTTGTTCTTATAAACCTGATCCTTGCTTTCCCCTTCACCTTCTAAAATGCTGATAGCACTGGAAACTGCTTCTGTTCTATCTATATCACTCACACTCACACACACACACACACACACATACACACACACCAAGAATCACTGCATCCTAGCTGATGTTACTAATAATTTAATGAGTACTCTTCTTTGAGTATATGGAACTTGTAAGAATTGTATGCTGTATCTTTATAGCAGTGTGGTAAATGAATCCCAGGTGTGTACAGGAAGTAAAAGCAGCAAAGGTGGAAGGTTTTACCAAGGACTTGCGGAGAAACTGCTAGAGTAGTTCCAGTCCCTAAAACACTTGCCTTCTGCGCCTCCTCAGAATGTGCCTCTGCATAACTTAGCTTGATATGGTGGGAAATCTTCAAATTGGGAGTCACCCTGACTCCCTTCCGTTGAGGGGGTTACATAATCCCACTGAACCCCCACTTATCCATCTCTAAAACACAGCTGATAGTATCTCCAAATCAAGTTTTTCTGGGGATACATTTAGTCTGAGTAATAGTGTGTTCATGGCCCAGCACATATCAGATGCTCAATAAACGTCAGCTTCATTCTTCTCTTTGGCAGGCCCTTCTGTCAGGCAGATGGCATCAGCTTCATCTATTCCAAACTTTAGGGCTTATTTTTTTCCCAAACCAAATCAAATGAACTAGTTATATAGTTCTGCAACTACTATGTCAACAGTGTTTGGAGATGAATAGCAACTGAGTTTGACCTCCAAATTTTCATGATCTTTGAGCCTTATGACTGGAGCTTCTGCATGTCACCTGTGAGCATCAGCAAGATTAGTACGTATTCTTTCCCTGTGGCCCAATGTCCGGCCTGCCCTAGGATCTTCTTAATGAAATTGGAGCTGTGATAAGATCAGAGTTGAGCTCCTCACCCCCCCTCAGCCCCTTCTCCCATGCTGCCTGTCCACGCTTGACCCCAGTAAATAGATGCTGAGACACAGGACAATGAATTAAACCAAAGCCAGTGACTTTGTGACAGATGGGGACTGAACAGGGCTGTACCAGAGAGAAGAAGGAAAGTGTCAGTACATGGGCCTAGAAATAAAGGGATAAACTGGGAGATACTGAGTTGACATTGTTATAGACATTTTGCAGGTAGTGAGCAATACAACATGTTTAAAAAGCTAACAAACAAACTCCAAGTGAAGACATTTATCAAGTTAACCTACCGTGAGCATTGGATTATTCATTCTTTCCTTATTCATCTGACAAACACTGACTGAGCATCAAATTAAATCTGGTTTAAGCACCACCTCTAAATTCCTTGGCTTTCTTCACCAGTCTCCTGGCCACTTGACCATGAAGATCTCTGGCTGTCACGGGGCTTGCCATGATGCAGCTGCAGCTCCTCACCTCTCGGGCACACCTATTGTTTGCCATCTTTCTTGGTGAGGTCTACGCTCTGGCAGTAACTCTGTCACACCTTTTGTTGTAGAGGCCACTTAGACCTAAAATATAACCTTGGCCTAACTAGACCCATATGGTTCTTCTTCATCTTATCACTTTTCAATGTAAATGCAGCACTATGACCCAAGTGTATTGCTCTGCTTTCCCATTGCTGGGACCCAACACCTGATGCTCATAAAAAGGAGAAGCATTACTTGGCTCACTGTTTCAGCCCATGGTCTTCTGCCTCCCAGGCAGGAGCAGCATGGCAGAGGGTCTGGACAGAGGGATGCTCACAGTGGTCAGGAAGCAGAGCAGGAAATAGCACCAGGCTAAAGGGTCTGGGGCCACATCTAGTACCCAAGATCAAGCCTTTAGAACATACCTGGGCACATCCAAAAGTGTGTCTTACTAATCCCCAGGAAGCCCACAAAACCATTAACTTGACAAATGACAATATATATGTGTCATATAAGATAAACAATCTTGTTTTTCTAATGGCTGCCCCAAAGTAAAGAAGTTAAGGGCACAATGGGTTGGGTAGGTAATTTCCTATTGGGGAACTTTGGTCACTGAATGTCTCAGTTTGTTTTCTGTTACTACAACAAAATACCTGAGGCTGTTTACCTTATAAGTAAAGAGGTTTAATGGACTCATGATTCTGGTGCCTGGGAGATCTAAACGGCATGGCACTGGTACACTAGTGAAGACCCCTTTGGCTGTGTTACAACATAGCAAAGAAACAGAAAATGAAAAGGCTACATACAAAAGAGACCTAGCACAAGTGCTCTCATTTTATAACAACTTGTTCTGGAGAGGTTGAATTCGTTCCTGTCGGACTCAACCCATTCCTCAAGACCTACATGAATCCATTTCTGAGGGTAGAACTCCCAGGATCTAATCACCTTCCCCTTGGTCCCACCTCTTAAAGTTTCCACCCCATCAGCACTGCCACAGTAGAAAGCAAGCTTCCAATATGAACTTTTGGGGAACAAACCATTTCCCAAATACCTGGAGCAGAGATGTTATCATGGAATCCACTAAAATATTAACTTCAATTCAGGATCCTTCTTAATTTACTTGAACAATACCTTTTACTTATAAAATTAATTATAAAAGAACAATAGAATGGTGGAAATAAACACATGAAAATAAATTGTGTAATGTGAGTTCATACATTGTTAAATGTAACACACATATACCTGTGTGCAACCATAACTCTCTCCTCTTTAAGAAATTATGCTCTATTATTATATTAATTTTTCTGTCCAGCTGGTCTAGGAGTGTTTGCTAATTTCATTCTTTTTTTTTTCTTTTACTTTGGTCCATGTTCATTCATGATCATTTTATTATTTTCTTGTATTAATTTCAGAAATTTCACAGTATTTGTTGGTGCAATTTCTTCAAGTCCAGAACCTCTTCTGCATCAGTTAAATTTTTTATTAACTGTAGTTCTATGGCTATGGCTGTCATTAGTGAAGTCTGCTAATTCACAAGTTCGCAGAAGTACAGAAATATATTTTGATAATGTGCCCTGCAAAATATCCTCTAAGAAATGCCTTCTATGTAGTACCATTTACAAAATTTCTGCTGCAGCTTCCAGGTGTGGGACTATAAGGTTCTGAATCTCACTGCCCCCAACCCTAGTGCATTTAAAATCTAATGGCCTAAAAGTACCTGTTAGCTCTAAACTGTCAAGATCAGTCATAATGCCTAAAGTATGTTGCTTAGCTCATTGTTCAGAACTGATATTCCGAACATCGCTATCTTTTAGAACAATCTGCAAACATCTGCCAACCACCAGTACGTGACAGTCATGACCATTAGTCAGGATGTCTGCTGGCCATCAGCATGTGTCAGGTGACCACTAACCTTTGTTTCCCTTTCGTAAATCTGCATGTTAACCCCCTTCAGCCTCTTATAAAATGGCCTTGGATTCTGAGCTAGATGCCTCTCTAAGCTATTTTGCTTTGGGAGTGCCGTCTGGCCAGACTAATAAAGGTCTGTTTTATTTTCCAACTTGTCCTGTGTGTTCCTTCCCGGGTGTTCGTCGCTGCAGTCAGCTCCTCAGAGCATTCAGTAAGGCCCTCGGTCTTACACAGAGAAGGGTTTTTATAGACCAACCTGGATTCTGGTGAAAGTAGTACATCTTCTAGGCAGAGAAAGTTCTCTATAACTCTATAAAGCTTTTTCATGATGGTTGCTACCTGTCTGTCAGATGTTCCCAGATTGCCTTTCTGGAGTTAGGTTTTTAGCTAACATGCCTAGTTCGATGTGTTATACTAATAAAGGATTTTTTTTTAGAGTAGCTGCACAAAGTAACAGTTCTTATGAAAATTTAAACGAAATATTGCTCTCATCCTAGTCCAAGTCATAACCAGGCAGTAACCATGTGACAAGTTTTGAGGTGGCAAGAAAATTGTTCAATTACCATATGTATTATTTTTCTGTCCAGAAATTGGACTGTGGGATTCATCCCTTTTTCTTGGTTGGGAAGCTTTTTCAATTCAGAGGATATGTTAGCAGCATTTTAGCTGGAACTGGTTCCCAGTGATGCTTTTCAGAAGACACTTTCCTGTGTGGAAGGGCCCTCAGAGGAGGATGGACTTTGTCTGCAAAAGTGGTGACCAGAGAGGTTTGTAATAAGGAGCTGGGGTTGCTGGGGGCACCAGGGAGCAATTGTATCAAGGGCTGAAAGCAAAGATTTGGTTGTTCACCAAATCCTAACTTCAGCCTTTTGCCTCAGGCAGCAGTGTTAGCACTTCAGGTCCCATTAAAGGACCCTGGCTTTCAAGCAGATGGTGGCTTCACTGATAACAAAGAAACAGTGGTGGGAGAAAAGAGGTCCAGAACAAGCTTCAAAGAGGCAAAACAGCCCAAGGGAAAAGTTATTAATGTTTCTTAGGAATGATTTACTGAAGGGGGGGGGACCTCTTCAAATGGAAATGATACAATGGAAATGATTTATTTAAGAGAGGCAATATTACCAAGTTATGATCACTCTGGCTCTTTTCTTTCTTTCTGCCTGTGTGTAGATTAATGAAGAAATAAAGTGTATCTAATTTGAAATAAAATATGTTACATACTAGAACATGTTTTTATAAGGGGTGTATTCTGTGTCCAGGTGGAATAATTTAATCAGAGGTTTGAGAAGATCTCTGTGAGGAGAGAATATGTAAGTTGAGCAGTAAAAGTTTGAGGATCAAAATAATATTATGCTTCTTAATGAACCACTCTTATTTTGTTAGAAAAAAAAGAAATGTGTTTGGCTTAGCTAATTTCTAGAAATAATCTAATTTTTATATTGTATATTTAAGAAAACCTAAATTCTATAGAAATTAAATCAAAGGGTACAATAAAAATTATTTGTTACTTATTGTTATGGTTTGGATTTTAAATGTACCCCAAAGGCTTATGTATTGAAAGGCTTGGTCCCTAGCTGAGGGTGCTACTGAGAGGTGGTGACTGTGAGGGGGTTCTTAGTGGCAGGAAGTTAGGTCACTGGGGACCTAAGAAGGGGATTCTGGTAACCCAATTCCTTCCTCTCTTCCTTTGCTTCCCAGCCACCATCAGGTGGGCAGCTCCACCTGCTCTCCACCGTCATATTCTGCCCTGCCACAGGCTCAAAAGCAATGGAGCCAATGGACCATGGACTGAAACCTCTGAGACCATGAGCCAAAGTAAACCTTTCCTTCCTTTAAGTTTTTCTCAGGTACTGTATTTTGTCAAAGTGACACAAAGTTGACTAAAAACTTGTATATAGTACGTGACTTCATACATACACAGGTGTGTACACTAAAATTTGCACACTTGTTTATATCTATATGTATGAACCTTATTAAAGTATGAACATATAGATATAAATTATATATAATTAATTAGTGCTAAATAATTCTACTTGTTCCAGATGTTGTCTTATCACCCATATCTCAAGTGCCACCCCAAATTCTGGCCAATTTTTTTTTTTTTTGGTACTGAGGATTGAACTCAGGACCTTGCACTTGCGAGACAGGCACTGGAATCACTGAGCTGAATCCCTGGCCCTCTGGCCAATTTTAAATCAGACCAAGTTTTATGAATTTTTGTCATTAGTGCCTCATGTTGGCTGTTTTGACTCCTTCTGAGTTTTGGCCTTCTTTTTAGCCTTAACTTTGGCTTCATACAGGGAACTCCTCAACTCTAGTTTCATCTGCATCTGGCTTCCATTTCATCTGTGGTTTTGGGGCACTACCATCCCTTTATGTTGTTTGTCAAACATGTCTACACCTTCCTGATGCTGGCTGCTCACACTGTCTCCAAAGTCTGATTCCAAGAATTAGCCTGAGGTGAGCATGTGGAAATTCTTAACCTTCAGGCTGGTTTAGCAGGGATGTAACTTTTACCAAAACGTATGGCTTTGGCAGACTAGCTGTACTTCTTGGTTCCTTCACTTGTGTAATCCTGTTATAGACTTTCAAACATACACTGATAACCTGATGGAATTTGATGCATTAATTGTCATGAATCTAAAGATGAATAAAGCATAGTCCCTAGTTCCTAACTATAGTAGTTGAGAGAGACCTATGAATAAATACATATTGGGGCAGTAGCGGTCACAGGTAAAAGAAGGACGCCCCCCCCACATAAAAGGAATAATTCACTCTCCCTGTAGGTAAGTGATGGTACATTTCAGTTTGCCTGGGAAAGTCCTAATTTACGATCTTGCCCCAGCACCTCTCACAGTTTAGCATTCATTTCATCTTCTTTCATTTTCCAAAGTGTCCCAGTTTTCACAGAAAATTATATGGTGACCCCCTTTGCATTAGTTAGGGTTCCCCAGAAAGACAGAACCAGTAGGATATTTATATAGTAGCTACAAATGTATAACAGGGGATTATCAGAGGAACTGGCACATGCAGTTACGAAAGCTGAGAGACCCGGTGACAGGCTATCTGTAAACCAGAGAGCTTGGAGTTGGTGGCATTGCTCAGTCCAACTCTGCAGGCCTGGGAACCTGGGAGCAGATGGTCTTATTCTCAGTCTGAGGCTGAAGATCTGAGAAATTGGGGAGAGGAAAGGGATCTGTCATTCAAGCCTCAGAGACTGGAGACCAGAGAACTTAGAACTCTAATGTCAAAGGCAGCAGGAGATGGTTGTCTCCATGTCAGAAGAGAGAAACTGAGCAATCTGTGTCTCCAGTTCTTTTTTATCTTTTTCAAGGTCCTCTGCCAATTAGATAGTGCTGCCCACCCTGGGCAAAGGCAGATTTCTTAGCCCACTGATTCCAGAGCCATTCCAAGAGTGTTCTCACAGGCACATCTAGAACAAATGCTTTACTAGCTATCTGGATAGCTCTAATGCAATTAAATTGTCTTCTAAAATTTATTGTCACCCTCTTTATAGTGGGATGGCCAAACTTTATAAGAAAATATAAAAAATGAGATTAAATTGAGAAGGGATTTGATAATCTGATGAGACAGAAATGGAAATTACTATCAAAATAAATAGGCCAAGTAGCCAGAGCCATGTGCGAATCTGTAGAATGATGTGGAATCCACATACCTGAGCTAGGTAAGAGAGGGAGGAAAAGCTATGTGTTGGAGAAGAAACCAGGGGCCAGTAATGGTGAGCCTGCTTTGCCACACCACGGACCTTCCCTGTTTGTACAGACGCTGGAGTCATGTGAAAGTTATTAGACTTGACTATCTTTCTCAGTCTATCAGGATGGCTTGAGAAGAAGGGTAACAAGTGGGAAAAGCTTTAGAGAAAGAAGTATAAAAGGTTCAGGTGAGAAATTAGTTTTGATGAAATAATTATGATGATATTGGTGCTAGAGATCAAACTGGCAGCACAATTTTGTTATTTATTGTATATTTTATTCTTTTTAATGTGGTATCACTGAACTACTATTATATAATTAAGATTTCTTATAGACAGAGCAAAAATATTCTCCTCTAGTGATCCATTTTGGAATGATTAAAGCTTTTGCTAGAGGTTCTAGTCATATTATATGAGTGAGCAGTTTTATACTTATGATAGAGTGTATAATTCTTATATTCATTGTATTTGGACAAAAGTAGAATGGCTAACTTAAAGAATGCTCTGTAGTTGTTTCAACCAAGCAAAAGAATAAAGTACTTCTCTAAATTATTTAATGTGGATATCTGGTAATAAAGTTTTAAATGATATTAAACAACGTCAGTCAGATTTCCATTAATGTAGCAAATACCTGAGATAATCAACTTATAAAGATAAAAGGTTTGTTTTGACTCAGAGTGTCAGAGGTTCCTGTCCGTGTTGTGGTGTATGTAGCTGTCCTCCACGAGCCTCATGCATGCGTAGGTGAGGTTTGGGAGGTGACTGGATTCTGGGGCTCACAGCTGACTGTTGTCAGGAGGTGGTGCTGGTCAGAAGAGGTGGTCTCTGGGGGTGTGGCCTAGAAGAGTCTGTCTCCCTTCCCTTCTCTTCCCTTCTCTCTCTGCTTCCAGGACACCACCAGGTAAGCAGCTCACCTCCACCCAGGCCTTGCATCTCCCTTTGACCATGAGTGATAGGCCCCATCTCTCACTGGTCTATTACGTGCAAGGCAGCACCTCATGGCAGGTAGCATGTGGCAGAGCAGAACACTTTACCTCCTGGCCAAGACACAAAATGAGAGAGAAGAAGAAGAAGGGATTCCCTTCAAGAGCACACCCCACTCACTGACCAGAAGACCTCCCATAGAATCTAGTTCTCAAAGTTTCCACTACCTATCAGTAGCGCCTTTGGCTAAGAATGCCATCTTTAACACATAGGCCTTGAGCGATGCCCACTCTGAGCTTGCACAAACCTTCTGGGAATGACCTAATTTGGTTCATTTTTATTTAAGACTGAAAAGTCCAAGAAAGAGAAATGATTGATAATGTACTTATGTTTCTACATTGCAATTGTGCACCTTTCTGTCTCTCCCACAATTCAAATTCAGTGAGAAAACTCGGAATAAATAGGTTTATGTAATGAAAGGTGTTTAAATTATGATACACAACTCATAAAATCTAAAGTATAAAATCATACTCTAGGCTTAAGCTTTTCTAAACATGTTAGCATTAATTACAGTACTTTCAGGTAGTCATATTCAACTAGGAGAAAGGTTTTGTAGCTCCTGAGAACAGTTTCTGAAGTGTTATTTGAAGATTCAAGACCTTTTAAGTTATTAAGGCAAAATTCTCTTTCATATCAATAATTTACACCAGATTAACATCTCACTTTTTTGGACTATACAAATTAGGAATATGCGCTAATCAATATTTATAAATAAATTCATACATAAGTAAAACTTTAAAATATTTGATTTACATTTTGCTGTTCAAGGTCACATTTACCAAGAAGATGAAACTGGGTGAACAGCAATAAAATTAAGAGTTGTCTTTGTTTTTTATCAAAGGATTAAGTAATAATCATAGGTTACGACTGTTTTCAGTTTCTCTTCCTAGAGATTAATAGCACGAATATCTTCATCACATAGAAAAGTCAACAGCATGCAGTCCTCCCCTCCCATTCTCCCTTTATGTCATTTCAGTAACAATCCTATGGTGGGTCATCCACGCCCAGAACCACACTGACCCAGTTCAGCTGGGCATACCCACTTAAACTGACCATTAATCAATCCACCACACACGACCTACAAAGATTTGGGGTCCAGTAATTGCGGTAAAGATTTAGACATTGGTGAGGTATGTCTTGAAGTAGAGAGCATATTACGTCTTGCATCTCTCCCCCCCAGTTGAGAAACATAACACGGGGTAGCCTTAAATGCATTTGGAAGCACTGAATGCCTTTAAGGAAAACTGTTCCAACTCATTTATCAAATGATTTAGGAGACTGCCTACCTTGGGTAGAACCCTAGCAGGAGAGCTGTGTAGCAGCTCCAGGTTACCACGCAGGCAGTCCTGCTGCTCGGATGGTAAGTGCTGGCAGACCCTGTGGTGTCACACAGAATAGATTATAACTGAGATAATTGTGGTAGAAAAAGATGCTCTACAGTGAACAAAGAACCACAAAAGAACCACAGTATGTACTCATAGGTTTCTGGTGCAAAGATATGCTGTCTGCATCAGAAAGCTATGTCCTAAGCCCTGCTTGCTGCTACCCTGTTAGGGTGATGATAGGACTCAAAGTGACATCAGGACCAGAATTCTCCATCATAGTTTGGATTCTGTCAAGTGAACCAAGACATAAGGAGAGACAAGCCCAACAGTAATCTCATGTAATATGGATCAGTTGTATCTAGAGTTGGCCTGGGTCACCAGTTCCTCCTGTGCTTGCACGATTTGTCTCATGACCAAGGTGGGTATGGTGGCGGGGAAAGAGCCTAAACATTAACTCAATACCATAGCCTCCTGATCATCAAAGCCAATTTAGCCACCACTATCTTGGAACCCACAAACTTCCAGTGACAGAAACCAACACTGAGCACCCAATGTGGCAACATCCTAAAGGTTAACCAACCACTTCATGGCATGTTGGTTATGCTGGGCTTTTTCTCCTTTAAAAGGAAGAGCAGTTTATCTTTCCTGGAATCAACACATTCTGGGCATGAGTATAACTGCTTTGCTCCCCAGGCCTCGATCAGTACAACTGTCAGAGTGCCATTTGATTCACCAATACAAGGTCAGGCAGCATCACACCTAAGAACAAAGAATTCATTCTACAGCCCGGAGGCACCACCATGAACATATGACTACAGGCCCACTAATCATAACACTGATTGCATTACAGAGCAGCTACTGGCATGGTGAACCTGAGGACAGGGAGTTTGCAAAGAGAAGCTGAGTCTCCATCTTTCAGAAAGATGCTGTAGCAAGGAGGGGCATCCATGCTCCACAATAGAATATCGATGATGGTTAACTGGCATTATGTTTCAGCAGGAAGAATATCGGAATCTGAGAAAGAAAAAGAATGTTACAATTAGCCCTGATTGTTTCCACTGATCCATTTGGATAATTTATGCTTTCTGCTTCTTCAACTCTGAGTACTGAAGATCTAGAAATCCTGATTCTCAGAGAGTGAATGATTCCAACAGAGGTCACAGTAAGAATAACATTAAACAAGATTCCTGGCTGGTATCTGGTGACTCTGCACTCCTCGGGTTTGGGCTGTCTGCTAGGTGCAGGGAGTCCTATGGTGAAGTAGCTGTCTTCCGCTGAGGGCAATCTGGGGGAAGGACTCAGCAATGAAGCCCTTTTAGACAACACTTCTGCATATCAAGTAATGTGCATCTCAATCCTGAAGACTGAAGACTGGGTGACAACCACAGCAGCCTCTACAGTCCATTCCTTGTACTATTTGGATGCTTTAACTTGACGGAAATTTCATGCAACCTAGGAAGAGCTCACTGAAGTTTCTGGTTGGTTCTTTCCTGAGAAAAATGACAGGAAACTAGTGACAAAAATGGCATTCCTAATATTGCAGCTAATATGTCAGCAACTGATAGTCATTATTTTATTCTCCCATTGTTTCTAAGCGCAAGCCCCAGTGTGCATGCAAATACCCATCTGAGACCCTCATTCCCAGAGTTTCGGCTCTTTAACATCTTGATTTCCTCTTTCCTCAGAAGGACATTAAAGAATTTGTGAAGAATGCAGTGCTCACCAATTACCTTACAGAAAGTATGTTGGCTTGAAAATAAAATATAATGTGATCTCTCCTTTTTTATTTTTGACATTCATTTTCAGTTTCTAGGTTAGGTCTCTATGTTCCAAACTTACTTGGAGAATTAATGAAGAGAATTAACCTGAGACTTTAAGTTTTGAGGGGGATGCATGTGCAAAAATAAAAAGCAGTTGCTTTATTAATTAGTTTATTAGGGCTGCCTAACAAGCATCGCAGACTGAATGGCTTAAACCACAGCAATGTATTTTCTCAGAGATGGATCTAGAGGTGAGGCAGCTGAGATCAGGATGTTGGAGGGTTTGTCCTTTCTGAGGGCTAAGAGGGAGAATCTGCTCCAGGTCACTTCTCTAGCTTTTGTTAGTTTGCTGGTAACTTTTGATGTCCCTTGGCTTCCAGGGTGCTACCCTCACCACTGCTTCATCCTTACACAGTGTTCTTCCTGTGTGTGTCTGTGGTTTAAATTCTCCCTGCATATGAAGATACCGATCATATTGGCTTAGAAGCCCATTCTGCTCTACTTTGACCTCATCTTAACTTGAATAATTGCACATATAATGACCCTGTTTCCAAATAAAATCCCATTCTGAAATACTAAAGATTAGGAATTTAGCAAATGCATTTTGTGGAACAGAGTTCAACTCATGACACTGGACTTTGCAGGTAGCAGTTGTATTTCTTAGGGAAGTTAAGTGGTAAAACACACAAACTTTGGAAGTAATAATCTTGGGACTTTTTAAAAAATGAGAAACTTATATCATAATCCCCAAGAAACAGGACTTTGTGTACGCTTGCCATGTGGGGATTTCCCCCAGTGGCTTCATTTCATGTGAAGCAGCAGCAAGTCCTGGACTTCATGTACCTGTATCTTTGCTCCACCTAAAAATTTTATGGCACCAAACTGAAGAAAAAGAATGTAGTGTCCTCTCTGCATGAGTCCACAGTGATGAGCTACAACTAATCTTCTAGAGAAAGGGAATTCAATCTAGCAATTAGAATTATGGGCACAAGTTCTGGAAGATGAAAACTCTTGTCATCCTGTTCGGTTCACTGCCTCTGGGAGCCCCACATGCCATGTTACACTGGCAAGGGGAGCATCTGTATTTGAGTTGGTGAATGCCTTAGGTTCTGGCATTGGCCCTATGACCACAGCTATTCTAGTGGCTTGGCTCTTTTGTATTCCCTTAGGTCTTATGGTGGAGCAAGAGGACACCCACAGTGGAAGCCAAGTGAGTCATTGTAATGAATGGCATATTACAGACCTTTTGAATGTGATTTGCATTGTTTCATAGCATTGCTGGCTAAATTCCTATTACTGAAGGATCCAGTTAAATCAAGCATAAAAGTGATGTGGAGTCTTTTCTCTTAGGAAATTGGTCACAAAAGTGCTCTCGTCCTGACCAAAGCTCCGTTTGTGTGAATTACTAAAGGAAAGTTGAATATTATATACGAATATGAACCCTGTTCAGTGGATCAGGACTCTAGAACTGGAATTGGTCTGAGATTTGGGAGGGAAAGAAGCTGATCCTGCCCTGCCTGTGCCATCCCCCTGTGGTATGTCCTTGTGCCAGACTCCTGAATGTGAAAAGCTTGTCAACATTTGCATTGAGGGCTCTCCCCTCCACCCATCTCATGAAACACAGGCTTCTGGGACCTGGTTGAAGCCTGACACAAACACAGAAAACACACTTCAGTCCCAAAGTGTCAGAGTGAGGATGAACCAAACACTAGAGCAAAGAAAAAACACTTTTGAAAATGTTCCCTGCCTACTTCCAAGTGTGGGAGCTGAGGAGAGCAACCCAGGAGACCTCTACATTGTGAGGCTGTCTGTGGAGAAGCCCGGCTGCTGGGTCAGGTGGTGCTGGTGATTCACACGGCACAGACTCAGGAGGTCACAGGTTGGCAGCTGGGTCTGGGAGCTGCCACCTGCCACAGTCACCCTGGGGTGCCATGTGCAGTTCACCAGGGGCATGGCACATGCGAGGCTCAGACTCTGCTGTGGAGTGTGGGGTTTCTTTTGTGGGTTTTAAGGCCCAGATTATCTCATGTTTCAATAGTGAGTTAATGAAGGACTATAAGGATGCTGAGTAACCGAACAGCTCCTACAGATTGTCACGGTGGCTCTGTAAGGAGGTCAGAGGGAGGGAACCTGCATGGGTTCCTCAGGTGTGGGCAGAGAGAGCTGGTGACTGTGGGCTGGGCTGGGAATAAGTTTGTGGAAACATTGGGATGATGGCTGAGGTTAAAGCCATCACATACTGGAGAATGCTAAAGGAGGACAGTGGGCAAGAGAAAATTAGGGGGTCAGCAGCTGCTCTGTAGGGGGAGAAGCACAGCAGGGTGTGGACTTGTGGGCTCCATTCCTGAAACTGGCACTGTCCAGTACTGAGGCCTTGGGCAGCTACTTAACCTTTTAAAAATAATTATTTATATATAGATATATGCAAAGTGAGGATTGTGATATCACATATGTGATGTTTTATTATGAATATATATCTCATATGCTTAGTTTTTATTAGGAATAAACTATACATACATACCCACACTTGTATTTATCTGTATATCTGTAATTTATTGATCACCTACAGTACATTAACCAAATATTTATTGAGTATCTCCTACGAGGAGGCAAATCTTAATATGTGACAAGTATCTGTTTGGAGCTTACATTCTAGTGAGTGAAAAATAACAGACTAATGAACACATAAATAAAGAAGCCATCTTTGTGCAGGGTGGAGACCCTGTGCCATGTCATATAGGTCGTGGGAGACCTATGATCAAAATTAAAAAGGATGGTCTGTTAGGGAACTAGAACTGCTGCTGTAGGGAGAAGGGTTCCTGAATACTAAAATACTGTGGTAGCAGGCACTACCGCTCCACTTGCCAATAGAGAGACTGTGGGTTGGTGGGTCAGCGTTTTAAAGCTGGGCAGGCAGAATTGGTGAGCTATCTGAACATATCCTTGAGGTCTGAAAGCAAGTGATACATTGAGCCTGCACTGATCTCTTCTTTAAGGAAGGTTGTTTGCTAGAAACTGCATATATCACAATATCTAGAATCAAGCCATCTAGCAATAAAACAGTAGCCTAAATTTGTGGTGTGTGTACTTCCCATCATGGCTGAACAGTGAAAGAAGACACAAATGTTTTAGGACAGTCACAGAGCTCAGTGAAGTATTCCACAGACCTCTGTAGCACTCTTGGGTGGGGCATGTGTATCACAGGGTACCAAGACTCGTGTCAAGAGTTAAGATATTGAATACAACTGCTTCAGACAAACATCTTTGAACAGGAAAGAAGATCGCACCTTCAGATTTATTCTTTCTCATGTTTCCTGTTAAAGATTTTATTACTTGTCATAGTGTATATGATTTAAGTAAAAGGCAAATATTAAACTTGTACTGGAAAGAAAACACATTTCAATGGAGAGAGAAAATTAAGCCACAAAAATCTTCTTGATTTGAGCTAGATTTGAAGCATCTCATTGTCTACTTTCATTGTAATATGTTTTTGAATTATGTGAAATGTATGTCTCCCTTGGGCCCTAGGGGAGAGCACAGCTAAAAAGTAACATGGTGCTAAAAAGCAGCCAGATTCCTGCACACATCTTCATGGTTATTTTGTTTCCCGTTTACCACCTTGCTTTCTGCAGGAGTGGTAGAGATGTACCCAGCATAGTGTCAGGTACAAGTTACGCAACAACAAATACTTCATGGAGGAACATGGGCAAGGAAAAGGGTAGGTGTTGGGGCAGCCAACACACACACACACACACGCACACACACTGGCTTTCTTTCTCCTGCTTCACCCTCTATTCTTATGTCTTCCAGTGAAACTCCTCTACTCCAGATGCTTTCTAAGGCTTTGTGCACCCTGTCTTATTTCTGCTGGATTTTAATGTCTTTCTTTTCTTATGCTGTTTCTTCTGTCTAGGGTTCCTTTATCATTAGGCTCTCTCACCCATTTCATGACTGAGTATCTGTCAGGTCTTCACAGCTTGAAAATTCTCCCAGGACACAGTACACACTGTCAGATTTAACCAAGATTTCTCTGACACCACTGAGTCCAAAGCAGTGTATTTTTGTCATAGTTTGTTTCACTTGACCTTCAAGACAGTCCTTGACTTATCCAATTGTTCCCGTTTCACACTGGAGGAAACCGAAGTGCAGAATGTTCGCAGACCTCCCTAGTTTCGCAGCTGGGAGGTGGTGGAGTGGCTCATGGGGATCTGCCGTCCAGGGCGCAGCGTCAGACTGTCACTGACTGTCCTCACTCTTCCAGCCTTTGTGACGATCAGTCAAAGGTGACACTATGTAGGACTAGGACAAAACTGGGAGTTATCTTCTCATCCTTCTTAATCAGCCTGTGTACAACCAGGTAGGTGATACTAGTACAGCTTGGGGTAGTAGTGTTTTGGTGAAACTTTAATGGAGAGCTTTGTCACACATTACTGTTCCAAGAGCCACTCTGTTGAGCAGCTAATTAATCCTCTTGAGGCAATTACACAGCCACCAGCAAAGTTCTTCTGCAGGCCCGTGCCCCTGGGCGCCATGTGCGTTAAATAAGCCCAGTGCCAGGTTTGCAGCCACTCCTTCCCCAGGTCAGCACTTTAGGCACTCACGTGTCCCCGGCCCGCAGCACAGCACCACGCACAGGTGGGTGTTCTGTAAGTGATTTTTAATGATGGTGGTGGCGATGATGTATGAAAGTCTGTTTATACTTGCAGAGAGGGCTGTGTATTTTAACAAGAAGGACTTTTGATTGGCATTTCAAAGAGGCCAGTGTTGTTGGAAAATGTCAGCACCCTGCATAGGAGGGCACTTCATAAGTGTTAAGGGATTGGGTCTGCTAAGGGGATTAGGATAATTGTTTTGGAGTGAATGGGCAGGCTCAGTGGAGGTGACCTGAAGTCATTTTAATGGGCTTCATGGAACTCATGGTGACAACTCAAGCTAGTGGATTAAGATGCTGTGATGGAGATTCCCCATCACTGCTCAGCACTGGTTCCATCGGGATGCTGGCTGCCTATTGTATTTCTCTGCCTGGTAGGGTGACTCAGTTTCTGGGCTTGAGCAAAGAAATACTGATCAAAGGAGCTGCCACCCCACCATGTGGCACAGGGCTCCTTTGCCTCTGAAGATGAAAGGTGCCTATTTCCATTGCACTTCTCAGTTCAGGAGAAACTTTTAATTCATGCCAGTTCAAGATCACTAAGTGATGAAGCCTAACACTGTCAAAATTGAAAGTTCCATGGATAAAAGTAAAGAAAGAAAACTTCTTTCTCTTGTAAGTATGAGATTGTGTTGCTGAAAGGTAATATTGCATCAAGTCTTCAAGCTCTAGGAATAAAAGATAAGCTTCTGAATGAATTTATGTGTAGATTCTAAAGCTAAAAAGAATAGTTGTTTATAGTATATAAATAGTTATATTTATCTGTAACATTTTTACATGACAGAGTTGTGGGAAGAAGAATTTAAAGTACAGGTTGACCCAGGCAACAATGACTGACTCCAGGTATTTTGTTGTTCAAAGGCGGGGGTACTACCATTGCCCTTCATCTCTGCATACTTTAGCTTTAAGCCAATTTGAATTTCTTTGTACACGAGACCATTCTATCACCACAAATGTCACTTTCGCCCAAGAGGGTACTCTGGGAACAAAAACTGGCTTTCGCCACAAGTTTATTTCATCACGAATATACAAGGATACTTAACCATTGTTTGATAATTTCAGACTTTACAGTGTTGTACACTGGCATGGGGCAGCAATGCTCTTTATAGCTATAGTTTATCAGAACCAGATGCTCTTTAAGACAATGGCTAGAGTGAAAGAAGAGGGAGGTATAGGGCAGGCAGAGTAACAGATCAGCTGAGTTACCATGGAGCATACCAGTTTTGCTACAATGTGAGACTTGCACCTGCAGCAAACAAACTTTGGGTTTCTGTAGAATGCAAATTGAGGAACCGTATACACAAATGGCTCTCAGCCTGGAAATTCCATCCCTTCCCACACTGGTTTTGTGGCGTCTTAACACCCACATTACATTTCTGGCCTGGGCTGCCTGTAATCATTTCAGCTCTCTCAGTGACTGGACAGTAATTGCTTGAGAGACTGGACGCTTTCCTTTTTTAGTTTAATGTTTAAGTGTGCTTTATTTATGGAGCATAACTAGTCCAAGATAGCTCTTCTTTAAATTAAAAAAAAATGCAATAAAATTTACTGTTTCTCTATGCAAGGTTCTTTTTCTGTAGACACCTTCATCTCTGAAACTCCTCAATCAGGATTCTCAGCAGGCCAAGGAGAGTAATGAACATTTTGGTGAAATAGGCCACAACTTTGAAATATTCTTTTCCTACAATGGTATCAGAAACAATGACTAGTTTTCATGTATTGAAGTTCCTGGAATTCAACCCAGGTGTCCTGAATCAAAATCCCTAATGCTGGTTCAGTAATCTTCCATAGAAACCTGATAAGTACTTTCGTAAGTGAATTTCTATCAGATGCTACCAGCTTGCTTTCAGGGACATTCGCTAGACCTATTACAGGGTCATGGGTGAGTAGGTCTCATGGTTATATAGAAATTCTCCATTTTCTTCCTACATTTTCTTCCAAAAAGATGGATTACTGTCAAAATGATTTATTTCAAACAGAAACAAGGAAAATCTCCTGTCTGAACCTTCTTCCCATCTCTCCTCTCTTCTGCTCTCTTCTTCTTTTCTCTTCTCTTAAAACTTTCCTGGCTTCAGTTACAAACATATGTGACATACTGAGGAAGATCGAAGGTAAAATGCCAGATAACAATAAAATGTCAAGGTGAGCCAACCTCATTGTGGGGATTTATGTAGAAAGTCTGAGAGGGAAAAATTAATTTACAGGTGGGTTCTCCAGGGGAAGAATGGCACACTGCAAAGCTCTGAGGGAGATAATAGAAGAGATGGGAAGCTGGATGTTGAAGAAGGCAATTCATATGATTTACGAAGGAGGGTAAGCGGCAGTGCACTACAGATGCAGAGGGATGCAAACTTGACGCAAAATACAGCCCAGTGTATCTGTGCTGGAGGATGTCATGTGAAGAAGAAAAGAGTTTAGAGACATGAGCCACCTTCTTATATCCAGCAAGATGGATCATAGCTTTTGACAAAATCCCTCCATCCAGATCCCCTCCAAATCCTAAAAGGAAAAAGAAACACATTACCTGGGTAATTCTCATTATTACAAAGATATTTGATGTAATACATTAAGTTCATTTTTGTGGTTTGCTTACCCACAATGTGTAAATATATCTATACAAATGTTTTACTCTTACCCTACCCTAAGCTGTGGCAAAGCATGGTGGAGTCGGGGGACATCGTAAGTCCTCTTGTTGTCCTGCTCTGGTCTACTCTCCAGCTACAATGCTTTTGTTAGGTTTTATGAAAAAAAGTTCATTTAGATTGAGACTTTATACTTAGAAAAATCAGAGGGCACAAAAAACTTTCATAACAAAGAACTTAATAGAAGTAAGTAGTTGTTCACTAGAAAACCTCAGCCCAGGGAGTATGAACTGGAGGGAGAGGAATGGCCAGGTGTGAAACATGAGTTTGCAGAGGGAAACCCTCATGTTAGGGCCACAGAATGGGCAAGGGTCCTGGGAGAGTCAAGGACATCTTGAGACAGAAAAGGAAACTTAAAGGCAGCACCCAGTGAAGAAATACCAAAAAAAAAAAAAAAAAAAAAAAAATATATATATATATATATATGCTTTGTGATGTTTTTCAGCATGACTCTGATTATAGGGTTGGTTAGAGGAATGAGTAAAATAGATACAGAAGCCGGGGCAGGAAGAAATTGTCTATATGTCTGAGGCAATATATTACATAGAGAGAACCGATGATAGAGACAGACCACATGGCCGGGGCTATTTCGCCTTTGGGCAACTCTTGTTTCCTCTACATTAAATCAACAATGAGGGTTATTTTGGGGGGAAGCCTGGATCAAATCCTCTAATTTGTCTTACACTAAAGAAAAAAATAATTGACCTCATTCTTTTGTTTTTGTTCTGGGAGAACAAAGTTCACATACACTTTTCCTTGGGCAGGATTCATTCTAATGATTCATGTACAGGGGAACTGAATTTCCTAGAGAAAGGCATCAGGAAAGTAGAAGTTACACATTTGCAAACTCTGATCATAAAACTTTTCCCCAAGTGGGAAATAGGTTGAATCATATATATTTTTTTCCTGTCTCGGCTTCCTCCCTCCAGTTTCCAGTTCCTGGTTGTGCACCAAGGACATTAGGGGTGTGAGAGCAATATGGCCATAAAATATTTAGCTCCAGGAGAGGCAGATTTGGCTTCTGTGATCCTGCTAATTGGGTGGGTGCCTGCCATCTCCCTCTCTGATCCATCCTCCAGGGCTTCAGAACATGCACGGAGACAGGTTCAGGAATTGATTCTACAAGTAAATTCACAGACTTATGTAAAAACCAGCCTCATTATTTTAGATTTGGGATTGAATTTTGTCAATGTGCATGAGATGAGAGAATAAATGGGGCCTTTGTTGAACAGGAAAGAGCATATTGTGTTCATATGGATCAAAATTTATATTGAAAAACAAACCCTGTGTGGGCCAACAAACAAAAACAATAAAAATCTGAATATAAGACTGCAGGTCAGAATTAGCTTTTGAGACAATAATGTATGACTTTGCCTGCAAGTCATGTTTTATAATTATAAATGCCATTCCAAACTTAAACTGCAAGTCAAGTTTGGATTTAGGAATATTTGGGGTCATTTACCTTTATTGCAATGTTACATTATTAAACTACTGATTGAAAGGCAAGTCAAGAAGTATAGATAAAACCTAAATTTATCTAAGTATATATACTATTGTTTTCATTTGATTTATATGTAGCTCTGTACATCTACAGTAGTATATGTAATTCTTCTTGATACAATATTCTGGGGTGGTACCAGCAAAGTAAAATGATTTTCAAAAATATTCTAAAGCACACAGGAACAAAAAGCAACATGATACCATATGTTTGGAAGGCAGAGTCTGAGTGAGATCATTATTGTTATGGTCATTACTATTATTATTTTCTAATTTGTGGCAGCATACCTGGTATGTAGTAAGGATTCCATTCACAAATACTGAATTAAAAAATCAAGATTGCTCTGTTGTTTTCTACCTTCTTCAGCACCTTATATTTTAAACAAAATACTGGGTGATCAATAACCAGTCCGCTAGTAAAGCAGGGTGACAGATCTGTCTAAAGTAAGAGATAAAGAAAATAACTCTCCTTCTTTAGTATCATCAATAGAAAATGTCCTGGTGATTTTGTAATTTGTTCATGCCTTGTTGAAATAATGCTTTGTAGGAATGTATCATAACCTAAGAGACAAATACATAGTAAATCTGAACCAGATAAACCTTAATAGTGTAAATGAAACCTTTAAATTGTGTGAACCACGAACAGCATTGCAACTCTTTACATGTGCAAGGAATTGAATGAAGACATATGGTCACCATCAACTTGGTTATTTAATTCTGAGATGACACACATATTAATCTAACTGAAAGGGGAAGCTACTATATAGCTGGTTGTAATTAGCGAACCACAAATTTCTATAACCACTTCAGTCTAAACCAAAAGCCAAAATGGCATTTCATGATTACACCATCCCACCCAGATTTGCATTTCTTGATGAATTCCCAAGGTTAGGATATGAGCCATACTGTAAAACCAATCCTCAATTACACCTTTTTAGAGGGGAAGATTAGTGGCAGGTGGTGCCTGCTATAAAAGCCTCATTAAAACACCTTCTGGTGGAGTTTCATAAAAGGGAGCCAGCAGATGGAGACCCATCTCCACATGGTAGTCTTACCTCAAATGAGAGTTTCACCTGACACTTTGGGGACAGACCATTTTTTTCTCACCTAACAAGCCACTGAGGTTCAAAAGACGATCTATTAGGATTAATCGTACTTGATCACTAATCCATTGTAATGCCATATGCTGAGAGCCTTGTTCACTGTTAAGCCTGGAGCCAGGTAGAGCCCCTCTGGTAATGTAAACCGGCCCATTTTCCTGCAGCTAATCTAATTTCACCTCCTCCCAGACCCCACATGCCAGGAACGATGCTTAACTCTCCCTACACCGTCTCTGATGCATTTTTGAATGGTAGCAAATCTGATCTCAAAGGTAATGATGCTGAAACCTGCTGACTAATTGGAAAATGATTTTCCTGGTGTTGCTTGCTTAGTGAGGTGAATGGATAAAAGGTATTTATTCCATTGTGCACAAATTCAAAGACTTAGCCCTGGCCTTCTTCCCCTCACAGCTTGATATTACTCATCTGCTTCTTTTCCCTAAATGTGTTTTTGGATCTATGATTTACTGGATTGGAACAATTGGCCAGCTGGGCAGTGAGAGAAATTTATGTTGTATAGAGGAGATTCTGTCACCTTATGCAGTCCTTGAGGTGGCAACTTTTATAAATGCTTTGCCTTTGGTATGGGTTCAACACATTAAGTGCTGAACTTTATAATCGTGTAAAATGTGTTCACTCTCTGTCTCTCTCTGTCCATCTCTATCTCTCCCCCTCTATCTCTCACCATATATATATGTACATATATATATATATATATATATATATATACACATACTGTGTGTGTGTGTGTTTCGTGTTAAGCTCCTTACAAAGCACCACTTACTAAGTCATTTTCTAAGAAAAAGATGGCCTTTCTTGCTCAAGGCCCCATGTTTATAAGTTGGTCACAAAATGATAATCATACACATATGACCACATGAGCCCAACACATTTTGCTCTACTACTGGGCCCCCATATGAGGAGTTCAGGGGAAGAGCTTCCAAATTTTCTGCAATATTATGGCCATTTGGTTCCAGCTATACAGACTGCTAGAGGGAAGAGAATAGATGATCCATTTGCAATGTATAGGAATAGTATCTTCAAGATATCAATAGTTGTCCTAGTGTGATACTACACATTTAGCACATGGAGCTTGGCCTCCTTTTGCGTGCTGTGTGCTGTGCTTCAAACCTCTCCTCCAAATACTATGCAGAGAGTTATCATGAGTGTAAAATCTAACCAGTGTTTTGAAAATGTGATCTTTGTATCATACAATCATTGGGCTGAGGTGGGGGGAAACTTATAAAAATGCAGAATTCTAGGCCTGAACTAGAATCTCCAGAGGAATCTGTGACAGAGTCTCCAGGGAGTCAGACAGATGCACCCTGCAGTCTGAAGTCCGGTGGAAAGGATGCCCGACCCCACTGCCTGCTCAGAGCGAGCCACGGTCCTCAGACCACTGTGCTCATCTTCCTTGTACTAAAGGCCATGTGATGCTGGTCAGGAAGAAAGGGAATGGAAAATTAAACCCTGTTTGCTCTCTGGATCAAATTTGTAGCTATTCAAGGTTGCTATGCATGTTTTGTATTAACCAAATGGTATATCTAATATGTCCCATACTGTACATGTTTACAAACCCTTAAAAAATCTTAAGTTTCTAATGAGACACATAAATCACTCTGGCCTTGTTCATATAGTTTATGTAGTCACCAGACACCAGAGATAAAAATATAGCCCCAGCATACTGCAGCTGGAAGAGTTTATTTTATCATACATGAGAACAGCTAGCTTTGGCCAAGCAAGACAGATCCTCCTAGGATATGTTTTACCAAAGGGAGGTGGGGTGGGGGGGGAGAACGAACTCAGTAGCAAATCAGTTATAATGAATCAGAGTTCAGGTTTTCCCCTGTAATTATGTGCAGAATTTATTCCTTCTTTTGGAAAAAGCAATTTCTAGTTTCATTAGTATCCTTTCTTGTTCATAAAGCTGATTTTTACTTTTATATATTAAGTCATATGAGATGTAAATATTTTCTTACAAGTTTTGGTAATCAAACTTCTAAGATTCTGGCTCAGTCCATTCTCAGACAACAGAAATCAGCCTCACATGCCAACACCCCGCCTTTAAATTTCCTCCACCCTGGACATCAATATGCTCAATGCTTTGCTGAAAGAGAACCGAACCCAGGAGAAAGAAAAAGAATGCACAAGAAACAGCACTCAGAAGAGCAAATCAAAGAGTGTGTCCTCAAATCTGGCCCAACCTCGCCCTGGGCCTCTATCTAACTCTTGGGGTCCTCTCTGCATGCAGGCAAGTAGACCGTGGTGAGGTGAGACATGCAGGGGAGCAGTGACTTTGGGAAGGCTAGAAAGCAGCTGCGTGGACAGGGTAGCAATGATCTTTCCCTGTTGGATTCACCATGTCCCTGGGAACACAGTGGCCCTCTCAAGGATAGAGGACTGTGACCTGCCCAGGTGCTGTTCTCCAAAGTGGCCAGGGCACCAATGCAGACTCCTCTCTCCTGAGCATTTGTGGGGTGGTACCTAGGAGAGCTGGATAAGGCTCCATGTTGACCAGGGGAGCGGGGGAAAAACCCTAAACACCGGGATTGATTTCCTAAATGTCCTTCCTATCTGGAAGCAGGTGAGGCCTAGAAAATCTGGTTAATCTTGAAAATCTAAAACATTTAAATGTGGCCTGTTTCTTTCGGAGTTGTTTATTTGATGATGGTATATTCTTCTTGTTCATCTCTTCTACTCCCTTATTGATCTGCCAATAACAGGAGAGAAAATTGTCCCTGCCATTGTGTTCTGCAAAAAAGATGGCTCCCAGAGACGCCACAGTAGTCCTGGGCACGTGGAGGTGGGGCAGAGCTGAGTGTGTGACTTGAGAAATACAAATGATCCTCAATTTTTTTCTTTTATTTTTTCATATGATTTCTCTGATGATCATATTTATTGCTACAGAATAGTACACTATCCACAATCATCATAGCATAGTTCAAAGCTTTCAGTATAAAGTATAGTGTTCTGCCTTGATAAGGAAAGAATTAAGGTAAATTCTTACAAGACAATGTTTATTGTTGTCTTTCCTTTATCTACTGTTTGTGTAAAATTGAGTCAAGTCTGAATTTGCCCCATGCTGCTTTTCCTTGGCTATTATTTCTTCACTTTACTTTCCCTGTTAGCTTCCCATGCCCTCTCTGGTTGTATCTGGAGGATGCTGTGTGTTCTTCTACTTGGCTGAACTTTGTTGTTATGGCTGACCATGGGTCACCATCATCCTCCAGAAGTGCAGTCCTCTTGAAATTCTCCTGTTTTCTCCCAATCTCTAGTAGTGCCCCACACTAACTGAAAGTTAAAGTGTCTATGTTTTCTAAGAATACAAAATACTCATTTTTTATTGTAGCTTTTTGCCATCCACATTTCTGTGTACTGAGAGAAAGTGAATTCGTTCCTTTCTTAGCATTCAGCATTGCACAGATTAATAGGCACTAAAAGCTCCTGGTTCCAGAGTGAGAAGAGATGGTCATGATACCTAAAGAGCAATCCTCCAGTTCTTTCTGCACTCCTTAGTCCATTTGGTTATGGAGACAAATAGATTTTTTTCTTCTATAGTGTATTTGCTTGTAGGGCTTTAATCTTCTCTGTTGAGCTAAGGTTTCCCTCAAAGAAGACATCTCAGCTCCAATTAGGAAGAGCAAAAGGAGGGAGGGGCAGAATTAGGTGCCAGAATCCCCAGCAACTGCTCTCACTGAAACAGACCACAGATTCCGGCAGCCCAATTTCTTCCCATTTAACTAATGGAAGGCTGGGGAGTGACCTTTGTGGGCTGGTGGGCAGGAGCCGAGAAACACTCCCCCAAATGAGTGAGGGTGTCTGTCTGTTTACTACACAGCATGCCAGCCAGAAGCTAATGACATTAATCCCCCTACTGTGTTTCATTAGGTGACAGACAGGGAGCCACACTTTGCAGGGCATAGACGGCTTCTCCCCCCAGCCAGCTGTGAAGAGGAGTCACTCCAGGACCAGTGTCGCCTCCCCTCATTTGCTTTGCTTCCTCTATTATCCTTGACATGTTCACTGAACTACAGGCTGCATATGTTTAAAAATAATTAAACATGCTCCAAACAAATAGGCAATGTTTCCACGATCCCTGCAATGAGTGTTCTGTATGTTTTGACAGATTGTTCGTTGGATTCATCAAGCAGCCTGGCTCTTTGCTGTCACTCCCAGCAACCCTAAGGATAAACCCCCAGGGCAGGCTTGCTGGCCCTGGTGCACCTCCACAGCTCTGACCTTGGACATAGAGAATGTCCAGCCTGAGGGCTCAAGTCCTTGGGAAAAATCTGTGTCTGGGGTTCCGGAGCAAACAGAGCCATGAGACAAAAGCCAGTAGGAGCAAAAGTAAATTTGGGATTTTATTATGAATGGCAAAGACACTCAAAAACAATTACATGAGAGAGTAGAAAGACAACAATGAGGCATTAGGAGCATCCTCACCTAAAAGATGAAGAAAAAGGAGAAAGAGAAAAATGTTACAGTTTTAAAGTGACATAAAATACAGCATTAAAAAACAAATTAAAATATGTCTATATATAGTATAATAAACTGTCTAAAGTCAGAGAGAAAAGAGATTTGGTGAGTTTATACACCAAAAAAGATGCAAAAAATGAGAGAAGTCTAATTGTTTCTTTAAGAGAGACAAAAATCTTTTTCACACAAAGAGTATATTGTGATGGGATTAACAATGTCATCATCAATATTCACTGGGTAAGAGATTGATACAGCCATGAGAGTTTCTTTATTGCTCACATAGGGTTACTGTGTCATGTGAAAGCACAGCTATGCCAGCCAAACTCTGTGGAGTAAGAAGTATATAAATATATGCATCTGGGCAGTCGGGGAGGCGGGGGTGAAAAGGAGGAGGAGCAATCAGTACATTTTGGTTTTGAAAACAGCTGTGATGATCTGACTTAATCCAGGGACAGCTTTAAGGGAACTCAGAAAAATGGATGTTCTTTAAGTCCTTTGGGCAATATGCTCAACTGTGACTTGAATCAATATTGACAGCACTTAATGTGCAAGGACATTCATTTACCATTGACTACTCTGACATCTATGGTGCCCAAGGTAGTCTTACTATCATGTGAATTTTAAAAAGCAGACAGAATCCTGCTGGGAAAGTTCAGTTTCTCCTCAAGGAGGAATTGCCTAATATACTACAATATGTGTTATCAAAGCCCAGCATTTTACACCCAGAATTGGCAAAGGACAGCCTGTGGGTTGAAATCCCGAGTGCCACCTATTTCAGTATGGCTTGTGAACTATGGCTTTGACATTTTGAAAAGACTGAAAAAAATCAAAAGAAGAATATTTCATGATGTGACAGTTATTTGCAATTTAATTTCAGTACTTGCCTGTAAGTCTTTTTCGGAACCCAGCTGTGCTCATTTCTTTACACATTATCTGGGCTGCTTTTCTACTGCATCTGCCTAGCGGCAGCAGAAACTTACTGCAGGGCCAGGTATTTACTCTCTGGCCCTTTACAGGAAAAGTTTGTTCAAATCTGTTCTATACCATAAACAATGAAGCATAACTACAAGCCATGAACACGTCTTCTAATGAAGAAATTAAAAGAAGACCCACAATCGTTCATGATTTCTGGAGAACTCTTTGATAATGTGTGTCAAACAACAAGGCATGCTTGCTCTTTGAGTCAAAAAGTTTCCTGCTAAGGAATTTATCAAATGGCAGAAAGTGAGAAACACAAGGCTATTCTATAATACAGGACATGATTAACTAAATCACAGTACAGCTATGCAATGCCTTGCAACTGTGAAAAGAATGATTAGATATGTGTAACCAGCACAAAATAAAGTAATGGAAATATTCCTAGCCTGCCCGTGTCATTTCTCCCTTTATAGGAGGGAGATTCCTTTGTTTCGTGGTAAACTACCAGCTTTAGCTTTCATGGTGATGAGTGGGAAAAGCTATGGAATCGTATGGAAACAGGAGAATGGAGATAGTGCTCTTGGAAGAAGGGAATGGGCCTGAGAAGAGAATGGTCTGGAAAACCAGGGAAAGGCAAAGAATAGGCTAGAGCACTGTATTAATTTTCTAAGACTGCTGTAAAAATGTACAAACTCGGTGGCTTAAAACAGTAGAAGTTTATAAAGTCTCTCAGCTCCAGGGGCCAGAGGTCCAAAATCAAGCTGTGGCAAGTCCGTGCTTCCTCTGAAGGTGTTAGGGTAGTGTTTGTTCCAGGGGTCTCTCTTTCTCTCTATGCTTTGGTAGCTTCAGGGGTTCCTTGGCTTGCAGATGGCTGTTCTTCTCTGTGTTCCTTCTCTGTGTCCATGTTTCCCTTTTATTAAGTCATACTAGATGAAATCTGTCCTCCAATTACTTTAATTTGATTACCTCTTTAAGGACCCTGTTTCCAAATTTCCTTTATTTTAATTTAATTGCCTCTGTAAGGACCCTGTTTCCAAATAAGGCATTCTGAGGTGCTAAGGGCTAGGAATTCCAAAATATCTCCTCACCCTCGTAGGGAGACACAGTTCAACACACAACAAGCAGAGGCAATAAAAAAATTAAAATAGGCTAGGGTTTCTGAAGATAGAGGTGAGGATCTCTAGACACCACAAAAAAACCTCAGTGAGATAATTCATTGGAAATGTTTAGGATGTTCTTCTGTGTCATGTAAAGAATTGCCTCTCTGTATTTATATTGAGCCTTTCCTGTCCCTTTCTTTCATTTTTTATTTCCTTTCTTTTCTTGACTCTTCTATTTTTAAAAGAGAAAATATATTATGGTATAAAATTTGTTATGACTTAGATCTAAAATGTCCCCCCGCCAAATCTCATGTTTGGAGGTTAGGGCAGGTCCCTGGCAGCATGACTTGGAAGCGTGCATTCTGGTTGCTGTCTACTTCTTTCTCTGCTTCCTGGTAATCATGTGCTGAACATCTCTCCTCTGCTATGCCATTTATGCCTTGGATCCCGTCCACCATGGACTGAACCCACTGAAACTGTGAGTTAAATTAACCTCTCCTCCTTTATGTTGTGTGTGTCTGGTGTTTTGTCCCAGCAATGGGAAAGCTAATACAAAATTCAATCATATAAAAAGTGATATAATAGAAAAAATTTTCCCTCCCACCAGTGAATGTCTCTAAACCAATGGTCTCCCCTTTCCAGAGACGCTACCCTCACTAGTTTCTTCTGTATCCTTCCAGAGACATTCTGTGTACATACAGGTATATATTGTATATATTCTGGTCCTAACACAATGATTGCCCAGTAAAGGCACTGTCCTATCTAGCATTTTTCCTTTTATATGATTGGGACCATTCCACATCTGTTTATATAGAGCTGCCTTCCTTTTTTTTTTGGTACCGGGAAGATTTTGTGATATATTTGTCCAGGTACTTATTGATTAACATATAGACTATTTACAATTACTTTCTATTATAAACAATGTCACAATACCTATTTTGTATGTATGAAATTACTGATTAATCATAAGATGCTAAACATATATCATGTGAATATTATATTTGATAATATTATAAATGCTCTCCATAAATTTTTGCACTAAATTACAGTCATATCTGTAAACAAATAATAGGTCTGATCCCATCTCCTTTATCACAATATATTAAAAAGCATATTGATTACCACAAATCTTATAAATAAAAAAGTATTTTATTTGAGTTTTAATTTAAAAATTATGAACAGGAAGACTGCAAGTTCAAGGTCAGCCTGGGCAACTTAGCAAGATCCTGTCTCAAAATAAAAAATTAAGTGCTGGGCTTGTAGCTCAGTATGAAGCCCAGTGTTCAATCCTCAGCGATAAGAACAAAGAAAAGAACTATTTGAATTTTCTTTTCTGTGAATTGTATGTTCGTGCTCTTTGTTTTTCTATGGCATTGTTGATCCTTTTCTTATGTATTTGTTTATAAGTTCTAAGAAAATTATAATTTTTTAGGATAACATTTGTAAATACTTTCCCTGAATGTCATTTGAATATTGTCTTTTTATGGGATAGTTTATCCATAGAGAAATACTTTAATTTTATGTAGCCAGACACCATTTACATCAGGCAACATTTCATTGCTGGGACCAGGGCTGTAAGAGCCAAACAACTCTGCACTGTCGTAGCAGCTCATGACAACCATGATTCACTTACGTCTCCAGTACCCTTGGTATGAAATCCCACCCATGGCCAGAGACCTGCAAAACTATTTGCCTCTTCCTCTGCCCATGGTGGAGGTCATGGACTGTAACTATTTTGTATTTCTATCACACTTACCTGGGAATGAATTCTGTGGGTGATGGAGAGGGATTAAATGTTCTTCCATTGCCCTCTTCTATAACACTCCATGGACAAATAGCCTAATAAATTTTTTTATCTACACTGGCAGGATGGGGTGAAAAAAATAAATACAACTAGCTCAGCAGATATTTTGCAAAAATTTTCATTGTTAAGCCGAGACAATATTCTTTTAAAATGTACAAATCAAAATTTGATTCTTGAAAGATTAGGGAAACAATTCCTTTTACAATAGCATCCAAATAAATGAAATATCTAGGAGTCAATCTAACAAAGGAAGCAAAAGACCTCTACATTGAAAGCTATAACATCCTGAAAAAGGAGACTGAGCAGGATATAAGAAAATGGAAAGACATCCCTTGTTCCTGGATAGGAAGAACCAATATAGTGAAAATGGTCATACTTCCAAAACTATTATATAGGTTTAATGCAATGCCAATTGAAATTCCAACAATATATTTCACAGAACTAGAGAAAACAATCCAAAAATTCATTTGAAACCCGA
>NW_004624736.1:18042024-18072157 GCF_000247695.1 Heterocephalus glaber | reverse complement strand
TCATCATTATCAATATTTTGAGTATATATTTTCATTTTTATAAATTCAATTGTATATTTTATACAATTTAGACTTTGTCTATCCCTTGTTATAACCTTTTAAGAGCTCACGAACACATTACGAGTATTTTCTCATATCACTAAATATTTTTTACGACATGAGTTTTTGTAGTGTTCTATTTAGAAAATACACTATAAAATGTTCAGCCTTTTGTGGTATATTTAGATTATTTACAATTTTTCAGTACTATAAAATAATTCTATGTAAAAATGTTTGCACGTAAATCTTAAGTCCTCAACTACTTTTTAATGTTTTTCTGCAAGTGAAACATCTGTGTTAATGTGTAAATACATTGAAATAATCTAGAAATATATCCAATCCTTATGCGAAATGTTCATCTTGGCCATTTATAAAAGCCTCAATAAATAACTTATAAAATCTCTAGTTGTAATTCATGTCATTTTTCTGGTGTGTTAAGATCTAGCTAAAAATTACTCCTATAATCTTAGATTATACTGTCTAAATTTATTAGTGACAAAGGAGCTCAATACAAGAATTCCTGCCTGAGTGCTTATTTTACTTTAGAAAAGTTGATATGGAGTAGTTATTTCTCATGGTAGCCTAATGCATAAAAATCAAGTGTTCAGAAATGTATATCAAAATATGGATGAATGCGGTGGTTTTAACACCTGGTTGCAAACTCCTTTAATATGCCTCTCTTTGAGAAGGGCATGTGTTTCTGCCTGTAGATGGTGACTGTTGCCACCAATAAAGGATGGTGGAAGTGTCATCATGCAGCTTCTGGAATGACACGGTGCATGGCCTCTTGGTTTGCAGCTTTCATCTTGTATCCTGGATCATCATGCCGCCAAAGGGAGAGGGTGTCCTGACTACTGTGGTGCAGCGGATGCATGTAGGTCCTCGGACCTGTAGTCCCCAGATCCTGCAGCACTGTTTCTGACCATCCCAGGCATTTACATCACATGCTGTGGATGCTCCAGACATTGTGAAGCAAAGATAAATTATTATTGCAGTGCCCTGAATTACTGATATGCAGAATTTATTATAAAATGGTTAGTTTTTATAGAGTTAATATTTCTGTGACTTGTTATGCAGTTTTAATAGCAAAATTGAGAACATATATAGGCATTATTTACAAAGTATATACATTCAACTCATTCAAAATAGTTCTAAATAATTTAAGTACTACTTAAAAAGATATGAAGTAAGAAAATGCCCATGTTTTGTCCAACTGGAATTTATACATTCCAGCAAGAGCCTGTTACCAGTAAGTCATACTTTGCTGCTAGTATTTTAGGGCAGATACTGCGCTGAGGAATGAAAAACTAAGGTTAATTCAAATCTCTATGATCTAATTCAAATTGATTCTTATTTGTGGACTCACAGAACAGGGAAATGTCAATAAAACCTGCAAATTGTCCTCAATATTTCTTATGAATTTTTCCTGAAGAAAACAGAATGCACAGTAGTCAACACTAAAACAAACAAAAACTTTTTCTGAACTCACTTGATTCTTGCATAGTCTATGAGCTAGAAAAGCCAAGACTTGCAACTTATAGTGCTGGAAAGGGACATATGTTTTTAGATTTAATGAATTTATAATGTAGACAAACAAAAATTTTTCTCTGAATGAGCTAAAGCTGGCAAAATAGTTAAATGATCGCTTTTCTACCTGGTCCAAAGTATATAGGCCAAAATTAATAGTAAGGAAAGAAAGCTGGGGGTGGGCTACCATGATAAAGCTTCTATTTTATGCCCTATAGATCAGTTTCCCCTGGACCTACACATAATCTTCTGTACCACCAGACTGTGCTTATATATACAATTGTTGCAAAAAGTTTTGTTTACATTACTCTATCAGTTCCAAATAATGGCCAACAAGGAACTGCTGTGCCATCTGGTTTATTTGTAAATAAAGTGAAAGAAAGCCTGTGCCTTGGTACGACCTGATAAATGTGTCGGGCGTATTAAAGCCTTTCATGTATGGGATGGTGCATTTATTTCATCTGCAAATGATAATAAATCCTTTGTTATTTTAACTGTCAAAAAAGACTATAGAGAAGAGCACTTATGTAAATGAAAATTACATTCATAAGGTAAAAAATTTAGAAGACTTCAAGTGTCTTCTTAGGACATAATTATGTTCAGCTTGTCAGGGAGCCAGACCAGGACTGAAGAAAAAATGTCTGGCATATTAATTGCCAAGTTCAACAGCAGTTGCTTCTTTTGGGAATGTAGCCTATGTCCATTGACATCTGTGTGATTGGAGGAAAGATCCACAGGGAAATGAAATATATCAGTATCTGTCCTTTGCCTTTGATATGCTGGGTATCCAATGCGTGTCTGGCTTTTCTTATTGGGTATAGACCTCAGCAATAGGCATAGGTGGTGGAGTATACAAAAAATTTGGAATCTAAAATATACATAATTCCAAAATGGCACAATAATAATGATATCAATCTCACAGAGGGATTATAAAAGTAAATGATATTAATGTATAAAGCATGACTATTGCATTGACTGGCATGTCCTGTTACTTCCTACCAAATACTTGATATTCTAGTGCATCTGGATGTAATCATATGATAATTCAGTAAACATTAATGGACTAGCTCTCATGTGCCAGACCTTGCTCCAAGGATTGATATACATTAGTAAACAAAATAGATGAACAGACTCGGCCTCAGGGAGCTTACACTTTAGAGTTTGATAACAGACTGAAATCAAAAAGTGTTTTGGGTCAAAATTACATGTGAATCCTGAGTGACAAGGAGGACTTGTCCCAGTTTCCTCTATTTGTCCAGATCAGCTTGCTCTGGGGGCTGTGGTGGTGACACATATCTGTGCCATTGATCACTGAAACTTTTTCTACCTTAACAAAAAACTGCTGTGCAGCAAGTTACTTCTACAAAAGCCCATTTCAGGCATTTTTAACAGACAGCTTGGATAAGTGTACCTGTGTACACATTTATTCTGGGCAATAGAATTTACTTTTAAGATTAATTATGAGCCAAAACAACAACAACAACAACAAAAAAGTAGGCATATATCCACTTTCACATCCACTTAGCCACTTATCCGCGTACATATCTACTGGGTCACTATTATTTAAATGCATAGACAAGTAGCACCTATAGATCCTAGGAACACAAAGAATACTTCTTGTTGTGTTGGCTAAGACATTTGCAAAATGTCCACATACTAAACCTTGCTGTTACAGAGATCAGTGTGGAAATCCAGAAGTGTAAGGGTTCATTTTCCTCTGGTATGAGATGATGGAGACCAGAGGTGCAGGGAAAGTTGCAGCCTGGAAAATAAATGGTGTATTCAGCTGGGTCTTGATCCATAAGACAAATTTGTCAGCTGGACAAAGAGTGGATGGCTCAGAAATTATCAAGCTGAAGCCACAGCATAAGCAAAGCACAAAAGTATTAATTTAAACCTCATGGTGTCCCTGTGAGGCCCACTTAATTATCTCCATTGTAGAAAAGAGAAAACAGAAACCAAGAGAGTTTTCAGAGAGAGAAAGTTAGTTATAATGCTAAGAGAGGAAATGGCAGGATTGTTAACTACTTTGGCTGACCCTAGCATGTTTTCTTTCTCTGCTGTATTAAGCTGTGTTCCTGTTCATAGAATAAGGCCAAAGATAAATGCGTATCTATTAGAGTTGCATAAAACTGCTCCTGTACTGTTGAAATTCTACACCTCTTTTATCAGGTACTGATTTATCATTTAACCCAACAAGATAATAAACTCCTTTCTTAAGATCTCAGACACAAATTTTGCAGTCATTAGGTATTTGGTATTATTTATGTAGTCCCATAGGACTCAACCTTTAAACACCTACAGAATGGAGGGAGGAGTAAAGGAGGCAGAGTGGCTTCTCTGCCCTGCCCTACATAAAGGGGCAGCTGCTGCCCAGCAAATGCAACTGTTGCCATGCAAAATTCTAGGTTCAAGATGGCCAGACCTGACTTTTTCCGGAAAACCCAGGAATATAGATTTTACTGATGTATCCCTATTTAAAAATTTTGGAAATGAATTCTTTTTCTTTTTAAAGAAACTATGTACAGACCAAACAAAATATTACTGGAAGATATTGCTATGAGGTCCCTCTTGAGAGTGCCCAGCAATTTACATTGCATTAACAAGTAGCAGAGTGCAGTAGAAAAGGAGCTAGTCTACAGATGAACCTGGGATTCAGTGTAAGTGCTCAGTAAACATCTGTTGACTAGGATTTTAAAGGTCTTCTGAGATCTGTGGCAACTTTCTGCTCTTGTTCCTCATTACCCTAAATCATCTATTTTGGCACTTACAGGAGAGTCATGTGCTTGCTAACTGGTCTCTTAGGACCTTTATTCCCCTAGTCTTTGTGGTGGAAGCTCAGTTCTGCATATTTGGTATAAGCTCAGATGACAAATAAGATTTTGCTGACCAAGTTCTGCTGTGACCTAAACAGCAGAAGCCTTGGGAGCCATCTGGAGTGAGTATGGTAGCAACTTGATTGTCTTCTGGAGGACTTGGATGACTTTGGGGTAGAAGCTTTCTCCTGATGGTTCTCAGGCTAACTTCAAAAGAATCATTAATTACAGCAATTGTATTAACATATAAGAAATCTTAAGTTGGTGACCAAACAATACCCACAAAGATGACTACTACCAGGAAGTTACATTATTTATGCTGTGAACTTACAATTAAATAAAATCTGCATGAATGAGCACAGATTATGCAGTGCATGTAGTATGCTATTCAAGAGACTTCTATAACCTAAAGAACACACGCGGCTAGAAGTTCCAAGACATCATCCTGTATGATTTGAATTTTCAGAACGATTTATGGTAGAAACTATCTCCGAGTAGATTTGGTTTTATCACACACATGCACACACACACACACACACACACACACATAAACATACACACAACTATTATTTACATTGCACTTTTTATGTGCCCAGCATTTTCTAAACAGCTCTACTCATTTACATGACGATTAGTAGTTACTGTTGATATACCTTATTGTTAACCCTGCTTTAAGGAGAAGCAATGGGGAAAGAGGTTAAATTTGCTTAAGGTCTCTTAATGATAGAGCTGTGTAGTGGTATCTCATCGGGAAACTCACATTTCCCTGATGACTAATGACATTGAACACATCTTTGTGTGATTTTTCCCATTTGTACATACTGGGATCATTTGGGATCATGTATTTTTGGAACATTGAACTTTGTGCTTCAAGTGATGGAGTTTGTTTGGTAAGGGATAGCGACAGGGTCACTGGGGATCTTAGAGGGAAGGAATGAGCAAATGAAATGTTTCAGGAGATAAACGCGATATGCACAATGGACCCATGCAAGGACATCCTGGGCCAGAGATGTGGGTGTGGGAATCTTCTTCAGGAAACAGGAATTCTTCCATGAGGAGGCTGTGGAGTTAAGCTAAGTTTAGTCAACCCACCTCGGTTATTCCAGAGATAGAAATTTTGAGAGATATTTAAAGGTGATAGTCCCTTGAACTGTAGCTTCATCTTTGGAGATGACTGGCTGATCATGCCAGATCATTGCACCTTTCTGGGGAAGAGGGAGATAACCTCGCTCCTGTATCCTCACAATGGGGTGCAAGGCTGCCGTGGGTACAGTCTAAACCAGACTATCAAAATTAGGAAAGAGGAGTCAAGGCATTGAGCTATGATGAGTGGACGGTAGAACAGAGAGGTAGAGTGGCCCTTTAGAAGCTGGACTGGGGGCCAAAAGAAGGGCAGCAAGCAGCAACCAAAGTGAGGTGAGAGGGTTGGGATCCTGCTGGGGACAGGGTGTTCCTACCGGGGGCAGCTGTTGTATACAACCCCGGTGTGTAGCTTCTTGGAGAATAAATGGGGCCCTACGATAGACCATGACACAGACTGGCAGGTAAGTCGTGGAGTTTTTAGTTCATGCCTGATTGAGCACTGGTTCACATCTCCAAATGATGTCAAGCTGTAAGCCTCCATGGTATCCTTTCCTTGGGATTAGATAGTAGCCATCCACCTGAGAAGGAAGAGTTTGCTGTGAAGTCAGAAGACACTTCACTCACATCTGACCTCTCAGGGAGGGGTGTGCTCGTTCAGTTTCTGCGCTTCCTGGAGGACACTGTCACATTGTTCTGCTGAAAGCCACCACGCAGCTGAGGTGCAGAGCTTTGCCCGGGGTTCACATTGCTTCGGTTTAGTTTATTGGTTCACTCTGCTGGTGATCATGGCAGCTCTTGAAAACAAAATTGAGGAAATGAGGCTGCAGACAGTAGCGACAGACTGCGGCAGTGTGCGATACCTGTTCTCACTGTGTTTCTGAGAAGCAACATCATGCAATAGAGCATTGGGCCTCAGTATCTTTGGGACCAAGACTGCTACTAAGAAACCATTTTCAGCATGCAGCCAGCCCCCGACACAGAGTCCACTCCGCTTCCCCATTTAAAAAAATTTGTGTGATGTACAGGTGCTCCCCATTGCAGTCTTTGTTGTAGGAAGAGACATCCTTTTGTCCCATTGCTGGGGGGTGTAAAAACTGATAATTTTTTTTTTTTTTAGAATAGTTTGGTCATGTTGTTGAAAAGCCTTTAATGTGGATCCTAATACAGGAATTACACTTTAGAAACAAACTATAAATGATTAAGATGGGCATAAAATTGTATGTCCAAAGATGTGCATCCAAGCATGATCTTTAATAACAGAATTTAGAAATAACTTCAATATGTGACAGCAGTGGGTTGGTTAAGTAAGATTTGGTTAAAATTGTGGGGATGGAGCTCTATACATCCATCAAGAAAAATGACACAGAACAGGAATTGGCAAACTGTAGGAATTGGGCAAATTAGCCCATTGCCTTTATTTGTAAATAGTGTTATGGGAGCATGGATGTAACCACTCACTGACACATTATCTATGGCTGCTTTTAAGTGACAACTGCAGAGGTGACAGATATGCTATGACTATCTTTATGTCTCTTACCATCATTCTTTTAAAATTTATTTGAGCTCTTTTTCTGCCCCCGGAGTACTATGGCATTTTTGGTCACCATTAGGACAATAATATTACAAGGATGTTAAACTGAAATACACAGTGTTTATTCAAAAGGATCCCATCTAATATATTAATCAATACTTCAATTTTAATGGGAACATAGGAATTTTCCAACTCTAATCTAGTGGGACAGCTGTGAACAATTATAGGCAAGCTGCCTGCAAGCAGAGGCACCACGTGCCTTTCTGTCCTCTTTCCCCGCTTTGCCTTCCACCCTTCTTTCTCTGTTTTGCCACCCACGAGGAGGGTAAAAAAGGCACAGAGGACAAATGGGACAGAGAAGGACAGAAATGTCCTTATCTGACAGGTGCTTTTTCAAAAAGCTTTCACAGCCTCTGGGCTGGGCGAACACATGCATTCGTTGGACACTTTTGTTTTTAGCTTTCTCAGAGCCCGAACTTGATGGGACAGTCTGTGAAGCAGCAGTCCATTTTCCTGCAGCTGCTGCTCTCCTTGCTTTTCCTGTGGTCCTTCACAGACTGTGGAGACGGTATCTCATCCTGCTCCATCAGCCAAATGCCCAGATGACTCCTCTCCACCTTCGCATTGTCCAGGTGGATGAAGGGCACAGACACACTTCCCACCACACTTCCACTGAAGGCTCCTTGACCACCTCCCTCACCTCGGGAAGGGGAGTGGCAGCGAGTGGTGAAAACAGCCACACCAGAAAGGTCTCCTGGAGGATCTCTGAAAATGAGTCACCTCAGTGGGCTCCCCTATCCTGTTCTTTCTGATTGGTGATTTAATGGATGATTGTCTTTCCTCTTCATTATATTTTAAGAATGAACATACATTATGTATATGAGAAAATACATGAAAGATTGTTTCTGTTGTAAAATGTCACTTTCAAATCTTTGTCCATTGCCCTTAGTATTCAAATCTATAAAATGGGCTAGAAAACAGCACTGTGTCTCGAAGTCTAACAGCTACTGATTAGTTTTATTTCACTGATATATAATCTATTTTAAAGAGGAAGTTTTATTCAACATGAGTCCTTTTATTTCCAACTTGTCTTATGGCCTGAGATATTTGTTTTCCTGGTGCATAGAAAGATCAGCCTCAACCAAACAAAAAATTCCTTTAATTTATGGCTCGCTTCCAACTCAAGCTAATTACTGGAGCAGCACCTTTAGCAGAGAAAAGCTGACATGAGAAACTGGACAGGGTCTGTGTCTTTACTGCTTGAGGAGAGAGCGGTAAGTAAGGTCCTCCACATAGCTCAATAACCTGCACGGCGGGACAGCCGCACTTCCAAGGGCAGGCAATATGTCTGCAGCCTCTTCCTGGAGGAAGGAGGGCCAGGAGCTCATCTCCATGGCTTGAGGCTTAGAAGCTGCTTAACTGGGCGGAACGCCACCTCCTTGCCATCAAAGCTGTCCACCTGGCAGTGAATCTCAATGAGACAGCTGACTGGCTCAGCAGACGCGCTGCTTTGCCAAGGGGAAGAGAACTTAACCAGAAGGTCTTTCAGGAAAGCTGCCTGGGATCCAGGGGATGAAGAGGAAGAGAGGGATCAATTCATTCCCTGGATGAAGCGAATGAGCAGGAGTAGCTGTGCTCCGGGTGCATAAACCATTTGGAGCTTTTCTGTACCCTTTGCTCACTTAGCACTAAATTGTATGAGACGCTGCTTTCAGATTCAAATGTTAGCATCAAACGTGGAGAGGACTTTCTAAATGGAGCATGGAATTTGCTCCAATTCAAAAAATGAGGCTGAGAACTTTAAAAATATTTTCCTTAGAAAACACAAAATAACCAGTGAAAGCAAAAATAGCACAGGGAAGGCATAAAGTCTTTAAAATTTACAGTTGAAAAACATCTGGGATTGTTACTTTTTCCTAAAGCCTTAGAATTCTAAACGAAGTAATTGTAACAGCACTTATTCAGTGGGTACATGCTGTGTATCAGGTACCATATTCATCACTGCACACGGTGTTGCATCTAATCACCTTGAAAGTCTTATGTGCGAATCTTCTTGGCTTTGCTCTAGAGCAAGAAAAGCAAGATACAGACAGGCTTTGTAAGTTGTCCACAGACACACAGTGAGTGAATGAGACAGCAAAGTTTCACTCGCCGGTTTCTTGCACTCCAAACCCAAGAAATGACCCATAAGACTGAATGTATCAAGCTGACCATAAAAGATAGCACTTGGTCACATGGTGACCCAGCAGGGTACACAGAGGGGCTGTGTGATGAGTGTGGGATATGGGGTGTTCCATCCACCACTCACGCTTATTCTCTCTTGTTCCCTGGCCATGGCTGCTCCCTAGCAGGACCCCTGGCAGAGCCACCATTCAGAGGACATTGCAAGTTCCTTGAGAGGGGCTCCTGCAGGGGGTGACGTCAGCAACACCCTTCTGCCTGTGCCCCAACTCTCGGTGGTGAATGAGGGGAGGAAGGCAAAGAATGGACAAAACTGGACATCACCTTCAAGAAATTTATTCTCTACCTGGCTTTGAGTTATAACAAGACTGGTCCTCCTCTCCCCTTGGAAATTGAAAAATCATAGTTCAGTTTTGAAAATCATATATGTATATGTCTAGTTTGTTCTTTCTCGGGACACCTCTGAATCTTTTGGAATTAGGAAAGATAAATTTCAGGAATATTAATAAAAGGAGAGTATCAAAAGGTTGTAGGTAGAGACTCAAAAAACAAAACCTATACAAACTACTTCAATATTTGGAAACAGCGTTTAGACATAGCTTAATAGATCAAAGCACAGGCCCAGTTTGATTCTCAGGCTCACTATTTTGGGCTGTGCAATGTTGGTAGGGCAAGCTATAAAATTTAAGCCTTGTTTTTCTCTATGTAAATAGGAGCAATAGAACTTATCTCCTAGGAGGGGTATGAAAAAAATGCATGAGATAATCCAGATATGGTACTTTAAAAAATATTAGCTCATGGCAAATACTCAAAGCTCATTGGGTATTAACTGGTCTTACTGGTCCTAAGTGATGCTCTAGTTTTAAAAGTTAGAAAAATATATTTTCTACACAGAATGCTTCCTCTCACACATTCCTCGGGTATCAGCCAAAAATTATCTTCAATAAAGCAATCGTTTCTTCACTTAATTCATCATCAAAATAAGGTAGAAAGAGTTGTTTCCCTCCAAGATTGGGCTGTGTCCATTCTGGGTGCTCCTTTACCAGCTTGCTCTGCCTGCTGTTGGAGAACTTGCCATGCTGTGCTGAAAAGAACAGTTTACTGTCATTCCCTGGAGCTATACCTTATACCTGATCCCCACACCTTCTGAGGTGTTTGCAATGTAGGACTTACAAACTAAGTATCTCTGGTGAGAATGCATTAGAATTGCTGTGCTTACATATGAGAAAGTGTGAAGTTACTGGGTGCTGTTACACTCCTTGGGCACACTGTAACTGGCAGCTGTGATTGTGACAAACAGAAATTCCCCGTGAGCTTCTTTCTGATACTATTAGGAAAGCCAACATTCCATTCATCCAATGACTGAATGAAGTCTCCATATACTAGGGCTTCACTTAATGAGTTTTCACTAACTTTTGTTTTTCCGGATTGAACAAAATCAATGGTAGTTTCAAAAGAGAAGAGTAGTTATGTGATCACCATTAATAACTCAAATAAAATGATTTCTGGTGGTCAAAATGTCCATGCCGATCTGCAGGAAGAACTGCGATAATGGGAGTGGTGGATATTTTGACTAGAGCAACACTGAGCACTTTACTCCTCAAGATGCTGAAAGATGGAGGCTTTGTGTGGGTTCTTTATTGTGGACTCTTTCACAGCTTGCAGCATAGCTCTCTGGGTTTTGGTGGGGCTTTAGGAAAAAGCTTCCTTGCACAGCGGATGGGAGCAAGAAGAGGCCAGCTCTGGAGTGAGTGGAGAGCTCTGTATCTGCTCATTACAGGCACAACAGCTCTGCACTCGAGAAACCCAGCGTTCTGCAAAACCGGTGCCAAAAATCCTGTCCCACACTACAACAAATGCTCCACTCTGCAGAGAGCCTATGTAGAGTAAAATCAACATGCTGTTGTTAAAGAACACGTCTTCGGGTGAAACTTGTGTTCAAGAATGCCTCAGACACTCAGTCTGAATGAGCCTTATCTAATAGCAAATTGGATATGCATTTTCTCTCTATTAGAGATGGAATTCTCAGCCCTCCCCCATCCCCTTGAAAATTATCCTGGGAAGGGATCAGAAATGAGCGATTTTGTCCTAGGCATTGTGCTTACTTGAGAGGATTATTGAGTCTCTCTGCTTTGGAGATGAGAAAGTGAAGTTCTGAGAAGTTAAGGAATTTCCTCAGAAGGTGAAACAAGGATTTGAACTCAGGATTCTATGGCATTTAAGTACATGCTCCTCTCCCAGACTAGGTTACCTCTCAAGAAAGAGGATAGGGCCAATAGATTGGTTAAATCACTCTGATTTCTAATGTCCTCATTCTTTTGACAAAAGCCTAATTGATGTTTTCAGTAAGGGGTCCTTAAAGCATGAGGCACTTCACTGTGGTCAAGTATTTGCTTGGTCTTACAGCTAAGGTATTTCACACAGATTTGAGCATCTCTGTTCTAGGAATAAAAAGGGAACAAGAGAGCAGTCTTTTAGCCTCTATACCAGCTTCACACTTACAAGCTCTAGAAGAGGTTGTATCCCAAATCACAAGAAAATTTCTGCAAGGCTATGGGGATTTTCAGCATTGACTTGTTTACAACATTGGGTGACAATTTCATTTATCTCTATTTATTCTTCAGGATGAATCAGCAAATTCCCTCTTCTCTTTCAAGATTACTTTGCTGCATTATTTGCCTTATCCTATAAATGGCAACTTTATTTTATTTTGACTCTTATAATAATCATATCCTCAACACATGATTTTAGAGAGCAATTGTACAATAGAAGCTTAATGTTACAATCCCACCAATTTGTTCATATTTATTATTCTGTCAAATTCTACTTGCTGAATTAGGACACAGATATTATGCCATGAAGACACATCTGGAAAGCAAATTCCTTTTAAGAACATTTCATCCCTTTGGAGAGAGGATCTGGAAAACAGTCACACAATCAGAAAGAAAGAGCAGGTGTCCTGTGTGAGGAGAGGGTAGGAGAGAGTCAAGTTTAATCTAAATGAGGGAGTCTCACTAGACCTGTGAAAATGGGGACAGGGAGAACCAGGCAGATGTGCAGCAGGAGTGTCCAATATTAGTGAAGGTGTGCACGATGCATGTGTAATGCATCTATGTTTACATTTTAAATTCCTGGCTTATTGGCATTTGTTTTTTGTTTGGAGATAATGAACGGATTCAACTTTATTTTCTTCTTGGAAAGACAGTGTTCTTAAAGCTGTTGCTTAAATACTTAGTCTTCCTCTCACCAAGCTGAAGTCATGTAATAAAACGTCTATTTAAATAAGCTTGATGATCCTCTCTTCCCTCTCATTCTTCTCCCTGCCTAGTCATGAACCAAAAGCATGACCTTTGATCTGCTTACCTTAATTTCTTTGTATTAAAATAACAATTATACACACAGTGTGCCTGGCATTGCCTGATGCTGGGGAAACACAGGGAAAATGCTTTCATTTTGGAATCATACATCCTGAAGAGTGTTAGTGTCCAGTATGGAAAGGATCTTTCTCTTATTACTATTATTTATCTTAAATTTCTTGGCAATTACTATACGCTTATTTTCCAAGTGAATCTTTCAATCATTCTATCTAGCTCTAAAGAAAAATATTCTAATTTGACTTTTGCTTAGAATTCACTACATTTCTATATTAATGTAAAAAAGGAAAAAACTTTATTATGAAGTACATTTTAGAACCTGGGATATGGGATGTCCTTCAATTTATTTATTTTGTAGCCAATGACATTGTCAAATCTCTTAGTAATGTTATTAGCATTTTTCAGGCTGGAGTTACTAGATATACAATTATATCATACACATATGATATCTTTATCACTTTTTGCTATTATACCACAAATTTTCTTTGATCATTTATTACCTTAGACTTTCTAAAACATTGTTTAAATTGTTACTGATTTTGTCTTTCATTTTTCAGCGCTAATAGTTTTAGCATTTATTTTTAATTTTTTTCCTTAAAGTCTTTTATTGGTACATTTTAGGTAAATAATACATTTACGTTTATCATTGGGTGCTTGTACCTACCTGTACATGATGTATCTTGGTTCCTATTTTTTCCCCATTAGCTGTGCACCCTTCACTCCCTCCACCTTTCCCTATTTACATAGACTTTGTTTCCATTTTTTATCTTTTCTCATAATTTTTCCTTTCCCTCCTTTCCTTTCCCCTTCCCCCCCCACTACCCCTATACCTTTGAACCTTTTCTTCCTATGTCAAATTATCAATTATTCATTTTAATCATTTTAATTCTTATTTACACTTTCAGTTTCTCACACTAGAGAAACTATTCAGTATGACATGTGTGTCCTATTTATTTCACTTTAGAGTATGGCCTCAATATGCATCCATTTAGCTATAAATGTCTCTAGTTTCTCATTCTTTATGACTGAGTAGTACTCCATTTTATAGAAAAACCACATTTTCTTTATCCAGTCTCCAGTTGATGGGCACTTGGGCTGTTTCCAAGCTTTAGCTATTACAAACTGTGCTGCTGTAAACATGGGTGCACAGACATCACTGTGGTATGATTCTTTTAATTTTGGGGGGAAGAGCCCCAGCAGGGAAATAGCTGGGTCAAATGGGACCTCTAGCCCTAGTTCTTTGAGGTATCTCCAAACTGATTTCCACAGTGGTTGCACTGCTCTCCACTCACTCCACCAATGGATAAGTGTTTGTTTCTTCACACACCCCTGCCAGCATTTGTTATTGGTTGATTTCTTGATAGCAGCCATTCTTTCTGGGGTGAGATGGAATCTCAGTGTTGCTTTCATCTGCATTTCTCAAATGACCAGTGATGTTAAACATTTTTTCATATATTTATTTGCTGCTTTTACTTCTTTGTCTGAGAAATGTCTGTTCATTTCCGATGACCTGAGGATCAGTGGAATAGATTAGAAGATGCAGAAACAACTCCAGACATACTCAGTCACCTCATCTTTGACAAAGGAGCCAACCACCCTCATTGGAGGAAAGATAGCCTATTTAATAAATGGTGTTGGAAAAACTGGATTTCAACCTGCTAAAGATTAAAACTAGACCCATACCTATCACCATGCACTAAACTAAGTTCGAAGTGGATTAAAGATCTAAATATTAAAACAGAAACACTAAACTTGCTGGAAGATAAGTTAGGTAGAACTCTTGAAGACATTGGCATAGGAAAAGACTTTATGGACAAAATCTCAGTACCATGGGAGCTAGCACAAAGAATCAACAACTGGGATCTCATCTTATTAAAAAGCTTCTGCACTGCAAGAGAAACCACCAACAGCTAAGAGACAATCTACAATGTGGGAAAAATTTTTTAGTAGCTGTACCTTAGACAAAGGACTACTACCTAAAATATATAAAGAACTGAAAAAAATCAGACCCCCAAATTCAAAAATCCAATTCAAAAATATTATTTATTTTTAATATAATATTTGTTGTTAGGTATTAAACAGTCTTTGAAATTCCATTATATCTTTTTATTCTAGATTTTTTATTTCAAAATTAGAACTGGCAACTATATTTTAAGAGGTAAGTCTTAGCGTTAAGTAATGCATTTATGTTATTCTTTTTACTTAACCTACAATTTGATGAGTTATTTTCCAATATTTTCTAATGTTGAACTATCCCTGCATTCCTGTAATAGACTCTGTGTAGTCATGTTACCTTGGTTTAATTTGCTGATTTTTACATAGAATTTAGGTACTGTATTGCATCTATATTCATCAGTGAAACATTTTAGAGTTTTCTGAATATTTCATCTTCCTGAGGCCTAGGAAGTAAGGTTATGCTGGCTTTGTAAATCAAATTGGGAAGCTTTCCATCCTTTGCTATGGTCAGAAATTTTTTGAATAACATAAGGATTATCTGTTCACTGAAAGTTAGATAGAATTCAGCTGTAAAACCATCTGGGCCTGGCACATACTTTAGTGAATAGATAATTTTCAAGGAGTGTTTGTGGTGCACTGGGAAGAAGACTGTCTTTGTAGTCAAAGAATTACATTTGAATTCCTGCCCAACCCTGCTGCTCACTACGTGACTTGGTGAGTGATTTATTTTCTATTCTGTGAGGTAGAGACCTACCTACCTACCTACCTTAGAGGGAAGACCACTTCCAGGCACATTTATGAATTGAGAAAGAATAAATAAGGAGCTGAGCAGTACCTGACACAAACTAAATGTTCTACTTCTCTTTCCCATCAGTCATTTTCATCTTAATCATTCCTTTCTGGGTGCCTGCATTCTCAAAGTTCACACCAGCAACACATATGTTGCTCTGTGAATATCTGACCTCAGTTTCCTCACCTCTCTGGAGAGTTCCTAAGGACTTAGACCAACCCTACAGCTGAGTGTAACAGGTCACGAGAGGGACTGCTCACAGGTACCCATTACTGCTTCTAAGTTTGATCAGAAATCAGAAAAATCGATGAAGAGGTAGTTTCTGGTTTCCAAGTTCTGAATTCAATTTACATTTCCCTGCATGGGTACCCAAGGAATCTCTGTAGAACAAAACCATGACCTGGAAATTTTTCCTGTTTAAGAGTAGGACATCTGACGGCCCTTTGAGCTAGACACACAGAGAAGTTCATTATTCAAAAGCATTCATTTAGTGCTCTAGTCATTTATTTCATGAGTAGATGATTGCCCCATTCATTCATAGCTAATATTTAATCCTGAGATATTTCAATGCAACAGGTTATTTTTTTTAATGCAAAGTACTATAAAAAAATGCTTGAATGGTTACAGGAGTAGTTTCTCAATGGATTAAAAGGGAAAGCAAACTGATTCCATTTAAAGTTTCTATAAGGAAGAAAAAAATCTACCCAGACTATGTTTACACAATACTAAGATAACTCTAAACAATTAAAATAGAAAAAAGTTTATACATAATAGATCCTACCAAGGTAGATTATATATATGCACAAATATAGATGCTATAATTTTTCTAAAGGATATTTTAGAAATCACTACATTGAGCAAGAAGGATTCTGGGGGCTGTGTGAGTGAAAAGATTTAGATTTCCTACAATATCATAAATTTTAAAAAGCCAATTTATCTGATTCAATATGTTATATTATATGGCAGTATCGACCTTCCCCTCTCCCCCATTGAAGTGTTTATTGTGTATTTGGATTTTGGAATCCAAGGTTTGACCCTCATTCTACATTTGTTTGAACTCTCTTATTTTGTCATTTGGGAACCAAGTCCATCTTAGCTCCCTTTGCCCTTCATCTGGCATTAGCTCTCCAAAGAAACTTTACTACAAGTCTGGTCCAGAAAACATTTCTAGAACTTCAGCTTTGTTTAGGGTATTTTTGAGAAGGAAATTTGCTATTATCAAATAGAGTTTCTTGAGCCCACACAGAATGTGTGGCATGAGTCCAATATTTCCTTTCTGGTTCCTTTGAGATTTGTTTATTACGTTGAAAATCATATTTTCCATAAAACTGCATAAGACTTTCCTGCCTCATAGCACAATAGAATAGCTGAGCAAAGAGATTCAACTTAAGTTTGAAGGTTGGTTTTACCACGTGTATTAACAACGATAAAAGAAACAACAGGGAGCAAAATAACCGTGACTGAAGAAGCACACGGCACAGGAAACTAAGCTTTCTATTTCTTATGCAACTGTAGGATCAACATGATGTTGCTGGGTTTTGCCGGGCTGACTCAGACCTGTTCTGATGCTTGTGTGCAGGGTTATATTTGAAATAATCATCCTGGAGGGGTGGATTAAGAATGGGTTATAAAGCATGATGTTGTTGACAGCTGAAGAAGATTGTCTTTCAGTTCCGGCACAGGAGACTGCTACTGGGTCAGGCTCTGAGTTTCAGTGCCCTTCTGCCATTAGTGCTCTGGGTATCTGGGCTGTTAGGGCTGTTCACCTTTGTTGCATGGGTCTGACTCCCTAGTGATCTCTGTATTACTGGCCATCCAGTGATAATTTGCACATACCTGCAAGAAAGCTCTGAATTTCCAGAGAGAATTTTATTTGGACTACAAATGGTTATCATTCTCTCCCTCCCCCTCTTTCTTTAAGATTGGTTGTTCTTGAATGCTGACTTATTTCTGTGTAAGAATGTGACCACATTTTCACTAGTCCATACTGAAATAAGAAAATAGGAACAGTGCCATATATAGCTGTGACACTCATCAGTGCTGCTTGTCAAATGTGTGCTGATTTCCAGTCCTCCCAGGTTGTATGACATATGGTAAGTGGGCACTTCCGGGCCCGGCTGTGGTCAGTTTGGGTCTGTGACTGTGTGACTCCTACTGACCAGTGATTTATAAGGGAAGTGATGACTGCCGCTCCCGGGCCAGAGGATCCATTGCTGCTTCTTTTCCCCTCTGTCAGGCAGTCAGCCCCACTGAAGGAGGCTGCTTTGCCAGTCATGCTCTCTAGGGGATGCCCGCTCCTCCGTACCCGAGAAGCATGCAGCATGTTGTTTTATGTGCTGAGACTGGGTCCAATATATGTGTGTGTATATATGTGTGTGTATATATGTGTGTGTATATATATTTTTTACTACAGCACATTTTATACTATTCCTATATAACAGCTAATGTGTGTTGGTTGTAAGTGCCAGCTCTACTTTCTTAGAAACAATTATAATTTTTCTGGTATTTTTCCCTTTCTGAGAAACACTCCATCATTTCTCTTCTAATGCCCTTGTTTGAAAGAAAAGTTGGCACCCCTATGGTGGCCCCCCTTCTTTGTTGTTGTGGTCTGGAATCCACTGCTTTAAGACATTTTCCATGACACAGTGATAGACAAGCCAGTTTTCCAAGATGGACTGACCTGGGTCCATGAGATTCAACTTCTTCTCTAGTCATAGACATCTGCAGGTGTCTGTGACCACTAACCCTATCCCGCTGTCTAGAGTGGCAGGAAGCCTCAGGCTTTACACACCCTGACCCTTTGCTGCTACCTGCACTTCACTTCTCACAGCCTGCAAGAATTCTTTCAATGGTTTCTGCAGATCATGCTGAACCAGCTGACAGTTAAAGGCACCTGCTGGGGAACAGCAAGATTTTTAAAACATGGGAGTCATATTTCATGCACAAAAGTTTCTTCAGGAATGCAAGTTCTAGTGAAGCAACTGTCTGTTTACTCAGGGCTTTGAATGGAATGATAAGAAAAATTTTTGTCTGCTTTGTATGCTCATAACATCAGAGTTTAGATGATATAAGGCACACAATAAATAGTTGCTGAATAAGCTGATGAACTGTATGTATTTCATAAGTCATTGATATGCTGCTGAATTAACAAAAGCCAAATTGTCCTGATTGCTTTCCTAGTTTAGAATAATGTGAGGTAGGCTTTAGAGGCCTTCCACCCTCCAATCCTACAACCAAATATTCAATTATTACAGCTCTCCATGAATAGGTTAACTTCTCATGAAAGGAAGGCTTTCCTTTCATCTCATTCACCCAGTCAGACAGGATGGTCCCCTCTGGTGTCTTGAGGATATTTCAAAACCACAGGTATGTGTGTAGTTTTGAAAGAATGAAAGCACAAATTACTATTTTCTTTTCTATTGTTAAAAGTTGAAACTATTTGCGTATTTACCCTGGGACAGTCATGCATGACGGAGGTATGTGTACTGAGCATTCTTTCCCTGCCTCTTGGGCCTTCACCATTTGCTTGGGCTCAAATGCAGTTCTTTGTTCACAGAGTAAAGGTCTTGCACTGTCTGAATACACAAAAAGTTCTCGTTTGCCAGGGTTTATTTCTACACACACACTTCAGCCTGATATACCCTGTACTCTTGGATCTATATATCACCCCTCTGTGTACCTCTGGTACTTAGTTTGAAATAATTACTTGAAAATTGCATTTCCACCTGCATCAAAGTTTATGTCCAAGACTTTCAGGCCAGTAGTTGCATTTGAGTAATAGAATTTTAAGCGATTCGCAATCTCCTCTTACTTTTAATTTGCTTTATTTACTTCTAGCCATCCAGGCAACAAACGTGTAATGAAATGCAGTCTTTTCAGGCCCTATGGTGAAAGCTGGAAATGTGCAGAGTACAGAAGCAGATAGAATTCCTGCTCTCATGATTCTCATAGCCCTTCTCAAATTGGCAATAAGAATGCACATACTGTATATTGGAGATAAGTAATTAACTCATTTTTAAAGGCATTAAACATACTTCTCAGTCCTTTATATAGAATTCAGCTGAGTTCTAACCTGGAAAGCATGTTTCCAGCACTTACTTGATGGATCCCCTCGTGCTATAAATAATGAAGTTTAGAAATGCAAACTTTAAAAAAATGAATTCTATCCCCACGTGTAAAACATATACACTCCACGTCTGCCTGGTGGACCGTGTGCACGCACAGCTGTGGTCTCATGTCCCTGCAGAAAGCACCAATAATGAGCTTCCTGTTGTCTTGTTTTTAGGGGACTGCCCACCTGAGGGTGTTCAGACTGATGACCGAGGTGCCTGACTTCAGTCTTGTGCCTGCCCGGCTGCGGAGCTGATCTGCTTTCTGTTTGTCTTCTGTGCTCCTATTAGATTGTTGTTAGTTACATTCTGATGTTTGCAGTTTGGGGAAATCTGTATCTTTGTTATTTATGTTATCAATAATGTGACCTGGGCCTTCCTCAGCAATGTTCCAACTGTTCTCAGGTCCTCACTCACTAATTATGCAGATGAACAGATTGTGGAAACTCTTTCCTTATGGCTGCATTCTGGAAGAGTTGTTTTTATTAAATTGCCGATGTCTTGAATTATAATTAGGGACTGGCCCATATTTTTAGCATTTCTCCTCGCTCTCTCTCTCTCCCCCTTTCCCCTCCTCAGTGTTTTCTTGCCCTGTTTAATTTCTTTCCTTTTTCACTTACTACAGGCTGTAAACTTTATCAAAAGAGAAAGAGAAGCCTCGAGTCATTAGCGTCAGGAGTAAGCTTGCCTAATAGCAGATGACAGGGCAGCGTGTTCCATATCAGGAGGTTCTGTTTCTTGCAAAAAGTCATTAGGATGTGAAGCAGCCTGCCAGACAAAGTAGTAGACACTGGAGAGCTTAACAAGTTCAAGGGCAAGGGAGGGAATCATTTACAGCTTTGCAACACAGCCTGGCCGGTATAGCAAAAGAGACTTACCAGAAGTCAGAAAAATTATAGAAAGAAAAATGGGGACCCTGGAGACCTTCAATTTATTGCAGTTAGCCAAACCCTTACACAGTTCATCTACTTGCTCTTTGTATAAGTTATACTGATCTTATTATTTGAATCTTATTATGCATTCAAGGCAAGTTCAACACCCTAATGAAGGTAGCAAACTTGACTTCCTTACTGCTCTCAGGAGCAACTTGCCTTAAGGGAATTGGAGGGATTTTGCTTGAGTGAGGCATAGAAGATGCAAGCTCACTATGACATTGTTTTTAAAATACATGAATATATATACATACACGTTGAGTAATGGATTGTGGGAAATTAATAAGTATAGAGGTTACAATAGAGGAGAAAAATATGTTAAAATACAAAAACTAAGGCCAAAACCAATCCAAAGCAAAATTCCCCGCTTAGTGTTTTTTATTTGTAGCTCCAAAGTAAATGTATGATTTCCCTTTCACCATTCTAATCCTGTTTAGAGACATCAAAAAATGAATGTCATGTTACAGTCAAAAGTAGTTAAACATCAGACCGCCTCAAGTTATGGGGAAAATAGTCCTGTGGAAGAGGAAATGTGTAGATTTTTCCATCATATCACTGTGCCTGTACATTCAGAGGAGGCAAGAATCAGGAGAACTCAGTATAAGCGTTAGTATTAATTTGCCAGCACCCGGAAGATAACTAAGTCCTGAGGAGCAGTCATTATAAAATTATCTGGAAAGTCACTGGTGATAAACAAGCCTGTCTCCTTTGTGTTGTTGGGGGAAATAAAATATTTGATATACCTAGATGGGAATAAAGCTTTTGATACTATTAGCATATAAACACATGCTTCAATTCAAGTCTGAAAGAAATTGAGCCTCTGTCAGAATGTTAATGGGGATGAAAACTATGTTTACAAATAGGTAATTGATGCTTCACATTATTTTTAAAATTATAGAACCATACAACATTGGAGTAAGAGGGGATCTGAGCTTTTTGCTTCCAACTACTTACACATCTTGAGAGAGCAGTAACCTGAACACTTCCTACAGAAAAACAGCTTATCTTTAAAGTCTTCCTGAGAAGAAAGCTCATGTGATCCTTATCAAGGTGTTCCACTTATTCAGACCTTCAATATCGTGATTCCCCAAATATGGCTGTTTGTAATTCCCCCAATTTGGTAATACTGACATTGCCCACAAAAGCAATTGCTGCTTTGTTTTTACTTTAACCGTAGAATAGTTTGGGATTTTCATAAACATCATGAGAACAGTAAAGAAAGTTCTCATATATGTGGTAGCTATTTTCCCCTATTATTAATGTCTCACAATAATATGGCATATTTTCACAAGCAACAAACTAATATTAATATATTTAAATATTATACTTGCACATGTATGTGTATGCATTTATTTTTAACTAAAGTCTGTGCTTTATTCAGATTCCTTTTTTTTTTTTTTTTTTTTTTTCTCCCTAATGTCCTTTATCTGGCCCGGGGTCTCACCCAGGATACCGCACTGCATTTAAGATTCCTGTGTTCCTGTAACAATTTGGTGTCCCCTTGTAAGAGTTTCTCACATTCTCCTCATTGTTGATGACCTTGGCTTGGCCATTGTTTTGAGGAGCACCCATTAGCCATTTTGTAGAATGCCTCTCTGTTGGAATGTTCCCGGTGTTTCTTGTGATTAGAACTAAATTACAGGTATTAAGGAGGAGACCACAAGGCAGAGACCACTCTCCTTACATCCTCTAGAGGACTGGTGCTCTGCATGTCACTGCAGGGCTCAGTGTCTGTCAGGCGTCTTCCCTGTTGAGTCACTCCTCTTCCTCTTCTCATGCCTTACCACTTGTAAAGAAGTATTTCGCAAATCCCACACTTGAAGGAGTATAAAGTTATGCTCCACCTTCTTCAGAGTGAAAGATAAACAGAAATTAGAATTCTATTTTTTAAGACAGTTCCTCCAGAAAATGTCTTGTTTCTTCAGTGTTCCATTTTGTTACCTTAATTCACTGAGCTGGCCTCCTTATTTCTTGAAAATGTTCTTCTTAATTTGAAAGTTATTCCTAGTTAGATTGTTTTCACCTACATTTTTGAAATACAGCAACTACAACAGGTGCTAGAAAAAAATCTCTAAGTTTCATCTACTAAATCAATTTATTTTAATAATTTTGTCTTAAAAACAGGCATGCATACTTCTCTCTCCGCCTTTCCTGGGGCATTTATTTCCAGGGTGTCTGATCCTATCTCTTCCAATGTATACTCAGCTGCTATTTAGGATGCAGATGCAACAATCTTTTACATGTTGCCACGTGCTCCTAATTCCTCCATCTTTATATCTCTCTTGTTTTCTGCAATTCCAATCTTCCACCACTATTTTATCTTCCATTTCCAAGTAGATTTCACAACATTAATAAAGGAGAATATACATATTAACTTATATCTACATTGAGTCATTTAGAATGCCAGGACTATTTTATTACTTGGGTTTAGAGTTTCTAGATTAAATTTGGAGACAAGGTTTTATTTCATGTACCTACTTGTATGAGTTATTAGGAGCTATCTATAAGGCTGTATTGAAAAGTATTTCAAGGACATTTCCAGGCTTATAGAGAAGAATTATATGACAGATAAGCTATGGCCATAGGAGAAAGAAAATGTGAAAAGCTACCTCTGGATAAGACCCCTGTACTATCAGACTTCTGACCTTATCAATTAAATCACAAGTTAATTCAAGTTTTTAAAGATTTCTTAATGTCTGACTTGATTATTTTATCAAGATTATGGAAAATAAAATCTAGTAATCATTGTCCATTGTATAACCAAGCACCATATATATCTGGGGGAAACTTGACCCAATTATGAATACTTTGGAAAAGTAATTGAAGAAGACTTCGAGACTTCCCTTCTAAGAAGGAAGTCATAATTTTGCATTGGATTTTCCCATCCAAGTGAAAGGCCAGAATGAGAATGTGGTAGAGAAAGGCTCATGTTCAGGGAAGGACTCATGTTCAGAGTATAGAACACACTCACCATCCATTGGGGTCACTTCATTTCCCAAGTCTGTTTCCTCCTTCGTTCCTTTGGCCATTGATCTCATCCAGTCCCAGCTTAAAGTATGAACGGGAACTCTTCACATTTTAAAATCATATATCACTATGAAGAAGTTATTCTCAAAAGTATGGACTCATAGAAAAAGTAGTGCTCAATGGATGAATTCCAGTGTGGTTATAAATACAACATGCACACCAACATCATGAATTTGAGGTACCTGAGAAATTTCCTCTGTACTACCTGATTTACCTAACTGAGATCATAATGTCTGAAATCTTTACAAACACTGAGTTTCTCCTTTGGAGAGCTCCTTATCCAAAAGACTTTAATTAAATTTTCCAGGATGGATTTGTATAAAATAAATTCACTGTAATATGTTATAACTACTTTTGCCTAAAAGAATCTGAATTTGCTGAAGAATATCACAGATAATGAGGTGGAAATGGCAAGGAGAAGGCACAAAACTAAATGTTCTCTAGCCTATTGATGACAATAAGAAATTTTAGTATTTGTCAATTTTTTTTAGGGTAGGAGGATGTGAACATACTAATATGATATGTCTAGTATGGTCTAGTATAATCTTTTATAGTAGACTTAAAAATATTTCATGCTGTAAAATGATTTGAAGCATGAAGAAATGCATTTAAAAGTTTGCAAATAATGGAAACTGAAAAGGGTTGCTAGGGCTATTGAGATCAGAATTAATATATAAAGCAAAGTCCTCTTACCACTTTGGATACATAATCCAAACCAAATGGGAAGAATTTGATAATTACTAATGGGGGCATATTTTAATGGAGGAAAACAGAACAATGTGATGCATATGTTCACTGAATGGCAAGTCCACTAATTAGGCATTTGGTACTCTCCTAAAAATGAAAAATCCACCCAAACAACGATCAACAACAGAGTGGATAAGTAAATCATGGTATATTCCTACAGAATGCTACACAGAAAATGTTAAATATAACTACAATAATCTATAACAACATGGAAGAGTCTCAGAAATGTGATAGAGTGGAAAAAATGCTACCCACAAATAGTACATACTGTGTGATTCCATATATAAATTCTGAGACAGGCAAAACAAAACTATCATGTAGGAAGTCACATGAGACTTACATTTGGGCAGGGCATGGGGTGGGTAAGTCCTGGAAAAGGTTCATGGGATGACTTCAGTGGGGCCAGAATTATCTCCTTCATCTGTAAGGAAGTAACACCGAATTGTTCGCTTGGTAAACATTCACTGAGTGGTAAAGTTATGACTTGCTGACTTACTTACTTGAGTGCAATATTCAAATAAGGGTTTTGAAAATATGTGATATTTCCATTCTATACGTATTTGTATAGATGGATATAGATATCAGAAATACTATCATGGTTCATCTGGATATAATCAAAGGGTTAGAGGAATTTGACTGCTTTTACAATTGAGCTCTCTTAGGATCCCTTTGTCCACTCTTAAGCCCTTACCCTTAATGAAAACTGAATTACCTGTTTTTACCTTGAGATTTTCTGAAGTAAAGGTTAATCTGTTTCTGTGTCTGGATTGCAGTTTTTGAAATATCTTACCTCTTTTTATTCTGATGGTTTGTTTCTGAAGTCTGGAAAATTTATCAGCAGAAGGACTTGAAAGCTTGATGGTATTTACTCCAGCCGAGGAAAGGCCATTTGTGTAGCCAAGTGTTTCCTTACATTGGTATGTGTGTGTCTTGTGTTGTGATAGCAGGACTGGAATAAGCACTTTGCTGTGTTAGCTGCCACATCTACAATGTACTTATGCATGTCACAGAATTTGTGCTTTCAAATTTGCTTGGCCATACGTTGTGTTCATTGGGGAAAGAGGAATTAATTATCAAGAAGTGACAAGACTCACAGGAGGCAGAAAAATACTTTTATATCATTGAACTTGGTGAAAGATGCCAAAAATCCAAATTGTGAGCCAGGTATGGGGGGGGGGACACTTATAATCCCAGGTCTTGGGAGGCTGAGGCAGGAGGACTGCCATTGAGTTTGAGGTCAGCCTGGGCTACATAGTGAGTTCAAGGCCAGCTTGAACTACATAGCAAGAACTGACTCAACCACTTCCCACAAATTTAAAAATTTCAATTGACAGTGCCATGGGGTTATAGGGAAGTCTGGGTGATTCTGTCAGTTGTGCATCTAATGGGACCAATCATGAGACTGAGAAGGCATGTGTAAGTAGATTATAGGAACGTGGCTTTGGCTGATTTTTAAAAACCTTTTCAGTCTTGGAAGATACTATGATCAGTGTACAGATCCTGTCAGGAGAGCTAGATTAGTGTTGAGTTTTAAATCCCTTGGAAACAAGTAGCATTTATAACTATGAAAATCTGAGTATGTGTTGGATCAGGCTGGCAGGTAGAACTGTGTGGCAGTACTGAGTAGTGGAGATTTGTGTAAATGTTGTTTCCAAACTCTGTTTCTTGTTATCTGAGTGTCCTGGAACAATTCACCTAACCTTTTGGAACATTATTTCACTCATATGTTAGAGAGATAACAATATCTATCTTAGAGGAATGTTGTGGGATTCAAGTAAGGGGATGTATGTAAAGCACTTGGCAAAATACCTGACAAAAACTTAGTATTCAATATCAGGTAGCCACTGTTGTTATGATGTCATATGTCAAACAGGTATGTGACATACTGGTTTTAGGGTAAAAAGAAAGTTTCAGATTCCATTGATTAGAAGGGATGGGATCTCTGAAACAATGCTTGGATTTGGTTTGAATCAACTCAGAACAAAGCTGAGCTTAACAACTGAACATTTTTAGCATCTGCCCCTGGAAGGGTGTAAGTCAAAGTCTGACTATACAGATATAATTTCCCTCCCTAGTCTTTCATTGTCCCATAAATATTTGGAGATAAGTATGTGTTAACCTTTCCAAGGAGATTATTTTCTTTTGAATTTTGGCTGATGTGATCATTTTTCCTAACATTTATATAATGCAATTATATAAAACTTGTTTCCAGAATCTTATTGGAGATGTTCTATTTCCTTCTACATCAGCCCATAAAAGCATTCTAAACTTTATGATTTATTTCCTTCCCTGAAAACTTTCAATTGCATTTGCTATTTCCAAATATTGCATTACCTCCAATACATTCACTCATCTTCTGGAACTAACATTTATACACTCATCTGATTTCCTTCACCCCCATTTCCTTACCCTGTAAATTCTCATCCTTGTGTTTATTTAGAAAATGAATATTTTTCCCAATGCTCTAATCTGTAGGTCAACAACTGAGGTATTATAAACTTGTGACCAGATCTTCCTCCTTGGTTTGCATGATCATCTTTAAGACCCAAGAAATCATCTTTGTTTTAGTGTGAGAGCCACATAGCGTAAGCTTCCAAGAGTGATTCTCACCTCCTATGCTTACTGTCTGGGAAAGAGTGGGTATCTTTGCCCTTGGCAATTGTCTAAAACTTTAATCAGCTCTACTTTTAGGGTCTTTTTGATCTGAACAAGCAGCTGCTAGCTGTGAGTCAGTAATTCAAATTTATAAGAAAGCAGAGTCTTGTAGGAGGTACTTTGGATTTCGTTACCATGTGGGCTCAGGAATTTGTTTCTTGGCATATAAAGGGAAAATACTGTGGTTCATTATTTCCCTAAAGATGAAGCCATTGTTGAGAACCTTGGGACGGGCCAACTTGTCTTCTGCTGTATATGAGGGACGTTTACCCCCAGGTTATTTACAAGGAGTTATAAACCCAATCTTTAGAATCTTCCCCCTTGTAAATCATCACTCATCTATTTGCATGCTATTCTGCATACATTTGTATAATGAACTAGATTATTTCAACAGAATCATCCAAAATTCCTAACTTCAGGGAGGTAAAGCAATTAATGAGGCAATTGTGTTCAATTTTACTGTCTGTGCCAAAGAAAAGCATGGCACAACCAAGAGACCTATTCAACAGACAGCCAATTCTCCTGGGCTGATTTTCCTTCCTTCTTCCATAGACATCTACTATAGGCTTAGATAAAAGTCCTTAGGAAGAACAGCAGTAGCAATAATTGTGTCTGTTTCAATGTCTATGTGTTTATTTGTATTACTTATGCAGCAACTCTATCTTTCTCAGCTCATAATTGCATTCACTTCTAATAGTTCTCTCCACAATAAAGAAATTCAGACCTCAGCTTTATGATTTTTTAGATATGTGACATTGTCAAATAGTTTAAATTTCTGAGCCTCAATTTCTTGAATTGGAGATAGTGACTTGTGGAATTCTTGTGGAGATTAAATATAAAGATATGAGGGTTAGGTCCAGCAGAGAGTAGGTCATCAAAAATTGCACATTTTCTTTTTTTCTGTTTACTATATCTCATTGAGTTTTGTGGATTGCAAAGCACCAACTCAATATCTAAGTCATACCTCCGTGGTTTCAAAATATCTGAATAGAGAATGAAAAATGAACATAATCATCTAGGTGTTTGGTCTGGATAATGACAGATATCAACAACTCAGAGCCATCTGGATGATTGGGATAATTTTTTTCACTTTTTATCCAGCTGTATGAGAATAACAGCCTTGGTCAAAGGATAAACATCATCTGAGTTTTCTTAAATTGTAGATTATTAATTTTTAAAAATTCTATTATTTAACTACTTTTCATGTTTGTCACCTTTGAAATATTTCTTGTTCAAGTCCTTTTGAAAATAAAAGTGTCTTCTGATTTCATACAACCTAGAGATTTTACTAAGAGAAAAAAACCAATTCTCTACATTGCAAATTTCCATTTTTCTACTCAAGAGAAGGGGAAGAATAGCTCAGTGACAATTCTCGGACATTGTTATGGTTTAGGTAAAAAATGTATCCCAAAAATTTCATGTGTTTTGGAAGGAGACTGGATCATGGAGGTAGCAAACACATCAGTGCTTAATACACTGATGAGCTCATAGCTAAATGTGCTGATAGCAGGTGGAGCCTGGTTGTAAGAGGCAGTCACTCAGGGATATGGTCAGGAAGGTATATCTTGTTTCTTGGTTGCTTCCTTTGCTCTGGCTGCTATGCATTAAGCACATGTTCCTCTGACATGCACATCTGCCATTCTGTTTCTGCTTTGGAGCCAGCCAACCATGGACTGAGACTATGAACCATAATAAATCTCTTCTCCTTTAAATCATGGGTGTCAGGTATTTCTTCCCAGTGATGAGCAAGTGATTAAGAGAGATTTTGGTACTAGAGAAGTGGGAGGTCATTTCTATGACTATACTTAGCTATATGATAGAGAAGAATTTGGAAGTGTTTCATGGGAAGGCTCCAGAATGGTTTGCAAATGCTGTCTAGAAAAGCCTTAGAATACTATAAACTGAACTTGATGGGAGATTCTGGTCAGAGCTCAATAGTGCAGAATGCTGATAGAAATGCAGACAGTAAAAGGCAGGCTCGGGAGGTTTCATTTGGGAATAGGGACTGCATTGGAAATGGGGCTAGATGCCATGTGTGTTAACCTGTGGCGGAAAATTTGTTTAAATTTGTTTAAACACATGTTCTGAAACAACCCAGGACAGAGATTAAGGGTGGCATAGGAAATTTCAAAGCAGCTCAATGTTCAGGCTGTGGTGGGGGGTAGTGGTGGCTGCCATTAGCCAGATCAACAGTGAAAATCAGGTGGAAAGATTAGATTAAAAGATGTGAAAAGTGTTCTGTTTCTACAAAAAGAAAGTACCTGCAAAGTTGAAGCTATGGAGAGCATGGTTACTGAAAAGATCAGCATTAAAGCAAGCCAAGTACTTTGTATCAGGACAATAGAAAAATGATGGGAGACATCTCAGAAATCAGCAATTCCCTACCTTTTGGTAGGTTCAAGGGTGCAAAACTCTAAAACTTTCACTTGAAAAAAAGAGCCCCAGTATGCCTTGCTCATTCAAGCCCACAGAGAGAGATGTTTCCCTAATTTCAGCCATCCAGGCACTCAGAGGGCTGATCTAAGGGGGCTTGTCTATTAATCAAGCTGGTAGCAGACCTCGGCATCATCCATGTATGTGGTGCTGGTTTTACAAATGCAGGATTTTGTGGGGTCAAGAGGCTTCCAGCCAGACCTCAGATGAGCCTCAGATATAGTAGTATGTGAAGCTCTGAAAGTGAAGTTGAAAGTTTAGTGGAGACATCAGGAGATTGCAGGTGCCAAGAATGTGGAATGTTTGTGGGAAAGCTTTAGGTGGTGAGCATAGCCACCCTAAGGGAGAGGGCATGTGGGCTGAACCCAGCAAAGCCATAGGAGCAAAGCTATCCAAGTGCTTTGGGTTACAAATCCCACCACAACTTGCCCCAGGTACTGGACACAGAGCTACAAGAATAAATGTTTGCTGTGCTGGTTTTGTCTTACTTTGGTCCCATTAGTTTCTTTCTTTTTTTTTTTTTTCTCTTTCCATTAAGTTTATTGGTACATGTTAGGTATAAAATACAGTTACATTAATCATTGGGATCTTGTACCATTACATGAGTATCTTGATTTTTATTTTTTTCCCCTTCTTTGCCCTCACTTCACCCTCCCCTCCTTCCCTATTTGCAAAGACTTTGTTTCCATTTTTTTCATTTTCTTATATTTTTTCTTTTCCCTTTTTCCCTTTCCCCTACCCCTCCCACTTGCCCTGCTCCTTTAGACCTTTTCTTCCTATTACACAATATCAATTAAATATTTTAAAAATTACAATATCAAGATCTAGGAGACACTACCACAGATTTTACAGAATTTAAAAGGATATAGAAAGCATATTTCAAAAATCTTTTTTGAAATAAATTTGACAACTTCTAAGAAGTACCTTGGAAGA
>NW_004624736.1:18004060-18034038 GCF_000247695.1 Heterocephalus glaber | reverse complement strand
AGCTCTTCTTGCCTTGAGGGTTTGCACTGAGAAGTCTGCTGTGATTCTGATGGACTTTCCTTTGTATGTGATTTGTTTCTTTTGTCTCACTGCTTGTAGAATTTTGTTCTTCTGTTGGGTTTCTGGAATCCTAACTATTATACACCTATGTGTAGATTTTTTTTGATCAAGGCTAGTTAGAGTCCTATATCCTTCACTTATCTGTATGTCAAGTTCTTTTCCCCTGTTTGGGAAGTTTTCTGCCATCATGTCTGTGAACAGTTTTTTTATATCATCTGCACTCTCTCCTCTGTCTTCATTGACTCCAATCAGTCTTATGTTATTCTTCTTTGCATTGTTTAGCAGCTGCTGGATTGATTTCTCATGATCCATTACAATTTAAAGACATTTTTCTTTTCCTGATCACTAATTGCAATCTTATCTTCTATATCTGAAATTCTGTCCTCACATTGGTTCATTCTGCTGCATAGACTTTCAATGGAATTTTTAATCTCCTAAAAATCTGTTTGCATCTGTTTTATGGATTCCATTTGTTTCCTATGTTGGGATTCCATTATGTTCCTCAGATCCTCTATTTTTCTATCTGTATCCTCTCTAGAATTATTAATCATGGCTTGCACTATGGAAACAATCTTTGCTGTTATGTGAGAAATTATTTCTGATTTCATTTTTCCCAGATCCTCTTTTGTTGCCAGTTCAGAGATTCCAGGTGGTTGAGTTTCAGATTGTTCCATCTTGTTTCCCTTTGGGGTTGCTGTAGGTGATCTGAAAGTCTGTTTTTGAGGCTTGTTTGCATGTCTTCTCATTTCCACGGGGGTGGGAAGTGCTTCTGGTGCCTGCGCAGCTCACCTTCTCTGCCTTAGGAGTGTGGGATGGCAGTGGGGGAGCTTCATTCCAGGTCGGTCCCATTAGTTTCTATATGTCAATATCTCTCTTTTGGAATGTGTGTTTACCCTATGTCATTGTACTTTGGAAATGTTTAACTTTTTAAATTTTTACATGGGTTCACAACTGAGAATTTGCTTTGTGTCTCAGAGGAGAGTTTGGACTTGTGCTTTTCAGCAATGTTGAAACTGTTAAACCCTTGGCAACTCATAGAACTACACTAAATACATCTTGCATGTGATAGAGAACATTTTGGGGACTAGGGATGGAATGACATGACTTAGATCTAAATTTTACTCCCACATTTTCAAGTGTTTTGGAAGATGATAGGATCATGGGAACACTATACACATCAATGGATTAATTCACTGATGTGTTCATAGGTAAATGTACTGACAGGAGCTGGGCTCTGGTCAGAATGGGCAGATCCCTGGGGGCATGACCTGGAATTGTGTATTCTCTTCCCTGGCTCCTTTCTGTATTCTTGCTACTTTCTGGCTGCCATGGTTTGACCACCTTTTCTTCACCATGATGATCTGCTATCCTGTATCTGCCTTGGATCCAGGTGACCTTGGACTAAAACTGTGAACCAAAATAAATCTCATTTTCCTTAAATTGTGGATGTCAATATTTTGTTCCAACAATGAGAAGGTGACTAAGATAGACATAGAGTCAAATATTAGCAGATGTGCAATAAAAATAAAAAATCTTTACCTTAAGCTATGGACTGTCACTTGACCCACTGACTCTTCTTTGGATCCAATTCATGTGTGACTTTACATATATGCACACAGAAACACATAAATTTAGCTTGTATAAATATGAACACACAAAAAGAGCACCACTTTTCCTCCTGATCATTGTGTCACTCTGACGGGATATGTTCCCAGATATTTTTTAAACTTGCCAGGAAGCTAGAGAGAAAAATCCAGGCTTCAGTAAACTGAGTCACATATGCATCCAGTACCTGTGCTCTAACATCTGTCATCCAGGGCACTGCTTAAATAGATGTCACATTAGGATCTGGTGTGCTGTGATGTGAGCAGCTAATGCAATTTTCCTCAGTCCTAGGGATGAAGCTTGGATAACAATTCTGGCTTTGATAGATCCCCAAGTCACAAAGAAATGATTCCATTGACCTAGAAGCTTAGCACTCCCGATACAACATGTTCTTGAGCAGCTTCCCAAGGCGAGAAACAATGTGAGAGTTTTTAAGAGTGCTGAAAGCTTCCCCTCTAATCATCCTGTGTGGATTTTGCTAGCATTCCAAGGCATCCCAGACAATTCCAAGATAACCATGGGGATTCAGTGAGGTTTATGAAACATTTTTTCTGCCTGAAAACACTAAAGATAAGCAGCTTCACATAATAACATTGTTATTTGAACACAAGCATGACTTATCAACTGCCATTTGGTCACAAAACAACAACATAGCTCAAAGAAGTCATCCTTGATAATTTCCCAACAGGAAATTTTTTCCCCATGATTATTTTTAAAGGGAAAAAGTCAGAAGACTGTCATATTTTGGGACTGTTACTTTAACATTTTCTGTTCTGCTTAATTCATGACTAAAAAGTAGAAGTGGATGGCTGGTGTTAGGAAAAGAAAGAACATTCCTGATGAGTGTATTTGTTAGTAATATTGCCAACTATAGTTGGCATACAACTGTGTTGGAATATGACTATAGTCTGGAATACATAGGTTGCCAACAGCCTAAGCTTGCAGAGGATGATTGTGCTGTAGATAGTTTTTGGAGCCTCAGCCACTGAGAAACCTGCTACTTTGGTTTAGCTGAAGACACCTTAAATCGGTAGCCAAACAAATGGTATTCTGAAGCTTACTTGTAATAGCTTTTGTGAGCCAATTGCTAATGTTTCAGAAATTTAGCAAACTTACTGTATTGGTCAGCTTTCCTGTCATTGAGATGCAATATCTATCATTCACAACTCAAAGGTGGAACGGTATACTCTATCTCACAGTGTCAGTAGATTCAGTCAGCGATTGGCAGGCTCCAAGGTAGAGACCTTGTGACAGAAGGGCATGGTGGAGCAATGCTGTTTCATGGTGGGCAGGAAGCAGAGCAGAGGAACAGTGTTAGAGGGGAAGAGGCAGGGGGCCAGACATAGTTCTCAAGACCATGACTCACCTAGATATACTCACAAATGTGCTTTATTAATCCTCTGAGGCATTTCTTAACCCAATGAAGTTGACATGTCAGCATTAATGGTCTCCCTCACTGATAATACTTTGGTATCTTAAAATAAAATAGCTTAAAATACTCCATGTGGAGTATTTATCCCATAGATACTGGCTAATGGTACAAATTAGAGTTGTTGTTTTTTTTTAGAAAACTGTTTGTTAAACATTTATTAGTATATCACTGAGGGGTGTCCATTGCAGGATCTTTAATGTGGGAGAATCACCTAAGTAACAGATAATCTAAGAGTGCAAATTTGCTTTGCATGACATCTGGTACAATTTACATTTTATAGAGCATTTCAGAAATACCATTTTTGTTCAGTTTCTATAATCTCATCGTATTACAAGTTACCATAAATCATTTACAAAATGAGAAGGTAACTAAAAATATAAAAAAGAGATGATGATCCATTTATTTGTAAAATAAATATCAATTGGACTACCAATAAATATATATATATATATATATATATGAAAATGGAATTGGATTGTGCTTATTACAAACTCGAGTGAAAATACTATAAAAAGTTTTAAAAGAAATATAATTGATATGCTATGAAAGAAGAGAAAATTGAATCACATAGGGTGCTCAAAACCACAAAAGCTAGAAAAATGTGTTAAAGGCACAAATAGAAATTAAGAATTGGGCAATAATTAGCAAAGAGTGAAAAATATAGTAATTACTAATGCAATAATATTAATGCCATTAAATATCAACTGCCTAAACACAACCGCAAGAAGACAAATATTTTCAGAGTGAGTTGCAAAACAAGACCCAAGTATATGTTGTTTACAAGAAACTCACTTAATACACATAAATTATAGAAAGACATATAAATTGAAAAAAAGAGATAAAGGTATACCAGAGGAGCACCAGTTGTTTAAAGTGAAAGTAATTCCCCAACTTACAAACATTTGAGTAGCTAACTTTCACAGATACGAATAGACCTCACATCAGCATTCATAGATTGAAACCAATTACGGACACTGTCACAGTCATGCTGCTGTGTGCTTGCTGTACAGTGTGATAGTGTACAGTAGTGCAGTGCTGAGTCAAAGCCCAGGAGTCTGGAAGCAAGAGGAGAAGCAGTGGTCATGTGCAGCAGACTGCTAGGGAGTGCAAAGCAATAACCATGGAAACAAAAGTAAAAGTAATTGAGAGATTCAACTGAGGGAAAAAGATATTAGATGTCACCCATTCTTTGTGTGTGTGTGTGTTTGGTTTTTTTTGTGTTTAACATTGTATATTTGTGTGAAAGGTGTGTAAGATTCACTTTGTTGGACTTTTGAACAAACAAATCCAACAATTTGGTTTGCAAACAAAAGCATTTGGCAAAATTTTGTTTTTGTTTGCAGACTCCACATACAGTAGCAAACATGACCATGGCCATCTTTCCCGCACAGACACAAACATGACCATCTTTTCCAAATTCGTGGACTAAATCAAGTTTGTGAACCAAAGTACCACTCTACTTTCAGATAGAGCAGACTTCATAGAAGGAAATTATCAGGGATAATTTTATCAGGGATAAATCAATAATTCAAAAAAATATTACCCTTTAACTCCTCCACCCCTCCCTATTTACAAAGACTTTGTTTCCATTTTTCCTTTTTCTCAGGAGGGCAGGGGAATGGGGAAAAAATAAGAACCAAGTTACATCACGTAAAGTTACAAATTCCCAATGATGAATGTCATCACATTGTGTACCTAAAATGTACCAATAAACTTGATGAAAAAAAAGGAGAGCACATATATGAAAGAAAAAAAAATATTACCTGTAATGTATATGTTCCTAAAAAGAGAAAGTCAAAATGTGTGAGGCAAAAACTAACAGAACTGCAATGAGAAACAGAATAGTTGTAGTTGGAGAGTTTAACACATTCCTATAAAAAATGAACAAATGGGCCTGGGATTTAACTCAGTGGTTCCGGCACCAGCCTCGAAAGCTCAAGGACCCAAGCTCGATCCCTGGTACCAAAAAAAATAAAATAAACAAATACAACAGGCTAAAAATCATCAAAGACATTAATGAACTGTATAGTACTATCAATCAATTGGATATAATTAACATTGATAGAATTCTTCATTCCAAAAGAACTGATTATACATTCTTTTGAAGATCATATTGAAACATTCACCAAAATAGATGTGTTCTAGACCATAAACACATATTTTAACAAATTTCAAAGAATAGTAATTAGACAATGTCTTTTCACAGATCATAGTGGAATTAAACAAGAAATGAATAACAAAAAGCTGGAAAATCTCAAAACACTTGGAGAATTTTTTAAAATTTTAAATTTTTATCAGTACATGTTTCCAGTACATAATGATTACATTCATTGTGGGGAATTGGTACACGTACATAACACCTCTCAATTCTTTGCAACTCCCATTCCTTTCCACTTCTCTCTCCTTTTATGTCAGCATCAGACTCATTTATCTTATAAATTCTTATAAAGGTAATTACCATACACACAGATTAACAACCAGACTAATAGGTCCCAAAACATATAAGACACAAAAGGCAATTATACAAAATCAAAGTACACTTTTAGATATATTATCCATGTTGGATTACAATAACTTTTCTCTTATTTTTTTGTATTGTCTCTCTTTTAGTTTGCACTTTATTTATATATTGATTTCCTCATGTAAGAGAAACCATGTAGTATTTAAGCTTGTGCATCTGATTTACTTCACTGAACATTATGGTCTCAAGGTGCATCCATTTTCCTACAATTAACTCAAGTTTATCCTTCTTTATGGCAACACAGTACTTTATTGTGTATGAATTCCACATTTGTTTTATTCATTTATTTGTCAATGGACATTTGGGCTGCTTCCAAGATTTAGTAATTATGAATTGTTTTGCTATGAACATGGGTACATCACTGTGGTATGTCTTTAACTCTTTGGGGAAGATACCTACAAAGGGAATAGCTAGGTTAAATGGAATTTCTATTTTTATTTTTCTGAGGGCTTTCCATACTAATTTGCATAGTGATCACAGTAGTTTATTTTCACCAACAATGTAGAAAGGTTTCTTTTTTGCCATAGCCTTACCAGTATTTATTAGTTGATTTGTTTATTGTAGCCATTCATTCTGGAGAAAGATGAAATCTCAGTGTTGTTTTAATGTGCCTTTCTCAAATGATCAATGATGTTGAACATTTTTTCACATATTTCTTGGCCTTTTCTACTTCTTCACCTGAGAAATGTCTATTCATTTCAGATGCCCATTTTTTATTGGGTCTTTAAATTTTGGGGTTCTTTAGATATTCTAGATATTAGTTCTTTGCCTGAGGTGAAGCTGGTACATTCTTTTTCCTGTTCTGTGGGTAACCTATTCATTTTATTGGTGGTTTCCTTTGTTGTGCAGAAGATTTTCAGTTTGATGTGTGCCCATTTACTGATTCTAGGTGTTTTATCTTGTGCACTTGGTGTTCTGTTTAGGAAGTCTTTGCCTACACCTATGTCATTGAATGTTACCTATTTTGTTTTCCAGCAGATTTAGTGTGTCTGTTCTAATGTTTAGATCTTTTATCCATTTTGAGTTTACTTTGGTACATGGTGAGAGATATGGGTCTAGATTCAGTCTTCAGCATGTGAATAGCCAGTTTTCTGAGCACCATTTGTTAAACAGGTTATTTCTCCTCCAGGGATAGAATTTGCCCCTTTATCAAAGATAACATAGCTTGGAGTGTGTTTGGATTTGTTTCTGTATCCTCTATTCTGTTCTGCTGATTCACAAGTATGGCGTGTGTGTGTGTGAGTGTGTGTGAATACCATGCTGTTCTTATCACTGTAGCCTTGTAGTATAACTTGAAGTTTGGTATCAGGATTCGCCCTGCCTTGCCCTTGTTGCCCAGAGTTTCTTTTGCTATTCTAGTTCTCTTCTGGTTCCATATAGATTTTAGGATTGCTTTTGTTCATTCTGTAAGGAATGCTATTGGTATTTTGATTGGGATTGTGTTAAATATGTATAACAGTTATGGAAGTGTGTCCACTTTGACTATATTTGTTCTGCCTATCCAGAAATAGAGGATGTCTTTCCACTTTCAGACATTCTCTTTGAGCTCCCTTTTCAGAGTTCAATAGTTTTCATTGCAGAGATCTTTCACTTTATTGGTTAGATTAATTCCTAAGCATTTCATTTTTCTTGATGTTGTTATAAAAGTTATTGTTTCCTCAATTTCTCTCATTGAGTTTATTATTGGTGTGCAGGAATGCTATTGATTTTTCAGTGTTAACTTTGTATCCTTCTGTACTATTGAATTTGGTTATTAATTCTAGGAGACCTTTGGTGGGGCTTTTTCTTCTATGTAGAGGATCATGTCATCTGCAAAGAATGATAATTTAACTTCTTCCTTTCCTATTCATGTGTAACTTTTCTTTCTCATTTCTTGTTTCAGTAACTATATTGAACAGAAGTGGTGATAGCAGACATTCTTGTCTTGTTCCTGATTTTAGAGGGAAAGATTTCAGCTTGTCTCCATTAAGTATGATGTTAGTCATAGGTTTGTAAGAGATGGCATTTATCATATTGGGATGAAAGCTTTCTTTTTGTTGTTGTTGTTGTTGTTGTTTGTTTGTTTGTTTTTTGAGACAGGGTCTCACTATGTGGTTCAGGACGGCCTTGAACTCACTATGTAGCCCAAGCTAGCCTCCAACTCATGGTGATCCCCCTGCCTCAGCCTCCTGATTGCTGCAATTGCAGGTGTACACCACCACACCCAGCTGAGATAAAGACTTTCTATTCCTATTTTCTTTAGGATTTTTTTCATGAATGGATGTTGAATTTTTTCAAATGCTTTTTCTGCATCTATTGAGATGATCATGTGGTTTTTTTTCCTTGCTTCTGTTTATCTTACTGAGGATTTTTTGTATCTATGTTGATTAAAGAGATTGGTCTGTAGTTCTCTTTTTTGTTAGTTCCTTTTCTGATTTTGGGCTCAGAGTAATGTTGACAGGAATGACTTTGGGAGTACTGCTTTTGATTTTATTAAAGGGTTTGAGGAGTAGTGGTGTTAGATCTTTTCTTACGTTTTTCTGGAACTTGGCAGTGAATTTATTGGGACCTAGGCTTTTCTTAGTTGGTAGTTATTTTATTAATTCTTCCATTTCATTGACAGATTAGATTATTTAGGATTTTTGCATCTTCTTGGTTTAGCTTCGGTAATTCATATAGATCTAGGAATTCATCTATTTCTTCTGAATTTTATATTATATTAGAGAAAAGTTTCTCAAAACAGTTAAAAATCATCCTCTGGATTTCAGAAAATTTGTTGTGATTTCCAATTGCATGGATTTGGGTCTTCCCTTATTTTGGTAAGATTGCCTAATGGTTTGTACATTTTATTTAATCTTTCAAAAAATCAACTCTGAAAATTCATTGATTCTTTGTATTTTTTTGTCTCAATTTCATTAATTTCTGCTCTGAGCTTTACAATTGCCTTCCCCATACTACCTCTGGGTTTGGATTATTCTTGTTTTTCTAGGACCTTGAGGTGCATCATTAGGTTATTTATTTGAGTGCACTTTGTTTTTCTGATGTGGTAATTCACTGCTATAAACTTTCATCTTAGGACTGCTTTTGTTGTGTCCCTTAGGTTCCAGTGTGTCATATTGGCATTATTGTTTGATTGTAGAAACTGTCTAATTTCTCCTGTGGCCCATTGATTATTCAAGAGGGTATTGTTTAATTTTTATGTGTTTGTCTAGTCTCTGTGGTCTCTTTTGCCATTGATTTCTAGTTTCATTGCACTATGATCCAATAATATATATGGGACATTTCATTTCTTTTTAAATTTAGTTAGCAATTTAGTTAAGCTTGCCCATACATGGTCTATTTTGAAGAAAGTCTCATATGCTGCTGAAAAGAATGTGTATTCAGTTTTTGCTGGATAACACTCTGTATATATCTATTAAGTTCACATATTTGAAGATTTTCTTCAGCTTTGGTATTTCTTTGTTGATTTTTTTGTCTAGTTGATCTATCCATTTGTGACAATGTGATATTGAAGTCCCCCATTACAGTTGTATCAGTGTTTATCTGACTTTTCATAACCATTAGTGTTTATTTTATGAAGTTGGGTATGCCAGTATTTGGTGCATATATGTTTATAATTGCTATCTCTTCCTGTTGAATCATTCCCTTAACCAAAATGTAGTGACCTTCTCTGCCTCTTCTGATCAATCTTGGCTTGAAATCCACTTTGTCTGAAATTAGGATAGCAACTTCTGCTTCTTTTCTGGATTTCTGTTCCATTGATTACTGTTTTCCCACTCCTTGACATTTTAGTCTGTGAGTTTCTTTTTGAATTAAATGTGTTTCTTTTATATTGTATATTGTTAGGTTTTGTTTCTTGATCCATTCTGCCTATTTTTGCTTTTTTATTGGGGGAAATGAGACTATTCACATTGAGAGTTTTCATGAGAGATATTACCTTATTCCTTTCATCACATTATTTTCCTGTTGGTGATTTCCTTTTTTTCCCCTTTCTTATTGCTTAGCTGCTCATCTGTCCAGGTATAGTCATTCTTTTTGACATCTTGACATTGTGGCTTCATTGTCTCTAGGACATTCTTAAGAAGTTTTTGTAACACTGATTTGGTGGTCTTAAATTTCTTGAGGTGCTCCTATTTCTTCCTCAATTTTAAAAAGGAAGCTTTGCAGGATTCATAATTTTTGTTTGGATTGGAAGACGTTATCTTTTATGGCTTGAAACACTTCACTCTAATCCTTCCTGGCCTGTAAGATTTCCCTAGAGACATCTTGTATAATTCTAACAAGTTTGCCCTTGTATGTGATTTGTTGCCTTTCTCTAATAGCTTTTAAGATGTTGTCCCTGTGATGGACTTCTGGTGTTTTGTGTATAATGTGGTGCAGAGAGGGTCTCTTTTGGTCATAACTATTTGGGGTTCTATATGCCTCTTTTATCTGTATGTTTATCTCTTTCCCAATATTTGAGAAGTTTTCTGCCATTATTTCTGTGAACAGGTTCTTTATGTCATTTGTGTTGTCTTCTGATTTTTCATTTATTTAAATTATTCTTAGATTAGTTTTATTTGAATCATCTAGCAGTTGTTAAATCCACTTTTCATGTTTTCTTGTTGTTTTTAAGATGTTTTTGAGTAGTTTGCCTTTGAAGGCCTGTTTGCCTTCTAGTTCTGAAATTCTGTCCTCATATTGATTGCTTTGGCTGCCCATATTTTCAATATAATTTTTGTTTTGTACCAGGGATCAAACTTAGGACCTTGGGGTTGTGAGGCAGGTGGCAGAACCACTGAGCTAAGTCCCCAGCCTTCAATGTAATTTTTAACTTCCTAGATTTCTGATTGAAATCTTTTCATGGACTATAATTCTAAACTGGTCATTCATGTTTTGTATCATTTTATTTAGCTTAATTACCTTGTTATTAGTGTCTTCTGAAAGCTTTCCATCTTTTTGGTTACTTTCATTATCTGTTTTGTTATAACTTCTCTAATCCCACTGAGTATCTCTTTCAGCTGTTTTCTAACCTTCCCTGTTAGACTTTTGACTAATTTGCATGAAAACACTTGGAGATTAAACCCACACTTCTAAATAACACAAGGTTCAAAGGAGAAATCTCAAGAGAAATGAAAAATGAAAGTAGTGTTAAATGCATTATATTGGTTAGGGTTCTCTAGAGGAGCAGAATAAAAATAAAATGTGTATAATTATGAAAAAGGATTTATTAGTAGGCTTACCTTATCAGATGGGGAAGAGTCAAAATGACCATCTGTATGATTAGAAGCAGAGGAATCCAAAATGGCCATCTGCACAATGGAGAACCAGAGAATGCAGTAGTAGTTGAAGATCAGAGGCCAGGAAGCTCACTGCACTGTTAACTGAAGAGTATTCAGTCTTCCAATGTAGACTTTTACTGGTGTCTTTACAGCAGACCTTGGCATCATCCATATGGTACTGACTTTGTAGACATACAGAATGCAAAATTTGGGGGTCAGAGAGGCTTCCAAACAGATTTCAGAAGAAGGCCTGGGAGGACAGACACTGTGCCCCTCAGAGGGCAGTGTGTTAAAATACGAGAGTGGAGACCCCAGGAATTGGTAGATGTCAGGAACATGGAATATCTGCTAAGGAAACCTGGAGGCTGTGAGCAGAGCCACTCCAAGAGAGGAACCATGAGGGCTGCAACCAGCAATGCCATGGGGTGGATCTGTCCAAGCCCTTCAGAGTTCACATCTAGTCACAACTTGCTTGGGGTGCTAGACATGGAACCATAGGATTTTGGTCTTGCTTTGGTCCTATTCCTTTCTATCCCCCTATTTCTCTCTATTGGAATGGGAATAGTCCCTCTGTGCCATTGTATGTTGGAAGTGTTTAACTTTCTTTCTGATTTCCACAGAGACTCACAGCTAAAAGTTTGCCTTGGGTCTCAGAGGAGACTTTGGACATGGAGTTTTAGCAGTACTGGAACTGTTAAGACTTTTGTGATTCTTAGAGATGGACTAAATGGATTTTGCATAATAAAATAGACAAGAGCATTTTTGGGACCAGGGCAGATGTTATGGTTTTAACCTAGAATTTCTCCCCAAAGACTCATGTGTTTGGAGATGGGGCTTTTGGAAATTTATTGGCTCATGGGTGCACTTTATTTATCAGTGTATGAGTTCAGAGGTGAATGTGCTATTACAAGGTAGAGGCTTATTGGAAGAGGTGAGTGAATAGGGGTGTGACCTGGAAGTGTTTACCTTGCTCCTCATTTCCTCATTTTTCTCTCTGCTTGCTGACTGCCATCAATTGAAGATCTTTTTCCCTGCCATGCTTTTCTGCCATGCTGCCTCTGTCTAAGAGCCAGCCAACCATGAAATAAATCTGTGAGCCAAAATAAGCCTCTCTTCTTTTAAGTTGTGGGTATTGAACATTTTGTCTCAGTGATAAGAAACATGAACTAAATGAAAAATAAAACTTATTAAAATCTGTGGGATGCAATAAAACCAGTGTTAATAGGGAAATTTGAAGCAAAGAAGGAATATATGAGAAGAAAAAAAATCTAAAATGAATTGTTTGAGTTTCCCTCTTAGGAAACTGGAATAAAGGAAATCAAATTAAACCCAGAATAAGAAGAAATAAGTAATTAATATACAAAAGTCTATCACTTCTCTATATACCAATAATGAACAACTGGAATTTGAAATTTAAAACAAAAATTCCTTTCATATCATATATATATATATATATATATATAGTGGAAAGTATGTGGAAAGGTACAAAACTCTAGTGCAAATACAAAAGAATTAAATAAATGAAGAGCTATTCCATTTTTATAGATAGGAAGAATCAATATTAACAAGAACTTACAATCTTTCTATCTTGATCAATGCCACATCAATCAAAATCCAAGGAAATTGTGCTGTGGAGAGTGACAAACTAATATTACAATTTTTATGGAGAAGCAGAAGAGCTAACTCAATATTGAAAAAGAACACAGTGAGAGAACTGTCACTATGAAGGTTACTATAAAATTTATTTTAATTTACTATAAAATTTACTATAGTACCAATTATTGAAAGAGTATGTTATTGGTAAAAGCATAAATAAATAGATCAACACAAAAAGAACCCAGAAAAAAGACTTGTATAAATATCTTTGAGAGAGATGCAAAGACAGAGATGCAAATACTTTTCCAAGTATTTGGAAAAATAGACTTTTCAAACAGATGGTTCTGGAACAAAGTAAAAATGAGAGGGGGGGGCTGAAAAATCTAGACATATGCCTCATATCTTTTGCAAAAATTAATTGATTATAGGCCAACATTTATACTACAAAACTTCGACAGGGTAACATCAGGGAAGATCTAAATGACCTTGAGCATGGAAGCATCTTTTTAGAAACATCAAGTCATGACATATGATTCAAATAACTGATAAACTGGACTTCATTAGAATTAAAAATCTTTGATCTGTTAAAGACAATATCAGAGCCATGAGGATACAAACCATGGGAGAAAATATTTCCAAAAGCTACTCCTGCTTAAGGGTTGTTATCCAAAATATACAAAGAGCTATTAAAACTCAACAATAAGTAAATGAACAACCTGAATAATGAGCAAAATATTTGCACAGTCACTTCATCAAAGAAGACATACAGATGGTAGTTAAAGGTATTTATCATATACCAGTAGGGGATTGCAAAGTAAATAAAACAAAATACCACTACATATCTATTCAAGTCATCAAAATTCAAATCATGAACAACACCCAATGCTGATGGGAATGTATAGCAAGAGAAGCTCTCACTCACTGATGCTTGGAATGCAAAATGGTACATTGATTTAGTAAGACATTGTGGCAGTTTCTTACAAAACTAAACATACTCTTCCCATATGATGCAACAATTAGCTTCCTTGCTCTTTCTCAAATGGAAAAAATCTTCACCCAGACATTTACAGCAGATTTATTCTTAATTACCTAAAGTTAAAAGCAACCTAGGGTTTTTGAATGAGTAAACTGTGGTACCTCCAGACAACAAAATATTATTTAGTATTAAAAAGTGGGTTATCAAGGTTTGGAAAGACTTGGAGGAAACTTAAATGAATATTATTAAGTGAAAGAAGCCAGCCTGAGAAGATTGCATACTGTATGATTCCAACTATGTGACATTCTGAAAGGTAAAACTGTGAGACAGTGAAAAATCTATGGTTGCTCCAGGTTAAGAGGAAGGAGAAATGGAAAGGCAGAGAACCCCAGATTTTATGGTACTGAAACTATTTTATATGACATTAAAATGGTGAGCTGGCCACAGTGACACACACATATAATCTCAGGGAGGCTGAAGCAGTCCCATCAGGGCAATTTAGGGAGAACCTGCCTCAAAATAAAAAATAAAAATGGTTTGGAACGTGGCTCTGTGGTAGTGTACCAATGGACTCTGCCCCTACTAAGTCCACTGCCTTAAATGGTGATTACATGTGTTTATACAGTTATCAAAACATATAAAAAAGTGCAATACCTAGATTGAATTTCCATGTAAACTATGGGTTTTAGATGATGTGTCAATATAGATTCATTGCTTACAAGAATTGTATCATTGTGGTACTGTGCTGATAGTCATAGTAGGAAAGTTCCTGTGTATGTGAAGATGGGTATATGACAACTCTGTATTTTCTGAACAATTTTGCTGTCAATCTAAAACTACTCTAAGAAATAAAAAAATTATCAATTAAAAAATTCAGTATCTTAGATTCATCCTATTTTGAGTTTATTTCCAAAATAATAATGGTTGCATGTCTTTAGTACTATTGGCATGTTATTAATAGTTCAAGTTTATACAATATGTATGTATTTATGTAAATATGTAGCTAATAAAATATATTAATAGTGTTACCAATACACCAATATTTCACAATTATGTTATTAATATATGTTATATAATATATTGTTCTCACAAATTTTTATTGTTATGGTATGTATAAATCAGCTTATTTGTATGACATATATATATCATATATATGTATTCATGTAAAACTGTCCTAAAACTCAAGATTTCAGACTTTACAGTCCTAATTAAAAGTATTTATAAAGAGACAGAGACGCAAACTGGCAAGGCAATTTCTCTTCTTGTCCTCATTACCCTGGAGCCTTTTGAGGTAGGATCGTTTTCCATATCTGTTTTTAAATGAGTAAATAAAGTCATAGCAAGGTGATTAGCAGTCTCAGAGCTACCCATGGTCTCACAAGTTCAGGTAAATTTAGACATAGGAACCTATGGGCCCCAAAGTTGACTTAGCCCGTTTGGCCAGCTGTGTAACATCGAGTGAGTTCACAGACTCCCCGATGCTCCTTGCTCATTTCTCAGGTGTGAGGTCTGCCTTATGTAATCTCCAGGCTTCTGTGCAGGGTTCATGCCTATGTGGTTAGTAGGTTAGAGAGGAGTCAATGAACAAATGTAAGAGAAAGGGACCTTTCTCATCACGTGCCCTAAAATGTGAAGTTGAAGGGAGAATTGCCCTGGCCTTGATCTTTTAGCATAAGAAAAAACTGAAGTGCCAAAAAAGGTGATCATTTGTCCAATTTTACTATAGTACTAAGAACTAGAATCAGACTTAGAATTTAGGTTTTTGTCCTCTCAGTCAAGTACTCTTTCCATGACACCAGAAGTATTAGAATTCTGGACTCTTAATCCATGAAAAACTAGGAAGACCAAGTCATGCCCATTGGCACTATGGCCTGGCATTTTCTCTCAAAGCTCCCATTGAGGGAACTTGGGCCTGGGAAGACTGGGAGTGGACATTACTTTCAGTCTGAGATAGGAAGTCTCAGCTGTGGGGAAGACCCCTAGGCCAGCAGTGAAACCTCTTGTTCTGTTCATTTCCAAAGCCAGAAGGAGATTTTTTTTTCTGTTTTCTTTTATTCTAAACATTCACACAAAAACAATGTACAAATTACTGTTCAACTAGGTCAGGGCAGAAGCAAGGTTGTTCTGCCTTGATGTTTCTTTAAACTTTCCTCAGGTGCTGAGTGGGAGGCTCAGGATCATTGCCCTGCAGGTTCAAGTATACTCAGAGACACAAAGGCATTTCCAGAAGGAATCTGCAAGTTCCGCTCAATGTATAGAACGGTGAATATGCTCTGCGAGGCAAGCTGGTTTTGCAAACACAGCAAAAGGAGTGAAGGAGCTGCTTTCAGGGTAGAATGCACCTCGAAAGGCTTGTCAGGAGGCCCTGGAGCCAGACACAGCAGGTGACACCCTCTCTAAAGAAAGGACATTTGGAGCCCTGGGGGTCCATGCATGCATAAACAGCAGCCCGTGCCAAGTGAGGAAGCAGTGCTCCCTCTCTGTAGGCGCTGCCTGAGCAACATCATTTCTTTCCAGTGAGGAGGCCAAGGTGGCCGCCTGGTCTGCAGTTTGAAGTTTAAACATTCCTTTGACCTGCATGTGTTTAGTGCCATGTGTAGGTCATCTTTTCCACCATCTTCCAAAATATTTTGTTTTCCATCTCTCCCCACTTTTCCATGTTGCTTTAAGAAAGATCCAAATCTTCCTCCCTGTTTTCCTAAGCTGTGCTTTGTTGTTGTTGCAAACCACAGCCTAAATTTAAACCAGGGCCTTGGAGAGGGAACGACTGTGGCTCTTGGTGTGGCTTCATTGTTGCCTTAGGTGCAATTAGCTTCGGCTGATCATTTCTCTTTGTGGACAGGTAAATCAAGAGTGTGTCTAAATTTCCTCTCAAAAGCATTGGCTGCAGGGCTTAGGAAATAGCTTCTAACTTGTTTTCCTTAGTACTGTTCTAATTTATTATCTTGAGTAAGCCAGATTAATCTTTCTAAACATTAACAACTTCTATCATAATACTATTTTGAGCAGAAGCCTGAAATATTTTAGTACTCCTCAACCTTTTATCTCTAAGATGAAGGACTAACCCCTGAGCTTGATCTGTGATGGCTCTTAGGTCTGGCCTCAACTCACCTGTTCAATCTTCTGGCTCAATTTTTTTTATCATTAACTACCCTGAGCTACTTGTTTCCTTTTATTATAGACAGCTGAGTTAGGTGGAACTATTATAGGCAGTCAGATAAGGTTGGGTCGAGAGGGTTGGGACAAAAGTGAAACACGCGTTACAACTGTGGCCGTCACATCTGTTGGAAGCTGGGCCTCAAGATAAAGACAAGATGACCAGACCTGCATACTTCCTCAAAGGACAAACACTGGGCCTAATGAAGTCCAGGGAGACATCAGCCACCCTGGTGGGTGACCAGAAACCTCCAGACCCATCATCTCCTAGAAAAAATCTTTGTTCTTTCCATCCACACTTGTTATGTGACTTGTTTTCCAATTGGACCACTATTACCTAAGTGACTATGGTTATAACTTTATTGGTTGATCATGGCTGTAGCCCACGTTGTACTCTTATGGGTTTTACTCCATAAAACTCCTCTGTAAAGGGGCGTCCCCAGGCTACCCACTCAGGTCCCCCTCCTGCCCCTCAGGAACTTTCCTATTAATAAATATCTTCCTATTCTTAACCTCTGTTGTTCCTAGATTCCTTCTTCTATATTTAGAGAACATGGGCTTGGCATATCAGACAGCTAACAGGTTGGGAGATATACTATTTCATATTTCATCTCTGGCATTATTTCCTGTATCACTTTCATATTCTTTCTTGCTCCTCTTGGCTTGCATCTGTCCCTTAGTACTAGGACTAAATTCCTCATTCCTGTCAAATTATCCATTGTCCTCTAATCTTTGTTCAAAGCTCAGCTGAACATCACTTTGTTTGTGAAAGCATTCCAGATACCTTTAGGCCACATCACTGTTCCCCAGCTTTGGAACTAGGAGTATATCTGTTCTCCTCCATCGATACTTCCCAGCCTGCTGGGTATCCTTTTGCCCCCTGTATAATCACTGTGACTGAACTGTGCTTTGTTACTATACCACTGGTCCATTAGAAACTTAGTAGGAAACAACTCAGCCAAAAGCTTTATTGAATTCATCATGTGGCTTTTGTTGGAGACATAGTTTGGTACATTTTGCAGCATCCTTTCCATGAAGACCCATGGGAAAAATGTCTCTCAGTCCTCAAAACCAAGAATAGCTGGATGTCTCCTGAGCTGCTGTTTTGTTTTTATCTTGTGGTCATTGTGATTCATGTGTCCTTCTTTTCATAGGCCCAGAGCCAGGATTACCACCACAAGTGGTACGGGAGACTTAATGACATGCATTTGAGGGGTAATAGCATTAAACTGTGGCTTCATATTTTTTATTTCCTGCCTTTATTTTTTTCCTTCAGTTTTCTCTCTTGTTTATTTAGTAATCTGGCAATAGTGTATATCTTTATGAAAAGGTTCAAATCTTTTTTGGAATTTATTGAAGATATATAGATAGATAGATATTATAACAAATAATTTTTTACATTATTTTCTACATTTAATTAGTACACAAATATTTTGTACTTGGCTTGATGAATTTTTACATGTAACCCCTACTTAATCAAGATATAGAACATTCCAGAACACCAGAAGTTACTACTTCCTTTCATTACAAATCTGTCTTGTCACTTTCTTTTGCCTCTGAGACACAATACCTCACACTCACAACTTAAAGGAGGAGAGATTTGGGCTCATAGTTTCAGAAGTTTCAGTCCATTTTCAGCTGACTCCAAGGCTAAAGCAGCATGGTAGAAGGGTGTGGGCAGAGGAAGGCTGCTCACACCATGGCTTGCAGGTAACAGAAGAGAACAGGGTTGCTGAGGAGGGAGGTGCACTCCTCCTGGTTCCGCTGTCAGCCACCGGTCTTCTCCACTCAGGCCCCACCTCCTCATGTCACATGCAGCTCTGATCCAATCACCTTCCAAAAGCTCCCTCCCTGAGTGCTTGAGAGTTTGGGCGTCATTCTTGATCTAAACCATAACATAATGTATCCTCTTATGTCTCTCTGTGTGTTTTGGCTACCCGCTTACTCTAAGTAAGTATTGTCTGAGGATAAGACTGTATACAAGTATCCTGCACAAAGCCTATATGGCACAATAGGGAAGGTGGAAATAGGTACAGGTTGAAGGAAAGGGCATGCTCCAGATGAGGAAGGACTCCAAGGCCCAGTGCTGAGCCACAGCACTGTTAGCCCTGAGGCAGAGATCAAAGACTGCTCTGTGTGTCCCTGGAAGACACCAAATACATTTTTCATTAACTGAAGAAGACTTCTGTCTATTACAGCCTCCACTTGAGCAGTCAAAAGCAGTTTTCCTAATTCTGGAAATCAGGATGGGAAAAATCCCCATCATATTACTGGAAAAAATTTCCTTGAAGGGCATATCTCTTCTAAACACACAGACTAGGGACCCCTCTGAGCACCTGCCAGCTAGGGTTAAAAAGCTCTGCCACAGGTGCACACCTTCTCACTCAAGGACTCTTTGACCTCCTAGGGAAGACACTCTTTATAATCATCCAAAGCATGAGGACTGGGTAAAGGGTGTTGAGCTGGGAGGCCTAGGCCTCACCAGCTCAATCTTTTCTAACTTTAATGACTTGGCAAATACAAATTTATAGAGGGGAATGAGAAGACTTATTTTCTTTTTGTGCCTAAAGACTAGTTATTGCTGAACACCAAGAGGAGAATAGTCTTGATTGAGAATTTATTTTAGAATGAATGTTTGCGCAGCATGTGAGAAAAAAATCACAAACAAAACAAGCACATATTAGTAGCAATAATAGAAACGAACAATACACGTTTTTTAAGAATGATTTGCACTTTCACTCTGCGCCATCTGGTAAAGAATCTTGTCCCAGGGCAAAGATTGGAGGGCAAAGAGTTTGAAAAAAAGTCATTGTAATGGAAAACTAGGCCAAACAGAAGGAAGAAATGGCAGCAGATCAGTGAGCTTGGTGTCTTGAGTGGAGAGTCTGCTGTCACTTCTATCTGAGAATCCTACTAATATCTTGAACCTTCCATGTACATAATGGTAGAGTGAATGGTTGTACATTTATCTCATGGTCCATTTTCACTTAAAAACAGAAAATTCTCTGGTTTTACTCCTATATTTTTTCTCTGAAACTATGATGACCACATGATTAACAAATATTATAGTTTGATGAGTTTCTTTTTCCCTATGGAATGTCACTAAGGAAGAAAGTGCTATTTAGTAGCTAATTCTGCAGCTCTTGAGCTGGTAGAATAACAATATTTTTTCTTTTTTGGTAATCTTTGGATTTCTTTTTACTAAAAACAGACCTTTTATTGGTAGAGGGTTAGAGTAAAGGAGAACTCTTGTAGCAAGTTTCTTGAAAGGAGACAAAAAGGCTCCAATTTATAAGTTTTAGCTCTGATGAAATACAGCTCAATCTTTGCAAAAGGAATTGTATATTTTCATTAAAAATATATTTATTAGCTGAAGACAAAATTCAGAACTCTGGCTCCAATACACAGTTTGTCAAATAAAATGATTAATTTTTAACATTAATGTATCTTGTATTTCTAGTTTGAATTATTAATCTGCTTTAAAAAGTAAGGCAAAAAAAAAAAAGAAAAAGTAAGACAGTAGATGAGAAAAAGTAATAATACTAACTTTGAATATTAAAGTGTTTTTGAGTTATTAGTTATTTACTGGAAAACATTCCCTTTCAGAAAGTTCTAAACACCCATGGTAAATTTTTTTTGTTAGTCTGCTTAAATTTCATACCTAAAAATTCTATGTCTTTGAAGTTGCAAATTTTGAGTGATACCCTTGGGGAGAACAAAAAAAAGGTGTCAAAATATATTGATTCCCATGATACAACAAGAATAAAATTAGACTCCTTCATATGTTTTATTTATTTAATACAATACAAATCTGAGAATTAAGTAGTATTTTCTCATTTAGTGTATGGATACACTGTATACATAAACATCCATCTATGCCAGATGCCATGAACTGAATTTGTGCCTTCTGGATCCTGCTGCTGTTCAATCCAAGAACCCTGTGTGACAGTGTTTAGAGGCAGAACAGTGAGGGAAATGATTACCCAGCCTAGGCTGTCCTTTTATAAGGGGCTCCAGAGAGCTACTGTAACCCCTCTGTCATGTGAGGACACAGTGAAACCAATGCCACCTATTATGGTTTGGATCTAAAAGAGCCCCATAAAATCACATGTGTTTGGGAGGTAATTGGATCATGGGGTGCTGCATTCATCCACTGATAAGTTCAGTAGCTCACATGCAGTTAGGAGGTGGCACATGGCCAGAGGGATGGGCCACTGGGATTGTAACTGGGAAGGGATGTTTCTGTCCTTGGCTCCTTCCTCTCTCTGCTTCCCGGCTGCCATGGGGTGAGCAGCTGCTCCACGGGGCCCTTACGTCATGCCATTTCTGCCTGGAAGCCAGCAGCCTTGGAATGAACCACCCAGAACCATGAGCCAAAACAAATCTTTCCTCTTTTAAGTTGGAGGTTTTGGGTATTTTGTCCAGGAGATGGGAAAGTGACTAAAACATCGTCTATCACCAGGAAGTAGTCCCTTGCCAGTTACTGTGTCTTTTGGCTCCTTGACCTCGAACTTCTCATTCTTCAGAAATGTGAGGGGTAAATTTCTGTTGTTTAAAAGTGACATAGTTCAGGATATTTCATTACAGCAGCTTGAACAAACTAAGGTAAATACAATAAATATGTATTAATGAACAATAAAGATCCTGCCTTTATGGACACTGAGAAGATAAACTATGAACAAGTTAATTAGCAAAATATACATATTCTTAATTAAACAAAACTCATCTGACTAGATATTAGCACCCTTTCTAACTCAACTCCCCTTACTGGGGAACCAAGAATGGCAAAAACAAACGCCTCTTTTGAGGTCCTGGAGCCCTTTTCCTGTCATTTGTGGTCTCTTTCACTAGGAAGTAGAAAGAGTATATTCTCCTTGACAACAGTTGCTTAGAGTTCAGATTTTAAAGTAAAACATCTGTGGTTATGTAATCTTAGCTATTTCTGTTTCTAATTGCTAGAGCTCAGGTCTTTGTGTTCTGGAACTTCAGGAAGTGTAATTCATTGCCAGTGACCGACTGCACTGCCTGTTGACACCTTGGAGTGGCTTCTCTCTTGGGAAGTCTGTGGAGGGTAAACTTTTACCTGCCACCCTACAGTGAGTGGGTAGAACACAACTACTGGTGTTAGTAAAACGTATCTTCTAGTGTGTTAGGACATCAAGAAATACTTTCTTTGACCTTTTCTTTTTATTCAAGCCCAACCATTCACATACCAAGTGCTTATGGCCTAATACAAGGGACTTTTGTGCCTCTTTCCTTGTTTATGGTTGAAGTCTATAATGTGTTCAGTTAATTTCCATCTTTGTGCCATACTTCCTATTTTGTTTCTATTTATTACTAGCTCTACCTCCTTCAGCTTCATATTTCCATTCAATTTTCTGGTTTTCAATTTCATCCCATTTTCAGAGATATCTACCTCCTGTTTCTGTTTTTGCAGTTCCTGCAAACTAGCCTGTGTTATCCTGATCCCAAGACTTCTCAGAAACAAACCTTTTGACCACTCTGATCAACACTAAGCTTATTTCTCCATCAGGAAAAAGTAATCAAAATCTTTGTTTGCAGTATTTCCCAAAGTGCGTTTTTCTGTACTATTAACACTGAGCCATGAGATAATTCACAGACAAATACTTTCTAAAATATATTATAATGATCTGGTGAGTTGTAGTTCCTCTTGGCAATATTCAATGCACATTTACCAAAGTAAAGTTCCACAGAATTCTTGGAGAAAATTTTTTAAAATTATTAGTGTATTTCACATAAGTTTTCCAAATTCATTTGACTATGAATCTTATTTTTAAATTCTTATAATGAAGCTGCATATAATTAGAATTCTAAGAATCACTCTTTAGAAAATGCTTCAAGGTAAAACTTTGTCATATAATAGTCCCCTTTGTACACAGTTCTGCTTTCCTAAGTTTCAGTTACCTACAGTAAACCAGGTCCAAAAATATTAAATAAAAAACCTAGGCATAAGAAATTTATAAGATTTAAGTAATTTTTATTACAGTATATTGTTATACTTGTTCTATTATAACTATGGTGATTAATTTCTTACTATATCTACATTATAAGTTAAACTTTCACATAAGTATGTTGTGTAAAGGAAAACACAGAATATATATGGTTCAGTACTATTCACAGGTCAGATTTTCACTGAGGGTCGTGGAATGTATCTCTTGCAGATACTGTAGAGGGAACTTCTATACTACTAAACATATTAAGTGTCCCCTCTTCATGCAAAAGTTTGGTGATTTTTATTTAGATGTGAGTTACCTCTGTGGTTCATTCAGCAATTTAAATTTTACACAAATAATATTTAAGTAGCAGAGAAACCAAGGATTAAGATTTTAAATGTTTATAAAATTACCATTTGGTTTGTGCATTTCAGGATCTCACTTGTGGGGTAAGTCAGGTTTTTAGAGCTACAAGATGCCTTCTCTTTATCTTGTTCTTTTCAAATAAATTCTAAACTCGCACTTTTCAAATTTAATGTTCATATTGGGCGTAGGAGAGAATCTGACCTTCATTCTGGACTTCCTGCCTAATAACAAAACAAATATTCTAGAGCTTAGATTGTACAACAATATTGTTAAAGAGAAGCTTATGGATATTGGAAATTAATATAATCTAAGCTCTTATGCCTTCTATGACTATGGAAATAAAAGGTTGAAGGTAAGAGAGGAATTGAGCAATACTTAAGGCATATCATTCATTCTAATTAAAATAATCCTGTGATAGATAATTCAAACTGGATACAGATTTAGAAGAATAAAACAAACAAATGAATTAGCAAATAAATGTGTCGATACTTGTTGGAACCAGCTTTCTCACCATAGAACTATATAAGGGTAATGGTAATGAAGGACCTTAATGTAGTGACTGGAATTGAAAGTGCTGATTTAATCTCATAATTTCAAAATGTGGATACATACACATATATATATGTGGGCATGAATTTATGAACACACATTATGTGATGTGTAATTATAGTTTAGTGACTATATGTCTGTATATGTGCATATATTTCCAAAGTCTTTCTTCTGAAAGGATCAGGAGCCAAAGACATTCCAGTTGGGAACACTTAATCCCCAGATCTTGGTCTCTAAGACTATTAATGCTAAAATGACTCAAGTTTTTGGCTGATTCCAGGATTAGGGCAAGGTGGGTGTAGGATGAGTCTAGGACATTCTTATTATTCCAGAAAGTAAGAGAGAGATTTTAAAAATAGAATGGTATACCAAAAGAACAGGGAGCTATGTGACTAGGCTTCTTAAATCTGGAGTAATTTGATCATTATTTAGTACTGTAATAAATAATAAATTATAAACCATTGAATTGAAATTTATGAGTCCATAGCAATTATAAATAGACAAATAAGAAAGAAAGGAAGAAAGAAAGAAAGAAAGAAAGAAAGAAGGAAAGCAGGAAAGAAAGAAAGAAAGAAAAGAAAAGAAAAGAAAAGAAAAGGAAAGACAGGTCCTGCTTCTGGTAGGTTTCTGAAAGCCAACTGGTAAATATGGAAAATATGCTAGAGTTGGTTAGCATTTTGCAACTATTAATTATGGCTACATTTCGATGAAGGGCTGGATAGTTGAATCATCTCAAAGCATCTTCACAGAAATTGCTCATGAATTTCAGGAGAAAAAGGTGATGATTATATACCAGAGGAATCAGGTGACACTTCATTCAAAATTAGTATCACCCAAGAGAGGCAGAGGGCAGTTGTGTCTGTCCAGATATGTCAACTAAGTATTTGTCTAGGTTATCAGAGCTAACATGAATGTGATCATGAAAAAGCACCAGATACCTCCAGAAAGAAACACTCTTTTGTTTTAAAAGGGAGGGGGTGGTTGTATTCTTCAAGAATGTCAGGATCATGAAGGACAAAAAGAAGTTTGGAGGGCAGGGATTTAGCTCACTTGCACCGCGCCTGCCTTGCAAGTGCAAGGTCCTGAGTTCAATCCTGGTAACAAAAAAAGAAGTTTGGAATATTCCAGATTAAGAGAGATGACAAAGGCATTCCCATTTAGTGAAATACATGAATCTAGAGCAGCTTGTATATTCGAGAAAGGAGTAGGTGCTCTGAAGGTATTATTAGGCCAATTGAAAAATTAAAGTACAGATGGAAGATCAGATCTACCTTAAATTTATTAGATCTGTCAATACTAATTTAACTAAGAGTGATAACTATTGTTATCCTTAATGAAAACCACACTAAATATTTAGAAGCAAATAGTATACAAAACATAATTAAAAAGAATGGACCAGGAAAACTTACTTACTCCTTTTCTCTCTGTCTCTCATGGAGACAAATGGAACACGATGCTAATAATAGATGAATCTAGATTAAGGGATATATGGGTCTTTTTTGTACTATTCTTATTTTTACAACTATTTTCTGTGTTTGCAACTTAAAATATTTAGAGTTTTTGTAATCATAATGACTATAAATATGTATTTATGGGTACATGTATAGATACTCTGTACACTTAAGATTTCAGAAGGCAAGGTAACCTTAGTATAAGTGGGACTTGATAAACCTTGTGAGAGTTAGAGAAAAATTTCAAATTTCATAATTTCAGGACCCATGCTTAAGTCAAGAGAGAGACCTGTTTCTCCTAACATATCACATCTAGTTAGGCAACTTACTGACAGGCAAGAAGAAAAAGATGTGATGTCGTAATTCCTGAATGTGGGTTGACCATGGGCAGGGAAGGATGTTTCCACCTATGAAATTTTTTAATTAACTTGGTCTAATCCAGGTATTGGAAATTTATCTTAGATTCCAATGAAAAGGGACACATTATAAAGTAGGTTAATCAAGGATGCACTTTTTTAGGAATTAGAATTCACAATTTTGTAGGAACAAAGCCTTTCCCCATTTCAACTGGAAGCAGATCGGCGTGGGCAGCCGTCCATCTCCCAGTCAGTACTGGTCTTTGAGAGAGGCTGCACCAGTGTTCGAGCTTCCCATGGCTGCCGGCAGGTAGTAGAGAGTGGGGGAACCACACAGCAGTGGCGCTGTTGCCCATGGGGAAAGTGTAAACTAACCCGGGCTGTACCTGGCCACGCAAGCATTCCTGTCATTCTCTGGGGAGCCAGAGAGCAATGCCAATACCATGGTTGTTTTTTCTCACATAATCCGAGTGGTAGCTTCTCCTCCTTCTACCCCTGAGCCCAAGTAGCTGTGGCCTTGGAAGGCAAGGTTCCAAAAGCAGTCAAAAGGCCAACTTCTTGCTAAACCTCATGTCAAATGAAGCAAGGCTCAAATAGGATTTTTCTGGATTCAGAGTCATTTGTTCTCAGTATTCTCCACTCAGAAGCATAAGAAAGCTATGTACAGGGAAATGCCAAGAAAAGTCTTTCTGAATGGCAGCCTCACTGAAATTGGGAGAAGAATCTATTCTTTTTCTTCCAACACCACTCATTCCTCACAGATGCTGATACAAATAGAATACACCTGTGCTCACGAAACATGTCCTGACACTTGTCCTCAAAATAGACGAAGATTGTAGCACAGCAATGGGCATCTTTCTGGGTGCCATCTCAGAAAAGAACAAGCTGCAAGGCCTTACACTTTTGCCTGAGGAGCTGCTTCCCCTCTCCACGCACATAATATTGTGCATATGTTGTGCTGAGAAGAAATAGTCTCTAACAAACTTCACAAGAATTAATAGATCTCAGAACTTTTAAGTTTGACTAAGTCTATTTATGCATTCCCCAGGCCATTGCTGGCTCTGAACTAAATGGGAAGATACAGACATCCGTAATGTACTGAGGACACCTGCTTTAAATATTACAGGCAGAACTAGGGACCATAATCCTGAACATTCTAATGAAAGACACCTGGAGATGACTGTGGGGATTCAGGAAGGTGTGGTCGGACATCTTTGGAGACCTGAGAGGTGGCATTGTATAGAACACCATCAGCCAGAGGCAGGGAGAGGTGAAGTGATGCTGACAGGCTCCCAGGGTGAGCATATTGTGACTCATAGTGCCTAGGGATTGGTGTCCAGCAAGGTGAATCAGTGTGGTCACACCTCTGAATCCCACGACTGAAATTAAGAAGGGAATTTTTGAATAAAGCAGGAAGGAATGAGTTAGGATAAAATAGCTGCTAGATTCACTAAAATATCTGAGATACTCTCAAACTTGTGAGGTTTGTTTCTTAACTACCTCTTGGGGATTATCATCCATTCACTCTCTCCCCAGGAAACTGCTGACCATCCTCTGTATTTTGGGCACTGTACTGGTTATGTACAAGAATGTAAGCAGAATGTCTGCCTGCAGCAGACATTTCCTCGGTGAGAAAACCCACTAATGGACCTGGAGGAGCACTATGCTGAGTCAGTGGTAGGGATTTGTGCTCAGCAGCTTCAAGGGAGGGCCTGTGGCACATTGATGTTCTGGAAAAACATCATGGAGGAGGAAACCCGTCAATGAGCAGGACATCACATAAATCTGGTCTAGAGGTACTGAATAGCACAATAAAGGCCAGGACTGAAAAAGCATGGATGCTATTTGATGTTGATGTCAAGGATGTCAGATTATTGGCCTAAATTTGAAAGAGACCAAAGCATGGCAGTCCCTATGGATCACAGGAAGAAGTCTTCTAGAGTCATGCTAAGAAAGTGTAGATTCAGCCAGGGACATAAGCTCAAGCAGAGACTCATCTGCCCGGCCCCTTTAGATGAGGCATGAAGGATATATCTCAGGAGAACAGGACTACAAGTGGCAATGATCTGAACCAGAAAATTAGAAGTAGAAATGGAGTGGAGGGCAGAAATGGCTACAAGTGTTAATAATCAATCAGTATGAGGAACTAAGACACATTGGTGAGGGGAAAATAAAACCAATTCCACTTCTGCCTTTGTTACGTAAATTAGAGTGTATACAATACCAGTTTGTAATATGGGAACAGAAAAATCTAAACATCTCATCTGCCTTTCAGATCTCAAAATAAGTCAAGCTCCTTACTGTCTCAGGGCCTTTGGACATTCTATTTTCTCTCTCTTGACTAAGAAACTGTTTTTCATCTTCTGCTGACTGTTTTCTCACCCTTCAGGTCTACATTAAAAGTTGACCTACTCAGAATGGTTTTCTACAACTATGCTAGCTTAGTGAGTACACCCTCTTATTATTCTTTCCCTTCACCCTGTCTGTATCTTTCAAAACATGTAGGACCATTTCTAATTATCCTATTGTTTATTGATGTATTGGCAACACCATTTTTTTTTGTCTCCTAATATATTCCCAGTAGTCCTTCAGGTAATAATTGTTTGAACCCAGCTGCCAGCTATGTGGTGTGGTGAGCTCCTTTGACCCAGAATGTGTTTCGAGTGGAGCCACGACCAAGACTCCAGTCAGCTATGCCATATGTGACCACTGATGCCTGCTAACACTAAAGTGAGAAGGCACATGCCAGGTATGGTGAAATTAACTCCCCGTAGCTCAGAATGTGACTTTATTTGGTAACAGAGTCTGGTACATCCACAAATGTAGTCAAGTTAAATGAAAACAACAGGGTAAGTCCTAATCAAATATCACTGATATCCTCATCAAAGGGACATTTGGGCTCAGAGACAGACATTGAAAAAGTGAGAGTTAGATACGGGGAGAAGACTGCTCTCTAGAAGCCAAGGACTGCCTGAGGTGATCAGAAGCTAGGAGAGCCCTGGAGCAGCCCCCTCTTCACAGCCTTCAGAAAAAATAGTGATTTTGAGACAATGTCTCCAATTCTAAGCCAATCGGTTTGTAGGACTTAGTTGTAGCAGCCCTAGGAAATCCAGACAGCACCCTTCAGAGGCAGGCGGTGGTTCTGGGATTACGTGAACCCATGACACTCAAGTCTAGAGGTTAATTTTACCCTATTTTTTACCCACAAGCTGTGGAAGCTTAGGAATGCTCTTTTACTCTAAACCTGGCTGTATCTCCATACTGCAAGAGTCTACATTATGAACAATGGATGCTAAGATGCTGTCTGTGGGGAGATGTCATCAGCTGAATCGGTAACCCTTAAAAATCTAAGCAGAAATAATTAGTTTGTCACTGTTCAGACCCAGAGCAATGAAATTATATGGAGCAGAATGGAATAATTAGGCTAAGAATAGTGACTGCTTTTATACTAAATATAGGTAAAAGAATACCTACTGAGAATTTCTAATAAGTATGTTCTCTGCATATGATTTCAAGATTTAAACACCTAAGTCACACTTTCTGCTACAAAAAGGGAACTTATCATGATTCTTACCATTTTGTTTTAAAACTTGTCTCCATTTCTTCTCTCTTGTTAACAATTAGTCTTTTAACTGGTACACCCACAGCATATTAAAATATACTCAAAGCCCAATCATGTACTAAAAGACATTCGCTCACCACCTCCGCTCTTGTTCCTGCACACTTTCTTCCAACTGGTTATGTACATAGTTCTAAATATACTTCTAATATTTTGTAAAAGGCAAAAAAATAGTAAAATTTAAACTGTCAGTCCACTTTCAAATCTGCTAATAAACAAGTTTTAAAACAGTATCTGGAAACCCCACTAATATTACTTCCTTCTAGTATTTAAATTTGCGATTTCAGATACAAAAAGAAAGCAATACATTTAATAAGTAAAATTAAATTATTTTGGTCCAGAATTATGGTGGTATTTTAATATCTATATAATAGAATAAATTTTGTTTGGAGGGTACTTCTAAATATCCTTGTGAAACATATGCCTTGCAGTTTCCAAAGTCAGTGAAACCTCTAATACTTACCTGAAAAATTAACTCTTCAAAGGCATTAACTTGAACTGCAGGTTTTGAACATAGATTGCTTTGGCATATGCTGGTATTTTTAAAGAAGGAATTTAGTCAGTAGGGATGGTAGGTTATCCTACACTCACCTTCACATCCTCTAATTAATTCTTCCGCAGTTCCATTCAGTTATTCATCATTTCCCCGGTTCGCAGGCAATCCTGGTTGGAGTGATTCAGTCAGTTTTTGTTTCCGTCATTTAAGAGTAGGCTCCTTACTTAAAATGGCACAATTGGAAAGAAGGAAAAGGCACACTGACATGCTAGGAGGCAAGGTTCTCTCTCATACAAAACTGTGCTGCTCTATTTGCTTCTTATATCCATTTGAGCTCACTGAATAAACCAACATCAGGACAAAGATAAAAAAGTGACGGACAAAACATTGGCAGACACAAAACTAGAAAGACATACGTCCTTGTGAACCACAGTGAATTGCCCTACTTCTTATTTCTTTTAATTTAACATAACAAATTTCTCTATTTTTTTATTACTGTTAAATTATTTTATTGGTACATTGTAGGTATACAACATAATTACATTTCTCACTGGGAATTGTACCTTTACATAATGCATCTTGGTTCTTATTTTTTCCCCAT
>NW_004624736.1:17988102-17999170 GCF_000247695.1 Heterocephalus glaber | reverse complement strand
TGTTCCATCTCATTTCCCTTTGGGGTTGCTGTAGGTGATCTGGAAGTCTGGTTTTGAGACTTATTTACATGTTTTCTCATTTCGACTGGGGTGGGGGGTTGTTAGCACCTGCATGGATTACCTCCTCTGAGCTGGTAGATTGGACAGGGGCCAGGAGCAGTGGTAGGGATGGTGACCCTAAAACCCTTTCTTGTGGGCTGGGAGCAGTGGGAGAGATGGTTTCCTGGAAGCCCCTTCCTCTGGACCAGGAGCAGTGGGACGGTGGCTCAGAAGCCCCTACCTCTGGTCTGGGAGCAGCGGGACTCAGTACCTTGGTCTGGTGGTCTGGTATCCTCTGCATCTTTGTAGTGTGGAACCAGGTGGCTGCCTGTCTGCAGTGGGGTGATTTGGCATCTTCTGGGCGACTCAGGACCTCGGTAGGGCATGGGCAGACCTGCCTGTCTGCAGCCCAAATTTCTCTATTTTTAAAGACAGGTTTTGTGCATGAATGCCTCCTAAGTGATAGGCCAGCTTTGCTGAGGAATAACCGATCGGGCCATGTATGGGTTAGAGCATGAGCTGAACCAGGTAATTCATAGGACAAGTGGGAACTCCCACTCCTGCTTCCATGCAGCCTCACAAGCTCTGCTCTCCAGCACCGCTCCATAGGATGTCAAAGGGAGCTGACCTAATCTCAATGCTTCTTCTAGGAAGTATAAATATGACTGTCACTCATGTGTGCTTCTCTTTTTTGGTACCAGGGATTGAACTTGGAACCTTGCTCTTGTGCTGCAGGCACTGGAACCACTGATTTAAACCCCAGGCCCCATGTGTGCTTCTTATTAGACATACATTCCTCTAATACATTTACTAGGGCTAATCCCAATAAATCTTCCATAAAATATGCATAATTAACTGAATTTTACACATGAGGCAACTGAAACGAAGAAAGAGACTAAGAAATTGTCCCTGGGCCATACAATTTAAAGATGATGGAGCATAAGAAAAAGTCTCAAAAATACCACATATTCTTTATCCAGTCTCCAGTTGATGGGCAATTGGGCTGCTTCCAAGCGTTAGCTATTGCAAATTGTGCTGCTATGAACATGGGTGCACAGATACCACTGTGGTATGATTCTTTTAATTCTTTGGGGAAGATACCCAGCAGGGGAATAGCTGGGTCAAATGGGACTTCCAGTCCTAGTTCTTTGAGGTATTTTCATACTGATTTCCACAGTGGTTTCACCAGTCTACACTCCCACCAGCAGTGGAGCAGGGTTCCTCTTTCCCCACAGCCCCACCAGCATTTGTTATTGGTTGATTTCATGATAGCAGCCATTCTTTTTGGGGTAAAGTGGAATCTTAGCCTTGTTTTCATTTGCATCTCTCGAATGAACAGTGATGTTGAACATTTTTTCATATGTTTATTTGCCATTTCTATTTCTTTATCTGAAATGTGTCTGTTCATTTCAGATGCCCATTTTTGGATTGGGTCTTTAAATTTGGGAGGTCTGATTTTTTTAAGTTCTTTATGGATTCTAGATAGTAGACCTTTGTTGGAAGAACAGCAGGTGAAAATTTTATAAAATGGAATACTACTCATCCATAAAAAATGGGAAATTAGAGACATTTATAGCTAAATGGATACACATTGAGGTGATACTCTTAAGTGAAATAAATAGGACACACATGTGTAATTACCAAATAGTTTCTCTAATGTGAGAAATTGAAAGTATAAATACAGACTAAAGAGTATAATAGATAATGTGAAATATGAAGAAAAGGGGCAAAGGGGAAGGGGAAGTGGGAGGGGAAGGGGAAAGGAAAGAAGGGAATGGAATTAATATAAGAAAATGAAAAAATGGAAGCAAATTCTTTGTAAATAGGGAGAGATGGAGGGGTTAAAGGGAGGGCAGGGGAATGGGGAAAAAATAAGAATCAAGAGGGATTATGTAAAGGTGCAAATTTCCAATGATGAATGTCATAATATTGTATACCCAAAATGTACCAATAAAATTAATTGAAAAATAAACCCAAGCAATTTATCTAAAAAAAAAAATAGTCTCAAAGGTATTTGTGTATTCAAATATCCTGTTTCTAAAATAAGTATTTCTATGGCAAAAGGAAAAGCTAGAGGTCAGTAATTACTCATATTAATAATGATTCTGTCCCACAGAAATTTTAGTAAATAATTATTTGTGGAATTGTGTGGATATATGTGTAACCTAAGATCAGTGAGGAAAAAAATAACTTCTCTTTGAAGTTACATCAACATTTTCTCAACACACTTCTTTTCCTGTTAACATGAGCACCATCATTAACATGGACTTTTTTACACGTTCATACTATTTTATCTTGGTAAAAAACATATAATATCTACCCTCTTAACATAATTTAAGTGTACAATATAGTATTATTAACCATAGGCACTCTGTCATAGAGTAGATCTTAAGAAATTTTTCATCTTGCATAATGGAAAGTTTATACCCATTGAATAGCAACTCCCCATTTCTTCCTCCCTCTTTTCTGCTTCTAAGACTTTACTGCAGATATATTAATAAAATCACAGTATGTTTGTGTGATGGCTTATTTCACTAGTACAGTGCCCTCCTTTCTCCTTGAGCTACTGATGTTAATTATTTTGGCTAAATAACTAGAAGCATGATCAATGAATCAAATGGTATTTCTATTTTTTATTTTTTGAAGAATCTTGGTAAAAACCACATAATAGCTCCAAAATGACTGTCCCATTCAACACATCCACCAATAGTTCACAAAAGCTCCAATAGTTCAACCCCCTTGCTAACTCTTATTATTTTCTGGTTTTGTTCTTTTTTATGTTGAGTGAGATGACATCGTGATTTCCATATGCATTTTCTTGATGTTTGTTAATTTTGTGTGTATATTTATTTCCTGATAACTCTCTGTGTCTTCTTTAGAGACATGTCTATTCAAGTCATTTGTCCATTTTAAAAAGTTTTTAACTATTGATTTGTAGGAGTTCCTTATATATTTAGGATATTACCTCCTTGATAAATGTATAGTTGGTAAATATTTTCTTTCTTGCATAAATAATCTTTTCACTTCTTCATTGTGCCCTTTTTCCATTGTGTCCTTTTTATATACAGAAATTTAAAAAAATTTGGTGTAATCTCATTTGTTTCTTTTCATTTTTGTTAGCTATGCTTTTGGTGTCATGTCCAAGAAATCATTGGTAAGACGAATTGTCATGATTCTTTTCCTAGATGTTTTCTTCTAAGAATTTTATATTTTTAGGCCTGTGTTTAAGTTTTTAATGGATTTTGAGTTGATTTTTGCGCATAATGTAAGATAAGGGTCCAGTTTCATTCTTTTGCACTTGGATATTTAATTTTCCCAGCACTATTTATTGAAGAGAGGATTTCTTATTCATTCTGTCTCCTTGGCACCCTTTTGAAGATCAGCTGACTGTATAGAAAGGGATTTATTTGTGGACTCTACTCTGTTCTCTTGGCCTACACATCTGACCTTTTACAATTCTATAGTGTTTTGGTTTCTGTTTGTATTGTATTTCAAAATCAGGAAGTGTGAGGCATCCAGCTTTGTTTTTCTTCCTCAAGATTGTTTTGTTGATCCAGGCCCTTGGTGGGTTTTCAGCATATTAAAATTGTTTGTTTTTTATATTTCTTTGAAAACAGCCATGAAATTGTGATAGGGATTGCATTTAACCTGTGGATTGCTTTGAGCAGTATGAACTTTTTATAAAAAAAAATCTTGCAATTCATGAGCATATAATTCTTTTTACTTATTTGTGTCTTCTATCATTTATTTCAGCAATATTTTGTGATTTCTGATATACAAATGTTTGCCTCCTTAGATAAGCTTATTCCTAAGTATTTTAGTCTTTTTAATGCTACTGTAAATAGGATTATTTCCTTAAATTCCCTTTTCAATTGTTTTTGTTAGTATATAGAGGTACAACTGATATGTACACATAGTGTGCACCTACTGAATTTATTTATAGGTTCCAGCATGTTTTATGGTGTGTGGAATCTTTAGGGTTTCTTACATATAAGATCATGTCATTGATGCATAGATATAATTTTACTTCTTCTTTTCCAATTTGAATGCCTTCTTTTCTTTTCCTTACCTAATTTTTCTCTCCAGGACTTTCAGTACTCGTGCAGTGTAAGTGGTGAGAGTGTGTACCTATTCCTACTGCTAGAAAAAAACAATCTAGTTTTCATCACTGAGTATTATATTAGTTGTGGGATTTTCATATATGGTCTTTATTGTGTTGAAGTAATTTCTTCTATTCCTACTCTGTTGAGTGATTTGATCATAAAAGTGTATTGAATTGTGTTAAATCTTGTCTATTAATATTCAGATATGAATGTAATTTTGTTATTTGTTCTCTTTATGTAGTATATTAATTAGATTAATTGAATATTGTAAGTTGAACTATTGTTGCATCTCAGAGATAAGCTGTGCCTTTTATATGATCTTTTTAATGCGCTATTGAATTTGGTTTGCTAGCATTTTATTGAGAATTTTTATATCTATATTCATCAGAGATATTGGCTTGCAATTTTATTTTCTTGTAGTGCCCTTTTCAGGTTTTGACTTTAGAATAATGCTCATCTCATAAAATGAATTTGGAAGTGTTCCTTCCTCTTCACATTTTTGGAAGTTTGAAAAAGATTGTAATAGTTCTTCATATGTTTCATAGAATTTACCAATAAAGCCATCTAGTTCTGGGCTTTTCTTTGTTGGAAGATTTTGTCTGATGATTCAATTTCCTTATTAGTTATAGGTCTCTTCAGGTTTCCAATTTTTCTTTATGCTGTTTTGGTAGCTTTTGTTTCTAGAAATTTACTCATTTGTTCTAGGTTTTCCAATTGTCATATAATTTTTCATAGTAACTTCTGATAACTCCCCTTATTTCTATGGCTTCAGTCATAATGTGACTTTATTCATTTCTGACCATGTTTATTTCTACCTTTTACCCATTTAAATCTGGCTAAATGTTTGCTAAATTTGTCATTATTTTCAAAAAATAGCTAATTTTTTAAATTCCTTTAAATTGTTCTTCATTTCTCTATTTTAATTATAGATAGATAGATAGATATTCTAATCTTTATTTTCTTTCTTCTGGTAATTTTGGGCTTTGCCCTTTTTCAAGTTCCTTGAGGTATAGAGTAGCTTGTTTATTTGAGACATTCTTCTCCCCATTCCCCCTCCTGCCCCCGCCCTCCTCCTCCTCTTCTTTTTCTCCTCCTTCTCCTCCTCATCCTCCTCCTACTTCACCTTTTTCCTCCTCTTGTTTTTACCTTTCTTTTCCTTCTCCTTCCTTTTCCCTCCTCCTCCTCTTCCTCCATCTTCCTGTTCTTCTCTTTCTTCTTCATTACACTCATAGCTCAGACCTTTCTTCTTTTTAATATAGGTGTTTATAACCATGAGCTTCCATATTAATTCTGCCTTTGCTCCATCCCACAAGTTTGAGTTTATTAGTTTTCATTTAATTTTGTTTATCTCAATCTATTTTCTCATTTCCTTTTTATTCCATCTTTGATTCATTGGTTATTCACAGTGTATCATTTAATTTAAACATATTTGTAAATTTTTTGTTTTCTTTCTGCTATTGCTTTCTTGTTTCATTCTACTATAGTCATAAAGGATACTTTCTATGATTTCAACCTTTTAGAATTATGAAGACTTGTTTTGTGATTTAATATATTCTTTATCTTGAAGAATGTTTATTCTTCTGAGAAGAATGTATATACTGATATTGTGCAAAATGTTATGCATAGGTCTGTTTGCTAATTTTGGTTTATACTGTTGTTGAAGTCCACTGCTTTTCAATTTTCTTTCTGGCTATTTTATTATTAAATGTTGAGTGTTCTTACTAATTTTGTGTTACTATCTCTAATTTTTCCTTCATTTCTGTCAGTTTGTTTTATGTATTCAGATTCTCGTTGTTAGGTGCATAATTGTTATATATCCCTACTGAATTGATGTGTTTACTCTTCTATAATGTGTATCTTTGTCAATGGTGATTTTTTAATATGAAGTCTTTTGCCTGATGGTATCCAGCTTTCAAGTTAAATTTGCATGATGGGATATATTTTTTCATCCTTTCTCTTTCAACATATAGGTGTATTTAAGTCTAAGGCAAGTCTCATAGAGACCATGTAATGGGGTCTTTTTATCCTGTGCACTCAGCCATTTTATCTTTTGATTGAGGTGTTTGATTCATTTAAGTAATTATTGATATAGATAGGTTTTATTCCTCTGAATGGATAATTTCAAATGATCTCTCTTCATATTCATTGGTTCTGCTTCATCAATTCTGTTGTTGATCACCACTAGTAAATTTTTCAGTTCAATTATTTCATAAATAACTCTAAATTTTCTTCTTGGTTCTTTGTAATTTCTATATCTTTATTTAAATTCTATTTGTGTTCATGTACCATTTTCTTGATCTTATTGAAATCTTTATAGCAGTCATTTGAACTCTTTGTCAGGTAATTCATAAATCTTTATTTCTTTGGGGTCAATTTCTTGCAATTTCCTTTGTTTTGTTCAGTAAGCACTGTTTCCTTGTTTTTAATGCACCTAATTATTCTGTGTTGAGATTTGTAAAATTGAAAAGACATTTCTACCAGCCTCTACAAATTGGCTTTTCACTGGGAAAGACAATTTTCAAAGTAACAAAGTAAAGCTTATGTGGGCCTCTTAATCATTTCCTGTGGATGTGTCTTCTCTGATGAGCGTCCATTCACTCTTACTTAGAGAAATTTGCTTTTTCCTTCTCTCAGGAGCTTCTTTGCTCAAACACATTCCTCTTAAGCAGTAGCATGCTACTTAGCTATTTTTAGTTGATAGTGGTACCTAGGCACCTAGAATTTATTGGGTCCCATCAGCACTCTAAGACAAGATGAAAGTCAATTGCTTTTACTGACTCCTAAAAAGGTCAGAATATTGAATAAATATATTTTTATCTTTTCCTCTGCTCTTCCTCAAGAGAAGTCAGGTGCTGAGGGTCCCCATGACCATGGGTTCTGTGTTGGGAGGAGAACCCATAATGTGAAGCTGTTACAAATTTTGCTACCAGCTTTGATGTTCCTGGTTTTGTATTCGACAGGGGTCAAAGATGATTTAGACTTCTTACAAAAGAAAATGCCCATGGACTTCTTACAGTTGGAAATGCCCACACACCCTTAAATTGGAGACTCTGGGAAGAAGGGTCTAGGTCTTCTTATTCTTCTATTTTCCTAATGTCACATCCTCCTTATGCATTTCTATTACTGTTATAACTTATTTTTATTGTAAAGCATATTATCATTTAAGGCAATTCTATTGCCTGTAAAGTAGCTTTCTTTCTTCGTTCCTCTCCTAAAGTTTGCATTTGGATTGTGATCATTATAACCAATTGTAATTTGTGTAATATGACTTAAAATTTATATATACTGACATCAATAAAAATTTAACAGTAGAAAAGTAGCATAGTAAAAAGAAAATTAACCACCAGAAAACTTTCCAAACTTAATATTTCAGCCAGACTGTGTCTCATAGAAATAATATAATGGCTGTTAGAATAGCATAATATAGATTTTAAATACAAAGAAAAATATAAATAAAGGGCTTGAAAAGCTCAGGAAAAAATATTAAGTTCAATTTCAAATTATTACTAAGATGAAAACTATATTACAACTTAAAAGAACACTCTAAGAAATAGAGAAGACTTACTGTCCCCTATTTCTATCAAGTACAACTAAAAACCCTGTGTATACAAAGAAAAATTAAAAAGATTTTAAAAGGTAGAAAGCTGTATCAACTGGTGAACTCAGTCCTTGAAGAGAAACACAGAAGTGTGTTCCTTACAATTTCTTTTTGCTTTCCATACCCCAGTTAGAGGAACAGACTGGAGAACCAAAAATACCAACAGATACAAATGAACAATAACAACAAGAAGTTCCCAACAAAGGCCTGCTTTCTCTAACTGACTTAAGGAAATTAAAGGGGAAAGCTTCACAGATAGACATATATAAAATGTATTAATAATACTCTACTCCAACAAATGCTACAGGGAAAAATGTGGGCCTGTCCTCATCCACACTAGCCAAGCCAGAGGGGGAGTTCTAGTTCCACCATTGCTGGGCTGAACAATGCTGCCCAAACCTGTCCCCTCTACCGAGGTGCTGTTAGAGAAGATGGCAAGGGAGCTGAGCCTCTCATTTTGAAGTGAAGGAAAACTGAAAGGATTTTTCACCAGCAGACTAATCCTAGAAGAGAAGTATTTTTCTCTAGGTAAAAAGGAAATGATAAAATAAAGAATTAATTTTGGAATAATAGGAAGGAAAAAAAATTGCACAGTAAGCAAAGTATGACTACATAAAAATACTTTCCTTCTATTGAGTTTTCTAAAATATATTTGATTGTTGAAACAAAAATATAATATTGTTGTAGTTCTAAATTTATATAGAGTAAATATTTAAGATAATTATCTTATAAACTCTAGAGAGTAAAGAGGTGTAAAAAGAGGTCAGATCTCCATACTTTACTAAAAGGACAACCCCAATATGTATGTTATGGAGTACATGGGGTAAACACTAAAAACTATAGGCTCCAAAATAATATGTGTATTAAAATGTGATCCTCAAAAATATTTAAGTGACCAACAGGAAAGCAGGAAAAAGAAAACACAGGAACCAAGATAAGAGGAAACAAGTGCAAAATGAAGGAATAAAATTAGAATTAAGACCTAAAATAATTACATTAATAATTACTTCAAATAAAAATAGCCCAAATACACCAGTAATAAAGTGGATTGTATGAGTGGACAATCCACAGTACGCTTTCTATAAAACTCAAATTTAATAATATTGGCCATAAAAAATTAAAAATGGAGGAAGAAATATTCAAACATTAATAAAGCAAAAGCAGAAGTGGTTAAATTTATATCAGCCAAATACAGTTATGTTTTCTGAGAATTTTTAGTCTTTAGAGCAAAACAATTTTTCAGAGACAGTTACATTACATAATGATAAAAGGGTCACTTCATGAAGAAAACATAGAAATCCTACGTGTGTATGTACTAAACAAAAGAGCTGTAAAATATGAAACAAAAACTGACAGAACTGAATAATAAATAGATCATAATTAAATTTAGTATCATCAATGCTGCTCTTTAAACATTGGTTGAATAAGTATACAGAAAATAAGAAAATAAAAACATTGAACACTACTAGCCAACAGAATCTAATTGACAATTACAGCACAAGCCATCCAAACCTAGAATACCTGCTTTCTTCAAATTTCCCTGGAAGAAATACCAAGATAAAGCATATTTTGGGTCATAAAACAAACTTCAGTGAATTTAAAATGATTTAAATCTTACAACATGTTTGCTGACTACAGTAGAAGTGAACCAGAAACCAATAATAAAATAATATGAAAAATTTTCCAAGACTTAGAAACCAAAAAGCAAATGTTTAAATAATTTACAAGTTAAAGAGTCTCATGGGAAATGATAAAATATATCTAACAAATACAACATATAAAAATGTGAGAGAAACAGCAAAAACAGTGAAGAACATGAAATTTATAGCACACTAAACATATATATTGGAGAAAAGTCTTAAACTGATAAAGTAAACTTTCATCTTCAAAAGTTGAAAAAAGAATGAAATAACATCAAACAAGCAGAAGAGTAACAAACAGGAGAAATAAATGACATTGAAAAACTAGCAAATTAATGAAACCAAGGGCCAATTTCCTGAAAAGATCAATAAAATTGGCAAACATCTGACAAGTCTAACAAAGAAGGAGGTGCTGATTACCAATGTTAGGAACTGAACAATTTACAACAAATACTGCATGTAACAAAGGGAAACTAAGGGAACTTTACAAACAAATCTAGATATGTAAATTTAACAGTTTAAGTAAAATGGAACAATTCCTCAGAAAACACAAATAACTAAACTCATTCCAATATTAAATCTCTAATCCTGGGTAGGATCTATTGAGAATTCTACCAATTTGAAAAAGTAATAGTTCTAGAAAATATCTTCCCGTAAAATAGAACTTGTACCTTCCAGTTAATTTTGTAAACCTAGTATTACCCTCAGAAGCAAAGAGAGTACAAAAGACAATTCTAGAATAATATTTGTCATATCTATAGATACAAAAACCATTAATAGAATATTAGTGAATTGAATTCAGCAAAATAGAAAGAGTTATGCACTACAACCAACTGGAGTTTTTCCAGGAATGCAAAAATAATTCAATATTTGAAAATCATCAAATATCATCTATTTTATTAATAGACTGTAGAAAAATCTTCATATGGCCTTATCAATTGATGCATAAAAAGCATTTGACAAATTCAACATTCATTTGTAATAAAACTATATAAAAATAAGAACACAAGGAATTTATTCAACTTAATAAAGAATATATTTTAAAAACACTACAGCTAACATTATATTTTATAGTAAAAGACTGAATGCTTTCTTCATAATATCAGGAAAATAGTGCTGGAAGTTCTAGCCAGTGCAATAATGCAAGAAAATGAAATAGGAGCATAAGATATGAAAAGAAATAAATCTACCCCTATTTTTGATGATCTAATTGTATATTTAGAAAAATCCTGAGCTATCTATAAAACTAGAAACACAAAGTATGTTCAAGAAGGTTGAAGCATACAAGATAGATGTACAAAACTCAATTGTATTTCTTCATCATGGCACTGAAACAGAAAACAAAATTAAATATAATACTCTTCACAATCTCTCCACATAAAATACATAATTAAGTGTAAATCCAACAAGACATAAGATCTATATGCTGAAAAATTAAAAAATTCTGGTAAAGAAAATCAAAGATCCTAATAAATGAAAATATATACTGTGCTTGTGAAATGTAAGGTTCAATACAGTAAAGGTTTTAATTCCTCCAAATTGATAAACATGTTAAATGCAACTACTATTGAAATCTTTTCAAGATTTTTTGAACACATGGAATATATTGTTCTAAAATGCATGGAAAAGTGAAAGAACTAAAATAGCAACACCAGTTTTTGAAAAGATAAATGAAGTGAAAAGATCAG
>NW_004624736.1:17956435-17984963 GCF_000247695.1 Heterocephalus glaber | reverse complement strand
ATCCTCTGGATTTCTGCTGGGTCCATTGTAATTTCATCCTTTTCATTCCTAATTGCATGGATTTGGGCCATTTCTTTCCTTTTTCTGATAAGGTTGGCTAAGGATTTGTCAATTTTGTTGATTCTTTTGAAGAACCAACTCTTGGCTTTATTGATCTTTTTGTATTGTTCTCTTAGTATCCATTGCATTGATTTCTGCTCTGATAATAATTTCTTCCCTTGTATGAGCTTTGGGTTTATCCTGCTCTTCTTTTTCTAAAAGCTTGAGGTTCAGCATCATGTTGTTTTAATTGGGCTTGCTCACTTTTCCTAATATGTGTATTCATTGCTATGAATTTCCCTCTTAAGGCTGCTTTCATTGTGTCCCATAGATTCCGATATGTTGTATTGTCATTGTCATTTAATTGAAGGAATTGTCCAATTTCTTACTTAATTTCCTCTGTGACCCATTGGTTATTCAGAAGTGTGTTTTTCAATTTCAATATATTTATGAAATTTTTGTGGTTTCTTTTACTATTAATCTCTAATTTCATCACACTATGGTCTGATAATATACAGGGGATAACTTCAATCCTTTGCACTTACCTAAATATGTTCTATGAGTGAGTATGTGGTCTATTTTGGAGAACAACCCATGTGCAGCTGAAAAGAATGTGTATTTTGATTTTTTGAGGTGGAAGACTCTGTAAACATCTGTTAAGTTCATTTGTTCTGGAGTTTGAGTTCTAGTATTTTGCTGCTTGTTTTTTGTTTAGTTGATCTATCTGTGACAGTGGTGTATTGAGGTTCCCCACTACTATTGTATTAGTGCTTATATGAATTTTTATGTCTGTTATTATTTGTTTTATATAGTTGTGTGCATTAGTGTTTGATGCATAGATATTTATGATTGTCATCTCTTTCTCTTAGATTGTTCCCTTTACAAGGATTTAGTGTCTCGCTTAATCAGTGTTGGTTTGAAATCCACTTGATCTGCAAAGAGGATAGCTACTCCTGCTTTTTTGCGGGGGGTTCCTGTCACATAGAGTATTGTTTTCCACCCTTTAACTTTCAGTCTATGAGTTTCTTTTTGAATTAAATGTGTTTCTTGTATGGAGCATATTGTTGAATCTTGTTTCCTGACCCATTCTGCCAGTCTATTTCTTTTGATTGGTGAATTGAGACCATTAACATTGATGGTTATAACTGATACGTATTGACTTATCCTTGTCATGACTTTTTCTTTCTGTTGGATTCTCCAGATTTGTGTTTAGTTTCTTGTCATGCCTGATGGATTCATTCTGCTGGGCTTCCTGGGGTTGTTATCCTCATTGTCTTTTCCTAGGATATTGTCTAAAATTTTTTTGAGTGCTGGTTTGGTACTCTTTGTCATGAAAGTATCTTATTTCTCCATCAGTTTTTAAAGATAGTTTTGCAGGGTACTTCAATCTGGGTTCGAGGCTGTTTTCCTTTAGGGCTTGAAATATGTCAGTCCAAACTCTTCTAACTTGAGGATTTGTGTTGAGAAGTCTGCTGTGATTCTGATGGGCTTTCCTTTGTATGTGATTTGTTACTTTTCTCTACCTGTAGAACTTTGTTCATCTGTTGGCTTTCTGGAATCTTAACAATTATATGCCTATGTGTACATTATTTTTTTATCAAGGCTAGTTGGAATCCTATATGACTCACTTATCTGTATGTCAAGTTCTTTCCCCTGTTTGGGAAGTTTTCTGCCATCACTTCTGTGAACAGTTTTTTTTGTCATCTGCACTCTCTTCTGTTTCATCATTGACTCCAATCAGTCCTATGTTATTCTTCTTTGCATTGTCTACCAGCTGCTGGATTGATTTCTCGTGGTCTCTGACAATTTAAAGCAATTTTTCTTTTCCTGGTCGCTAATTGCAATCTTATCTTCTATACCTGAAATTCTGTCCTCACATTGGCTCATTCTGCTGCATAGACTTTCAATGGAGTTTTTAATCTCCTGGAAATCTGTTTGCATATGTTTTATGGATTCCCTTTGTTTCCTATGTTGGGATTCCATCATGTTCCTCAGCTCCTCTATTTTTTTTATTTGTGTCCTCTCTAGATTTATTAATCATGTCTTGTACTATGGGCACAATCTCTGCTGTTATGTGAGAAATTATTTCTGATTTCATTTTTTCCAGATCCTCTTTTGTTGCTAGTTCAGGGTGTACAGGTAGTTGAGTATCAGATTGTTCCATCTCATTTCCCTTTGTGGTTGCTGTAGGTGATCTGGAAGTCTGGTTCTGAGGCTTGTTTGTGTGTCCTCTCATTTTGATGGGGTGGGGGAGTGGTGGGTCCTGCTGGCACCCATGCAGTTCACCTTCTCTGTGTTGGGAGCGGTGGTAGGTTGGCCCAGAAGCTTCCTACTCTGCACTGGGAGCTGTGGCACATTAACCGAAAAGCCTCCTCCTCTGGGCTGGAAGATGTAGCCTGTCTATCTGGAAGCCTACTCTGTTTCCAAATGATTTTTATACAGATGCAAAACCAGTATAATTGAAAAATGACAGATTTTTAAAATAGTTGGTGCTATTGTCTTGAACATCATAGGCGGAAAGGAAGAAAGAAAGAACTCAGAATGTTCAGAATGGATCACTGACGCATGTATGATTTAAAACAAAAAATTAGAAAAAAATAGGAGGACATCTTGAGAATCTAAGTGTAGGCAAACAATTCTTAAATTTAACATAAAAAGCATAATCCATAAAACAGCAAAGGTTATAAGTTGGGCTTTATCAAAGTATTAAAATTTTGTGAGATATTGTTAAAAAATCAAACTACAGAATATGAGAAAATATTTGTCAATCACAGATCTGACAAAATAATATCTAGAATACATAAAGTAATATCAAACCTCAATAGTTTAAAAAAAGCCATTCAATTAGGAAAGAAGCAAAAGATATGAACAGTCTCTTTAGCAAAGAAAATATACAGATGGCCAAACACATGAAGAGATGATCAATGCCATTAGGGAAATGATATCACTACATACTTATCAAAAAGGCTAAAATTAAAAAAAAAAATAGTAAATCTTGGGCTGGAGATTTAGCTCAGTGGTTATGCCACCTGTCTTGAAAGCATAAGGACCTGAGTTTGATCCCCATTACCCCCCAAAAAATAAAAGTGACAACAGCAAATGCTGGCAAAGACATGGAAAATCTGAATGTTTCACAGATCATGGTGAGAATACTAAGTGATAAGGACACACAAAATATATATCTACTGTGCAACCAGACAATTGCACTCTAACCCAAATCCTACACTAAAAAGATTTAATGCTCATTGCAAAACTTGCATCCAGATCTTACAGCAGCTTTATTCATAGTATTCCAAACTGCAAACACAAAAACAAAAACAAAATTGACAAAATCCAGATACACTTCTGTCCTTCAATGGCTAAGTAGTTAAACACACTGTGGTACTTTCATATATACAACATCCAACAATGTGGATGTAAAATATATACATTAAGTTGGATGAATCTCTAGAAAATTATACTCTTTTTAAAAATCCAATCTCAAAGAGCCATGTACTGTATGAGTTCATGTGTATAATATTTTGAACTGACAAAATAAGAAATATAGAGAATAGATTGAGGAATGTTAAGGAAGGCCTGGGGTGTGAAGAAATAATTGTGGCTACAAAAAGGGTAACATAAAGAAGTGAGAGGTAATGGAAGTATTCTATATCTTGATTGTATTGATGCCAATATTCTGATGCAATATTATGATATTGTACTGGAGTTTTGCAAGATACTAATGAGGAAATGGGTTAAAGATAAATGGGATCTCCCTGTATGCTTTCTTACAAGTAAGTATGTATCTGCAATTGTTTCCAACTAAAAGTTTGAAAACCTGTGGATAGTAGGCTGGAGGGACCTATATAGTAAAATTAGGGGGGGGAAATGAACATTTAAAGATGATTACAGATAAGATATTAGATAACAAAACCAAAGGGAAGGACAGAGAGAAAGGGAGAATAATTCATTTATAATGCTTTCAAAGCACCTGCTATGTATCAGGTACAACTGTGATATTTTTTCCTCTAATAGTACCAACATTTTTGGGGGGGATAGTAAAAATAAAACCAAGTGAATAAGTTAACAAAGTAAATTCACACAGTGATAAATACTTCATAGATAATAAGACAGTATGTATAATAATAATGCTATTTGTTATCCTATTTGTAAAAGGGGTTAAAAAAAAATCTCTCTGAGGTAGTGACACTTAAGCAGATGCCTAAATAAGAAAGGGCCAAACCTAAGAAACTTAACAAAGGGAACAATAAATGCAAAGACCCTGAGATGAGGAGCTTGGCATGTACAAGGCAGAGCTAGAAAACCAGTGTATCTGGAGCACCGTGAGTGTAGAGATTTGTAGCAGAACATGTGTGTGGGAGGCTGGAAAGGGCTTGTGCATGATGAGAGGAAACTGGGGGTGATTCTGAGCACACGAAATAAAGGCAACTGGGGCATCGTTGGCAAGAAAGGAGTGTGATTTTATTTAGGTTTTAGAAATACCACTTTAGCTACCATGTGGAGAATGAGACAACAGCAAATGCACAAGAAGTAGGAATGAGAAGATCCTTGAACATGTCCAGGGCAGAAATAGCGGTGACCTCACTAGGATGCTGTGGAAAAACCTAATCCATGACTCTCATCAGCCAAGCTCCCCTTCATCCTTCTCAGTGGGAGCCCTTGAGCTTTAACTGGGAAAGTGAACATCCTCCTTGATTTCCCAGATATCTTGACTGCTATATTTGACTAAGTTCACTTTAAAGAGATGTTAGTGGAAGTCATTTTTAGAAGTTACTGTTAGTATCTTCAAGAATTAATAGTTTCCTTTTCCATCTACTCTCACCTTTTAGAGCCTGGAATGCATAATATGGTTTGGCAGTGGAAATACTCTTACACCTGGGCATTGCTTGGGATGGTTAGGACCTTCTTTGGTCCTCTGTTGGTATAACTGGAACCTGGAAGCTTTTTTTCTGCTGTGGCTGCATGTAGGTGGGGGAAAAGGAAAGTCCCTTCCTGGTGCTAGAGATGCATTGGGAATTGCAATTCTGTGTTTCGGATGGATAGGACACTTCAAACTGAATGAATGAGTGGATTAATGGAAGTGAAAACAAATGTTTTCAATAGTAAGACCTATCTAAGAGTGGGAAGCTGTTGGTTTGCTTGATCACAGACTCTCAAGGTCAATATTTCATTGAGATACTTTAGTTTAGATTAGTATGAAGTTCATCTTTGTAAAACCAGAACTGTAAATTAAAAGTTAAACTATTTCATGTGCTATTGGTCAGAAGGATGACTATAGATAGTGATTGTGTACTATATATCTGAAAAAGATAGAGGAATGGAAGTTGAATGTAATAACCATAAAGAAGTGATAAGTGTTTGGAGAAATAGATGCCTTTAACCTGATTACACAATGTGTACTGTACTGAAACATCACATGGTGCCCTGTTATTATATACATTTTGTCAAAAATAAATTTAATTTGTAAAAGTTAGCTCAAAGGTATAGTAGAAGGCTATTCTATTTCACAATAACTAAAGTGTGAGAAGTCTTCTTGGGCTACTCTACAAATCACAGTGCATTAATAACCAAAGTGGTATGCTGGCAACAAATCTGATGTGTAGGCATATTTTGTTTGGCTAGCAGTGTTGCTTGTGTTGTTAATGTGAATTAGAGTGCCTTCAGTATGGAACCGAACTTTTCTGTTCACCACTGTCCCTATTAGTCCCGTTCATCTGATATCCGGCCCCATTGCACTTACTTACATAATCTTCTGTTCTCCAGTGGACACCAGATTTGTAACTCTTGCCTTTTAACACTGTTGCAACAAAAACAAATCAATTCCAAGTTCAAAGCAATGGTCTTAGAAACTTACAGCACATAAATCAGTCAGATCAAGATTTTTAAAATATGCCAGTAATACACAGGAAACTGAGTCCTTTCTAAGGTAAATGGAAAACCAAAATAAGTTCACTAAGCTTTGTTAGAAAAACTATGCAAACATTTTAACAATGGGCAATAAATATTTAAACAATGGGCTATAAAAAGGGATTCATGGATTTAAAATAAAATACTCATTTTTTTCTGGCATATTTACAGTCATCTCTGAACTGTGATATTTGCATATGGCAGTTGCATTTTAGTTCATGAAATTCATGTCAGATACTGTATGTGACATTACATTGTTCACAATGTTTTAGCAGAGTAGAGTGACATAATGGGTGAAGCACAATTTTTGCAGTTAGACAGGTATTCATGACAATTATTTCCTACACTGTAACCCTGGGCAAGTTATAAATCGTGATTGGTTCATACTTTTCTCAACTATACAGAGGAGTATCTTAATGCTGTCTTCAGTAAGCTGCCTTCATGTAAAGGTGTTTAGCATATAAATGTGAGCAACAGGACTTTTCTTCTCAGTAAGTAATTTTCTGACTTCTTCTCCAAATTAGGGATCAGGAAGGATGCTGATGAGAGACTTACAGTAGATTGCTCAGCACTAATTAAATAACAAATATTTAAATATGAACCTATCATAAAGGTAACCATTTCCTACAATATTTATGATACAATTTAGCACTATATTGTATACTATAAATTATGACTGGAAAATATCTGTCTGTATCCTAAATTACCGTTTATACTATGATGGGAAAATTCTTTCCAGATTTTAAAATCACTATTAGCACCTAACTTTCAGACATTTATAACTAAGATTATATTTTCTGAAAATAGGGTTCCATCAATGACCAACAAAGTATTTTGCTCATAGTAGATGCTCAGTAAATACTTTTTGGTTTATTTTGATCTTTTAGAATCAAGAATTAAAGGAAATCAATCATGATAGGCAAATTGAGAGTGAAAATGGCCCCAATTAGCCATCTCTCTGTGTCTATACATCTTAGGCATCTGCAGTTCCTCCTTGAAGAGCTGTAGTCTATTTCCCTCTTTATGGAATCGGGGATGGCCTTATGATTTTTTTTTTTACCAATAAATTGTGGCTGAAGCGATGATGAGCCAGTTCTAAGTCAGGACTTTGTGCTTGTGAGGTAGGCGTCGGCACCACTGAGCTAAATCCCCGGCCCTCTAAAAGCCCTTCTTGTATCATACTTTTTTGGATCTCTGCCACCCTCATACACCTTGCCGGGCAACAGAAGGCCATGTAGTAAAAGTCCATTTGTCCCAGCCAAAGCCATGCTAGGTCAGTTTATAATAGTGGACTGCTAGCCTGTGAGAAGCCAGTTTGGAGCTGCCTACTCAACCTACAACTGATCACGGAGACCTGGGTAAGTCCAGCAAAGCTTGATTAATTGTTCGGCTAACCCTTAGGCTTTCTAAGCAATAACAAATGCTTCTTGTTTTAAACCACTGAGACTGGAGAATTGGAATTGGCTTTTAGCACACCAGTGACCTAGTATGTCAGTTAGACCAGGTTTTGAGCAATGCACAGGGCCTGCTTCGGGAAGTACTGTGGTATCTTTTAAATGATGGGTACAAAAGATGTGGGTGAGAAAGTAGACAACACATACACACATGCACACACACTCATACAAAATTGTTACATAATTTTAGAAAATAGGAAATAAAAAAATTTTGGATATTAGTTTGGAAAAAAAGGGGAGTACACTTAAAAATGCATGCACAGAAATATATATTTATACACACACATACACACACACACACACCCTATGGCAGACCTGCAGAAAGGCTAGAGAACTCTAAAAATGTCTATTACCTATTAGAAGGCCAAAAAAGATGTCTATTGTTCACTAAAAATCACACAGAAAAACAAAATGCTTTCTGCTTTACTGGCACTAAAGAGTTATTCTGGGAGAAAGTAGAAAGATTGCCCAAGTGAAGAAATATGGGCGCCTAGGAAACATGATGGTCAGATGTAAACTCAAAAGTAAACAGACCCAAGAAGAATTTTAAGAGCTCTTTGCAAGCAACAGCAAAGCCTGTAATGTGCAGTTCTTTAAATAAATTAGAGGGAGGAAGCCAGCCAAAGCAACAGTGAGATGGATAGAGTGCAAAAGGTCCATTGAGAAAACGAGAAAGAAGATAGCAGAAAGACTCAATTAATTGTTGGCTTCAGTCATTCCCGAGGATGACCTTAGGGAGTTTCCCACTCTAAAATTGTCTTTTGCAGAGACAGGTCAGAGGTAAGAGAACAAATACTGCTAAAAGCACAAGGTGTGCTAAAATGAATTGCCAAACGGAAGATAGACATTTTATACATTGGCAACCTGGCATCCATCCAGGTATTGTGAAGAAACTGAAGGGTAGGAAGAGTGCTCCCTAACCCAAGTGCAAATGTATTAGAAGATGCTGCTGGAAGATACTTGATTTTTTTTATCTGGATGATCAGCAGAATCTTTATATAAAGAGTGGGATCATGCAATATTTGTGCAAATATTGTAGAGTTACTCAGTGAAGTTTTTATTCTTCTGCGGTAGAAGGCTGGTGTATGGAGTGTTGTTGCTTTCTCCCAGGTCTCATAAAAGAGGAGCCAAGTTTTGTGCTCTGAGTTCTGAGCTTTTTGCCTCAAGGAATTATTAACAGCTTTTGCAATTCGGAACTAAAAATAAAAGTTGAACTCAAACCATGCCCTTCACCCAACTAATGTTTCAGGAGAATCTAGGCTCATTTGATGTAGATTAAACTGAGTGAGCAGTCCCTGAGAAATAGAAGATGATACTCAAACGCAGAAGGGGGGGGGGCGGGGGACATGGTCTGCCCAAGGTTGCTGGAAATTCCCCAAGACCAAGAGAAGGAAGAGAATGTGCCTGGTTTGTACAAATGGCAGCCAGGACTTTGAATGGGAAGATCAGGGGGAAACAGCTCTAGGATATAGATGTAGGTTAGCTGTACATGTTGAGAATGGTGGAAAACTTTTCAGCCATTAGGCCTTGCATTGGCAAAGGGGAGTCAGACAAATCTGATTCCACACACAGTCATGCCTGAGTGATAGTGGGCACAGGCTTGGCAGAACTCCAGCTAATCGGGGAGAGGCCTGGAACTGGCAGGGCTGCCATGGTACCCTAAGAGCTTGGCTCCTGTGTTTGCTCTTGGTTGTCCAATCATTATCAAGATCAAACGCCTCAACTATCATGAGTGGGATTCAGAATTTAGATATGTGGCATTTACTGCATATGAGTGTTCCCAGAAAATGGTTAACCTACTCCTACAAAATGTAAAAATGAAATCAGGGAGAAAAATATTTTTAAATATAGAAATCATTGCCGATTAATCTATTTGAGCTATTTGACTCAGAAAACAAGCCTGAGAAAAATAGGCGAATTTAATTTGTTTAGCTGTTTAAAAGACCTTTGCCAAAATTCTATGACAAGAGCTATTTAAATTTTTTCTCTCTATTTTGATTTATGGAACATTTCACATATTCCAAAAAGGTCAGAACATGAGATAACAGACACCCAAACTCTGACCACCCAGATTTCACAGATGTTAACATTCTGTTGTATTTGCTTCAGATACTATTTTTAAAAATAAAAATAAAATATTGCACATGGAGCTAAAGTCCCAACTCCTCCTTTCCCTTCTAGTGTAGTATAGGGGTAACTACTCCCCTGCAGTTGTGTGGAACAGTGTTTTACACTTGACTGTGTACCTGTAACCAAAAATACGTAGTGTTGGCCCGGGGATTTAACTCAGTGGTTCCGCTGCCTGCTGAGCAAGCGCAAGGACCTGAGTTCAATTCCCGGTACCAAAAAAAAAAGAAAATATATAGTGTTTTGTGTATTATGAAATTTTTACCTGATTATATAATTACTATATAGCATTTGCCTATGAATTTGAATTTGCTCCATAGCTGTAGATCTATGATCCTCTTTAATTTCTAATATTGTTTGTGTTTTGGCCCTCTTTCTATTGTCTTATAGTCATTTAAAAACTATTATGCTTTTTCTGGCATTTTATATATTATACCTATTTTATGATTATCTTTTATTCCTAACTATTGTGTGTGTTCTTACCTTTTCCTTTACTTTTTTCTTCCCAATTTTATGCTTTTCTTGTTTGGTTATTTTTTTTTTTTTTTGGTACTGGGGATCAAATTCAGGACTTTGCTCTTGTGAGGCAGGTGGCAGAACCACTGAGTTAAATCCCCAGCCCCTGTTTACTTTTTTTTTTTGGTGCCAGGAATCAAACTCAGGTCCGTGCACTTGCACAGCAGGCGACAGAAACACTGAGCTAAATCCCTGGCCCCCCTGTTTACTTTTATTCTCTGGACCATGTGTTATATTTTCTATCCCTAAATATATAAATATATGTACATATGTGTGTATTCATATATATACATATATATACACATATATGTACATATATATGTGTGTTATAGTACAACTCCTTTCTCTTCTTTGTTTTGAAATGTTAGTTTATAAAAATTTTAGTAGGAATTATAAATATAATTTATATAACTTACAGTATATAAAAACTAGGGGACTAAATGGCCTCTAATAAAAACCACTGATCTAGCTCGTTTTTCTCTGCTTACCACACTGTCAGTTTAGCTGTGCAATTTTGAAACCCTGGAAGATGACCATCTTCTCTCGGTCAAATGTATAATTCATTCTTTTAATTTAAAAGGAAGGGCAATATTGAAATACCAAGAGATTCATAGTGTCAGAGTCAAAAGTTGTTTTCTTATAGCTCCCTTATCCTATACCACAAAAATGTAACATTACAACATCCAGATTTTATTGCACAGATTTTAACTCACAGCTTATGACAAGAATTGTGTTCTATCTGAGTGTGCTCTATTTTTGAGAGTTAGTAACACAAGTTCCCTTAAAACTAGGTTTCTTTACCACGGGGGAGGTGATCTGGACCTAATGTGCTGTCTTCTCCCATAAAGGTGATTTCCCACAATGCCTTTACTTCACACATTCAGGACTTCTGTTGAAGTTGTGAGAATAGATGGACTCCGTGGCTTCTGATAGCATCATTTGTGGCTTAGCAGATTTTGGGATAAAGATAGCCTCTAGCTTCGCCGCCCTTGATATTATTTTACACTCATGAGACTATTTCCATTTAACATTAAAATACATTTCTAGATTTTTTGTTTGTTTCCTTAGAAACATTCATTGTTTTTAAACTGGAATTTAGGTTACAAGAATCACTCACATATTACATTATCTATTATTATTATTCCTTGGGTATTCAAATTGTTTAAAAACTGGAATTTTTTTCCTTATCAGATTATCTGTTATATTCATTCTCTTGTTTTCTTCTCTTGTGTTTTCGAGCAATAGTAAATGTTGTTCCAGTGTTTTTCTCTTCTATATTTTTCAATGATCATTTAAATCTATATGTAGTTTGTCAATTTATTTTATTTCCAATTATCTTTTATTTTAGCTTAATTCCAGATATTTTTGTTTTGATTTTTAATTCAATTTCAATGTGTTCAGTGAAATATTTCATATGACTTGAATCATTTTAAATAGATTTAATTGGAGTCAACATTTACTTGTTACACAAAATATAAGTTTAGATTGGTAAATATTTTGTGTGTGCTTTAAAAGAATGAATATTCTGTTATTGTTTTGGAGTGTTCAGTAATTGTCAACATTCAAGTTTGGTTGATAGTGTTACCCAAAACTTTAGTACTTTTACTGAGTTCCATAAACTTGCTCTCTTAATTATTGAGAGATGGATATTAAAATCATTGAGAATAATTGTAGAGTTGTGGAATTCTCCATGCAGTTCTATCACTTTTTACTTTAGGCATTTTGAAACTCTAAAAAACTTGTGGGACTAGTATGTCCTCTTGACAAATTATGTCATTTGTCATAATGAAATTGCCCTCCTTACCCAGGCAGTATTCTTTGTTTTTCAGTTTGCTTTGCCTCATATTAATAGAGGTACTCTAACTTTGTTTTAATTAGTGTTAGCATAGTATATACTTTTCCATCCCTTTACTTTTAACTTATGTTTTTCTTTAATTTAGGGTGTTATTATAAGTAGGATATAAATGGGTCTTACTTATTGTTTGTCTAACCAGAGAATATGTCATTTAGTTGGAATATTTAGACCACATATCTAAGGTGAGTACTGATATGCTTACAGTCAGCTATATCATCTTATTATTTGTTTTCTATTTACCCTTTTATTGTTCCTTTTTCTGCCTTTAAAAAGTATGCACTAGCCCATGCCCTGTCAGGGACAGTAATTCCACATGTATTAGGCTATTTTTAGTTTTCCCACAGCTCACTGATGTTGTTTCCATTTAAATGTGTGTGTGTGTGTGTGTGTGTGTGTGAGTGTGAGATCTTCTCTTGGTAGTTTCTGTTGTATGTGCCAAGTTCACTGATTCTTTCCAGTGTGTTTTTGAAATCACAAACTACCCAATTATCCCCAACTACCAGGGCAAAGCCTTATTTGCGCTCTGCCCAGTGCCCTGGGAATTCGGAGCTTTTCTGCTCTGGTTGGTGTGAACACGAATTATTGATGTCTTCACAGGAGCACTGGGTTCTACCCCGGTTAATAGCCCGTGTCTTTTTTGCCCCAAAATGTGATCATTTTCTCAGTGCGTGTGCTGACCGGTGCTCACCTGAGTACTGGACAGGGAGCCTCCTTCCCACGTCCGGAGTTCTGATTCTGCGTGGCTCTCTCTTCCCCCAGGATATCGTCCTGCTCATGCTAACCACATGACCTCCCCAAACCTCAGCGCGGTCTGCAGCTCAGGGGTCTGCCCGGCTCGACCCGCTCAGCCCAGCCTGGAGACCAAGCGTTGACCGCCTCGTCTCTGCCCCATCATCTATCGCATTCCACTGGACACTATCTTGAAACTATTGTTCCATTTCCTATTTGTTTCAGGCTGGAATGTAAATCCACTTACCAACATTCCATCTTGGACAGAAGTCACAGTCTCGTCAATTCATTTTAAATTTTATTATAGAATGTTCAAATGTAGTGTACGAGGTAAAATTAGAAAGATCTCCTTAATCCTCCTCCTCTCTCTCATTCCAGCCATGCTTCCCACAGTACCTTCTGCCAGAAATTCAAAATGTGTCCTTTCATTTTCCCTCCTATGTATCTGTATACATATACAGATATTTTCCTGTTAAAATTTCCATTTCTAAATGAAAACATTAAACTTTCTAATTTTCACTGAACAATATGTCTTGTGACCCTTTCTATGGCAATATTTTAAAAAATTACTCCCTTAAATTACCAAGTATTTTACATTATGGATATACCTTAAATATTCTATTTTGTTAGTTTACCTATTGATGAAGTAACTGATTACAGCGTTTGCTAGTACAAACTGCAATGGATTGAATGTCCCTTCTTCACTCTAATTGAAACTTTGTTGCCACTGAGGCAATATGGGAAGGTGGGGCCTTGAGTGGTGAGGCTGTGAGTGCTCCACTCTCTGGAACGGAGTAACACTGTAGTAAGGGGAGTAGGTTATTCCCGAGGGAGTCCTTTTGTTATAAAGTGAGCTGCATAGGTGGTCTGTCTCGCCGGTGCTGATTGGCGAGTTCTGTCATATTCGGACACAGCACAGAGGCCTCAGCCAGACCCTAGCACCCAGCTCTTGGATGTCCCAGCCCCTAGAAATATGGGCCAAATAAACTTCTATTGTGTTTAAATTACACAGACTGTAGTAGTTTAGCATAGCAGTAGAAAACTAAGATGCAAACCAAACTATATTGCACATGTATGTAAAGGGGGACAAAGTTATGAAGATTGACATATAATGATAAAGTCTGATAAAATATGAATGACTATTTCTGGTTTGAAACCAAAGGATGTACCTATTTTTAATTAAGATTGCTAAATTGCTTTCTAAAGAATTTTGAACATTTATGTCCAAATCAACAGTGTATTTATTAAGTTATCTACTTTCTTATGTTCTTATCAGTCACTGTTTTTAAACATTTATTTTTTTCAATATGAAATGCAAGTCATATTAATAGTAAATTATATTAATAAATAGTAATATTAATATTGATTTTATTTTCCTGATTACTGGTGAAGTTGAAATAGCTACTTGCTACTTATATTTCTTCATTTTCAGCAATCTCTTTTTATCCTTTATCTATTTTCCATTGCATTGCAACATTGTTTTCTTACCGATTTATGAGAGATATGATATGGACTTGATTTACTCCTTTTCCTACTAATTGTACCATTAGGTTCTTTTCAGGCTATTACTTCTCCTTCAAATTAGTTAATGCAATCTTTTCTTCCAAACAGAATATCATAATTTTGTTTATGTAAGACCTGTTAATATCATTTATATTTTAAAAATTAGAATTTTCTTTGAAAGATCATCACATTAACAGGACAAAACTACTTGCTTATATGGTCTCCTAATAGTTCTTTGACTTTCTTTTATCTGTTGGTCCTATCAAATATTATCTCTGTAGGTATTGAGCAATATGAAGTCCAAGTTTTTTGTTTGTTTGTTTTTGTTTTACTCTTTGCTTTCCTAGGTGAGTAGACAATATTCATAATTCCACCACTGGATAGGTAAGCATCCTCCACTTGATTAAAAACCAACCTTTATAGAAAAATTTTAACATATATGTTATTCTTCTCAGCCATTTATTCTATTCTTTAAAAGTAATTTTTAATTCCTAGGGGCAATACTATATAGCATTTACATATAAATATATGGATGTCCTTTATTACTGTTTTTCTTCTATGTCATCCATGAATATCTTTATATTCATATATTTCACATAAACATTATACTAAGCTTTCCAGTTCTATAAAAGAACAATGTAAATATTTTATGTGGCATATTGTGATGAAGACTATTATTGATATTCAGCAATGGCAGGGAAAGTCTGGATTTAGCATGAATTTAAATAAAAGCCACATTTATTTATGTCTTTCTCTAAAAGTCTTAAATTACCTATCCACATATCTAGATAAATGCAGGAACCATCTATATATAATATTCTCAGAAAAGAATTATGTATCATAGATCATTCCTGCATATTTGTTGCTTGCTCCTTCCTTTTAAAAAAATGATTTGTGGTTATTGTAAATGAGATCTGTCAGGGATTCCTAATTCTATGTCCAGGAAATAGGCTAAGAAACCAGATAAATCTTGAAGGAGGTGCTTCTCCAACCTCTCCAGATATGTAGACAAGGGTGAGAGTAACAAGGAGTTGGAAACCTCTCCCAGGGAAATGAATCAAGTGCCAATCCAAGAGCACTGCTCACCTCCAAGGCACAGTGCCTTTGCAATCACAGTCTAAGGTTTCAGAATCACTTTGAACCAGTTACTGCTGGATCACTCTCTCTCTTTTACTGTGAATGTCCTTTGGATAATCTGATCCTTTTCTGTATTTGAATATCATGAGTATGGACCACAGACAACCTGTTACTTTTCTTCACAGGTTTCTAAACCAAGAGGAGAATTTTAACCCAGTATAAGGATTAGCTGGGACTTATGAGGGGCTCATTTACTAAACAAAGGAAAAGTCAATGAGATATTTGCAATCAGGATTGATTGTCACAGTTGTTAGGGAAATTTTTCATAAATACTAGTGCTGTCTCTCAGATTGAGTCCAGAGTAGGATTGTTCTCCTTGAACTTGGCCTGAGGCCTGGACTCTGTGATACTTTACCAAATGCAACGTGAGTAAAACTGACATAAGTCACTTTGGGGTAGATCTTGAGACTCAATGTTTAGTTTTCCATGTTACCTTTTCTGGATTTGGCAGTCATGGAAACGGAAGGCAGAAAGGAAATTTCTTCAGCTTGGGTCCCTCAGAGACAAAGATAAGCAGCACGTTCAAGCTGGCAGGCCGTGGACACAGTAAGAATTCGCTTATTTGTTGTGAGCCACTAATATTTGGGGATTGTTGTTGCGCATAATCTAACTTATGTAGACTGGCTGATAAATTCTGTTTTCCTGTTTTCCCTTGTCTTGATTCCTATACTTATACAATCTACAGAAATATTTCCATCTTCTTTGCCATCAGAGATCTCTGTCCATGTGTGGGCCAAATACCCATGTCCTGTAGTTTTTCTGTCTTTCATCCTTTAACTGAATGAATAAATGCACATATAAATCTGTTTTTTGCCTGTAGAAATGGTGTATGGATTGCCCCTGATAGCCATCCTTTCCTACATTTGCAGAAATAGAATCACTTTCACATTGAGATTAGAAAATGTGTCCGCTGGTCGAATTAGGAGCTCTTTCCTTCATGAGTATCTTTCTCTGTACTGAAGATAAAACTTATTGCTACTGCCCAATACTGTCACAAAAATAGTGACATGTTTGTGCTTTTTAAAATCTGAAATACATCTGCAGATCTTTTATTAACCTTAAATAAAAACCAATCAAACAAAAACATGGAACATGAAATACTTCTCCAAGGTATTTTGCTGCTCTAGTGCCTATATACATGATTTGTAGCTCCAATTCATTATATATATAAAATAACACTGACCTTGCAGGTTGGAAGGATTAGAATAAAATAACAAAGGTGTATAATATGCATGACACAATGCCCGTGTCAGTGGTTCAATTCATTATTTTTTATTAGTCAAGTCCTATTACACTTACAATTTATAGAGTCCTGTTTACTTTTCTTGTTTAGTATTGACAAAGCTATCTTACTAAACTTTCGTCGAGTCTATTCTTTTTTGTGATGAATATTTAGGTGATTATGAGTGCAATATTCTGAAAGCATAAAGTCCTATGGTTCCATCATTTGCAAACAATTCTCTTGTTGTTTTAATAGCTATCTTAATAAAGTAGTTCTCAAGGCATTATTTTAGAAAAGTGTGTGTAGTATAGCAGTCTACCGAGTGTTTAGATGAGGTTTTGGGGGTCCAAAACAAATAGAGCAGGTAGTCCCTGTTGAGAATTGAGCCATAACAAAATTTGTTCCTGTCTGAGTTCATTACACATTACACAGGATGTCCAAGGAAATGTCCAGTGCTTAGTTTTCACTGGGATAAAATTAGACTGGGTTTGATGAGCCAGGTGAATGCCATCGAGGGCCCTGGGCACAAGCTTCACAACGTGGCTGTGCCTGCAGACGTAGCTGCATACAGTTCTGTTGGGATTCTCAAGCCTGCTGCCAGACTTACCACTCAGTTCCTGTCTCTCCATGTGACTTCCTGCTTATACTGGCTTCATTTCTAGTTCTTTTGCACTCAGCTGGTTATCTTGGCGCCCCTGCTCTCTACTTCCCCAATAATCTGATTCCCTGGCCTCCATTCATAGCCCCTTCTTAGAATGCAACCTTAATTTGACACTGTCCTGAACTTGTTCACTGGCTTCCTCCTTGAGAGGAAAAGGCCTTTTCCCCAGGCAGCTGCAGACTCAACCCAGCCAACCTCCTCTACTGGATATTACTGACTGCTTCTGACTGCTATAGTCTCTGTCTCTCTGTCTCTCTGTCTGTCTCTGTCTCTCTCTCTCTCTCTCTCTTTCTCTCTCTCTCTTTCTCTCTCTCTCTCTCCCTCCCTCTCTCTGTCTCTCTCTCATCCCCATCTCTCCCTACCCAGTCTTCTCTTCTCTCTCTCATATTCACTTCCATTTCTATTCCACTTAACCCTTTGAAGCCCATTGACTCTTTTAAGATGAGTTTTTAACATTTGACTTAATAGTATTATTACTTCTGTTAGAGTACACTCTGAATTTAGAAAACATCTTTTTCTAAGAGACTTTTCTTGGTAAAGTCTTGAAAAATATCAGCTAGTTCCTCTTTTATTTACTAATCCTAGTCACTCTCACACACCTTGCACACTTACCCAAGCCAGCTTTGACATCATTAAGCATTGGCATTAATGTTGGAGCTCAGGGTTCCATAATCTCGGCAATGTTAACATTTTGAATAATTCTTCCTTGCAGACGGCTGTCCTTGCGTTGTAGGATATTAAGCAGCATCCCTGCCTTCTACCAACTAGATGTCAGTAACAAGCCCTACCCCCCAGTCTTGAAAATCAAAACTGTCCCTAGAGGGCAAAATTTCCTTCAGTTGAAAACAACTGTACCTAATGAACTCCATTTGACTACAAATCTAGAAAAAAATATATAATATTTTAGGTAAGTATATGTCTTAGGCTGTTTTGTGCAGCTCTAACAGAATGCCCAAGACTGGGGAATTTATAACAAACAGAAAGTTACTGGTTCACAGTTCTCTGGGCTCTAGCATGAAGTCAGGCCAGGATGTAGGGGCTGGTGTTCCACAAGGGCCTTCTCATTGGATCATCTCATGGTGGAAGGGGAAAGAAAGGACAAGGGAAAGAGCAAGACATTAAACTGGCAGCTTTGTGCCCTTTATAACTAGCATTGATCCACTCATGAAAACGGAGCCCTCAGATCCTAAGCCCCTCCCAGTAGGCGCTATTCCCAAATGCTGATGCATTGGACATTAAGTTTCCAACATGTGCCATTTTGGAGGACATGGCAGCAAGGATTGTCTTCTGGGGACATCACAAATGATTCATCAGCATTCCACACTTTCTGAGGATCTTATGAGGCTTTCAGGCCCCAGATTAGACACAAGATTTCCCTGCATGTGCATACAGACGAAGGGGTTGAAATTGAAGTGTTATTATATGTATCTGCAAGAGGCCACACCCAAAGCTGAGATCTAGTCTTCAAGTGTTTCCCTTCCTCTCTTTTACACTTTCTAGAGAGTTATATTTGATTACAGGAAAGTGGTAGTAGTCATGAAATAAATTCTACTGTACATTTTCATTTTTATAAAAAAGTACTTATCTATTTCTAAAGCAACTTATCAGACAGTCTGATTGTGAGCATGTGTCTAAGTTTTCTTTCAAATTTGCCTGTAAAGGAGGTTTATATTTTTCTTTTGGTAGATTTTATAGGAAACTAAAGAAAAATAGAAAATATTAGCTATGTATAAGAAGGAAATGTCTAGTAAAAGGGCACTTGGTTTATTAAAAGACAAATGATTAGCTGGGTAAATGAACTCTAACTTTCCAGGAGGGGAAAGCTGTAAGCTTATCAAAACCTATAAGAAATGGTAGACACTTTCTAGAAAGGTCTATTAATAATATCATAGACCAAAGTTTTTCTTTTGACATCATTTTCTAAGGTTTGAAAGTTACTTTTTTCTTCACACTGATAAACTCCTTAAAAATGAGTGTACAAAGGAAATAGGGCCCAGCTGGAAGTAGGGTGTTCATAGATATTGTTGTGGCCCTTGGCTAGGCCATTCCTGACATCCCTGGTTCACCTTCAGATCTGCCTCTTCCCTCCTTGAGTGTATTCTTCTTAGATCTCTCTCTGATTCTGTACTTAACTTTTTAAAAATCTCCCCCTACGGAATTTAATTTGCTTCAGGATTCACCCTTTCCCTTCATCAATACACTTCTCCGGGTCTGAGCAGTTGATAATCAGGCTGCAGCTCCCAAGGGGGGTTCATTTAAGGCTCTGATAAACACAGTACAGTTTCCCTTCAGGCTGTCCTGATGGTTGAAGGTAGATAAAATCTCCTGAGTGTGGATGTTTTTTCCTTTGATACACACAAATACACACATGCAAGGACATCCACACACACACTTAAAATTCTTAGAGACTACAATCTCTTTTTTAAATGCCTGGTTATCAGAAATGTAACTATTACCCAGCATTGTAATAACTTTCTATTTCTACCTTCTTTCATTCAAATCATGCTCTCCCAGACTTCCTAGAGCTAAGAATTAGGCACATTATTACTAAGTGATACACTCCCCTCATGACTACCAAAAGCAGTGCTAGAGCTTGGACGCTAAGTCTTTCAAGGTTCAGCAGAGTTCTTAGTTAGACCAGGTAATAACTATGATATAAAGCCTGAAATCAAGGCTGAAGATCATGTGCCCCTCTGACACCTGAGCATGGGAGAAACTAGGAGTCCTTCAGTGGCCTAGCTGCAAATCCTTTTCTCCACTTTGTTCTCACTGCTGAAGGCCTCTGGTCAGAGTGTCCTCATTATCACAATGGTCAGGCACAGCTCCTGCTCTGCCCTGAGTAGTGAGTTCCAGTCTCTGCTGGCCCATATCCTACTCACAACTAATCACAGTGCCCCACGGGTGTGGGTGAGCTCAGTTCCTTCACAGTCGCCGCTCTTTCCCTGTATTCCTGGTGGTGTACTGAGCTATTCTCCTCTCAGCAGTGAGCGTGTGACCGGCAGGCTCTGGGCACTCCCATCTGCCTGCTGTCAGGTGTCCTGTTCAGCCTGACCACTGCCCTGCCAGTCACAGAGTGAATGGAAGCCACGCCAGACACAGATGGGCGTGCACAGTGGCACACACCGTAAGAGATCCAGGCAGGAGAATTCCCAGTTTGAACTAATTAGCAATTTAGCAACATACTAAGACTCTTTCTCAAAAAATTTTTCAGTGTTGAAAAGTAGGCTCAGTGTGAAGGGCCGCAGTCAATCCCCAGTACCCAAAAGAAACAAGCAAACTATAAACAATGATAATTCTTAACTTTGGGTTAACGGTGGTAGGACAAGAGGGTCATTTTTCCAGTAACATATGAAAAACTGAATGTAGCATACAGAGAGTAAAATGTATAAATATTAAGTATCTACATAGGTTGATAAATGTTTATAAAAGTTTTTGGTATTTCAGGGCTAACTTGTTTTTCAAACATTCCTAAATTAATAACTTTTAATAAGGGTTAACATTTTTACAGTAAGTGCTTATTTATATCTACTTCCAAATACATTTTCTTGCCTATATTGCATTTTTCATTCCATTTGTTCCTTTCAGATTCTGTTGTCTTCTTCCTATAGCACACTCTTCAGGAGATATTTCATTTAGAGTCTATATGTGCAAAACTTTCTCATTCAGTCTTCTGGAAGTAACTATTTTGTTTTCTCTTTTGAATGACAGTGCAGCAAGATGTAGAATTTTAACCTGGCATTTGTTTGCTCTCAGAATTTTAAAGATATCCCATTATATTCCTGCTCTGTTGTTGCTGATAAATCTTGCCAGTAGAAATGGATTACTTTATAGGTAATCCTTATACTTTTTCTGGTTGATGCAAAGCTTTTTCTCTTTCATTTGTTTATGTTGAACTATAAAACATGCAGGTGTGTAGGTACTGTGGATGTGGATGTGTTTTAACTTGTTGATTTATATTTATTGAGCTATAACTTATAGTCAGGGGAATTGTCCATTTCCACTAGACAGTGAAGGAAGTTTTATGACTATATGTACCCTTTTGTAGCTGTTATCCTAATAGTGATATAGGACATTTTGTTCTCTAGAGGTCATCAGCAACGTGATTTCTATCATCATAAGTTAGCACAGACTGGTTTTGAATTTTGCACAGATAGAAGCATGCAGTAAGTACTCTAATAACATTATATTGTCAACATTTTAAAACGTATTCTTATTTCTTCTTGATCTTTTTAGTTTTGTGATCATATATTAGTAAGAGTATACAGGTGAGAAGTAAAATAATATACCACATGATGTAATTTGTTTTATAATAGGAGTTGTCAAATGATATCTCTTAAAAGACAGATAATAAATACTTTAGGCTTTATCAGTTACACAGTCTTTACTGCCTCTCTCTCATCTCTCTCTGTCCCACTTTGTCTCACTATCTTTTAAAAGTGTAAATCCTACTCTAAGATTAATGGCTGACTACAACAAGCTAAGCCTGTAATTTACTAAACCTCGGTTTATAATTCTAATTATTTTCCCTCAGAATTATTATTATATGAGTTTTACTTTTCTAATCCAATAAAATTTTCTTGATTCTCTTCCCAAACACAAGATTATGAGGAACAAATACAAAATTTGTATTACTGCCTCAAAAGTTTATTCCACGGAGATTTTATAAGCTAACCCAGCATCAAAAGTGCCCAAAGTATAAAAACAATAGTATTTTCTAATAAGATTTAAGAAATAAGATATGATCATAAGTTACAAAAGAATAGGCCTAAAGTTATATAAAGCATTGAAGTTGATTTAGAAGGAATTTGGTTACTGAATATATTTATTCTGATAACTCATCCCTCCCCTTCTGATTTTATAAATTAATCTCTTCAAAAGGTCCTCCACACTGCTTTGGGCTCTGATTTGAAGAAATCGTTGCAATTTCTTCCAGTAGTCACTTTGTAAGAAGTTTTTTACAAAATTTAAGCAAGAAGCCTATTAAAACTATGATTATATCTGCCAAAAAAAGAAAAAAATATTGGTCAGCACAGGTAGCAGAGCAGCCTATTCCCACCCTAGCTATAAACGCACTGGGAAATGATTTGTTCTATCAGGATTCATCATCTGACTTGCTCTCTGGGGTGTCTGATCTTATCTCTTTGAAATTAGGGCCAGCAAACATGCTAATTGTGACCTTATGTAACAACTTCAGTAACTCAGGAAAAAATAAAGTTTCCCCATAAAAGATGATTCAGTCTTTGTCAGCCAGGCCATGGAGTTTTATTATTTTGGAATACTCTCTATCTTTGGAAAACTATAAATTATATTTAAGAGACACATTTACATCTAAAAAAAAAAAAAGCATTGCTGGAGGACTTTGCAACAAAGCAACAGAACTGGAGTCCAGAATTCATTTCGTTCTACAAAGTATTTTAATTTTTTCCTCCCCTTCCCTCCCTCCCTTCCCTCCCTCCCTTCTTTCTTTCTCTTTCTTTTCTTCCTTCCTCTATTCCTTCCTTCTTAATTCAGTTTCATAATTAAAAGATTCTTCAGTTTGATTATAATTACAAAGCTATTCCTGTCACTCTTTTGGCGAAGACAGGTTTTCTAGAAACACACGTGTCTTGTTTTGTATGCACTGGTTCAGCATTCATATAATCATGTGTTGAATGGTGATGCCCATCATTAAAACAGCAAGTGCAAGACCCAGCCTGCCAAGTAACCAGTAGAATAAATATGAGAGAGAGAGAGAGAGAGAGAGAGAGAGAGACAGATAATGATAACATTAAGAAATCTCTCAGTTCTCATCAACAACTAAACTTTAATGAACTGAACTCCAGTTGTAGTTTGATAGTGTAACATCTGGAAATCTGCTTAGAAAGTTCAAAAGCTAAAGAATAGCCAGAATCTTTAACTGTGCTCACACAAAATGTTGTCTCCTGGCTGGAGCTTATTACTTTAATTACAATTATATTTTTCAAATATAAATACATTTCACATTTTACTGTATTTTTAGATGTCAAATATTTTTAATCTCTCTTATTTATTGGTCTACAGAAAGAGAGAGCATGTTAGATATGAAACAACAGTAACACATCTTTAAGCATTTTTTGAATACCATCTTGCAACATGGCTGATTACATAAATTTGAAAAAAATACTATCCTGGAGCATTTTGTAGAGCAGATCCTGTTTGTACATTTAGAAGCAAACATGTAAAAATATGTGCCTATGTAAGCTAGATGGTTTCTTTCCACACTGTTCAGAATTTGTCCATTTCACAGTGTGTATGTTTTGTTTTACAGACAAAACATATGAAGAGGCTATGCAACAATTGAAGTGGGAAAACATAATTCTCTCTTTTGAGATAGGTAGCGCTCCAGGTGGGAAAACATTGAAATATGAATTGTGTCTTTCAAAGGATCCACTGCAGATGCGAAAGGCATCATTTGATAATCCATATTGAAAGAGCCACAGACTCATAATCCAATCAACATAAAGACATAGCTTCTGTATAAAGTTATATTACTTTAGGAAAATTAAATGCTTTTCTATTTTCTCCCTTTCTTTTATGAGTGTAAGCACATCTGAAAGAATAAAAAAAATATATAAGCAAACAAAAAATTGCCTAAAATATAAAATATTTAAGGGCAAGAAACAGGCAGGAGGGAGGTCAGAATGATCTTGCCCTCATCGCTTCTCGGCCTTTTGGGTAAGATCAAGTGTAGAATGATCTCGCCCTCGAGTAGTGTGGAGTAGTAGTGTCTACCATTAAACTTAAACACAAAGATTCCACATTTTCAAAATGTCCCCAGAATAGTATGTTCTCTGATACTAGATTTTCTCACAGTATACTACTGGAAAAGTAAAAAAGACTGTCTGTCTGCAGATGTTCTATTAAATTATTTAATTAAATCCTGCTTATAACACATTCCTTAGCTCTGTGATAAGCCCAGAACTTGCGCTGAAAAGAAAGTAAAATAACAAAGATATCATAATCTCTTAATATAAATGCTTTCTGTTCTCCATTCAACTCACTTTAACAACTTTAATTTCAAAGAGAAAATTCTACTATGGTAGCGAGTTGTCAGGCAGTAATATTTCAATGCAAATGTTTTTGCCACGTGACCTGCAAACTCATTAATGCTAATCTGAGATAGTTATAAACACATGTACTTCATTAAAATAAAACTCAATTTCATTGTTTGTGCTCATGATTAATACTGTTCATAAAGGTAACCACTGTTTCAGAATTTTCTGTGAGGTCCTTTTTTGTATATTTTTTCCCATTTAATCTTCATATGAGTCTACAAAGTAGACATCATGATTTCCACTTTTTTAAGGTGAATATATGTTCAGAAAAGTGGGCTGACTACAGCTAGTCATGAGCAGAGCAGACTTGTACTGAAATTGTATAAATGAGAAAGCAAATCCCGCAAGACTACCTGAGTGGTTCTGGTCACAAGAACAACTAAGAGTAACACCTGAGCCTTTGAATTTCTGTCCAGTTCTCCCTGCACTATGTCTCCTCTTGTCTGCCCACACTTCTACTACAGCTTAAGGAGTACCTGTTCCATATGGCCAAACTGATTGAAAATGGTGAAATCTCTACAGCCTGAAGTCTCAATTCATGAATCTTTTTGTAACCCAGAAACTAATATTCGTTATAAACTATATTATAGAGTCCTCTTAATCAGAAGTAAGCTTTAAATTAGTAATCTTTTATTCAGTGACTGTATATAAGAGCCTCTACATTTTTCCCAATGTAATAAATAACATTGATTTTTAAGTGGAAAAAAGAGTATTTTCCTCCTTTTGCGACAACATCATCCTGCAGTTCAAAGTAAGGAATACACTTCTGTGCTGCTACAAGTTCTCTACACTGTGTAGCCTAACCAAAACCCTGCCATGAAAAGGCTCAGGCTTGGCTGTCTCTACCTCCTTACCACACACCTCTGGAGCACAGAAATGTGTCTACAGCTCTTGCTGTATCCAGAGTGCATCCACCGGGGAAAAACCAGACACTCTTCAGCATCCAAATAGGAAGCTAAAAACCTCTGACCCCTCTAGGTAGCCTAAAAGGTCAAAAACATTCTAATAAAATCAACTCAAATACTTCATTTAAATACTTGGGATTTTTAATTATAAACTCATACTTTGAACCATGAAGTACTTGAATTTCAATTTTCATTGTACTTTAGTATTTTTTTCTGAGTATTAGCATCATATTAAAGAACATGGGTTCTATACACACCTAGTGCTGGTGGTATTGTGTGAAACATAGCTATGCCCTTTAACATCTGCTCATCTGACACAGATTATAGGATTCCCACCTGTCTGTGTGGGAACCTCTTGAGTTGGAAAAATATAATGTACGAAACTCTAGATAACTGACCCAAGGAATTCAGGTTTTGATGTTCAGCTTCTATCAAAGGTTTTATCTCAAGTAATTCTTTCTGAAATTAGCAGTACTAAATTAAGAACAAACCTAGTCTTGGCCAAACAGAGAAAGCACAGGACTATTAATTAGGGCAGATGAAAAAGCAGTATTTGCAAGAACAGCCAGGTCAACAATCACCTCTGTCGCCAGCAGCAGCTACTGAGTCGCCTTCCTATGGGGCATAGACTTCTGTTAGGCATGGATCTAAAGGGAGGTTCATGGCGCCTTCTCCTTATCCTGAGTAAACTGCATATTTTTTTTTTGCAATCTTTCTTACAGTTTTAAGGAATTTCATGAAAATTCGTGAAAGACTGAAGACTTGGAGGGCTGGTGACTAAAGAGCAAATGAAAGCTAGTCAGTGTAACTGCAAAGAAAACCCATGAATCATAATTCTATTTTTTTATCATTTGAGTTGTCATTTTAAAATTCACTTTTATCTAGTTTGCTTTAAAATAAGTGAACAAAATTTTGTGTGAATTAACTCATCAGTGCCAGTTTTGTAGAATCTGCAAGGGAATGAACACTTCTTTCTCTTTAAGGAATGACATTTTATGAAACCTAGATAGAGTTTGCCATGTAACTGTGGTTGCATTGAATTATGTTGCGTTTCTATGTCAGTTCCAGCTATATTTACACTCTCGTGCAAAGCTTTTTATAAACAACATAGTTTAATAACTTTCACTTCATTTCCTCTATTTTCCAGGTGAAAATCTAAGGGTCAGAGAAGCAGGGATTTATCAAAAGTCATGTAACTAAGAAGCACCAAAACCTGAAAGCAAATTTTTTAGATTTCAACTTCATCACTTTTCCACGTATAAGGTTTCACACTAAGCAGTGTAAAAATCGATTATATAATTACATCATGCTTATTAAAACTTCAGACTTGTTCTTATTTACTGAGTCTGTGTTCGGGATTCAGGCTCATACATAAAGAAGTTAGTTTTGAGAATAAGTTTCTAAACTAAAACATAATCAATTCAATGTCCTTTCTTATTATAGACATCGCCTGACTTTCTGATTGATTTTTAAAATTTTTATTCATTTGGTTTTTTCCTCCAACTTAATAAACTGTAATAAACAAATAAAAATGTTATGTATTTATGAGATACAATGTGATGTTTTGATATATGCATACATTTTGAAATGACTAAATAAAGCTAGTTAAAATATATCACCTTGCCTATTATCATTTTTTTGTGGTGAGAACATTCAAGATCTATTTTCTTAATAATACTCTTTTTCTTAAGTATAATTGACAAAGATTAAATATACGGTTAAATCAAGTTATCATCTCACTTATTTGTATCAGTCAGTGCTTACTAAAGAAACAGACTTAATGCAAGATATAGAAATATGTAACAATTTACAAGATTGGCTTACAATGGCCACCTGCAGAGTCAGGTGTGGGAAAATGCAAAAGAGCTATGTGTGCACTGGAGACACGAAGGATCCAGTTGGAGTTAGAGCCTGGAGCTCACTGTAGTGTCCTTTACAAGACTGTATCAGGAGGCCAAGGGTCTGCCATAGAAGGCTGAAGGGTCTGCACTGGAAGCCAGGAGATAACGTCCCAGCTGAAGGTGAAGACTGGAGCTTCTCTGAAGAAACAGAAGCAGCCATCCTTCTTTCTTTCCCTTTACACCATTCAGCCAACAAGCCTCACTTACACCCAGTAAATTCAGGGCAGATCATCAGTAAATCCCTTCAGCCACACCCAGAACTGTGCTGATCCAATTTAGTTGGGCATTTCTTACTGAAGTTGACAATCCGCTACCACAATCCACCCCTTGTCAACTTGGCAATCAGGCATATTTCTTTAAACCATAGTCTTCAAATACAAAGACAAGTTTATAATTGTCCCTAACATGTTATAACTATCCTGCATACAAAGAATACTCCCTAGAATAGAAGGCAAGTTTTCTTTGGGCGGTGCCTACTCCTAACATTTTATAACTTGAACATTAAAATATAGGTTTAATGATACTTAGGAACCAATATTAAGTATATCAACATCATATTACATAGGTCACATATTAGGAGAGAACTATTAGAATTACAATCCTTGTTTCTGTAGCTGATCATGGGATCATAGCTGGTATTTAGAACTACTTTTTTCTACTACCCATTCTGTATTCCCTTGGCCTTCAGCAAGCATCTCAAATCTTGCTACCTTCTCTGGAGGGGTGACCCACACCTTCATTCCTGAAGGTTCTAGGACATTTGTCATCCTACTTGGATTGGGTTGTTGCAGTTTCCCATTTACTTCTTTTTTAAAATTAATTTTCTCAGTACATTTTAGGTATATAATATAATAATATTCATCATTGGAATTTGCATCTTTACATAATCTCTCTTCGTTCTTATTTTTTCCCCATTCCCCTGCCCTCTCTTCAAGCCCTCCATCCCTCCCTATTTAACTCAACTCTTGGTTTGGATATGCTATCACTGGGAAAACTTATCTTTTCTTTCTTCTTTGTTATGGTGGAGTGAACTTCAAGCATTTTCTTAAGAAATGGATATGTGTAATGCAAGTTTTTTTTGTTTTGTTTTGTTTTGTTTTCCTTCAATTCTTTTATTGGTACATTTTAGGTATACAGTGTGTTTACATTTGTCATTGGTTACTTGTGCCTGTACATGAAGTATCTTGGTTCTTATTTTTTCCCTATTCCCTGTCCGCCCTTTACCCCCTCCACCCTTCCCTATTTACAAAGACTTTGTTTCCATTTTTTCCTTTTCTCATAATTTTTCCTTTCCCATCTTTCTTTTCCCCTTCTCCTCCCATTTCCCCTACCCCTTTGGACCTTTTCTTCCTATTTCAAATTATCAATTATTCATTTTGATCATTTTAATCCTTATTTACACTTTCAGTTTCTCACACCAGAGAAACTAGTCGGTATTTATACATATATATATACATATATTTATACATATTTATTTCACTTAAGAGTATCACCTCAAT
>NW_004624736.1:17891554-17943812 GCF_000247695.1 Heterocephalus glaber | reverse complement strand
TTCTCTAGTGTGAGAAACTGAAAGTGTAAATAAGGACTAAAAGGTATAATAGATAATGTGAAATAGGAAGAAAAGGGGCAAACGGGAAGGGGAAGTGGAAGAGGTGGGGAAAAGAAAGAAGGGAATATAATTCATATGAGAAAATGAAAATGGAAACAAAGTCTTTGTAAATAGGGAGGAATGGAGGGGTTGAGGGGAGGGTAGGGGAAGGGGGAAAAATAAGAACCAAGAGAGTCTATGAAAAGGTGCAAATTTTCAATGATGAATGTCATTATATTGTATACCTAAAATGTACAAATAAAATAAAATTTAAAAAATAAAAACAAAAATACAAAAAATATGCTTTTAAGATTTTTCCATGTAAAAAATACACACCTAGTGTGTTCAGTTAACTGCCATCTAATTGTTCAAAATATAAACTGCCATTATTTTATTTTCCTATTGAGAATCAAATTGCGAGACAATTTTGTTTCAAGTATTTGCTATTATCACATGTACTTCCAAGAGCATTTGTCCATGTCTTCAGCTATGAACTTAAGATAGGTGTCTTTCTTTCTCTAAAATACTTCTTCACTTAAATAATGATATCATACCAATTTTTGATGAGCATTTACATATTATATATTTTTCATCCTTTACTGTCAATATGTCTGTTCTTATATTTAAACTATGTCACTTTCTTCAGCATATAGTTAAATTATTGCTCCCTTCCATCTTTCAGTTATAATATTTAGTGTAATTATATGTATTGTAATTATTAATACCATTGATTTTAACCCTAAAATATTGTATTTATGTTTTTTCTCATTTATTCTTTGTTCCTTTGCCTGAGTTCTAACTTTTTAAAAAATAACCATGTTTCAACACTTCTTTTTAACTCTTCTACTAGATTTTTGATTATTTCTTTATTATTTATTCAAATGACCCCAGAAATTCTAGTATTCTCTTTGTTTTATTATGGTTTATTTTAAATTAATATTTTTTATATTTCTGGATAGTAAGAATCCTACAAAAGCATTCATGCTATTTTTACTAACTAATCAACATCTCTATTGCAAACACTTTTTCAATATGTTTCTGTTTGTTGTTTTAAATATTTAACTTTTTTTAGAATTACCCATATATTTGCCACATTTATTTTTGCTTTTTCTTTACTTAATGGAGTTTTGTTTCTAACAGGCTATTTTTCCTTCAGCAGAAAATCTCCCTTATCTTTGCAATGTCTACTAGCAACAAATTCAATTACATTTTATTTGTGAGTACATCTATTAATTTGGTTTCAACTTAAGATATTTTGGGGGTGGGACAAGGTATGTAATTACAGGTTGGTAGTTTTGTATTTTCTGTCAGCACTTTAAAAATTCCATTCCATTAAGTTATAGCTTCTATAGTTTCAGCAGTGAAGTTGGCTGTTAGAATTATTCATTTGAAGCTAGTATGTTTTCATTATTTATGTAGTACTGTTATGCTTTTCTTGTTTTATTAGGTTATCAGAAATTTGTCTATGGTATTCCTAAGTATGGTTTTCTTTCTAATTACCCTAATTATATTTCCCTAAATTTTTTTCAATCTATAGATTGATTTCTGCCATGTGTTTTAGAAAAATTTCAGCCAATTTTGTTTCAATTATTGCTTCTGTTTTATTGTTTATCATCTGGGATCACATTTACATAAGGTTTAACTCATGTGTCTGTTTAAACATGACTTTAGCCTCTGCCCTGTTTTTATAACTTATTTTCTATCGAGTGGATTTTTTTTCAATTATATTCAGATGAATTTGGAATACCTTGCATGACAGAAAGTAAGGAAGTGCTCAAAAATTGTTGGAATATGTCAAAAGGATATTAATTTTTGCTGATAACCAAATATGAAGAAATTTGAGAAAATAAAATAAGTTATAATGGTGATAGATTATAGCACATAAAATGAAATATGTATCTGTGATTTCATAATGATATAAATTAATCACTTAATCAACAAATAAGTGGTACGATACTCAAATAAGTGGTGAGTGATTACTGTTCCATGTAATAAAAGTGTGCAGAAGGAATAATAGGAACAGAAAATCCCCATATGGCAAGCCACACGTGGATAATTGCTGCAGATAAAAAATCATCAATGGTTGCTGAAATTAGCAGGTGAAAAGATGATGAGAAACAAGATATGTACATGGTCTCAACATACTTCTTCACATGAATACAGTATTCACATGATACTTATTAATTACAAAGGAGAAAAAGAAAACCTTACACCTGGAGAAACCTGGCAGACATTCTTTTAATCAAGTTATTAAAGTTAACCTTTCTAGTAATAAGGCATACCAACATCATACATCTACTGATATGATGAGACAGAGTACATTACTTCTGTTGATATTATTGCCAAAATGCATGAGCTCAATCCAACTGTGAGAATAAATAAGACAAATACAAATTAAGGAACATATTAGAAAATAACTGGCCAGTACTCTTCAAAAGTGTCAAGATTGAGACAAAGAAACACTGAGAAACTGTCCTTGATTAGAGGAAATTAGGAGATAAGAAATCTGTCACTGGATCCTGGACTAAAAAAAATAAATGGGATATTTGGTGAAACTCAAGTCAGATGGGATTTTCATTAATATTACTTCAATGTTAAGTTTCTTTTTCCGATATAAACTCTGGTAGAAGATGCTAAGCTGTCTAGGGATGTATCCTTTAACAATGGTGGTGTGTTCTGAGAGATGTGTCACTAGGCCGTTTGTCCTTGTGAACTAATTACAGAAGGTAATTACACAAATCAACATGGTATAGGTCAGTCACTTGTCCCGGCTCTTGTACAATCAAGAGACATGGTAAACACGAAGAGCATGAAGCTGCTGCTGGCCTAGCATCACATATTATTTACAATAAGCTTTTTTTTTTTAAGTAGAAAGATTGCACTCTCAAATTACAGAAGCATAGTATGACAGATACATAAACCAGTAACAGTCAGTTATTATTATTGTCGAGCATTATGTACCGTCCATACCTGAGGTACTAATACACTTTTATGTAAGTGGCAGCACAGTAAGTTAATTTCTGGCAGCTTCACTACAATAATATGAGTGATGCGTTGTGCTGTGATATTATAACAGCTACAATGTCACTAGGTAACAGGAATTTTTCCCTTCCATTTATAATCTTACAGAACCACAGCTATATATGAGGTCCATTGTCTCCCAAGCACCATTATGCATCAGATTTACTGTCTTCGATATTTGGAGGGATACCTAGTGTGTGGACACGTATTGATTTTGAAAGCACTGTGAAAGCTGAATATGCAGTGTGAAGTTTAAATATTTTAGAATTGTGTAGGAAATCAGTCTTTGTAATTCTAATAGGAAGCAGAGTTGCCTGACGCTCTCCATTTACCCCATATAACGTCTTCACGGTGACCCTGGGTGATCCTCTAAGCAAGGCTCGGTGCTGCCGCGTCCTCCCTTTCTGCCTGGCCCCTCCACTTCGCGCATCACTTTTACTCCTCTCTGGGAAAGGCTAGAAGCACCATGCCCTACCTTTTCAGGGTAGAAACACCGATTAACATGAGATATCTGAATATACACACTTCTTATCATTCCTTCACAGCTGACAAAATCAAGGTCCAGAGATGGCATCGTCTGACTCCAAGTTGAATGTTTGTTAACTATTCTAAGACCACTTCCACATAGTCCGAATGCCTAGTGATCAGGTGGTGTTGCAGGGAAAAGGGAATTGTGGGATAAGAAGCTTTCACTCCCACCCTCAGTCTTCCTATCTAACACCTGTTTAAAGGCCCGAGCTGGGGAACGTAGTGATTTTAAGTGAGAACTGTGGTGTTTGGCTCATGTTGAATTATGGATGCGAAGGAATGGCTGTAAATCAAAACCAAGTAAGTCCCAAGTAACCTGTGCTCCATCCTTCTTTTAAATGCTTTATCTTGGGGAACTAACTACAATTTCATTTTCAAATTTTAAATATAAATATGATTGTGTACAATGTAATTACATTGTGCTGTTGTGTACATTTTAAATTTAAAAGTAATTATGTACATATAGCCTATAACATCGTGTTATATATATATATATTCATATTAAAAGATTAGATTTTTTTTTTACTCTTCACACAAAAGCAAAAAATAAAAGAAAAAAGGGTAATTCAACCTTTATTTTTGGTACCGGGGATGGAACTCGGATCGTTGCTCTTGCAGGACAGGCAGTGGAACCACTGAGCTAAATCCCTGGCCCCTCAACCTTTTGATAAGAAGCTCATCATTGATAAGTCATTAGCTTTTTTTTCATTATTTTCCCCAGCTTTATTGAGGTACAACTGACAAAAAAAATGTATACATTTAGGTATTGTGAAGCAAACAAACAAAAAAACCTTTAAAAATTTTTTCTTTGCTACTTTCACCGTCATTTACATCAACACTTCTGACAGCAGGTGTTGGGGGGATTTCCCCCACCACACATTTCTGCAGCAGACACCAGACAGGTGTCCTCTAATTTATCTTAATTTGAAGCTATCATAGGGTCAGGTCCCACAGATTAAGGTGGGTCTCTCATGACTGCCCAGCTTCAGATGTCAGTCACAGTCCCCAGGTTATGACCTGTGCTTCCCACCAACAACTTGTCAGTCAGGGTTCCTTCCCATCACTCTCTCCTCCATCTATTTCACCTGCTGGAGGAGCTCACAGAATTCAGGAAAACATTTTATTCGCATCTACAAAAGGCTGTAACAATGCATAAAGATGAATAGCCAGATGGAAGAGATGTACAGGGCAAGAGATCAGATATATATTTCTACTACATCATAATCGTAACATGTCAAATGTATTATCTTGAGGTGTATGTATGTTGTGATTACCATAATTAAGCTGATTAACACATCTACCTCCTCATACACCTACCTTTTAGTATGTGTGTGTGAGTATGTTTGTGTGTGATGGGAACACTTAAGATCTAGTCTCTTAGCACATTTTAAATATATAATACACATTAATTAGCCATAGTCACCTAGTTGTACATTTGATCTCCAGATATTCTTTATCTTGTAAAGAAAAGTTTGTATTCTTGGACTAATCCCTCCCATTTCACCCACCTCCTATAACCTGGACACAACCTTTCTGTCTCCATCTCTGTGGGTTTGATATTTTAGAATGTACATATAAGAGAGATCATGCAGCATTTTTCCTACTGTGTCTGAGTTACTTCACTTAGCATAATGTCTTCCAGGTTCATCCATGTTGTCACAAATGGCAGGCTCTACTTTTTTAAGGCTAAAGAGTATTTCATTGTGTGCAGATACCATATTTTCTTCATTAATTAATGTAAACATTTAGCCTGCTTGTCCACCTTGGCTTTTGTGACTAGTGGTCCAATGAACAAATGTGGAGAACTCTTCAACATCTGATTTTAATTCCTTTGGCTATGTACCCTAGTAGTAGGATTGAAGATTTCCACTGTTAGTTTATTGAGCCTGCAGACTTCGCTCTAAAGGATTTATAATATCTAGTGTATTCTAATTTTGCCCTGACTTAGCATGCAGCTTTTTGGAGTCCCAGTTAAATGCTAAAATGGTTGCAGTGTTTCTGAAGCTTATGAGAACTTGAACTCTAAACTCTGTGGCCACCACTACTGAAATCCTTTCTTAGTTCCTTTATTTCCCATTTCTTTTCGTTCACTTCATCCAAGTCTTGGCTGGAGAAAACTTAGGAGTCTGCCAACAATTTGAGGGAGATAATGTGTACATTTTAAGGCACCCTCCTTTACAATATATCCTCTTTCTTACTTTAAGCCTCTTTGGAAGGCCCAGATCCTTGGTCCTTCCAGAGTAATACTCTGCCTCCCATACTGACTGAGAACTAGGAGGGGCCAGAGAGTAAAGACCAGGATATTGTGGGGGTAAACGTACCTCTCTCAAGAACTTTATTTCCTACACTTTCTGGCTCCTTTCTACATTCTGGTGCTTTCAGGAAATTGAATTTTGGTTTTTAGCCTTATGGTTTTGTGTTTTGTTTTGCTTTTTCCCCAACATCTATAATTTTCATCTGTGAAAGGAGTCTTTTCCACTATGATCAGGATTGGGATTCATGCTTCCCTGGAGGGAGAGGGAAAGGGAGAGGCAGAGGGGGAAGGGGGAGGGGAGAGGGGAAGAGGGAGGAGGGAAGGGGGAGGGAGGGGAAAGGGGAGGAAGAGGGAAGGGGAAGAGGAGGGAGAGGGAGAGAGAAGGAGAGACAATCCTAGATGAATCACAGGCAGACAGAAAGGGTAACATGTCCTTGATTTCCCTCTCTACCAGAAGCCAGGGCTCAGGGCCATGATGATGAGATCCATTCAGGTCACCTTCCAGGGCAGAGGGCAGGTAGAGAGGAGTGGAGATTTTGTCAGGTGAGGCCAAGATAATATACCGATCATAACTCCCTTCTCAGTCGGAGTGTAACTGAAATATATCAGCACCAGTTCTTTCCCTCCTGACAGTTTATTATTGGCAATTATTTCAGTCTCATCTTACATCTCCCTGAATCAGTCATCAGGTTTATTTTATAATGATCTATCACTGCTTAGTTGTACTTACTCATATGCTTATCAATGTTTGTTTTTATGTTACTATTGTGCCACACACCATTCTGGGTTTAAATTTCTTCTTTCTGAATTCAATAGTATTAACCTTCAGGGTAATAGAAGGGTTTGAGAGTATCCCTCTCAGTCTTTATATAAAAATAGTGTTATTTCACAGTCTCTTGGACAATGGTTCAACTAGGCATTCTAGATTGGCAGTTATTTTCTCTCCCCCACAAAAAAAATGATTCCATTGTTATCTAGCCTCTCTTATTGCAGGTGAGAAATCTGTTTCTGTACTTTGTATTATTTTAAAAATTATCTTTTTCCTCTCATTGCATTTAGAATTTTGTCATACATGTTCAAATTTTTTTTTTAAAAAATGGGTATGCATATGGATTTGTTATCATGAGTGATGAGGTCTGGGACAGGTTCCTAGATTCTTCTATGTAAAAAAGAAATGGATGTGGCAAGTGATGGTAAGGGAAAAGAAGCAAAGTTTATTAAGGTGAGAGTGTGCTTAGAGTGAGTGTGCTCGACCTTCGAAAGGAAAATGCCATGAGCTGAAGGGGTTAAAAATGTTGCAGGGTCTGGGCGCCTACCCTTGGTCTTCCAGAGCAGGACAAGAAATTTGACTGAGCGCGAGTGGCGTAGGCTGTACCTATTGCGCATGTCCTTTCCCATAATTCACTCTGTTATCATTGAATGAGATGCCGTCCACATACAAGATCGGGGAGGGAATGTTACTGTAGGTCTTACAGGAGGATTTGCCACGCGCAGGTCATGGTTTTGGATTCTGGAATTTTCCAGGGTTGGAAGGTCTTTGCTTTTCTTGTCTCTGCCACCTTGTAGTAAGCCTTAGGACAAGGCGGAGTGCGTGGCCCCAGGGAATTGTTCAGGTTGGGGTGAGTGGAAGGGAGCAACCCTGTAGCCCCAATTGTACTATCTATATTAGATTTATTTTTTACTTATTCTTTATAATTTGCTGTGTGTAAATACGAGAATTCTTGATTTTCATTAATTCTCGGAAATTGCAGTCACTATCATTCTGCCATTCATAGGCCCTTTCCACTCAAAGCCATTTGCTGTTTCCTTGGCTAGAATCTGTATCTTAGAATGGCTGAGTCCTGTAAGCTGTTTTTCTTAATTCCTTAATTTATATCTTCAAAATTTTAACATAGTATTTTTCATAAGTCTTGCTTTATTTTATTTTATGTTGTTTTATTTTGGAGACAGGGTCTCAGGATATAATTCAGGCTGACCTCAAACTCATGGTGATCCTCCTGCCTCAGCCTCCCAAGTGCTGGGATTACAAATGCGCACCACCATGCCTGATTATCATAAATTTTAAAAGTGACTCTTATTATCTAAAGTTCTTGGTATCTGAACTTGGTTTCTTTGTATCTATCAATACATGTTCAAATGGATTAGGTCTTTTTTTTTTTTCGGTCTCAAACTCTTTTGCTCTGGGGATCTGCCTTTGCTTCCTCGGTAGCTAGATTTATATATGCCTGACACTGAGTGTTTTATAATTTAAAAGTGGGGTTTATTCCTGGACAGCAGTAACTGAGGACATGACCCCCAGAAAAAAATTTGTATTTCATGTTTTGAAATGTGAATAGACTGAACAAGTAGGAAGAAGCTAGGTCTTAGGCACTTAGAGGACATTATATTCCCTCTATTTTTATGCAGATTTAAACTTTCTAAATAAGAATAAGTTAAAATAATTTAGCTCATGGAAATCAATTTTCAGCGTGATGACTGTAACTACTGATGATACACTGTATGCTTGAAAAATCCTAAGAGAGTGGACACTGAGTTGTTCTCACCTCAAAAATGATAATTTTGTGAGGCAATGAATTTGTTAATTAGTTGGATTAAACTATTCTATGATGCATATATACTTCAAAATTATAAATGTAATTTTATATATCAAGTTTAACAATAAATAAATATTTTTAAAAACAATTACTTCTGATAGTAGGTAGTTTTGTCCCAGGTGGTTTTTGTCCATATACAAGTATCAAAGAGTCACATTCTTAGGTTAACACACCTCATGGTAATATAAAAACTGTTTATGCCTCCCTTCATTTTATTTGCTCAAACAAGTACTAGGTGCGTTATGTTAAGTGTGAACACCGCCGACATCATTCCCGATACCCTATGGCTGATGACCTAGTACGGCCATTATGTCATTGTCATTAAAGTTCTCACCCCAAGGTCAGAGAGGAGAGCTGGGGAGAGAGGCAGCAGGTCTGTGCACCGGCTGAAGCAGGGGTACTAATTGAGAGAAGAGGCACTCTCACCGATGTGATAATTCACCTTCCTCCACACTGAGACAAAAAACTAATATGCCCACCTTAAAGGATCTGCAGTTTATTTGGGCTCACATTTGAGGAGTTTCAGCCCTGGTGGAAGGGCCTGCGTGAAGGAAAGCTGCTCATGTAATTCTACCAGAAGCAGAGAGGGAAGGGAGAAGCCAGGGAGGGAGACACACCAGGCCAACCTTCCTCTTCAGACCAGACCCCACCTCCTAACGACTGATTGGCTGCACAGCCCTTGCGATCCTGTCACCTTCCAAAAGCCCCACGTGAGCTTGGGGTGGCATTAAGATATAATCCATAACATTTAAGATGCATTATTTAGAATTAGTAATGTGTTTCTACCTTTGGTAAATGAAGGCAGTTCAACCAGTGGGGTAAAATCACTCAGCCAATTTTAGTGAAGAGAAAACACCCACATAGGTGTCATTCTTGGTTGTCACAGTGCAATAGGAAGTCCATAAGTATTTTTCTATTATATCTTGTCCTCACAAGACCCTGAAAAGTGGGTGTTTTTACCATAAGAATACTAACTAGGAGAAAGCTACTGACGTAAGTTTACAGAGCTAGTAAGTGTATGAGCTAGGGTTTGAATCCAGATCTGTGAGCTCCTAAATCATGTCCTTCCCACTACATAATGCTGTCTCCCAAGTGGACAAATGCCTTCTCCATGGAAATGTGCTATCCTTAGCTGCCCAGATATTTTTAATATTGTGAATTAAAAGTGTACTTGATGTAAGTATTGGGAAGCACTTAATTCATTATAATTATGTCGCTTTTCTTCACATATTTATTATTATTAGCATTTGCCTTGATTCAATGTGAAGGAATTGTTGGAAATGTCATACAGGAGCCTCAGCATCATAGCTAAATGTTATGCCATAAAACATGATGTAAATATTTAGAGTGTGAGCCAGGTCACCAGAGAAACCTCCAGCTCTTGTCCTGGTTTTAGAATCTTGGGCTGCACTAAAAACAGCAAGAAGGTAGAAGAAACTTGCAACGTTGGATGATACCGTTATGTGGCTCAGAACCTTTTGCTCCTTGGTGGGCTTTCCTTCTGGATCAGAGTACAGCTGATAAGGTTTCTCTCCAGTATGTAGTCTATGATGTTCAGTAAGAGATGTGATGTGGCTAAAGGCTTTACCACATTGATCACATTTATAGGGATAAACTGTGAATTTATAAATGTGGGAAATTTTTATCAGATCTTCCTATTCAATATCAAATTATTCATTTTGGAGAGAAAGTTTATAAATAAACTTCTAATGCATAGAAACCAAATGTATACTTTAAACTAGTAACATTATATTCCTAGTAGGGCTTATAACTAGTGAAAATTATTTTATAAACAAAAATGTATTGAGCCATGGTCCAAATCTGGTATAAAACTTAAAATAAATGAACAAAAATTCTGTAGCATTATTATATTATTATTATTATATTATTATTCACACGTAAGTTTTATGCTATGAAGCTTTGAAATTATGAGCATTAATTAAAGCAGTGTTGTAGTATTATCAGTTACATAAACAAAATAAACATAAAACAGACTACAACTGATAATGAACAGCACTGTGATGCCCAACACCAGTCTCTCAGAACCTCCACCCGCATTCTTCTCTTCTTAGGAGGAACCTAACTTTGATCTCGTCATGTTTTAATCCTGCACCAACCACTTTTGGAGACTAAGGAATAGCCCACTACTATTTTCAGCAGAAAAAAAAAAATCACATATGGGTTGAAAAATAAAAACTTCTAGCAGTTTGGATCTTTTTCCAAGCAAGAGGAGACTTCTGGGAAAGAAATAGTCTGCAAAATATTTTTTCCAGAAACTATCACTTCATTATCTCCATAAAAGAGTTCAAGTTGCTGAATTACCTCCTTCTGTGGTTTGTCTCTTTCATCCTGTTGGTAATGTTATATAGAAATCTTCAGGGTCCAAACTTGGAATTTATTAAAAAGTAGTTGAAAACAATGCAAACACTAGCCAGTTACTGAAAATAGAGATTTTTTAAAATATTTTTGTTCTGTCCTATCGTAGCCCTATAATTTAAGGCATTTCTAAACATCAAAGAGAAGTATTTTCAATGAGAGCATTTTGGTGCAATTCTCTTCAATTTTTCTTAGGGGACACAGAATTTGGTAGAAGAGGACATTTCTTTAGACTGTCAAATACAAACAGAGGGTAAGCCTTTTGTTATTTTTAATTAAAAATAAAATTCTCCATAGTTCTGATGGATATTGTTGTGATTCTGATTGCTATAGTTTTTTGATATAGTTTCTGCATTTGATTTGGTCTTAGTTCACTCCCTTGAGAGTGGCCATAAGCTCTGGCCTGGCCTAGGCAAAAATTTAAGGGATTTGGTTGTGGACCTTTGCGGTGCACATTTTAAGGTTCACTTCTTGATCTAATGCCTACATATCACACATGTGACCAGGTGTGCCTCTCATAGGACTCTCGACTGACTTTGCAGATGACCTTGTGACTCCTGTTGATCATATCCAGTTAATTCCTACAAAGCCATTTGCTAGGAGAATATCCTGACCCATAGGAAAGGTAGGTTTAAGTGTGTGTGCATCAAGTGAGACAAACAAGGAAGTGAAATCAAAATCCATTAAATGGAAGAAATGTATCACTTGCCCCAGCCAGAGAGATGTTATGGGAACTGGTGGGAAATCCCAAGGCAGAGAGGGAGAGAGGGAGCAGAGCAGGGAGGGTGGAGGATCTGTGCATAGACATTGTCTTTTAAGGCTTCCTCTAAGAGGTGCTGGATTTGCTGGTTTAGAGGAAACACAGGTAAAGGAGGAAGCTTACTTACACAGCTCTGTGATGATGGTTCCATCTTACTGTGGTCAGAATATGAGACACGCTGGCTGTGGGATCAGTGAGCTGAGAACAATAGGGCTGTCTCTCAGACAACGCCCAGGGAGAGAGCTTCTGAGCAGGCCAGAGGTGATGGGGATGACTGGGCTTCAGAGAGCGTATGTGAGGCCTGAAATTGAGTATCAAGGTAGTAAGTGTATGGAACAAAGTTATGGCATGTATATATAAATATACACGAAGAATATGTAATCCCTGTTTTGAGAGTATTTTAAAGTCATTGCCTAAGATATATTCATATTTTATGTATACATCACACATACCTAGAGTAGTATCAACATAGGAATTGCATACTGATTTTGAATATTCCCAGAAATTTTCATATGACCTTCCAGGACATCGTAGCTTATGTGTGAATAGCTGCCATGAAAAAGTATTACAGAAAATTCATTGTAAATTTGCATGTTTCATGATTCTGTTCCACACTGTTTCATTTCAGGCAAATTTTATCAGGTTTGGTTTTTTGTTGAACCAATTTTAAAATAGTCTATTAGGTTGATTAAGATAATTCAGGGTTGCAGGTGCTATCCTTATACAGTAAACTGTTAATAACATAATCATTCACACTTGCAAAGTGATTCAGCATCTAGTTCCAAGTTCCCTCCTTCACCGGCCCAGTAGGTCCTAGAGCAATATTCATGGGGAAAATAAGCACTACTAGCAGTGGTATGCACCATAGCTGTCAAGACACGTTTATTTTCCCTTCTCAGCCTCACTTTGTTTAACTGCAGAAGCCTTGTGAAGTGGTGGAGAAGACAATGAGATACTGCAACTCCATGGCCCCTTTCAGATCATGTGGTGGTAAAGTATTTGGGGTAGTAATTAGCAGTCATGAGAACATTCAGGACGCTGGGGAAGGGTGATAGATTTGAAACCCACCTCAGACCAGAACTCAAGGCAGCAGTTTACAATAGGAAGCAAGGAAGATTGCATCTAATTAGAACTTCAGAATCATTTAAAAAGGCTTGGGGTAATTACCTGAGCAGGAAGAGGGCCAGGTTGAGGGTAACACCTCTGGTCAGGAGAAAAGGCCTATTTATATTCACGCACTCATTCAACTGTAATTTGTGAGTGCCCATGAAGGAAAATAAGATTTCTACTTTTCAAAATGTTGTGTTAAGTATATTTTAAGGTACCGTAAGCCATGATTTTTTACTGGAACTTTACATCATTAAATAACAAATGACCTGTTAATTCAATATTAAATTTAGTCCCATCCTGAGTTAAAGGCACAAACTCTGAAATTTATGCTCTAAAGATTTCTTGCCTTAAAGTCTAATGAAAATGACTTGACTATGCAGTCTTCACATACGTTTTAATCAGTGCATGTATTTAAAATGGTCTTCAAATACAACTTTTTCAAAACAAGCTTTTAAAAATATCAGACTGTAGAAAACTATAGGACAAAGTGACAATAAATTTAAAATTTATGAATATGGTAAATTCCATTGACTCATAAGAACAAAATATCTTAAATACAAAATGAAATAAAATTAATGTAAAGTAGTTGATTAGTTTCAACTTCATGTAGTGATTCAGTCAAAATAACATAAACACATTAACTAATAGACACACATGTAGCATTAAGTACATGTGCTTAAAGGATAGACATGCTTGCTTTGAAATGTAATAGAACAATGCTGATAAGCAAGGCTAGCTTTCTTAATATGTGGCTTCTAAAGTATATTTAAATTATTTTAGACAATTTGTTTCATGTGTGAAGACAAAGGACAGCCAATATTTAGCACATTAAGATGCTTTGTAGGGGCCAGCTCAGTAGTGCCACTGCCTGCCTTGAAAGCGCAAGGTCCCGAGTTCGATCCCTGGTACCAAAAGAAAAAAAAAAAAAAAGATGCTTTGCAATGTAGCTGCTTGTTGCTAATGTTCCAGGTAGGAATCACATAGCTCTTCACTTTTATTCTTGAGACTCCTAATATTCTGGGATTAACCATGATATGAATTTTAGCACTTTGTCTTGTGAGTGATTTTCGCCTGACACAAGGTCAAGGCTGTGTAGCCACACCATTCTCCTGGGAGAAGACAAGCATTCATTCTGTAAACTAGGCAGTGCTTAACACATGAGGCAGTCAGGCAATATGAACTACCATGATTTAGTAACCACTGAAAGTTTACCCTGGTTAGAAATTGGAGCCATACTTGTCCTAGGAAGAGCAAAGAGGAGGAGAGCCACGGACAATTGAGCATTACATATGCCTGTGAGAGACCTCGAAACAGGAGCCAGTGTCATGGCTGGGAACTTAGAATAATTAGAAGGGAAGCTAGATTAGGCATGGTAATAAAATATCAAAAAACAATTAAAAAACCCCAGAAATGAGAAGGTCCATGCTGTGTTTTATAGTTTTCCTGCTTTCTCTTTCTATGTCTTTGATTTTAAAACTCATAGAAGTAAAATTTCCAGGCTGGAACTCTGTTTTCAGGACCATTTCCTCTGTAAACTGTTTCTCTGCCTTAGACAAGAGCCATTGCAGGCAGAGACAGACAGGAAAGCAGGTTCCAAATTCCATTTCCAAGCACCACCCATTTTCCAGGGTTTAATTACTGGAGTCTACACTCAGGATCTCTGATTTGGAACTTCCTGGGTGACACCCAGCTGATGATGCTTCTGCCTTGGATATCATTGTAAGTTCCTCCCAGGAAGCTCTCACATTTGGCTGCTCTATCCTCCTAGGGCAGAGCCTATGGTAGGCAGTGAAAGAAGGACCTTAAAAATGGGCAAAACATTGGGTGAATGGTCCTTTCAGGATTTCATGGAACTAACTCTGGCATCCTTACTCAGGTATAATTTAAATTGCTATTACTGTGGCAGGGGCATAAAGTGAGACAGAATAAAGAAAGTGGACCTTCCATTTTCCTGCAAGCTGACTCTCTTCTTTAAACGGAAACTTTAGCTTACAATTTCGGCCTGTAATTACCCTTTCTCTTAACTATTATTAAAGCTTATATTGATCGGCCATTGAGTATGTAATAGCATTTCACTAAAATCAGAGTATCTAGGGAAGATTAGAAGTATTTACAGGAAATCTAATTTGGCTAAAAGCAAAGCATCTGCCCAGTTTCTGACTTCCTCAGCTTAAAATTCTAGGCCCCAAAGATAAAGTACAGTGATCCTAAGCTAATGTTTAAATCTTCTTTTTGGTAGACTGAGATCATACTTCCATATAATCTCTAGTAACTGGGTACATAAGGAGCAGAAGTGGTAGACAAATTGAAATGGAACACTCTAAATATTAGGGAGTAGCAGTACAAAGGTCAAAACAAACACACAGGTAAACATAAAAGGGCTAATTATGTAGCCTAAAAAATCTCAAAAAGAAAGCTGGCAGACAACAATGGAAAGGTGTAAAAAATACTGTCATTTCACACCTGACCTCAGTGACAAAGATAAGTTGAGGCATATAACGCAGAAAAACTTACTTAGTAAGTTTAGGCTAGAAAAAGGAGTGTGTGTAAAAGATGGGGAAGGTCTTTAGAAATGTATAAACCTTAAGAGAGTGAAGAATGCTTTAAACCAATATAATTACTTTCTGAGGTAAAATAAGCTTCCCAGGACAAAGTTGCTTTATTTTGGAACATAGCACTATGGTGCCCTCGCTCTCATTACGGATGTGAACTGTGACCAGCAACACACAGCTGGCAAGGCCAGCACGGGCCACATCCTGACTCTTAGGGATGCATGTCCTGTGCTCCCATCCTGCTGAAGGGCATCTCAGCAGGTGCCTGGAAAACCAGGGAAACAGGTACTAGACAGAGGAGTTCTGATTTAATGGCAGCATGCTTGAAAGTAGCTCAGTGTTTTGCAGCTGACTTATTAATTCCTTATCTCAGTTTAATACCACGTAAATACTCTTTTACTGCATTTGTTTGTTAGTCATCCCAAAGCCAGTGATGACATGGGCTGGGAAGTTGAAATAACAGAAAGGTAGCTTCTCTGGCAGATGAGCTGTGGGCCACTCACTTCCGGTGGAGGCTCTCTCCTTGGCCTCCTTCTGCCATCCCTTTGTGTGAGGAAAGGGAGAGGGAGGAGGGGAAGAAGAAAGCCCTCTGCTGTCCCTTCTTTTCAGTGAACTGATACCCTCCTGAGGGGCTCACTCGTAACCTAAGTACATTGCAGAGCCCACACCTCTAAACACAGCATAATCCTTATAATATTTGATCATATCAATTCTTGGACTGTCAAGGACACAGTTTAGTTTATAGCAACTTGTTCTACATGTTTCAGGTAGTCAACCTTAGGAATAGTAATAATTTCCAGGTATAGGGCAAAGAAAGGCTATAAACCTCACTGAGAATTTGAAAGAGCCCAGAATCGAGAAAATGAAACCACCTCATCTATTTCATCCACGTAAGTGTTTGTTTTTGTTTTGTTTTGATTTTGAGTCTTTCTTTTTTCTTTTGCAGTACTAGAATTGAACCTAGGGAGTGCTGAGCGACATCCCCAATCCTTTCTTTTCTTCCTTTTTTAAAATTTTTTGAGACAGGTTCTTGCTAGATTGACCAGGCTGTTTCAAACTTGTGTCCCTCCTGCCTCAGTCTCCCAAGTAGCTGGTATCACAGGCATGCGCCACTGTGCCTAGCTCCGTGCAAGTTTTAAAGCATGAGCTGCCCATCAACTACTTATACTACCCAGGTCACTAACAAAAGTAACATGTAGAATAGAGGAAAAGAAGCATTTTTCTACCACCAGGATACTGGAGGAAGCCTAATGATAACAGGAAATGGTAGCTGCCTGAGGATGTACGGCACTGGGGAAGCAGGGGGTAGTGGTGCACTAGGAAACACTCTATTTACAACACCCACCTCTAGCAATTATTGAGTATGGGAACACGAGGTGGAGAATGCCGGCCTTCCTTTTTCAAGTGAAAATTAAAATTTAAATACTTATGCAGAAATCTCAAAATTTTTATGTCTTGGCTCAATAATACAAACAAAACAACAACAACAAAATCACCTCACGGAATGAACAAACTGTCTCCATCTATCCAGTGGTTGGTAGGCCTAAGATTTGTTACCTCTGAGGTAAATTCTGAACAAAATGCTCAGATTTTCATTTGAGTGGTAACTATTGTATCTGTGTGTGTGTGTGTGTGTGTGTGTGTGTGTGTGTGTTTAAAAGCTATCAGGTGGAGGAGAGGCTCAGTTCTTCTTTCTGAATTCAGTATTAGTCATATGAACCAGATCCCCAGTCTACCCCTAGCATACCTACCACAACAGATCTATTCTACAGCCAGCTTCCTGTCCAGCCTCATGATATCAGATACAAGAGAAGTAAATAATAGGACCCCGGAGCCCAGGCAAATATAAAACGTGTTGAACAGAAAGCATCACAGGATCCATATTTCTGCTCAGCAGGCGATCAATTTACAGATTAGATGTTAGGCAGGAAATGACTTCCCTCATTAAATGATGTTTAAGTGCTCTTCCTTTCAGCATTGTCTGTGACTAAAACTTCTGATCCCACAGGAAAAAATACACAGTACAACAAGGAGTCAGACAACATGGAATGTTGAACTTAGAAAAAGGCACAACTCCACAATCATACAAATGTTCTCATTTCAAATTCTATAGGCAAACAAGCTTCCTTTTTTAAAAAAGTTTTGAAAAGGAGTTAGAGGTAGGGAAAATTCTTTTGTTCATTTATTCTCAAATTTTTATTGAGATGCTGCTATGAACCACACACTTTGTTGAGGATATGGTAGCAGATAAAACACATATAGTTCCTGCCCTCATGAAATTTGAAATTCTTATATGGAAGGGGGAAAATATACAAATAGAATAATAAATATGCAATGTGAAGTCAAGTAATAATGATTGCTAGGAAGAAATCAAGCAGTGTAAAGAGAAAGTGAGGCATACATGCTTACTTACAGGTTATTTTCTAACATAATTAAATGAAATAAAAGAATCAATGATCTAACATGTAGAGAAAGAATTTCTGGAGGAGAAAACAACGCATGTGAAGATGAGTTCTAGGAAGTCAGCAAAGGAGAGGGTATCAAAAATCAGATAGCTAATTATAATAAAGACTGTATCTTAAAGAAATACATAAATAAAGCCTGAAAGTAAATCATAAGGTCTTCAAAGCAGAAGCCCCAACTTAGATGATCATAGGGAAATAAGTTCCATGGAGCCAAGATAAGAAATGTCAGAAATAAAATGAGTTATTCATCTTTATTACTTTGAGATTGTTCACTGTTTCTTTATGTGACAGAATTATAAAATGATATCATATATATGATAAAATGTATAGAATTAGTAAAGTATGAGTAGAATAATTCTTGACATAGTCTTTTGTTATCTTCACAAAATTCAGTTTAAGATACTTTGTATACTTGTATTTCAAGATACCAAAATTACCAGTCATTATTCTATTGTCTACTTTTATATGCTATGGTAGTATAGATTTATATAAATATCTGGCAAGCTATTAGGCCTTAGTGTATAAAAGGCCTTGAAAAGATGCAAGCCATTAGATAAAATAATTCCACTTCTAGGAATCCATCCTAAAGAAATAAACAAAAGCAGACAAAGATTTATGTGCAGGGATATTCACAATAGCTCTATTTATAATAGTGAAAAGTTAGAAATGACTTAAGTGTCCAACTATAAAAATTATCTATCTCAGTGTTGAAGTATTTTGTAACTAGTTGAAAAGTTATACATGCAAAATATACATAAGATACATGTATCTATATGTAAATGGAAAAAAGGCTAAAAGAGTGTATATCAGATAGCTGACTAGTGGAGAGAAAAATAATTTCTGTATTCTATGGATTCTTTTTTAAATATTCCACAATGAGAAGATGTACTTCTACATACAGTATGGGAAAAACATTTTTTAAAATGTCAACGTGTGGCTGCCCTTGGAGAGACTTCCATGTGCATGCATGTTAAACTTGTGTGCCTTTTCTCTTGTGAGTTTGTCTACAGTCAGTTTGTTTCATAGAGCCAAATTATTGAAGCTTAAGGGGATAGAAGGAGACTGTTTTTTCAGTGTTACACTCAACTATCCTTCTTTTCTAGGTTGCAGACATGTAGGAGGAGGATACACATTTCTCAGAATTTCTTCAACCTTTCTCTGGTAACTTGCAGCTTCCAAACAGGAATCTTCCTCTTGCCTTCCTCATCAGGCTACCTGAAGAATTCCTTGAAAGGTTTCAGACTTACAAAAAACAGGAACACTGACTGTGTTCTAACTCCCTTGCCTTTAGAACATCCCAAATATCTGCCTTGGCTTGTATCCAGATGTCTCCCAAAGTCTCATGTGGTCATAGGTGGGGCTTGCTAAATTAATCCACTAATTGGCATGGCATAGTTCTGGGAGTGGATAATGGGAAGGCCCAACCTGGGTGTGAGTGCTGCCTGCAGTAAGGGTGTGCAGCCTGGATAGAATATAAGGGATGGAAAGAAGGCTGCTGTCCTCACTTGCTGCCCCACTACTTCACTGCCTGCTGCCTTCTGTCTGCCATGGACTGTTTCTTCTCTGGGATGCCCCTCTGCCATGCCACCCTGCCTTGGAGTCAGCCAACTATGAACTGAGACTTCTACATACTGTGAGCCAAATAAACCTTTCTTCCTTTAACTTTGGGTGTCCAGTATTTTGTGTCATCAATGAAAGAAAAGTAATAAGACAATATCTTATGAGATTCAAAAGCTTGTATACTGCTTAACATTGTAGGAGTAAAGTGGTAATCACAACAATAATAATCATAGCTACCATTATTGAGTGCCATTTGTCAGTCACCCTCATAATTTTTCACCATTTCATGTCTTACTTTATGAGGTTGATCTTATCATTTCTATATTACATACAACTGATGCTTAAAGACAGGAATAGTAAATATCTCACTCTGCTTGGGTCACACGGCTAGGAAAGTGCTAGATAACGAAAACTACCTACTTCTTCCTTCTGCAGCCGCACATGTAATATCCACATTACTATCTTCCAGGGATTCTCTTCTCAGAAGGTAAGATGGCAGGGTGTTTCATATCAATAAAATTGCCTATGGCATCCATTACACCAGATAAGGGAGCTCTAGATCTTGTGTGGGACTGATATTTTTATCTTTGGGCCACAGCTTGGCTGTATTAATCTCAGCCACCTGACCATCATTAAAATTTGTTTTGAAGAGACCAGGCAGCAAAATGCTATAGACAACTTTATGAAATCCATTATATACATGAAAAACTACCTAAGGCGAATGCTATCCTGTTTTCCTGCGGATATATACATATACAATATTCCTCAGTTGTGTGTCACCCAAAAACCTGACTGGTCCAGCAAAGAGCTGTTTCATGACTAGTGAGTGGAACGTCTTGCTTGTGTCCAACTTTGGAAAGCTCTGTCCACCACATTTGAGCAAATGTAGTCACCGGCACCAAGATGCTGGCTCAAGCACTGAAAAAAATGGGACAATTACCTAAAATTTTTTACTAAGAAATATGTAGGAAGTAGACTCTTTTTCTTTAGTTCTAAGGATATTAAGCTAGTGTTGGGAATATGGAAATATTAGTTTCAGCATAAGATTAGAGAGCTTAAAAGGTTAGCTTGAGTTTGATGTGTTTACAACAGACTGGACTTAGAATGACGCAAAGGAGAAATATAATTTTTTAAAAATTAATATGGAGACATTACACTGGTAATTACCTAAAAATTCAGTTAGTTTTCAAAGTGAACAAATGATGCTTAATTGATATCCCATGAGAATATCAATAACACCAATAATACAGCACAACACATTTCTCTTTAAAATTTATATATTTAATTTTTAAAATAGGCACAAATACAATGAAATCTAAGTAGTTTGACATTGTGAACATTTAGCAAGTTTTAATGTAAAAACACTTCAGTTAAGAAATCTCATTCAGGAAGTACTTAATCCAAATTATTTTAATCCCAATAATTGTACAGCAATCATACATCCACATAATTGTGCCTCCAATAATTTGGACCAATTGAACATAGGCCCAAAGCCAGCCTCTTTCCTTTGGGAAGTGCATGAAGGGTATTGATCTATACCCAGCCTTTGGTCCTACAAAACCTCTAATGACACTCACAGCTGTTGTGATCTAGTGGTCCAATAAGCTATGGATCTCAATATTTGAAATTTGCATCCCATTTGAGCATTTCTTTTTTAATTAATGAAAAAAGGACTGATGGTTCAACGTGATTTCAATGAAAATGAAGAACTGAATCTGTGGCTTTGTGCAGTATTGAAAATAAAAAAGGAAAAGGATAAAACAGAAAATCCAAAGCACAATTAATCAGATGCAAACGGGTCAGCTCAGAGCAAGAGAACCAAATGCTTTTCTTGGCTAAATCTAAATAAACGTTTGTCAGAGGCTGTAATTTCCTACAGTGTTCTTCCCATCCCCACCTCAACGTGTTTTTCTTTTCTTTAAACACCCTTCCTCCATATCTAGCACTTCAGTACCCAGAGGAGCCCGCCTCAGAAGGCACAAAAGCTCTGTACGCTGGCGAAAAGCTGGCACTTCAAACCCAACTCACTCGATTGAATCTGTGTTTTATTCACTCTCAAAAGCTGGCTTGGAGATACCGTTCTAACATTCCTTAAATTTGAATTCCCTGGCTTTTGTCACTTTAAACCAGATCCTTAATATTATTTAAATGTGAAGTGTTGGTTTTTTTTTCCTTCCCCACTTTGGGGTGAGGGATGGGGAGAGGAATCTACTGTTATTTTTAACTGAACTATCTTGTTAACCTTGGGGAACATCCTGAGCTGAAACCCATTCAAGCAATAATAGCTCAGCGTTTCACTCCTGCAGACAGCTCTGCGCAGAGTCAGTTTGGAAAAGCTCTTTTAAAAGCGCAGGCTCTGCCTGGCCCTTTTCTTTTGGTTTCTGCGGAATTTTTCTTAGTAACAATTTTTGGCTGAGTGGGTTAGGTCGATTGTAAACTGGAAGCACTGAAAGGAGCAGGGGGAGGGTCTCTTGCTGAGCTAATTAAAACAAAGCCTGCTTGTGTGACTGCCTCCCCGCTGGTGCAAGGGCCTCAGAGCAGGGCCTTCGCGGGGCACACAGCCCCGTCTGCAGGGACTTATATTTTTAAATACAATTAAAAGTAATGCCTCTTTGTCGATTATACTCTCCTCGCCAAGCCGGAGGAGGGCGAAGCTGCCAAATATTTACTTTGAAATGTGTTGTGCCGCCGCCTTCCGGAGCTGCCCCAGAGCTCCCAGCCTGGGCCGGGGTAGCCTGCAGACGGCGCCGTTCTGAGAGTAGCTGAGCTGGTGTCGCTTGGGTCTGGGCAGAGACAGAACTGTCTTTCCTCTTGGTGATGCACAGGTTGGAAAGTAAGAGCCACCTCCAAAGCGAACTCTGCGTGCGAGCAGCCGAGTATTCACAGCAGACCTAACTTGGAAAAAAAAACTTGTGCAGTGAAGAGAAGAGCACGGCCTGTACTTTGTCCTCCGGGTTTTAAAAGCATCGAACGTTACATGCTCACGTGAACCTTTTTTAAAGCACGGCCATCCATGAAATATTCCCTTTATGGTTTTAGTGGCTGTCCTCTTTCCATGCTGTTCACGACTATGATTATTTTATAAGCCCTTTTGTGGGTGGGTTTATTTGATTTAACCTTTTAAATGTAGCTTTGTTTCTGAAGATACAGGAAGTACAACGCCAAAGGAAAACTGCCTGGAAAACTAATGGGGAAGAGGGGACGCAGCTGAAAGGAGAAGTTTTGGGAAGACATTAAACTTATCTGGGACTTTCTTGATTTTTCTAATGCTATTATCTAGAAAGTTGAATGCCAAGTTTTGATTCCTAAGTTTTATGAGGTTACATGGTACCAAACTACTACTTGGCTAGGTGTTGTTTTTTTTTAAAATGAAAAATGCAGACTTGGAAAACAAGGTGCTGCATCCATTTTCAATGAAAAGAATAAAAATGTTAAACCTCTCCCTGTGGGCCTGGGCCTGAGCCAGGTAAGGGAACGGAAACTCGGATGAGCCCGGTTGCTGAGAAAGTAATGAGATGAAAATACTCCTCTGCTGGAAGAAACTTTATATTTTAGAGGGTCCCCCTGCCCTTCCAATAAAGAAAGCTAAGTTGTACTACATTCTATTTCATTTTTTCTTTAAAATAACACTTTTTTTGAAATTTTGCAAATTCTTGAGGACACAGCATTTACTTCTATTTTCTTTTTGCATCTCTGATTTCTCTTCTGTCCCTTAGTGGTGAATATTTGACATCCAGCCATTCCCAGGGGTGGCAGACCAATGCACTCCTAAACACACAGTTGCTTCAGTCCACCCGGAGATGAAGCAAGGCTCCAGGGGATGAACAGCCACCCATAAATAACCCTTCAGAAATAACCTAAGGAACATGTCCCACAAAGAAATCCTGGCTGAGTAGATTCTTTTTGTTTATTTTGTATAAAAGTATTCATCCTCTAGATTTGTACCCATATAACAGCACTTTTCAAAAACTCACAGTTAAAGCAAAACAAAACCAAGTAGAAAAAAAGTCCCACCTGAAAGGAAATTAACTGGTGCCCTTTGCAATGCCAGGAAAAAACAAACTTACCTGCCATTCTCATGACTGCAGAGAGCAGTCAGAAGAGGATGGGAGAAGAAGGGAGAGTCATGACCAGTCTGAGTACTCATGCTCTGACTGAGGTGTAGGCCATGTACGTGTAGTTAAAAGCACTTTCAACATCTGCTTCCTGGTGCAAAGCCTACTGCTGTAAATGATGGGGTGTGTGTGCCTCAGACTTATCTTTGGCCAAGACAGAACGGACCCACTATGGTGTAAGATGGCTTCAGTTTCTGGGTTTTTGATAATCTAGAGAAAACTGGAAGTTTGAAAATGTTCTTTTGGAACTTCAGTTACTGCATTTTAGTGAGATGAGCTCAAGCAAGGAGTAAGAGTGATGCAGAATGTTAGATGGGCCTACATTACTCGTTGAATTTATTTTGAACATTTAGCTCAGTCTCACTTTTGACACCTAGAGCAGGGACTGATTTATGTATGTGGATGACATTTGTACGTGCACTTAGCCAAATTCAGGGAAATTATATATAATATTTTAGTCTACAGACATCCTCTGTGATGGTCAGTTAATAAGTATAACTTTCATAGTACAATTTTCTCTTAGCTTTCTAACGCTCGAGTGCCAAAATTCTAAAGAATCTTATTTTTCCTTATTTCTTTTGTTTATCCTCTATCTTCATCAACATCACCCCAGGTCTAGTTCTTATCACTCACAACTTTATCTTGACAATGGACAGATGGCTGGACTGCCTTAACCTCTCTGGATTGATACACCCTAATACTGCACTTACTTCTGAATTGGCTGTTTCATCCATTCTTTTACAACATTTACTTCCTGCTCAGAATTTATGTTAGCACCCTGTTTTCTAAAGGAGGACATTCAAACTCTTTAGTCTAGCTTTCATCTGCTTTTTCTAATTTCATGTCTTCCTCTCTAATCAACTCTCGATGAACTCTACTTTAAAATCTTTCATGTTCCACTGCCTTCCATTTTGACTTACATGATGCCCCTACTTGGAATTCCCTCTCTTCTACTTGATGTCTCGAGTTCTAATTTGAGCCCAAACTCCATCTCTCATGTTTCTGAAGCCGTATGAAATAACAAACTATTTGCTTTGGAACAATTGTTTATACATCACTTAATACAAATAAGAGTATAAATTGTTTGAGAGCAAAAACAGAACCTTACAATCTTTTTTTTATTTTCCAAGCAGGGTTTGTCCACAATTAGTGTAAAGAAATAATTCTTCCCTGCCTGAATGTTTGAGCTACTTTATTGAGTAAGATAAGGTTATCAGGAGGAACAATCTTTGGTAAGATAGTTTCAATTTCCTACAAAGGGAGATCATAATCAGGATCAACAAGGAGTGGAAGAGATGGAAACTCCAAATCTGGACATGAAGAGCAGACCTATTAAAAGGAGAGAAAAGTTTACCCATCTCTTTTCTCCACTTTGAAGAGTCTATTCACTTTGAACTATAGAAGTTCTTACTTAGGGGATTCTAAAATGATATTTGTCCCCTAAAGAATCCTAATAAAAGTGTCTGTAATAATGGACAGCTGGGTTCAACATGTAAATTCTATCTTGTAGCACACATTGCCTAATATCTGCTGATCATTTCCTGTTACTATCTTTAAACCATTAGTAAAGTTACATCAAATGTCATAGGCTTGTTCTAGGTAAGCCATGGAAAATCAGAAAAGTAACTGTTTGCCTAATGTTAAAGGAAGCGCTCTTTCAGTTGGTACCCAGTGGCATTGGCAGCAGGGGACAGAGAAATAGAACAATCTAAGAGGAATGGTAGCCTTCTAAGAAGGCTTCTCCCCAGGAGGAGTCAAAATGAAAAGTTTTAGATTGCACAGTTCTTTTTTTAAAAAAATAAAAATAGCATTTCCTTCTTAAATTCCTATTAAAATATTATACCGAAGTCTTATGAATAGATATTGCTATTATTATTATTATTGTTCATATTTAGGAATAATTATAGTAAATTTACAATCTATGCTTTATAGATAAGATATGCAGAGAGACAGTTTTCTTTTCTATAGCGTGTTCATAAACTTCTATCTTGGTGCACCTGTGGAAGAAAGGCTGTTTTTTTCTAACCAACCAATTAGTCACTTTTTATTTAAAATTACAACTTTTAAAGATTTCCATCCACCTTTCTCTTTCCTCTTCAGGTAACATCCAGGCACAGAAGAAATCTTTCATGACATTTCAAACTCAAGGGATGGGCTGCACCACTAATTTCTGATGTTTTATCTCATGTAATATGAGATTAATTCAAATTAAACAGAAAGAAAGCTAAAACTATACAAACATTTACTCAAATTCAAGAAATCTGTGTGATTTTAGGTTAGGCAAATATATCTTAGGTCACAAAAAATCACTAGACATGCTACCCCAGTTACATTGAAAATAGGAACATAAAATAATTAAGGAAAAATACCTACATATCTTTATTTTTAGGAGGAGCATAGAGACATTTTTAATTGGATTTAGTCAAGTACATATCTTAAGATTTTACTGAGTTTACATAAAACGTGTGTATACATTTAAGTAAGTAGAAGAATAGAAGGATATTAGAGCAAATCAATTCATAGATGGTATGAAGTTGAAGGGGAAAGTTCTTTCTGGGTCTCTGTTCTTGAAGGCTCTGTGTAATAGCTGGGAGTCTGTAGATGGAGTCAGCAGACTGCACTCTAATTCCCCCATCAGCCCTCAGATTACATTATTGCCCATAAAATACAAGCACAAATTGGTAGTTAGGATTTTCAAGGAAACTCTTTGAATCTGCACTCTCACATAGAAATATAAAGTAAACCACAAATGAAAGCCACATATGTAATTTAAATATTTGTAGCAAGTATATTTAAAAAGTAAGGTGAAACAGGTTAATTTAATTTTAATTATATACTTCTTCTAATCCAATATGTTCAAAATATTATTTAAATACAAAATCAATATAACAAGTTAGTGATACACATTCTCCTTTTTAAAATTTATTTCTTTTTAATGTAAAGTCTTGAAATTCTGGTTATTATTTACACTTTCAGTAAATCTCAGTTCAGAATAACCACTTTCAAATGGTCAACAATCACATGTAGCTGGTGACTACCATGTTAGAAAGTACTATTGAAAATGGGAAAGTGTTTTTTACCCTCTTTGCCACCCTTCTTCTGAAGCATGATATATTCACATTGGCTGGAATGTCAGCAGTTCTCCTAGACTGTATGAGTTTACCCCAGAGGCCAGAAGCAATGGAAGAAAAAGATCAAACAAATCTGGATTTGAATATCTGTACACTGCCAAATTCTAGACTGCTTTGACATAGCTCTAACAATATCAGAGAATATAAATTATGGCAAATATTCATGATTATAATGGACCACTATATCATGAAAGAAACAATAAAGTACAAATATTGGATAAGGGCATAGTTTTAGGAGATATAATATCTAGGTACAAATTCTAACATGGCTTTGGCTAAGTTATTTAAAATCTCCAAACTGGGCCTGGGATTTAGCTCAGTGGTTCCACCACCTGCCTTGCAAATGGAAGGACCTGAGTTTGATCCCCTATACCAATAAATAAATAAATAAATAAATAAAATCTCAAAACTTAAATTCTCAACCATAAAATGGGGATAATAATAGCTATCTCAGAGTAAGAACTAAAATATATGTTAATGTATGCAATGAATTTAGATTAAATATCTTGCATACTATGTTGATGAGCTTTCCACTGCTGTGATGAAATCTAAATGAATCAACTCCAGGGGAGGAAAGATTAATTTGGACTCAAGTTTTCAGAGGTTTCAGTCCATGGTCAGTTGACTTATTTTGGGGGCATAAAGTGAGGCAGAAGATCATGGTGAGAAGTGTTTGGTAGAGGAAAGCAGCTCACTGCATGACACTGAGATGCGAAAAGACAAAAAGTAAGAGAGTATGCTTTCAGTATCCCTTCAAGAGCACGCCCCAAGTGAACTAACTGCCTGAACTGGGCTCCACCTCTGAACTATTCCAACACTTTTAGCACCATAGGCTGACAACCAAATCTTCAAAATACTGCCTTTGTAGGACATTTAAGGTTCAAATCATAATACATGGTAAGTACTTTGTGTCAGGGAGATATTGTTAATTCTTTAGGGATAACGTAATTTAACCATCTATATACCTAATAAGATAGGCTTTAAATATATAAAGTAAAATTGGCAAAATTATGGAGAATAGTTGATAAATCCACAATCTAATTCAAGAGCTTGAAATGGCAAATGACTGACGAATAGAGAAGACAAAAAAAAAACCTATTAAAGAGTAAAAGTGATTTGAATAAATGAATGAATTTCACTAATTATTCCCTTGATAAACTTAAAATTTGGTCCTGTAAATTTTAATCTGAGATTTTTTACCTGTATTTAAAATACAAAAACATATGAGTTTGCATTTTTATTAGGGATAAATAATCCCTTTTTTACAGATTTACTGTGTCAGTTACAGATGAGGAATCATGATGAAATATATGTGTGCTCAACTGCTTAGTTTTCTCTAAGCCTTTTACACACTAAATATTTTTAAATCTATATTTTACTTGTATTTTATTGTAAATTTTTATTTTTATTAGCATGTATTTGCAGTGCATAATTACATTTATTGTGGGAAGTTGTTACATGGACATAACACATCCTAATGCATTTTAGGTCTACTCCTCCCCTCTACCCTTGCTCCTTCTATATCCTGGTTCCTTTACTGAACTGAATAACCCTTCTCCTTTATTTTCAATTCTCTTTTTGTCTCCTTATTCTCCTCTCCCTCCCCCTCTCTCCATCTCTTGATCCCCTTCCCATTTGAAAAATATATCCCTACTTCCTAATATCTATCTTTTATTTTGCCCTTTATTTTATTTATACTTTGGATTTCGCATATAAGAGAATCGTGATATTTATTTCACTTAACATTATGGTCTTAAGGTGCATCCATTCATGTAAGAATGACTCAAATTTATCCTTTATGGAAGAGTAGTACTCCATTGTGTGTAAATTCCACATTTTCTCTCTCCATTCATCTGTTGATGGACATATAAGCCCTTTCCAAGATTTAGCTATTGTGAATTTTACTGCTGTAAACATGGGTATACATATATCACTGTAATATGATGTCTTTACATCTTTGGGGAAGATACCTAAAAGGGGAATAGCTGGGCCAAATAGGGCTTTTAGTTTTAGTTTACTGAGGAATCTCTATACAAATATCCGTAGCATTCGTATGAGTTTGTATGCCAGCTAATGATGCAAAAGAGATCCTTTTAACTTTGCAGCCTTGCCAGTATTTGTTATTTGACTTCTGAATGATAGCCATTGTTTCTGTAGTAGGATGGAATCTCAGTATGGTTTTAATTTACATTTCTCTAATGGCCAGTAGTGTTGAACATTTTTTTCATATACTTACTGGTTACTTGTACTTCTGCTATGTCTATTCAATTCAGTTGAGCAATTTTGGACTGGGTCTTTTATTTTGGGGGGACTAATTTTTGATGTTTGTTATATATTCTAGATGTCAGTCCTCTGTTGAAAGAATAGCTGGTAAAGATTTTCTTCCCATTCTGTAGGTCATCTCTTCACTCTGCTGGCTGTTTCCTTTGCTGTGCAGAAGCTTTTTAATTTTAAATGATCACATTTGTTGATTCTCAGTACTATTTCCCAGGCAGCAACCAGGGTTCTACTTAGAAAGTCCTTGCCTATGTCTATGTCTTCAAGAATTTTACTGATTTTATGTTCTAGGAGATGAAGTGTTTCTGTTTTAACATTTAGATCTTTGACCCATTTTGATTTTAGTTTAGTACATGGTGAGATACATGGGCCTAGACTCAATCTTCTGTATGTGGATAATCAATTCTCCCAGCACATTTATTGAAGAGGCTGTCTTTCCTCCAGGGTATGGTTTTGGTCTTTTTGTCATAGATCAAATAGCTGATGTGCCTGGGGTTGTTTCTGCATCCTCTATTCTGTTCCTTTGATCCATATCTTTTGTATGTGCCAGTACCATGGTGCTTTTATCACTGTAGCTTTGTAGTATGACTTCGAGTCTGGGACTGTGATGCCTCCTGCTTTGCTCTTGTTGCCAAGGATTGTTTCTGCTATTCTCTTCTGGTACTATATGAGTTTTAGAATTGTTTTCTCTAGATCTGTGAGGGACACAGTTGGTCTTTTGACTGGGATTGCATTAAAACTGTATAACAATTTTGGAGGGATGGCCATTTTGAATATATTGGTTCTGCCTTTCCAGAAAAAGAGGATATGTTTCCATTTTCTGATGCTGTCTTCAATTTCCTTTTTCAGACTACTGTAGTTTTCATTGTAGTGGTCTTGTGCTTCCATAGTTAGGTTATTTTCTAAATATTTCATTTTTCTTGGTGCTGTGATGAATGGTAATTTCCCCCCTCCTTTCTTTGTCAGTTGGTTCATTATTAGTGTGCACGAATGTTATTGATTTTTGTGCACTGAATTTTTGTATTCTGCTACCTTACTGAATTTGGTTATTAATTCCAAGAGTCTTTTGATGGATATTTTATATAGAGGGTCATATCAAGTGCAAAAAAAATTGACTTCTTCTCTTCTATGTGTATCTATTTTATTTCTTTCTCTTACTGGATTGCTCTGGCTAATGTTTCAAGGACTCTGTTGAATGAGAGTGGTGGTAGTGGACATCCTTGTCTTGTTTGTAATTCTAAAGAGAATGCTTTCTGCTTTTCCACATTTAATATGATGTTGGCAGCAGGTTTGTTATAAATGGATCTTATCAGATTGACATAAAGTCCTTCTATACCTGTTTCCTTCCGGGTTTTTACTGTGAATGGATGTTGGATTTTGTCAAAGGCGTTTTCTGTGTCTATTGAGTTGATCACGTGATTTTTGTCCTTGTTTCTTTCTATTTTATGTATTGCATTTATTGATTTCAGTATATTGAAGAATCCTTGCAACCCTGGGATGTAGCCCACTTGGTCATAATGTACAATCTTTTTGGTAATTTGTTGCATTCTCTTTGCCAATATCTGGTTGAGGATTTTTGTATCTATGTTCATTAAAGAAATTGGCCTGTAGCTCTCTTTTTTGGTTAGATTCTTGTCTGATTTTGGAACCAGGGTAATACTAGCTTCCAGAAATGACCTAGTAGTATTCTTTCCTTTTTGATTTCATTAAAGAGCTTGAGGAGTATTGGTGTTAGACGTTCCTTGAACTTCTTGTAGCATTTGGGAGTGAATCAATCAGGATCTGGGCTTTTCTTAGTTGGTAGTTTTTTATTATTATTATTACTGCTTCAATTTCATGGCCTGTTATTGGATTATTCAGGGTTTTATATCTTCTTGGTTGAGTTTTTGTAATTAATATGTATCTAGGAATCTATTCATTTCTTCTGAGTTCTCTAATGTATTGGGAAAGAACTTTATGAAATTGTTGCTAATAATCTGAATTTCAGTGGTGTCTGTTGTGATTTCACCTTTTTCATTATTTGGTTTTTTGAGATAGGATCTCACTTTGTAGTTTAGGCTAACCTTGAACTCACTATGTAGTCCAGGCTGGCCTTGAATTCATGGCCATCCTCCTGCCTCAGCCTCCCAAGTCCTAGTATTACAGATGTGCTCCACCACATCCAGCTTACCTTTTTCATTTTAATTGTATTGACTTGGGTATTTACTTTGTTTGGTAAGATAGCCTAAAGGTTTGTATATTTTGTTTATTCTTTCAAAGAACCAGCTCTTTGATTCACTGATTTTACTTTTTGGTCTCCATTCCATTGATTTCTGCTCTGATTCTTATGATTTCCTTTACTGTACTAGATTTGGATTTGGATTGTTCTTGTTTTTCTGGTACACTGAGGTGCACCAGTAGATTATTTATTTGGCCTAGTTCTGTTTCTCTGATGTAAGCATTCACAGCTAAAACCTTCCCTCTTAGGATTGCTCTCATTGAGTCCCATAAATTCTGGTATGTTGTGTTGGCATTATTATTTAATTTAAGGAACTGTCTTATTTCTTCCTTGGTTTCTTCTTTGATTTATTGATTATTTAAAAGAGTGTGTGTTGTTTAATTTCCACGTGTTTGTATAATTTCTGTGGTTTCTTTTGCCACTGAGTTCTAGTTTCATTGCACTATGATCTGATAATACATATGGTATAATTTTGTTTCCTTTGCTTTATTACCTAGTATATGGTCTATTTTGGAGAAAGTGCCTAACAGAAGAATGTACATTCTGTTTTTGTTGGATGGAACACTCTGTAGATATCTATCAAGTCCATTTGTTCAAAGGTTTGGTTCAACTCTGACATTCATTTGTTGATTTTTTTTGTATAGTTCCGTAGTGGTAAAGCAGAACAGCTCAGTGTTACATCCAAGTGGTACAGCTACAATAATTTGAAGACTTGAGAATCTGAAAGTTACTGGAAGAAAGGGAGAGAAACCTTTTATTAGTCAGCTGGCTCAGAGGGGTTCGCCCACTCTGAATTCTAACACTGAGTTTCAGTGAGAGTCTGTTTATATGCAGTTGGGGAAAGGAAGTTGAGAGGAATCTTTTAGGGCACAGACATAGCTAGAAGCAGGAAACTTAGGTAGAAATATCTGGTACCAACAGTTACACTGTTGAACAGAATACTTTTGATATATTGAGCAGGTACGTGTGCAAAACAAACAGTGACAGAACATTTTGATAATGGGGCAGGAATACTATGCAGCCCAAACAGCTACATTTCTGGGACAGAAACATCTTATGGAAAAAAATCATGAGGGCAAGGCAAAGGCCTGTCCTATTGTGCTTTATTGCTTCATCAGTTGATCTGTTTGCCACAGTGGAGTACTGAGATCCTCCACTATAATTGTATTGTTGTTTATCTAATCTGTTATGTCCAGTAGAGCTTGTTTTATGAAATCATGAGTTCTGTCATTTGGTGTATATATGTTTATAATTATCTCTTCCTGTTGAATTGTTCCTCATCCAATATGTAGTGTCCTTCTTTTTCTTTTCAGATCAGTTTAATGTCCACTTTTTCTGAAAATAAGATAACTACTCATGCTTGTTTTCAGGTTTGGGTTACATGTAATTTTGTTTTCCATCCTTTGGTTTTTAGTCTATGAATTTCTCTTTGGATTAAATGTGTTTCTTGCATATAGCATAACATTAGATTTTGTTTCTTGATCCATTTTTCCAATCTATGTCTTTTGTTTGGCAAATTGAGACCATTCACATTGAGAATTATTACTGATAGGTATTGACTCAATGCTCTCATTGCATTATTTTCATCCTGCTGATTGGTTTTCTTTCCCTTGTACTTAATTGTTCACATATTTGATGCGTTCATTCTGTTGGGCCTTTTGGCATTGTTAGCCTCATTGTCTCTTTCTAGGATATTCTTTAAAAATTTTTGGACAGTTGGTCATGAGTTTCTTTTGGTGATCTTTTTCATAGAATTATCTTATTTCTCCATCAATTTTGAAAGATAGTTTTGCAGAACATATCAGTCTGTGCTGGAAGTTTACTTTTAGCACTTGAAACACTTCACTGTAACATCTCCTCTCTCTTAAAGTTTTATCAAGAAGTCTGCTGCAACTCTATGGGTTTTCCTTTATAAATGATTCTTCATTTCTAACAGCTTTTAAGATTCTGCTCCTGTGTTGGACGTCTGGCATTTTGACCATAATTGGATCATGCAGTGATTCTTTTCCAGTCATAGCTATTTGAGGTTCTATATGGATCCCTTGATTTATGTGAAATTATTTTTCCATATTTGGAAAGTTGTCTGCTATTACTTCTATAAACAGTTTTTTAATGTCATTGTGTTGTCTAATGATTTTTCACTAGTTCTAGTTATTCTAAGATTAGTTTTTTTTGCATTAACTAGCACCTATTGCATACAATTGTCATGTTCTCTTGTTATTTTTAAGGTATCTCTCAGTAATTTATCATTGACAATAGCCCTGTCTTCTAGTTCTGACACTCTTTTCTCATTGGTCATTTCTCCTGCCCATGCTTTCTGTAGAATTTTTTTATCTGAACTTATATTTGGTATTTTTTCATGGATTCTAATTCTTTTCTGTGCTGGATGTTCATGTTTTGCATTGCTTTGCTTAATTCAGTTAGCTTTTTTATAAGTGTTTTATGTCCTTGTCGATCATTTTGTTTATTAGAATCATTATTTAGTTATATATTCTTCAAATGTTCCAACTTACTGATTTGTTTTGTTATCTCCTCTCATCCTTTCAAGTAATTCAGGTGTGTGGCTTTTGATTTCTTTCCCCTTTATGCTCCCTAGATTAGCTTTGGTGAAGTTGGGAGTTTTTGGAGACATTTTTTTTTTTGCCTTGTCTTTTCATGTGTGTATTTGTGTGTGTGTGTGTTTGTATGTTTGTTTTCTGTGCTATAGCTTGTTATTTGACAATAGTACAAGATTTTGTTGCTAATATGGAGACCTCTAGTTATTGTCTGCTTTTTAGAATGTATCTTAGTGTGACTTATTGTAGGCCTTTGCCTGTTTCCCAGGATTACCCCTCCAACTCCTTTTATATGGAAGGAAAGGCTGAAGTGTATTTGGCTCAGTACCCAGCTCTGAGAATGAGACTCAGTATTGTTAATTGACAGCAAGACAATCCAAATATTGGCATGCCGAGAAATTCATTTGACTGCAAAAACTGTGTCATCTTTGCTATAGTAATAAAATCTGAAACAAGAATAGATAAACTGGGTATTGACTTACCTTGATAATCAATAATGTAGTATTCTTAACCACAGAAAAGAGATCTATGATTATAGTATAAACACAAAGAAAAACCAAATATTGACCTCCAATAAATATCTACAAAAATGGAACAACTTTACCTCCACTAACCAAAGAACAGTATTTAATAGTAATGTCATATAGTTAATTAACTATCTATAGAGTCACAAAGCTTAATGATTATATTGGTAAAGATAAGTGGTGTGGGGAATAGGAGTATGTAAAAAGTAAAATATTAAAAATTAAATAATGGAAGATGAGAGGATGAGAAAAGTTAAATAAAGGATACCATTGAAACAAAATTTAGGGCCAGGGATTTAGTTCAGTGGTTCCAGCACCTGCCACCCAAGCACAAGGTCCAGAGTTAGATCACTGGTACCAAAAAACAAAAAAATTAATATTAACAGATAAAAGAAATAGAAAAGAAAAATGAGAAAAAAGAAAAAAAAACAAAGAGAAATCTAAAGCAGAAATAATAAGGAAAATGTAAAAATCAAGAGAAAAACTAACAATAAAAAGAAAGAAAATGAAAAAAAAAAAAAGAGTGGAAAAAAAGAAGGGTCCAGGGCCAGGGATTTAACTCAGTGGTTTTGCCCCCTGCTGCGCAAGCGCAAGGACCCAAGTTCCATCCCTGGTACAAAAAAAAAAAAAAAAAAATAGAAAAGAAAAGAAGGGTCCAAAAAAAAATTCCTCTGAATTTCCAATGAGTCATTTCCTTCCAGGACATGCATTCTTGGAATCTAGCAAGTCATTTTCTTCTCCACCTAGCTTTCTAGCTTGTGGTTTAGTGAGGTGCCCCTTCCCCTGCCACTCCAGAGGACCCTCTATCCATAAGCCTCAGACTGTTGCAACTGTCCAAGTCAAGGCACATCCCCACTTAGGGAAAGCAGTCACACCACTGGCTGGCTTCGGGCTGCAGCCAGCATGTGGGGCCTCAAGCACACCTTTGGACTCACCTTGAGGTATAGCTGTCTCTGAAAGCCCTACCTGCCAGGTGTGGTCCACCACCATAGAGTGTGGGTCCCCATGTCCTTCCTCACCTGAGCTTGAATTTCTCAGTGAATCTACCTCTAGCCTTCAGCCCCTCAGCATGTCTTTCGTGGCTGTCTCTCACCCAGTCACTGTGCTAGAGTAACAGTGAAAATCTTCAATCCTACACAGCCAACTCTTCCCAAAATGGCACTTGATTAAACTGCGTCAGACAATATGGTGGGCACTGCCCTGAATTTCTCCCCCGACTCTTTCCTGCTGTGAAGAAGTCACTTTTAGAGAAAAATCCCAGTCTGTTTTTACAATTTACAACATCCACGGGCTTTTCTTATTTCTCCCTGAAGCTGCCTACTCTTTGGAAGTTTACCTTTTCTCTCAAGCTTTGGCTTATCCATGATCAGATTGATTGGTTGGTCCTCACCTCTGTGGCTGTGTTGCAGGAAGCTAAAATGCAGAGCTGGCTAGGAGTCTGTGGTTTGACACAGCCACGGTGCAGAATCGGTAGGGTGGGATCCATGGTGTGGGCAAATGTGCAGCTGCTTCCCCATCACACTGCCATGGCATGGCTGCTCTCCCCTAAATCTGTATTTTAATCTAGGAGAAGTTATTAATTCCATGATTTATGCATCATATGAATTTGGAATTTCTGGTTGTAGACGCTTTATTCACTTTGTATATTTCTTAGCAAAACAGCATAAGCAAATGAGTGAATAATGCTTTCTTTAGAGGCTGTTGAATGTCCTGTCCAGAAGGAGATGTGCAGCATAGCACAGTTCTGGCTCACTCTCTAGACACTGATTGATTTCCCAGTGAGACTCAGCAGGTAGAAATAAACTTAATCTTCTTACATAAAAAAAGTAGTTGCAAAGATTCCTATTTATAATATCAGCTCCAACATTTGGATGTTTTATCTCCCCAAGACTTAATTATTTTTTAAAATATGACTTAAATATTTTGGTTTTGTAAAATAATTTATATCACTCATGAAGAATCAAACTGACCAGGATTTGTTATTTAAAAAAAACAGCACTGGTTAAACTCTGTTTAGACTAGAGCCTGAGAGATGGAAAGAAATAAGATTCCACACAAATTTGCTAAATAATCTCAATCTTACAGAAACTCCGGGCAACTAAAATACCCTCTGGAGAGCAACATTTCATGCTTAGGAAGGAGTTATTTACTTCATGCAGGAAAGTACTTTGCTCCAAAGAAGGGGCCTGGCTTTCTATAATATTGGGCTTGGCCTATCATGGGACTAGGCTGAAAATATTTTATGTTCTCAATTTATTTTTCTCACATCTGGAATAGGGTTAATTTTTTTCTAGACCTGAATTATGAAAAATTTCTCTTGTCAAAACTGCATGCCGTATACTTGATAGTAAGCATTTTGGTCTAATTGCAAAATGTACCTCTGGGAAACCTAATTATTTAAGGTGTGGGCCCAAAGTAGAAGTCACCCACCTTTAGGTAAACCACAAATACATATCTCTGAAAACCTGAAGTTTAGAGCTTCACTGCAAGGCAAAGAAGTATTTCCTGCCAGGTTCCCCCCTGGGAAGACTCTTGCTGTTGGCAAGGGGTTGTTTCCACAGGCTGAAATCTTTTTTCCTGGCTGTGGGGGGTCCTCTTAAACACAGGAGAATTGTGGTGGCCCTTTGAGGTTACAAAGAAAATTATTTGAGTGCCTCCTTTCAGTTTCGCTCATATCCCCTCCGCCCCACCATAACAAGTGGTTCATTCTCTTGCTGAGGGCTCTTTGGCAATGCCTTAGGGTGAGCTATTGCTAAAACTGCCTCCTCTCTATTCCCCCATATTTGCTGCAGCCAAAAGCACAGAAGAGAGGGATTCCCTTTTAGCTTTGTGCCAGATGCTTTTACAGTTCTGTCTTGTTTTTGTTTTCCTACTGGGCAGAAATTAAGAGTTTATTGTCTCAGAGCACTATTATTCAAGCTCCAACTTCAGTGGTAAAAACAAAACCAAAAATCACAGATAGCACCAACATAGCAATATTGTTCCTTTTATTTTATGAAATGAAACTACAAAAGCAGATAGCAAGTTTGAATGTTTATCAAAAATATATTTCAAATGCATCATATATGGGACAGAAGTTTATAAATTTTTCATTATATATTTATTAGGTAATACTCTATACTAGGTCCTGTGTAGGCACGAAGACTATAAAAATAAATAACACTGACATTATTTTGAGGATCTTCATACTGTCTTCTGGGAAATGGGTGTAGGGAGAAGACAAGCATGCAGATGCATAATTGCAATGCAATATATATGCTACTGGAACTCAGAGAAAGAGTACATTTTGACTTTTGTGCTTTAGAACCATTTCATAGGGGCAATGATACTTGAGGTGGGCTTAGAAGGAAGAGTTGAATGCTCAAAAGGAGAAAAGGACTGTTTCTAGAAGTGGAAAGAGTGAAAAAATGCACCAAGGCCAAAAGTAACATGGAATGTTTGGAGAACAGAGAGTACTTTGGTATCACAAGGAAGTGAGGTTCAAGGGAAAGAGTGATGCTAAGCAAGGCAAGAAAAGAGAAGCCAGGTAACAGTGCAAGACTGTAAGCCTTTTTATTCTTTAGGCAATGGAGTTTGTCTTTGGAAGGGGATGATAGAGCACTTACAGTATGCCATATATTTTTCTAAGTGCTCGAATATTTTTTGTCTTGTAAGAAGTGCTATTCCCATATGAGGAAAGGATTTGAGTGATTGTATCTTATAGATGACCCTGTGAAAAATATCAATTCCTTCCTCTTTTCAAATGTATTGATAGCTCCTAGAAATTCCTAATCAAGCCCATAGCAGGCTTGTTTGTAGAAATTGACAAGTTGTTTCTAAATTCACGTAGAAACACTGAAGTCCAAATGCAGATAAAAACAACTTTAAAAATGAACAAATGTGGAGAATTTATACCACTTGACTTTAAGATTTATTGAGAATCGATAATAATGGAGACATTTTAATAGTTGTATCAAGATAGACAAGTAGAACGGAGAGTCCAGAAATGGAGTGATTGGGACCTGAAATATCCCCAGAGCCTCCTGTATGGGGGGCATGGTGGGCAGCCTGGGCACCACGGGGAGGTTGGAACCCAGTAGGAGGAAGCCAGGTCACTGGCAGTGTGCCCTAAAGGGAGCAGTGGGATTCTGGTTCCTTCTGCTTCCTCTCTTCTTGCTTCCTGGCTGCCATGAATGGAACAGACTCCAACCAAGATGTGCTTCTATCATGAGTACTGCCATGCCCAAAGGAAATGGACTGAGCAGCTGTGGATGCAAACCTCTGAGACCATGAATCTAAATAAATCTTTCCTCCTTGCAAGTTGATCATCTCAGGTATTTTGTCATAGCAGTGGAAAGATAACATGATGAAAAAAGCTACATATATGTATACACACATTGTTTTTTTTTTCTTTTTACAAAGGTTCAAAGGTAGAGAAAGTATAGTCTTTTTAAAAACAACACTGAAACAGTTGGAAGTCCGTAAGCCAAAAAATAAAAAGAGAGAAATATTTGATCCACACCTCACAGCATATGCAAAACTGAAACTTTGAAAATTCTTGAAGAAAACATAGAGGAAATCTTTGTGAAGGAAGGTTTGACAAAGATTTCTTAGATATTACACCAAAAGTTTGATCCATACAGGAGAAATATAACTGCACTTCATAAAAATTAAAAACTTCTTTTCAAAGCATATGTTAAAAGAATGAAGAATACCACAGACTTGGATAACATGGTTGCAAAACATAATAATATGACTGTATGCAGACTACACAAGGAATGTTTAAAAATTGAATTTTAAAAAGGCAGCCCAATAAAGATGTAGTCAAAGATTTGAACAGATACTTCACCAGAGAGGAAGGAATCAAAAAAGGGAAAAAAGTAAATTTGGGGTTTGATGGATGTCTTATTTGTGCTGATGGTTTCACAAATGTACGTCTGTGAAAGCTTGCAGAATTGTGCATTTTATGTCAATTATGCCTCAATAAATCCATTGAAAATAAAATACCATCACTGAGCCTAGCCAGTGTTTTAACAGTCTGTGAGGAAATCTATGCACCATGAAGCCATCATTAAAATAAAAATATATTTGATTAGTTAGGATATCTTTGTGTTCACTCAACGACTATACATTGAGTGGCTGTAGCTAGCAACACCACTAGGAATGCCCGGATCGAGCCATCCAGGGGAGATGAGATGCAGTTCCAGTTCTCATGGAGTTTGTTTGATCAAGATGGTATTGTAATAGAGAGGCTTAAAGCACAGGCTTCAAGTTGAAAAAGCTTTGCAAGAATTCCTCAGATGTCTTCCTATTACTCAAGATTGGGCCACAGAATTAGTTTATGAGTAGCAGAGTCAGAATTCAAATTCTACCTCAGACCTTCTGCTTCTAACCTCCACTGCCATTCAATATTCGGACTCAATCATAATCAGAAAGACTAAAACAGAATTGAAATGTATTAACTCTCTTACTATAGATTTAATATTCTTTATTTTTCTCCAACTTTATTGAAGAATAATTGACAAAATTACATACATTTAAAGTTCACAATATGAAGTTTGGATATACATATAGACTGTGAAATGACTGATGAAGCTAATTAACATATTCATCAACTCTCATAGGATTTAATGTTATTTAGGGCCTTACCCATGAAGCCCCTAAAACCTTTTGTATCATCAAGGATATACCATCCTTGAAACACTGGGCCAAATGTTCTGAAGGGTCAGTCACTTTGGCTCTAATAACTTAAAATTGTGTTCTGACCTTTCCGTTCATGTGAAGCTAGAAGTTGTTGTGCCCACTGTAAATGTCCTCAACTTCTCTACACTATGAGGAGGAATACCAGAGGTTAGGATATGTCAGGTACTAGTAGACATGCAGGTGGTAGACCTCATTTGACTTTGTGTATGTTCATGGGGATTGGTGATAGGTTGGAATGGGAGTCAGAGTTGTTGGACACAGCAAGAGGCTTCTGGATGGTTAAGTCTTCTTTTGGTGAGCTCAATGGAATTGAGAGGAGCTAGTTGTTGAACAGGAGTGGCTTTGGCAGTGCTTGAAACAAAGTGGCCCCTTTTAGGTTCTTGGACAGGATCTTGATACCTGTTATTCAGTATTGGGTGAAACTTTCTTTCTAGCATTTCTTTCAGTGAAGGAGAATGCTCAGCACCTGAACCCAATCCCCAAGGGTGAGTTCTGTGACTCAATGATTTTCACAGGCACTGTAAGATAGAAGGTTTCAGTGTCATGGTAGAGATCCAATTTTATCTTCAAGAGTGTGTGCAGAGCACAGAGGAAGAATGAATAGTATTAATTAAGTTAGCCACATACATGCACTCCATTGTGGCAGCTCTTGGTCACCAAATATTTCTTATTCACAAGAGTCATGCTCCTGGGGGTACTTATCAGCCACAAAGAACTACAGTAAAACTGGCTTTGGAGAATGCTTTTTGTTTCTCATGACAGTGTATGTGTGACTCTAAATCTCTTTTCCTAGAATTCAGACTGTGCCTTTAACTCCCTACTGCATCCCTCCTGGCGTGTTTGGTGCTACACTCAGTGTCAAGATTAGTCTACAGGATCTGTGTCTTGCTACCTTTAAGACACTTTCCACCCTCAACACTATTAACATCTTAGACAATTTAGTTCTTTGTTTTCAGGACTTCCGTGCAGCATGGGTTGTTTAGCAGCATCTCTGGCCTTTTCCCACTAGATCCCAACAGCACCCCAATCATCCCCAGCTGTAACAACCAAAAATGTCTCCAAGCACCTGCCTCGGTGACAAAACTAGCCCCTTAAGGGAACCAGTCCCTTACAGCAACTTTATTTCAGTCTTGACCAAGGGCACTCCCTCTTTATCATCTTGCCTCAAGAAGCCGGGACTGGGAGTTTATTGTGCTTCCCTCCTCATTCACATTTGCCTGTCCTTCCCTGTGATATGCACTTTGGAAATTGGCTTATTTATGGAATCAAGCCAAACATTACAAATATCTGTTTTCCAAGACCACCAGCCTACTTGTCTTACATCTGCAAAATGAAGAAGGGTCACATAATATCTGCTCCCAAATGATAACTCTAACATGTAGCAAATGATTGCCTCTCTTCATAAGAATAAAAGGAAAAGGGCTGGGGATTTAGCTCAGTGGCTCTGCTGCCTGCCTTGCAAGCTCAAGGACCCAAGTTTGATCCCCGGTACCCCCCCCAAAAAAAGAATAAAAGGAAAAGGGGCCGGGATTTAGCTCAGTGATTTCGTCGCCTGCTGCTCAAGCGCAAGGACCCGAGTTCGATCCCCAGTACAAAAAAAAAGAATAAAAAGAAAAAATACACTCTGGTAAGGCACTTGATTTCATCATAATCTTATTAGATATCACATCCTAATTAGCAATTTTTTTCCAATTGGTCCCATTATACATGAATCACATAAAGGTTATATTTCTATTTGTTTATTTCAAGCATTGTGTCTTGGAAGATTGAATACACTTTCCAGTGCTAAGATCTGTGAGGGAAGTACACTGCACCCAATAATGATTTTCTTCCAAAGTTACCTAACTTCTCCTGCAGTAGTTGAATAAGGAAGGGTACATAAACAGAAGATGGTCTTTCTCTTCCTTGAAATCATCTTTAGAATGATGGTAATAATAGGATTCATTTTCTCTCCCCATCAAGACTGCGCCCAGACCTCTGCTGCACAAGCCTTTGCCAGAGATGGCATTTTTAATCAGTGATTGACAGCACCCACTGCTTACAGGCAGGAGAATGTACTCAGTGACCTCTGAGGGTTGAAGTACTGAGTTATGTTTCAAAAGCTTGACAGTGCCAAGATGTCTTAAAGCTTGTGAAGTTTTAGGACCAACATTATCAGTGAACTGCTTGATGGTTTCAAAATGTAGATTAGCTCTGATGATGGATTGGAAGCTACGAGAAGAAATTATGGAGCAACAGAATTTCTGAGTTAAGAAGAGGCTTTTAGTTCTGTTTTTAACAAATTGACCTGGCTTCATTCATTGTCTGCATTCCTCTTTACAGTGACCCAATGAGATTAGCTTTGAGTTTTCCATGTTCTGTCCCTGGCCCCCAATTCACTATTTTTCCTTGTTGCTTCCATATATTGCTATCTCTTAAAATACTTCCCCATGTATGCACGGCTCCAAAAATCTCTCTTTCCCTAGAGTGCAGATTGTGCTTTAACTGCCTTCTTTGTGCCCCCTTATATATTAAGAACTATAAACCCGACACGCCTCAAACTCAACACCTTTTCTTCCTAATGTTTGCTTCTTATCGAATGCCATCCTATACTAGTCATCCACACCTAAGCCACAGCCTCATTTCCTTCTGTCTATACTCTCAGGGACTCCAATTTGTCATCCAATCAGGAACAATGTTCTGTGAATTCTAATTCTTAAATATTTTTCCAAATGTTCCCATCTCCAACCCCATTGCTGTCTCAGCAATGACAGCAGCACCTCCCACCTGAGGATCCAAATGGAAATGTCTGCCACAACTGCCTGGCTTCCTTTTTCACTTTTTGATTGCTAAAAAAGTTACCCTACTAAATGAAAGCACATATATGTGACTGTGTGAGAAGCTTGCAGTGATATGTGGTCATTCCTCTCATCAACAGACTAGCCCTCGTCACTCATATAGAGTTGGTGAAGCAGGAGGAGTTATCAGTCTTTCATTTTTATTTTCTGAGTCCTATTTCCTGAGATTGAGGGTAGTTTTTCTGTCACAGTTCTTCAGAGTGCCACCTGAGTTATAACTCTGCTTTTACATTGTTTTCAATTATCATATAATCTCCAGCTAAGTTCATTTATTTTATTTTTTTAAATGTATCAAAAACCCTTATGTACTTGTAAGAACACTCTTCTAAGCACTTTAGAAATATTAATTCATTTAAGTTTAAAACAACCTAATGTTTTTCTGCAACTAAGTTGAAGGGGTATTATGATATTACATACCAACCTCTAATGTTTGTCCTGTAAGATATTATCTACCACCAAAATGAGAGTCCCTAGAAAACTGAAGAGTGTGAGATGATGTCAGGACTTAGTCTTGGGGGTCTAAATTTCCTTCACTAATATCTTTTCCCTCCATGTTTCCATCAGGAAGTCTTTTGCTTATTAACTGTGTCTTGAGGACACTGAACTCAGTGAACACACGCACATGAAACATGAACATGAAACATATATTTTCCAAACACTACAGTTGCCCCTCCATTCACAAACTTAATCTGTCCCACAATTCCAGGGAAGATGGCTGTGTTCCAGTCCTTCACCCCGATGTGGAGTTCACAAACAGAAGCAAAGTTTTGCTGAGTGCTTGTCTGCAAATTGAATTGTTTGCAAACAGAAGCATTTGTGAACCGAGGCATTACTGTCATTTAAAAATGATATAGCATTTGATTTTGAGTGCATAATCTCTGCACTTTGGATTCTTTTCTGCAACTCAGGATAAATATTATTGTCTACTTCATCGAATTGTTTTAAGGAATGAATGAATTAACACATATAAAATAGCACCTAGTTCACAATTACAATGTATAAAAGTTAATTTTTATTTATTATGCTCCTGTCTCCCCATCTAGACTGCAAGTTCCTTGAATTCTAAGGGTAGAAACTGTGTCTGACATATATTAGATGTTCCCAAAATATTGGCATAATAATGAATAAAGAGGAATCACAGTAAGGATTTTAGAAGTTTAAACAGAATATGAAGATGCTGTGAACACATGATGCTTTATTTCCTACAGACTTCAAAATAATACTCAGAGAAATACTTGATTCTCCTTGAATCCTTGGAGACAAGGACTATACACAGTATCTCTGTGATAGAGAAAATGATATAGCTATCTTCAATCAAAGAGAGATTAAATTATCTTCCTGATAACTGATGAAAGAATTTGGAAAAGCTACTTTATTAGTAGACAGTGTCTAAACATTTTTAAATGGCAGAATTAGCTTATGCATATTTCATTTAGCTGGTTTTTACCTCAGCTGTCTTTTCAAAAGAATGGCAAAGGAAGTCCCTTCAAAGCTAGTAATTCCATAAAGCTCTGCAGGATTTTTAAGATATCTTTTTATCAGGTGCTTTGGAAAGCAAGTAGATCATAGTACCTACTTCCCATAGGTATTTTCCAATGTATTTGGAAGACATCAGAGCCAAATTACCTGACAATGGCAAACCAAAACCAAATCCAAACAGAACAAAACCAATGTCTCTTTTTCTGCACTCTGCATTCTAACAAATAGAACTACGGAGTAGGTGTGGTTTAGTTTGTCACTAGGCCAGTGTCTCCATCACTGTCACTCTGAGAGTCATGAAAACAAAATCAAAATTGAAAAAGAAGAGTAAAATCAACCATAGGCATGTTTCCAAATAATCAAACATTTAGCAATGTGCAGGCTAAACTTCTGGGTTATGGTTAAAATATTCCCCAATGTTTAACCATATTTTTACCTGAATATTGAACCATCTGTTTGGAAAGCCTCAACCATTAGCCTCTAAAAGCCGATTCAATGGAGTTGAGCATCAAAGAAAGTACAGGTATTTATTGAATCAAACCAAGGCACAGGAGGAGAAAAATCAAGGAGCGTTAGCTAAAGCCAATGGTTTTGTGGTTGGATTTTTCTGGATTTATACTAATAAAAAATATTCTCAGTCCAAAAGATCAATTCCAAAATAAATAAAAACATTATCACACCAGCTCTGAAGAGAATGCCCGCACGTTCACGAAGGGCCTGGGAGGAAGAAGGGCCTTGGAGAATGATCTAGGAATAGATGACATTCAAATTTGTTTGCTAAACATTCTTGACCTTATGTCCCCTATAAAACTAGTTTCTTTGAGTGCGGCTGAAAAGGCTATGATTTAGTTGTCCGGTCTGGTGAGGCTGGGCTCCTCCAATTAGTTAAGGACGGGTGTAGTCTAACTTTCAGGAAGAAAAGAAAGAAGTGGCAAGCTTAGCCATCTTCCACTCCAAAGACTCAGGTAATTTCCTATTTCTGCTTTTAGAATCTCTGGTCAGGGAAGAGCAGCACTTTATTCAAAGGTGTTGGAAGTGTCTGAGATTTGGAGTAGAGGAAACTTCTGTTCTTTGCCTTGGTTTGGGCCCTTTCCTGTCTCTTACTTCCTAGGTTCCAGGCTGCCTGGGAGCCCCGTGTGTCAGGCAGAACATTTTGGCCTAAGCCCCCCACTGTTGCTGTAGCTATCTAAGCTGGAGGATTTATTAGTTGTGAACGTTCCTTTTTGTTATTACTGGTCTGCTGCCAGTAAATAAGTCACCCAAACCATGGCTGAGTGTCATTTGATAGGAAAAGGCTGGGATCACAAGGAAGCTTTCTTTCAACCAAAAGAAGAAGTAAGAAAGAAAGAAAAAAACCAGCTGAGGTAAGCAGTGTCAAATCCAGCTGCATCAACATGAGGGTGGCCAGACAAACGAGCACCTTGGCCGGGTCGCGCCAGAGAGCCCAGCCTGAAGCCTTGGCCCAGGCCAGGGAAAGGCTTGGAGGGACCTGGTGATGCAAAGATCCCAGCTTGGACAGGAATCCTCTGCTCCTCTTGTTCTTCTGACCCGTCCACATAGCTCACCTGGAAGGTGGCTGGAGAGGAAAATGTCCTGCAGTCTGCACACACAGGTACGCACTCAGCCATGCACGCCTGCAAGTGCGCCTTCGCACGTGCAGAGTCCCCCAGAGGAGCTGCAGGATGGGCGCTGGGGCGAGGGCAGGAGGCCGGCGAGCGCCTCGGGACGTTGCCTGGGCGCGGGCTGGGCAAGGCCAGGAATGCTGGGGTTGCATCCCTCCTTGGGACTCCTGGACGGGGCAGAGGGGCGGATGGCTTTTCTCTCGGCCTCTCCCTTTCATATGCAGCAGATTAGAGCTGCGGGTTGCTGTGGCGACCACACCAGCCTCCCTGCACACCTGCACTGCCACCGGGCAGGCTGCTGTGGGAAAGAACAGCAACAATGCGGAGGAGGGAGGTGGCAGGGAGGGAGGGAGAAATGCACCACCAGCTTAACAAAACGGGATGGAAATCCACGGTCACAGGCGCCCCAGAGGAAGAGGTCCACGGGGGCCTGCCCAGCCGGACTCACACCCATCTGCTGCCCATGCCCGAGGCCCAGGGCTCCAGAGCACACTTCCTATAAGTGCAAAGCTATTCTGTGATCAATCGGAGCTGAAAGAAACTTCCCTCTTCTGTATGCCAACTTTCTAATGAAAAGAAGTATGGCACAACGTGGGGAAGAGTAACAGAGAGGCAGAGGCCTGCCCCGGGCTCCTGAGGTCCACTGCAGCCCTCTGGAATGTTCTGGCAAGGCTCCAGGCTCTGCTAATGAAGAAGTCAGCTCCACACCGTGTCCGGGCCTCCCGCTCCCAGACAATCCAGGCTCGGCTTGCAGGCTGCCCTTCCTCCCTCTGCCTCCTCCTCTTCCCGTCATATGATTGCCTTCTGCATTATTGTCTCTGTTTCCATTAACAAAACATCACTATGCATTAGCCTGTCCAAAGCACTTTGCAATGACAATATTTACAGAAGGTTAAATAAAATATGTATGGGAGATTAATGGCGACTACGCAATGAACCTTCTGAACTCGAAGCCTGCTGGGGTTGTGTGTTTTTTGAACTGGGTTCTCCAAGCTGCTTCAGTTACTTTAATATTTCTCAAACAACCCACTTAAAGGGAAGGATGATTAGAGGAAAAAAATTCCTCTTTTTTTGTCTGCTTAGCAGGCAGTGGAACTATGCCTGTCACTTTCAGGGTGGCTGAGAGCAACAGCATTTCCTTGGGGGTAATTGTGCTGCAACAGAATGAACTGAAATAGTAAAGTCTCCCATCAAATCACACAAAAACAACACCACTTTTGACGTCTTTACAGATCCCATATTGATCCCAGTAGAATGAGTTTCATTATATAATTAAATCTATGAGTGTTTCTTTTTATAGCTATTTATGTGTGTTTCCTATCTTGTAATGTTTATAAAATAGTTTTAGAAGGAAGGTGTCTCTACCTTAAGTCAGGGATCCACAAATTTACTTTGTAACAGGCTATATATTTTGACCTTTGTGGTCCATATGATCTGTGTGCCATCACTTTAACTCTACTATTATAGCACAAAAGTCTCCATAGATAACATGTAAATGAATGGCAACAGCTGTGTTGCAATAAAACTTTATTTACAAAATTAGGCAACAAGTCCATTTCACTAGACCTATTGTCCTCTAGAATGCTTAGGAATGTCTCTATTCCAATGCCATACTTTTCAATTCCTAACCTTAGGAAGGTACAAACTAGTTCAAAAAAGAATGCATCCAACTTGCTCATATAACTAGAATTTCTTGACTCTGTTAGAAAAAAAAAAAAGAGACACTGAATATAAAGGGACAGTACCTATTTGAATTATTGCAGTATATAGTAATTTACTCTTATATGCCTGATCCATTGGCAGATAAATGGCCAGACAGGTTACATTGTGAGAAAGCAAAAGCTTGCCCTTGTGATGATCATAGATTTTAAAGATATCCAGTTTTCTAAAGGGCCTTGTGCCAAAGTGTCTTTTATTCACAGGAAGGCAAGCAGTGCCTTTAAACATATTTTGTGGAGTGGGCACCATCCATAGAAGTGACAGCCAGAACTCCCTGCCAGATCTCCTTTGAAGGGGTGGACAGATCTCCAAGGGATCAAGCATTTCACAGTGTGATTCAAGCTGGAGAAGCCAGGAGGTAAAGGATGGACTGTAAAATTTTAAGTTACATTCTAAAAATGACTTTATTTTTAAATACAAATTTAGATAACTACCCTCATAAGTTTATTGTTTTTAGGTTTATTGTTTATTGTATTATTCTTGCTATAGCCTTGCATCCAACATAGTAGAAGGATATGGAGACATATGTTCACTTCATTCCAATATGTAAACTTTAATATTAGTTATAGTGTTAAAACTCCCTATGTGGGCTTGTTCAAGACCAGTGGGCCTATCCTTTGGGAATTACATTGATATTTGATTATGGAGTTCTGAAAACTTGCCCTTGTGGAGATCCGAAAGAATACCACCTTTGTGGATAACAGACGGAGATTATTTAAAAGAAATAAACATTCCAATTGTCTATTATTGGGCAACAAATAAGAACCGCAAGGCTGAATACCAAGCACAATACCCATGATCCAGACTATTCAGTCTTAGGGGCAAGGAACAATATAAAAAATCAAAGAATGGATATGAATTTCTTGAGAAGAATTTCAGAAATACGTGGGGTAAGAAATATGAGAAAAACCTGTTTGGTTTGTTCTGTCAATTGAAGATTCAGAATATTTTGATTTTTCCAAATCTAGCAAAACCAGGGACACCTGGTTATATTACTTGTAGTTACAGTCTGACTTATTTTGTTACTTATTATAGTCTCTCATTTGGTTGGACCAGCTTCCACCCCTCATCTTTCAGATTGGCCATTACTGTAAAGACTAAAGGTAAATATTACCTGGAATGTGGACAAAAGAGACCCCCTATATACTGTTGGTGAGAATGTAAATTGGTATTGGCATTATAGAAAACTGTACAGAAGCTCCAAAAAAATTAAAAATAAAACCCATGTGATCCAGCAATCTCACTATTGGGTATATATTTTAAAAAATCAGCATGTCAAAAGATATCTACAGTCTCATGTTCATTGCAGCAGTATTCACAATAGTCAAGATATGGAAACAACATAAATGTCTCTCAATAGATGAACAGATGAAGAAAGTGTAATATTTATCTATATATAAACAAAATATTTTTCATCCTTAAAAAAAAAAAGAAAAGCCCCTCATGTTGCTTTTGTGACAATATGAATGTGAAGAGAGACATAGAAAGACAAATACTACATGATTGCAGTTACATGCAAATCTTTGTACTCAAATCTATAGGAGCTGAGAGCAGAATGGTAATTGTCAGGGTCTAAGGAGAAAGAGAAACAGAGAGAAGTTAGTCAAACAGTACAGTGTGTCACTTATGCTAGAAGAATGAGTTCAGAAGTTCTAGTAATAGAGCATGATGACTAGGGTTAAAAAAAACTATTACATATTTGAAATGTGCTGAAAGGGTAAATCTTAAATGTTCTCATTACAAAAAAAAAAGAATGAATATATATATATATATATATATATATATATATATATATCTCCAAACCTCATTGTATGTCTCAAATGGATATAAATTTTTTTGGCCAATTATGTATCACTAAAGCTGGAGGAGGAAAAAGAGAAACCAGCTTATATCTCCTTATTTCTGCATAAAGGTCTAGAGAGTTTTAGGACATCAATAAAGACAAATTAGCCATTTAATCATCGGTAAGATATGTGAAGATGAGGATTATAGAGGAAAAAAAATAGGGTCACATTTTTAAAAAATAGTAAGTTTCCTGAAGGTACAAAATGAGGACTTCTCTCTGCTTCCAACAACATATATAGAAATGGGAAGATGCAAAATATCAATGTTATTCTTCTATTGGATCAGTATTGAGTATAAAGTTAATGAACCAGAATACTGTGCATAAAAAATTACAAACAACATCATCCTTATCCTTTATTTGTTCTTCTTTTTTCTTGGAACTCAGGACCTTGGGCATGTGAGGCAGGCATGGTGTCACTAAGCTAAATCTCCAGGCCCTCATCCTTTATTTGTGATCAACACAAAATAAAATGAGTCCAAGTTAAGAGTATCAGATCCCCACATTTATATAATGCCTATAATTTCACATTAGCATGATGTGGAATTTTCATAAAAGAAAGTGGATGCATTTCAGGGGACTACTTTTCACATGAACTCGTGATCAGAAAGTCTCATTGGAAACTTTTAGTGTCATTGTTAAAGTCAGATACCAATAAACTATCACCTCTGGAAATATTGTGGTCCTTCAAGAGACTTGAAGAGGTGTTGCCTTTAATCATTAAGACTGATTTAGGGTGGGCAGAGCACCCAGGACTGACTGAGCTGAGCTCTGTCTGGCTGGTAAGGACCCCCCAGGCATGCCCACCAGCCACCAGTGGAACCGTGCAGGTGCCTACAACCACAGAGCCCCCCACCCCACTGCTGCTGCCTCTGGCCTCTTGGCTGTGCAGCTACCTGGTTCCACACTACAGAGGCACAAGGGGACATAACGGCCATTGTCCTGAGCTGCAGATGTGAACAAGAGAGAGGGCCTCTCTCAGGCTCCCTGCTGATAACTGAAGCCCACTGGAAAAGTGAAGAGAATCTCTGCAGTAAAGGCACACAAGACCATCATAACTGGTAAGTTAGAGGGATCATCACCTACCATCCGAACCTGGACTATCTTCAGGGGAAAGACAGCAGGAACTTGCAATAGAACCTTGCACTGTTCAACCCTGGAGGAGGACAGGGAGCTCAATTTGGGACTTGCAGCCAGAAATCTGCCTGAATCTCACAGGTCTGTGACTGGCTTCCTGAGACTTATTGGCTTATAATTGCACACTGCTGCCCATGTTGTCTATTGTGACAGAAGAGACATACACTGAAGGAGTCCCTTCACTTTTATCTTTTATTTGCTATTTTCAAAATTACCACTATTTTTTTGCTCTTATTTTTAAATTTTTTTCCTTCATTTCTACTCTTTTAAAATTTTTCTCTTTTTTCTTTCTTTTCTCTTTTCTTTCTCTCTCTCTTTCTCTCCCTCATTCCCTTGCTGTCCCACACTGTTCTTCATCTCCCTTTGTATTCCTATTCTGGCACTAATTCATATTTCAACTTTATTTTTCTTTTCTTCTCTTTCCTCCTCTCACCTGTGTCCTCTGGCCTCACTGCTAACCTTCCCCTATCCTTCTACCTACCTGTCCCTCCCTCCCCAACTCCTTCTATCTCCCCATTCCAAAGGGTAAAGTTGCTATATTGAAGAGTTTATTCACTATAAGCATATGTTGGGTTGGTCCTCAATTTTGATTTAATTCACACAGTTAAAGGTGATAGGTTAATAACTACCACAAATTGTCAGTTTCTAAGAGGTACTTGATGCTATTGTGTTGCTAATTGTATCACTTGGGCTAAGATGTTGTGATTGATCTAATCAGTTCTCCTTCCTATTATAATAAAAAGGAGACAGCCTCAGAGTCATTAGAGACTCAAAACCTAAAGACCAGCTATATATGGAAGACACCTCTGAGAAGCAATCATTCCATAAAGGTTCTAAATACATCAACAAAGATGCTTACAATAAGCAACTTCAAAGTATCAACCCAGGAACTAAACCAAGGACAGTACCAAAAATAAAAACATTTAAGCAAGTCACAAACTCAGACTTCCACCCCACAAAAGGCAAATTCTGAGGGAAATGAGGTAGAAAAGTCTGATAATCAACTACCCGGACACTCTGAAATGATAACACAGGAAGTAACAAAACAGATGAATGAGGCTCTAGAAAAATTCAAAGCAGAAATAATCTCCCAGATAACTACAGAGAAGGTGAGAAGAGTGAAAGACATGATTAGAGGCTCTAGAAAGAAACAGATAAAAATAGATGAGCTCAGAAACATGCTGGAAGCCATGAATGCCCAGCATAAGAAAGAAATGGAAACCATGATCACTCAACACAAGAAAGAAATGGAATCCACGAAACAGATTCAAACAGATATTCAGGAGATTAAAAATTCCACTGAAAATATGCAAAGCAGATTAAGGGAATCTGAAGATAAAATATCAGATATAGAAGACAGGATTGTGGTGAAGGACCATGAAAACAGAGATCTCTCAAAAATAGTAAGGGACCACAAGAAATCAATCTAGCACCTGCTAGATGATGCAAAGAAGAATAACACCAGACTGACAAGAGTTCACAAAAAAACAGGAGAAAGTACAATTGACATTAAAAAAATATTCAAGAAGTAATAGTTGAAAACTTCCCAGGCAGGGGTAGAGAATTGGACATACAGATAAGTGAGGCATATAGAACTCCAACTAGCCATGATAAAAAAAAAAATCTACACCTACATATGTAATAGTCAAGATCCCAGAAACCCAACAGAAGAACAAAATCCTACAGGCAGTTAGAGAAAAGAAACAAATCACCTGCAAAGGAAAGCCTATTAGAATCATGGCAGACTTCTCAACACAAACCCTCAAATCAAGGAGAGACTGGAGTGAAGTATTTCAAGCTGTAAAAGAAAATAACTTCCAACCTAGACTGTTGTATCCTACAAAATTATCTTTCAAAATC
>NW_004624736.1:17803266-17873384 GCF_000247695.1 Heterocephalus glaber | reverse complement strand
TTTATGTTATCTGCACTCTCTCCTGTTTCTTCATTGACTCCAATCAGTCTTATGTTATTCTTCTTTGCATCATCTAGAAGCTGCTGGATTGATTTCTTGTGTTCCCTTATAATTTTGAAGCAATTTTTCTTTTCCTGGTCATTAATTGCAATCTCATCTTCTGTATCTGAAATTCTGTCTTCACATTGGCTCATTCTGCTGTGTAGACTTTCAATGGATTTTTTCATGTCCTGGAAATCTATTTGCATCTGTTTTATGGATTCCATCTGTTTCCTATGTTGGGATTCCATCATGTTCCTCAGCTCCTCTCGAAATTTATTAATCATGTCTTGCACTAGGAGCACAAGTTCTCCTGTTATCTAAGAAATTATTTCTGATTCCATTTTTTCCATATCCACTGTTGTTTCCAGTTCAGGGAGTCCAGGTGGTTGAGTGTCAGATTGTTCAATCTCGTTTCCTTTTGGGGTTGCTGTAGGTGATCTGGAAGTCTGTTTTTGTGGCTTCTTTACATGTCTTCTCATTTCCATGGGGGCTGCTGTTGGTGTTCCTGCAGCTCACCTGCTCTGCCCTGGGAGTGGTGGAGTGGCAGCAGAGTTTAAGGAATATCTTAAGAAATTTCTGGGTTTTATATCTAGAATGCGTGTGTTTCTTTTAGATGATATCTTTGCTTTCATCTCATAAACAACATATTTTGTGTCTGATAAAATTTCAAGTTACATTTGGAACCATTCCCTGAAAGGACTCTAGGTCATCCCTTTGTATTAGTCTCCCTCTTGTCTCCACTTCAGGAACCCACCATTAGTTTTATGCTTTTATTTACCACTTACTTCTGACATGTTATTTGGTAATATGAATTCCTTGGCTCCTTTCTTTGAAGTAAAGTGAGGTATGAATAAACAAATAAGCTTCTAAATTATATTTATTCATTTTTCAAATCAGAATTGTGTATAACAGATTGCTTTAAATTCTTCAGGCTTAAAGAAATTATATACCAGTGGAATTGGGGGTAGAATGTGGGAAGTGAGAGAGAAGGAAGTGTCAAGGCTTATGCAACTATCTGAATGGTGCCTCTCTCTGAATTAGGGAAGGGAGGAAGAAGGCCAGATTTAGGAAGGCACTACCAATACAATTCTGATGTAAATAAAAATTACTATAGCTGACTGTTGTACAGACCCATGTGGTTACACAGCATTCTAATCCAAATAATAGCCATCATAGCAAACATTAATGCCATAATATAAAGTTTAAAAAGGTTATTTGTTTTTAACCACAAGACTTGTTGAGGGTCAGAATAATTTCATTTCCACTTTGGAGCTGAGGAAGCCAAGTTTCATAAGGAGAGAAGTTGGTCTTAGGTGTAGGGCTCCATTTTGGTGTGCCATGGTCTATGCCTGTATTATATTGCTCCTTTCATAACTGGAAACAGATTTGAGCTACAGTGTGGAGTGAGCTCCCTGGCTTTGTGAAATAAGAAAACAACCCTGAAAGTAAGCATCATTATAAATGTCCTCCATTATCTAAATTTGATTTCCTTGTGATCAAGGAAATTGATTTCTTTCTTTTTTCTTTTTCTTTTTTTTTTTTGTACCGGGGATCGAACTCAGATCCTTGTGCTTGCAGAGCAGGCAGCAGAACAACTGAGCTAAATCCCCGGCTCCTGTGATCATTTCTTATAAGCTTCTTTTCACAGTTCCCACCACTTCCGGCTTCCTGCCTTTGTTCAGTGTGAATTGTTCTTCAGTCCTCTGAGTAGGCGTTCAATCCAGTTACATCCAGTAGAAAGGTGACACCCTGAACATTTAATGGAATCCTGAATTTTATTTTATTTTATTTATTTTTAAATTTTATTTTATTGGTACATTTTAGGTATACAATATAATGGCATTCCTCATTGGAAATATGCACCTTTACATAATCTCTCTTGGTTCTTGTTTTTCCCCTTTCCCCTGCCCTCCCTTCAACCCCTCCATCCCTCCTTATTTACAAAGACTTTGCTTCCATTTTTTCATTTTCTCATATTAATTCCATTCCCTTCTTTCCTTTCCCCTACCCCTCCACTTCCCCTTCCCCTTTGCCCCTTTTCTTCCTATTTTACATTATCTGTTATACCTTTTAGTCCTTATTTATACTTTCAATTTCTCACATTAGAGAAACTATTCTGTATTTACCCATGTGTGTCATGTTTATTTCACTTAAGAGTATCACCTCAATGTGCATCCATTTAGCTATAAATGTCTCTAATTTCTCATTTTTTATGGCTGAGTACTACTCCATTTTATAAACAAACCACATTTTCTTTATTCAGTCTCCAGTTGATGGGCAGTTGGGCTGCATCCAAGTTTTAGCTATGACAAATTGTGCTGCTATGAACATGGGTGCACATATATCACTGTGGTATGAGTCTTTTGGAATCCTGAATTTTAAAAGCATCTTAAACAGAAATATTAAGATGACCTTCTGACACAATTTGCCTAAGTTTGAATAAGATACACAAAGCATGTGAAGGTATTACATTGCGATTGATTGATTGATTGATTGATTGATTGGTTAACATAACAATCTTTCTCACAGAGAATAGTAATTGATGACCAAGCCTTGAAAACACTGTCAGGTTTCTGGTTAGAGATGTTTATGAACATTTTCCAGTGTGATCTTTTGTATCTTATAGCAGAGAAGTGAAAAGAAATAATTGAGTTCAGGAGAAAGAGAAGGAGAGAAGGTTGTGTCAAAAACCATGAGACAGTTATACTTGGAGTCAATGGTCAATTCTGGGAAATCACATTTCCTAATTTCTCTTTCTTACTCACCTGGCTAGACCAAATGCTGAATGCAAATCCAGAGAAGTCTAATTAGAGATTTGTCAAAAGCCCCAAGAACACACACATTCTGATGAAAGGCCATGGTTACTGCAAGATGGCTGCTGCCACTGAGGCTCTTCCACAGTGCTTCCCATGTGGGAGCACTCTGACTCATAGAGAGGTTTGATACTCCACATTGGAGAAGCACATGATGGAGAAAACTGCAAGGGCTAATTCCTGTTTCTTGATCAAAAAAGACCAAAAAATATGGTGCTGACTTAGTTTCCAGACAGATTTTTCTGGAAATCTGTGACCTCCACAAATCTAAAAACAACAACAAAAATAGAAACATACATTTCTGAATCTTTGGGCCAGGCTTCCTGAGTCAGTTCTCTATTTTTCTTACCACCCAGATACTAAAGCATTTGGCGTACGTGGGATCTTAGTATTTCAGAGCTAGAAGGGAAGCTCTCCCACCCTGGTTTTATCTGTAGGCTGGATAAAAGTTTGGGATTTAGCAATAGGCTTTGCTAGCTCAGCTCGTGAAAATCACATTCTTTATCAACTCCCCAGATGGTTTAGATCATTAAAAACACAACAAAACAAAACAAAAGCCCTTCAGAGTGTACACTGTGAAGATATTCTCTAATTTCCAAGAAAAATAAATATATGTCGAATTTCTCACAGATTTCTCACACTTTCTCAGTATACAGCCTGAATTGTTGTGGGAATGGGAACTTAAAGCCACCGTTTTTGAAACTGCAGAGGCTTGCGCTGAATACTTAACTTCCAACAGCCCCTTTGCCTTTCCAGCTTGTCCATCAGCCCCCAGCTCTAAGTCACTGTTTATCTCTTGGGGCCCAGCAAAAACTGAAAAGTGCATGTCTTTATTCAATGAATTTGGGGCAACTGGTTCTCAATAAGCAACAAAAACAAAAAGGCTGTTTCAAGTCAAAGAGACCTCAAGAAACTATCCCACCATCTGCTGAGGAGAGAGAAATGAGCCTGTGGGCCAACAGCTCTTTACTGAATAGAAGAAATAGTATTGTAGTCTAAATTTTCTGCAACACTCTTTGGATCAACATATTATAATCGCAGCAAAGAGATGCAGCAAATAGATGCAGCCACACTTAATGGATAGTCAAAGGGCCAAAACACTGCTGGATTTGGATCATTTACTGTCGCTTGGAAGTAAAACTGGGGGTCTAAGGGGACTGGAGTTGGAGGGAGAAAGGGAGACCTTACACCAAGCTGGCATGCACCGGTGGATAAATGGCTGGCATTCGCAGCACTGCATTGCAGGGGAGCTTTTAGCAGTTTGCCTCTGCCAGCTGATGTCTCTGTGAACATCAGTGCCAAGAAGCCAAAAATGAAAGCAGGTGCAGGGGCAGAGGAACTGAATGTGGGGGGCAAAGAGGGGGGGTCCGCAACAGAACTTCTGTTGTTAAAAATTGGTTGCCTTCATTAAAACCTAAACAATGCCTCACTTTAACTCTGCGTAACATTTTAGCCCACTAGAGTCCTGCACACACACTTAAGACAAGCCTCTTACATTTATGCACTAGACTAAGAGTCTGTTTTTTGTTTGTCTCTCTCCAAAGCTGGGGATTGTCTGCAAGCCTGCTGAACTCCGACGAGAGCAGCTTTCCTTCCAAAGCCAGGAGCATCTGCTTCTGAAAATGCCCTTCCCCTCCCTCCCTCCCAGAGTGCCTCCTCTTCAGAAAGTCCCATTTCTGTACAAGCAGGGCCTGGGAACAGGGAATATTCCTGAACTCAGCATGTCTTCGTCCAGCACTGCAGCCAGCCAGTTCAGCTCTCTGAAATGCTACTTTCTGATGAGAAAACAGACGACGGGGTGCAGTGTCGCCTCCAATTTACATTTCCCTCAAAAGCTCTATGTTCCTCCAACATTGTTCCCCGAGCCCTCCACAAGTGACAGCAGAGAAAAAACAATGGAGTAAGCAAAAGAAAAAGGACTAAATGTAAACGTTCAGGATTGACAGAGGGAAGGAACTAAGGCTTGCCACAGGGCACACTAAAAATCAAAATAAAAGGGAAAGACATCTGCCCTTCTGTGGCCCTGCACGGCTGAGCCATTCCCAGCATGGACTTCATCAGTGGCCATCCTCCCACATGGAAAATGTGAAAGTCATCTTTCTCCGAGATAGGACACAATTACAAATTGTAGGCAGCCTTCTCATAACTACAGTAGGGGAAGAGCAAAGCCTGGCAAGAGGAAACTGCAGGCAATCTGCACTGGGTTGAAAATACTCTTCACTTTATTTTTTTCTAATGGACACTATTGCAATGGAAGGAATAGAAAGTATTTTGTGTTTACAGGCTTTTAGAGGATAAAGAAATGACAAAGTTCATCTATGAGTCAAATGCTCTGCAAGAACTAGAGAGAGCTCAGCCTACTAAAATTACAATCCCACAGCTTTGGGATCAAGAATTTTCATTATAATTTAGCATGATTGTGTGTAGTGAATCCTGGGGAATGATAATGGAAATCAGGTTTGTTCCATCACCTTCTGTTGGGTAGAGACAGGGAGACTACCCTGTCTTTCACCTCAGAGAGCTACTGACTTATCCACAGTAGATTTGGTGATTGTAAGCTTTAAAACTTAGAACAAAGTTTAAAGGCACAAAACAGAAACACAAATGGGGGTCAGATGCCAAAAGAGTAAGTGGACAAAAAAGAACAAAATTCATAAAGCAAGTAGAGTTTAGATTTTAGTCTGAATGAAATATTGAGTTTGGACCTCAGGACCCTGCAGAACTGAGACTTGGAATGCTCTCAACCAGGGATCTGGCAAAGCTAGGAAGAAGCATTCCAAAAAAAGAAGCAGTGATAGCTAATAATATAAAACATGGTTCCAGCTCAGAAATCAAAAACAGCAAAAAAAATTTAAAGGAAAACAATGTTCACATTTTAAAAGGTATTCTCAATATTGACGATTTAAGGAAAATTAACACAAATTTTGAAGGAAAACTGAAAAACTGTGTAGTAAATTTTTTGACATTTTTACTTATCACAATTTATCTTGATCAAATACTAAGGAGGTATACAAAGTTCATTTTGGCAATATTTATAATATTGAAAATAGAAAATTTGTTATTATCATAATATAACAGTAACAAAGAAAACTATGGTATATGCACAAATCATGCTATAAAACAATACTCTCTAACATAGGAAAGTGCTTACAATATGTGATTTTAATTATGAGTAAAACGTCCACTCTGAAATGCTCATAGCAGTTTTTCTATGTTCCAGGATTATAGGTAACTTTTTTTCTTATTTTTCCCCTTAATTTTTATTTTTTCAAAATGAAAACGTATGTATTTTGAGCTTTTTATTGAAGAGTATTCTTTTTATAAAAATGTGTATAAATAATACCCCTCAATAAATTTTAGGAAACTAAAGGCAACCAGAGAGCCTGCAACCACATCAAGAAGCCACATCCTGAATAATCCAGGAGTGTCATCCTTTCCCTTTCCGGGTTTCCTTCCTTCCCACAAAGGTAAACTATGCCAACATGTGACACTATGGCTTAGTTTTGCCTTTTGTGTACTTTAAATGAAGCAGTCATATACCACATAATCTTTTGTATCTGGTATCTTTCATTCAACATTGAAATATTTTGGTTAAACTAAAAACTGATAGGAAGTTAAGACACTTACATAAGGCAGTTCATTGTATCATGATTTTCTTTTGTTGACTTCAGGCCCTATTCTCAGCCACCTATGATTTGTGCTCTGATTACAGTATTGGACCTAGCAATGTCAAGATCTCTCACTTGCAAATGTTCTCTGAACTCTTACAACACCCATATCTTCTGTTACAACACCAATATCTTATATTGTTGCATCATATTTTAATTATATTGTCCATATGTAATTTGTTGTGTCTTGTTTATTTTAACTAATAGCTATTGAATGCTTTCTAGGTGCAGGGCACATTATGACTGGGAGATAACAATATCACCTCTTTTTATAGGTGTTGGAAAGCAGACTTAGAAGGTGAATGATTTCCCCTAGGTTAGAGAGTTACAAGGTGACAGATCCCAACTTGTGCCCAGAACCCCCATCTGCACCAGAACAAACCACCCTCTGGTGCCCTGCTTTCTTCATCTCTCATAGTTGATCTACTCACTGGACCCAAAGGCTCTAGAAAATAAAAACACTTGTCTACCTTTCTTTGGATTTCCCATCTTTGCCGGCAGTTTGCACTTACTAAGTACAGTAAGTGTATGATTACTAAACATAAGTGAGATGATCTTTAATTTTCTACTGCACAGCACTGCTTATAAATATTTTTCTTTGACAGAGCAGCATTATTCTGCCTTATATTGTTGGCCACCATCTAGGATTCTGATTTTAATATTATGTGGAGAAAATAAGTTTAATTACTAGACATAGCCAACAATGATAAGTAAAACAATAGATAAGGTGAACAGCACGCAGTGGTAAAGTTGGTGTATTTTATACAAACAATGGATCATTTGTAAACATCAATCATCCACTCCTATATGAAAAATAATTACAAAATAAATTAAAATAAAAGTTAAAAACTGTAGAAATAAAAATACGATTAAAAATAAATAGTATAGTACAAAGAAAGAATAACTCAATTTTTAGAACATTAACACATTTGAAAAAAGATAAAAAATATTCTTATTTGTCCTGCTGTAAGAATGAAAAGTATTTTTACAACTGTTCTCAAGCTTTAAATAGCGCCAGTATCTTGACAAGTGTCAAAATTGATCTCTTTTACATGTCTATGTTCAATAGAATAGGCAAATTCGTCAGTGTATTTTTATACATACTTGATCAAAGAACACATTTTATTAAATTTTAATACCAGAAAGTTTATTTCACATGAAGTAATTTTAAATAACATACATTTGCAGATATTGTAATATTACTCATGTCTTTTGGATTGATTCTATCAGCTCTTAAATGTTGTTATTGAATTAGTTTTAAATACACAAATTATTAACTTTCTGTTTAAGGATTTCCCTAACTCCTAGTATTCAACTCACTTGAATTCTGTAACTTTTAAAAAATAATCATTGTACTTTCATTCTCTATTGTACATGTGCTCTTGAAATACAGGAAAACACAGTACTATGAAGTTAGAGAAATGCGCCCAGCAATAATGAGACTCTTGAAATAATTTCCTGTAGAATGATGATTAATAAACACCTGCTAATTTAAGCTCTCAATAGGCAGTATTAAAAATCAACAATAAGCTCACGCAATAGTCTACAGTGTGCTCCCCCCAATTTCATGTGTTGAAATCCTAAACCTCTTATACCCCAGAATAAGACCAGAATTGGGTCACTAAAGGAGTAATTAAGTTTACTAGTGTAAGTCACTAGTTTATTAGGGTGAAGGCTAATCCAATATGATAGTGTCCCTATGAGAAGAAGATGAGGACACAGACAGACAAGAAAGTGTAGGAATGTGAAAATGGAGTATCGACAAGCCACAGAGAGGCCTCGGAAGAAATCGATGCGCCTGGGCTCATGCTGTGGGACTTCTACCTTCCAGAACTGGAGACAGTGAGCTTCTTTTGTTTAAACCACCCAGGCTCTGATACTTTGTTACAGAAGTCCTGGCAAACTAATTCATGCAGTCATTCTTTAGAACTTAGACCAATGAAACATCTTTTTTCTTGGAGAAGTTTTTATTACTGACATTATTTAGGGTTGTCATAACACGGCACTTTTAGTTGGTGTTATTGTTGTTTTTAAGTCTGTACAGATGAGGTCCCTGAGTCCCGTCCAGAGATGCTTCCTGTACTGAGAAGGGCTGCGGGCTGACTGCCCTTCTCGCCCTGTCCTGGGGAAGTGGGTGTTAAGTGGAGCAGACAGCAGCCGTCCAGAGGCCAGAGACAGGCAGCAGGCCACTCTGAGGCTGCGAGTTGCCAGAAAACAGCGATGGCCACAGATGTAAAAGTGTGATGGTTTTCAGCTCTTTTTCACAATAGTGTACTTTTTCACAGTAGTAGAATTTAATAAATCAGTTTCTTGGATTATAATTTTCCTTAGAAAAAACTTGGCCCACAATTCTATCTTGTACACTGTCTGTCATCTCAGTGAGGGACACTGTTGGATTCTGGGCTTTGGAGGACTAAAAGCAATGCTTATAACTCCCTCACACCCCAGCTGAAGAGTATGTTTCCCCAAGGTTTCCCTGACTCCTCACTGGGTGAATTGTGCTAATAAATGCTTCCACAGTACCATGTAGCCCTATTCAATAGTAATATTACCTCTACACGTATTTTAAAATTAATACCTGTCTCTGTTCTATTCTCTAAACTCCAGAAAGCCAAGAACGAAGTCTTTTGTGCTCAGAATAAACCTTGTGCCTAGCACAGTAGCACATGACATGAGGACTTAATAAATATCAGTTAATAAATACCCATGTAGCTTACTTTGTAGTAGTGGGAAAAAGTAAATATACCCTAAAAGCCCAGCCCCAAACAAAGGGTTCAGTAAATTATAGCTTACAGATACCATGATATAATTTCTCATTACCAGAAAGAATATAGTATGTTGTAGTCACATTTGCTTCTGCAAGTAGCAACCTGTCTTTAACCAATGAGAATGATGCCACCCCAAAGCAGAGACCAGAAGATCCAGGGGACTGAGATGGAGGAAAATCTCCATTATTACCATGTGGACTGTGGATGGAACTGTGCTTCAATTCCATTGAATTTCCTCCCTAGGTACAGCAAGAGACTGGAAAAATGTTCACCAAACTCTAACAGGCAATAATATTACTAGCAACTGGAAGATGGTGCCATCCTCTTATTATATTTATGTCCTTTTTATATTCTTGGAATGATTTTTATGACAAATACACATTTGTTACAGGTCTTCAAAATATAAGTAAAACTAGAGTTAACCAAATTTTTATTAAAAAATTAAAATCACAGTTGCAAGATGTGAATATATAAGAAATATAAGAATTTAAGTGTATTTATTGGAAAGAATTAGAAATAATGTATGGACATAATATGGAGGTAAATTTAAATCAATACAAAAGACAAATCCTTTGTCATCCTATGATTAAGTAGCCCAGAGGCATTATTTATGTTGGCAACAATTATCAACCTCAATGCTTTATAGCAGAGACCCGGATAAAACAAAGTGTGACTGATATATCTATACAATGTAATAAAAAAAAGCTGTGAAAATGAATTAGCTACAGTTAGCTTTAGCCACATTGATAAATCTCACTAATATATTATTGAACAGTAAGAATAAGTTGCAAAAGAATACAGACCACATTGTATCATCTATATAAAGTTATGGAACATTTAGCATAATGTTATGCATTGTCTTTGGAGATGGATGGATCGATAGATAGAGATAGAACAAATTATTAAAAGATGCATAGGAATGGTGAATAGCAAATTTAGGGATTTAAAGTAAAGATAATCCTTCAAGAAAAAAGAAGAGTGGATTCATAGAATGATACACAGTGTATTAGGGGTTTTTTTGTTGCGGCAAAATACCTAAGAAAATCAAAGGAAGAAAGATTCATTTTGGCTCACAGTTTCAGAGGTTTCAGTCCATGGTCCCTTAGTTCCATTGTTTCTGGGCCCATGGTGAGGAAACTGTCATGGTGAGGAGCATGTAGTGGAACGACACAGCATATCTCCTGGCAGACAAGAGATGGAGAGAGAGACAGAAAAGAGAGTATCCCCAGTGGATACTTCTGTGATCCATTCTCTTCAGTTGGGCTCCATTTCCTAACAGCCCATTCTTCTATGAACTCATCAGTGGATAAATTCATTGATGAGATTAATGCCCTCATGATCCAATCACTTCCCAAAACTCCATCAACTTGTAACGAAGCCCTAGCACATGGCCATTGGGGGGATTTCCTGATCAAAACCACAACACACAGGTCTTGAATTATATTAGTTATTCTTTGCTTCTTATGCTAGGTTGTCTGTATGTACATAAATACCTTGCATGCATTTTATACTTCTCTGTATGTGTATAATATTTTATAATAATCATAGTAGAATCAATAGTAATGATAGCCTATTTAGCACTTATTGTAGGCCAAGCACTATGCTAACAATTTTACAATATTATCTTGTTTCTTATTCACAAAAGCCTTATCACATGGGGACTGTTGTTAACCTAATTTTACACGTAATAAATCAAAGGATGAGGAAGTCAGATAATGGTCTAAAATGATATTTGGTAAGTAAGGAACATTGCTGGGATTTGAGGCCTAGCGGTCTATGTGGTATGTAACAGGCAAAATCTGTGCACCATTCTTTTAGCCACTTACAGACATTCAGATGCCCTGAACTGATGTTGGAGTTTTGGCCCTATAACCTCATTGTGAACTGAAAATATCATCAATGGAAAATTCACTGAATACACCTAACCTAATGAACACTATACCTCAACCAGAGTACACTGTAGTGTGCCAGTTGTTTACCTGATTATTGCTGCCCAGCATTACAAATGAATATTGTATCACATATCACTTGCCTTGGAAAAAATGAAATTCCAAATCTGAAGAAGCAGCCAGGTATTATGGTGCACACAAGTAATCCCAGAACTTGGGTGGCTGAAGCAAGAGGATCACAAGTTCAAGGGTCAAGGCCACCTTGAGTTACATAGTAAGTTCCAGGGCATCCTGATTTATGGAGCAAGACTCTGCAAACAAAACAAAACAAAAAAACACCTTCGAAGAACAGTTCTACTGACTGCATCTCATTTTCACAGCCACAGTAAGTCAAAAAGTTCTAAGTTGAAGTCAAACCCTCATAAATTGGGGGCTACCTGGAAACATATGAAAGGGCCACATAAGGACTATTGGTGAGCTGTCTTATTTTTAATACGATGAGTCACTTGATGACATAATGTGTTCCTTAGGTTTGAAATGTAAATAGGTGACCAAAGCTTGGGTTCTCGTGAGTGGCATTACATTGCAGTGTACGGGATGTTGCAATACATAAATTGGAATTTCCTACCAACTACAAGTAACTGAATTTTTTTAATGTCAGAAAGTTTGTTTGGTGGGAAACACAAGAGCTTTTACTTTAATTGTGTTGAGTTTTGAAGTGAAAGTATGGCCAGAAAACAGGGATGATGGAATTCAGTTTGTATTACAGTTATGATTTTATCACCATAATAGTGTAAACACAGAAGTAGATGAGATAATCCAAGAAACATGTAGAAAGTAGAGTTCCAAAGGTTCACATCTGGAGGGAAGAAGAGACTATTTTTGTATGTCCATCTGTCTGTCTGTATTCCTCTACATACGCCACTTACACACATCCTTACATATGTAAGCACATGCAAATGCATTTTTTCTTCACATTAATATCAACAATTCTCTTCCTCATTTTCATACATTTGAAAGCAATTCTTAAATACGTAACAAGAGATGAAGAAATTACCCTTTGTGTATTAACTACATTCAGTCTCTGTCCTGGAATGCTTATTTACCCCTCTACTCTATTTGTATTGAAATCTAAAGATTTCACACACACACACACACACACACACACACACACACTTACTTCTCATATGTCCTCTGCACCCTTAAAGAAATAACTATTTCACAATGGCAAATATTTCATATTTCAGCCTCTATAATTGTCAAATAAACAGCATACTTAGTACCAAAATAATAATTTTCAGAAAAAAATTTAAAATATGGTACTTGAAAAAGAGAAGATACAGAAGGAAAGTGAGAAAGAAGAAAAGCTAAAGTTCATTGAGCTTACCAGCCTCCTAGGATACACACAGAAGTATAGAATCCTTTTGGGAATTTAACTGTTCATTATTATCCTTCCTTTTGATTGAGTAGTTGAGCTTCAGAGATATTAAATACGTTTCCCTAAAATCACACAGGATACCAACATAGATATGTCTTGGCTCGAGATCCATATAATTTTATTTATGTACAAATGAAAAATGCAAAATCCACCCAAAGAAATGTATACACACTTCAGCACTTCTCCATACTAATAAATGTCTGGAAGCCAATGACAACCACTTTGAGCACCTCTTGTAATTGTAGAGGCCAAAGCTAACTTGAATTAATCTCATGATGTCTCGATAAATTTAGTATTAAAATATTTAAACAAGTTTTTCTTTTCCTGATGTGTGCATTTTTTGGCAGACTCTATTACAGAACTTTATCCATCCAGAGATCATTTTATTCCTTCATATTTAATCAGTTACATCTTCAGTCAAGTCAAAACTATTACCAGTGATCAATAGATTTCTAATACCTGATCATACTTGATAGGAAAAAATAAATTTGTGGTCACAACTCTACCATTAGTCTTTGCATATATTTCCTTTTTTAATGCTTAATATAGTACTTGGAATCGCTGTATTGTGCATTTTCAAAATGCAAATTTATTTTATCTGTAAATATGATTGTAATTTGACTTTATGCAAGTTATTTTCTCTTTCATCAACTATAATTCCATTCTATTACACTTTTTGCTGATTACTGCCTTGTGAGGATTAAAGGAAAAGTAAGTCCTACTCTTAATTGTGATTTGCTCTAAATGAGACTGCTGAAGGCCTATGGGGAGGAGTTCTTGTTCCCTGTTAAGCTCTCCACTCTTTTTTTTTGGTACCAGGGATCGAACTCAGGACCTTGTACTTGCAAGGCAGGTGCCAGAACCACTAAGCTAAATCCCTGGCCCTAAGCTCTGCACTCTTTATTAACCCCTCTTGCCACTGGTGACATACTCTCAACTCTTCCTTTCTTTCCACTTGCAATCAGAAAGTAAAGAAAGAAGGCACACATGAAATAACATGAATTTGATAACAAAAGGTCTCATTAATTATAATGTTAGCTAACATTATGACACTTCATTCTCAAAACATCTCTATAAGGTTGATGCTGTTATTATCACCATTTATTACTGTCATTTAACATATGACAAATTATGTTGATGAAGCCACTGATGCTGAGTAGGAAAACTGACTGAACATGGGGAATATACAACCCCTGACTAGTCTCAACATGGGAACCCTAGTGCTTCTCCGTATCACCTGCTCTCTGACATCCCATTTGATAGGAAGGGGAGAAGGGCAGCTGGTCAGATTGGGTTGGGCTAGCACTACTCACCAACTCTCATCCTCTACATCCATTAACTTGTTAAGAGCCAACCTCTCTGCATCAAAATAATGTTTCTGTTGCCTCATTGTTTCCTTGGTAACCCCTTAAGTAGCATTTAGGCTATTCACGTGATATCATCAGTCCCATGTAGCCATAAAACCTTCCACCATGTTGTTGCTAACATCACCACTGCCTTTTGGTCTGTCCTTTTAAATGTTGTTACTACCAACATAAAGTCCCTTCAAAAAAGGTAATTCGCACAAGGCATTGCACCATGAGAATCATCTCTCATGACAGTGCTTGACAGAAGCATATATCCCCTTTACTGAATGGCACAAAATTGCCTCACACCAAAACTATGGGTAACTGCTCTGGAATGGATTTGCATTCAGTGCCACCTCAGTCTTTTGAAGTTGATATAAAAATTCCATGAGCAGGGTGCCTTACAGCAACAGAAATTTATCCTCCACAGTTTGGAGGCTGAGAAGTCTAAGATCAAATCAAGGTGTAGAAGATTCGGCATTTTCTGATTCATGGACAACACCTTCTCACTGTGTCCCCACTGGGTGTGAGGGAGAGGGGAAGCTCTTTGAGTCTCTCTTTAAAGGACGCTAATCCTATTCAGGAAGGCTCTACCCTTATGACCCTATCATCTCTCAAAGGCCTCACCTCCTATTAGCCTTGAAAGGTAGGGTTTCAACATGAATGTCAGGAAAACAAAAATTTAGAGCATAGAGAGTACTGTGTGCCAATCTGGACCTGGGAACTTCATTTCTCTCTTTCTCCAGGAGCAAGTGAGGTTTGTTTCTCCAGATTGCAGAAACTGTCTCCTTCCATGTGTCATTTCTCAGGGACATTTATTTCCTTTTCAGATCTAAGACCTCCTAGAAATGTCATATTCAGTCAGAAGACTTGGCATCCTTTTAGGAAAGCTCTGACTTTCCCTGATAACTTGCAATGTCAAAGTTAACTCAAATGTAGTGTTAAAAAGAGAAAGAAAATGATTCTTCCCATGCTCCCTTTTTCTTTTCTCAGAGTCAAGCCCATCCTTCCAGAATTAGGTCTAGACCAGGCAGGAATAGGCCCTGGAGAGAAAGATCGAGTGTGTCGGTAAGAACAACACCTGGCAGCCTCAGATTCTGCAGAACTGATTGCAAAAAATCACAAAGCACTACAAAGCAGAGAGGAAGGACTATCCACTGATGATTTGCCTCTTTCCGTTTGCCCATGGTGTTTCCCTTCAGAATCAGAGTCAAATCACAAAATGCCTACCAAAATTTTTATCTGGAAAAGTTTTATGAATATTCCAGCCTTCTGGTACCTGGAGAGAGTCATCACCCCCCTGACACAAGCTATGGACTAGTTTCTGGCAAAGTCTGCCTAACATCCCTAGAGGAAAATCAGATGTCAAGGGTCTTGGTTTTAAAGCTAAAGAAATTGGTCTTAACCATCAGGAGTATAAGTACTATGTCCATATTAAAATTACTATCGAATACCAATTTAAAAACTATGACTAAACAAAAATACAATTTAGAATGACTGGAAGAAATGTAAATACCTAGATACACATTGCAGTTGCTCAGAGTGAATGAAGTGTTTTTATTCATTCTTGCCTAATACGTAGTTCTACTTTCCAGACCTAAATAAAACCCAATGTGACCACCTTGCTAACATCAAAAATTGTCTGGCCTGTTAACAATGGCAGAGCTCCAAGCTTGTGGACAGCACAGCCCTTTCAGACTGTTCCCAACACTTAGGTGCCAAGAAACCTTTAATTAGCTACTTATCCTAATGACTCTAAATAGAAACTTATCTGTCCATGCATCCTCATAGCCCAAAGGACTCAAAGTCCTTGCACCACACCCTTAGTGAGACCGTCTCTGTAAGCTTGTTTATTACTTCTGTGGCTAGAAGAGGAAAATAAAGGAAAGCAGGAGAAGCCACAAGTCTGGCTCGTGTAAAACCCCATCACCAGGGCCTCATTTATACTGAAATGATTTGTTCCACAATCTAAACCAGACTCTGCTCTTTTCAACTTAAATTAGGCCAACTTTCTTTTTTTTTTTTTTTTTCAGGGAACAAAAACACTTTTAAAAGCCAATTTTCATAATGCATAGTACGTTTTAAAAAAAACAATTACACAGTAGTGTCTTCAGGCTTATGTGTGCTGCATAATGTGAAGAAATTAGAAAGAGTTCTAGGCAGACTGGGAGGAAGTAAGGAGGAGGAGGAAGAGAAGGAAAAGGAGGAGAGAAGGAGAAGGACAAATAAACCAATAAACAAAAGTACAAAACTGTCAGCTGCCTTGGCCACAGCTAGGTTCACTGTGCCAAGTAAAGCAGAGGAACGCCACACCTGGGGGCCGAGCTGGTAGGAAATAACAGATTCCTTTATGCAGGATATTATAAAGTTCTGAAACGATGTGTATTTCATGGGATTTGAAGTATGTTTGAAAACCCCTAAGCAACATAAATGTAAAGCATAAATGGAAATAACCCTAAAAGATATGTAAAATTTACAATTAATAATGAAAATACACTATTTATGCACCTGCTCTAACCCTACTTGTTGAGGAATAACAGTAATAGGTTCTCAGAAGTGCTTTTCAAAATCACTGATTCAAGCAAAGTTTATTAAATGAAACCATGGAAATAGGACTTACATCACTAGTCTTTAAATTTTTTCCCTTTTTAATATTATCTGAAAACATTGATCCACTCTTGAAATTCTATGAATGGTAAAGGGAAGAGAAACATTCTATTCACTGTGATCTTTCAACTGAAATCATTTATGTCCTGCTATCAATGCATCAGGATTAAACTGCATTCTCTACTCGAGATGCTCCCACCCTTTTTTCCCTTTTAAGTCCTTTTGTAGAAGTCTAATAGTTGTCAAAACTATGTTTCTGACAGTTCTTTTCCACTTTACTGGTTGACTTTACATAAATAGTACCAAACATGAAGATAGAAGTGGAAAAATGTAAGAATACACTCAATTTAAACAAAAGACTTGGCTTCTTAAAAATGCTTTTTTATGTTTGATGTTAGGTTGATAAGTTATAGGAAAAATTTTTGTCTGTTTAGTGGAGGCAAAGATAATAGACTAAAATTAATTATTTATGCATTCATATTTATTCTATGTGCAGAGTTTTTAGAAAAACTGAAGAATAATGTATCCACAGCCTTCTTCTATATATGCAAAAGTGCCTATGTTTCAAGTTATTGTATTTTTTATTTCATATCACCATTAGCTAATTATTATAATTTTATGACATGTATTAAATCATCTTTTCAATGTACTGAGATTTCTTTCTTAAAAGCTCATGAAATCTCCAAATTTCTACATTCTTCTGTGATGCACTAAGAAAATGGAAGTATGATTTCTCCTCCTGGAGAAAATGAATAATCAATCTCCAGCCAGGATCTGCACTTCCCTTTGCTGTCAAGGAAGCATTCTTGTGTCCTAGGGGCGGGAGGGATCCATTCCTATTGTCCAAACTTTCTTCAAATTATAACTACCATTCATATCAATTAGTCCACATGTATTTTGATCAAGTATGATAGCATCCAGTATAAAAGCTCCTTTGCCTGTGTACTTCGAAGATGTATACATTTCCATTACCAAGTCCCTTTAATTTTATGGAGGCTCTGTTTCTTAGAATTTTTAAACTTTCTCTTTTGTTTGAGGCTGATTCCTCATATATGAAGATGCTAATAACATCTTACACAGCAATAATTTTACCTATTTAATAGACCTCAAAAATAAATAGTTATTCCTTTTCTGGGGCTGGGGATTTAGCTCAGAGCTTCTGCTGCCGGCTCCACAAGTTTAAGGGCCTGAGTTCGATCCCCGGTACCAAAAAAATTTAAAAAATTAAAAATAAATAAATAGTTATTCCTTTTCTGTTGATTATTTATGTTTTCATAAAAAGGCTTTCTCCAAAGAACATCATCAAAACATAAAATGTATTGCCTGCACTGTGGCATTAATTAAAACCTCAGCAGAGAAGCTTAGAGACATAAGAAATTCCACAAGAAAAACTAAGATGAGTGGGGGTGGGGAGTGAGCTATTGTATAACCAAATAGGAAATCTGCTCACATGAGGGAATGCAAACAGGATGTATAAATTGCATAGCCAAAGTCTTCTGTTAGCCAAGACGTATAAAATTAGAATTATCTTTTCACCTGGTAAGCTTCCAAAAGGAAATAAATAATGTTATTCAGAATTGTTTCCTTAATGAAAGAAGCAACTGAAGTCAAAAGGTTACATAACTTTTCCCTGAACATAAATGACACTGTATCAGGATAACTTTCGCAAAATATAGAATTTTTTTTACATTTTGAGACTATGAGCTAAAATTCTCTTAAATAGTCTAACTCTTATTTCTTCATTTCCCAATAACTTGTAATGAAGTAAGTACAGTTATGAAGTAGAACAAAGAAAACATTGTAGGTAAAAATAACATCTATCTCTACTTAAACATCATGTGTTATATTTGAGTATCCCTTTAGCATCTATGAATTTTTCTAAATTATTAATTCTCCAGCTATTTTCATTGTCAAAATATAAATAATCACTTTAAGAAAATTTCAATTTGCTTACTTTCATAGATGTCAAGAAACAATATGCAACAGAATATAATTGGAAATATATATTTTTAAATCTGTTTGAGTGCTATTGGTTTGTTTCTCATCTATGAAAGGGAAGGTAAACACATAAAACCTAAGGTGATTTTCAGGTGAGGAATTCTATAATGAATACTTATACATGGCTATTAACAATACTAAAGAAAATTTAGGTACTGACAAAAAACTACTTTCAAAAATGGCTTTAAATATGAGCCACAGGCAAGAGAGTTGGACAATGACCACACCTTCTGTCCTCTGCCAAAGACGAGGAAAGAGGAGAGAAATTTAACTGAAGTGATAATTTCCTCTTACAAAGCAATAGTAGTAACAATACAACAGAGCAGAGCTGACATTTATTAATTGCTTACTATCAAGCCAGGCACCCTGAAGCACTCTGGTATGTGAGGATGAGCTACAGAGTCAGCTTGTAGTACAGTGAAGCTGCTTGAGCGGTAAAGACAAATCTCATGCAGTTATGATGAACACCATGCTAGAGATAATTACATTGTCGCAGGCTGAGAAAGATCCACAGAATAGAGGATAAATCAGCACAATCTTTAGGAAGGTGCCACAAGATAGAGGACAATTTGTACCAAATCTATTGGAGGAAATGTTCCACTTTCAATTTTCTTTGGCATTGTCTTGGACTTTGGTGTCTTCTGTCTTTCACGTGAATTGTAGCATCAACTGTTCAAAGTTCCTGAAACTCCTCTCAAAATAAGATATTGAATTTATCTTTAGCATTTCAGCTTTCTATTCATGACAACAGATTTTCTTTTTATTTTAGTCTTATCTGGGTCCTTTCACATAATTTAAGTTTTTCTATACTAAAAGGTCATATTTGAAACAATTTACTAAAGTTACTAAAGGTTTTTAAAGTACTATTTACCTTTTATATTGAAACTATGGGAACTTTGAAGAATTTTAAACATTTGATCTCATAGTCTGTCAGTAGATTATCTGACTCTCTATAAATTAATCTCATCATTACTTTTAATTAATGCTATTTTTTTATCCTTCTTTTATGTTTTTTTTTTTTTTATTTCTTTTGGTACCGGGGATCGAACTCGGGTCCTTGTGCTTTCAAGGCAGGCACCAGAACCCCTGAGCTATATCCCCAGCCCTAACCTTATTTTAGAGTCACTATAGATATTTGTTTTTGATTTTTCTTTTACTAATTTGTCTAGGGCTCTGAAATAATTCTGAATACATGTAATTATGATGAACACATTTATCTAGTTTACTGAAGAGAAAAACCTGCAAATCTTTCTCCATTAAATTTGCTATTTGAATTTTTTTGGTGCATGGCACATGGATGTCAAATTTTGGTCATATTCCTTTTTTTCCTAATGTTTAATTTAAAGTAAATATATCTAAAGATGTACAGTTAAATTTTTTAAAAAATAAAAATGTTGCAAACACTTATATAAATACCATAAGGAAACCCGAAAAAGACAGTTTTTTAATAGCCCCCAAATTCTCTTCTCCAATCACATTATATTCACTAACCAAAACCTGTAAAAATCAAAAAAAAAAAAAAAAAACCTGAGAAAATAACCCCTGCTATTTTGGGTCAGCAGTTATTTCTTAGACATGACAACGAAAACATGGTCTAAAAGAAAACAAATAAATTTGATTAAGAATTTCAGTTGTTCATTAAGATAAAGGAAATGAAAAGCCATGAACTGGAAGAATGTATTTATAGATTCCATATACGATAAAGGATTTCTTTAGAAAATATAAAGAACCTTTAAAACACACTACCAAAGAAAAGACAATTACAAACATTTGACCCTAAAAGATATGAGTGGCAATTAGATACCGGAAAACATTAGAAAAGCTAACCAATAAGTAAATGCAAATTAAAGCCACAATGAGCTACTGCTACATACATATTTGAGTGGATAATTTTTTTAAAATACCTACTGTACAACTGCTGGCAAGAATGCAGAGCTTTCATACACTGTTAGTGGAGTGCAACATGGTACAGACACTTTGAGAAACAATTTGACAGTTCCTTAAAAAGTTCATGATACATTTATTATACAAATCTGCAATCCCCTCCCAGGTATTTACTCCAGTGAAATAGAAACTTGTGTTCGTACGCAAACTATATGTGAATATTTGTAATGGTTTTGTTTGTAATTGTCCAAAACTGGAAAAAATCCAAATGTCTCAATTAGGTACTCATTAAATAAACTCTAGTATATTTATCCAACAGAATACAACAGAATAAAAAGGAATGAACTAATATATAATAGCATGGATGAATTCCAAGTAAGTGAAAGAAGTCAGACTGAAGAGTTCATCCTATGTACAGTAATTCTCTCTATGTGACTTTGTGGAAAAGCCATAATTATATGGGCATAAAACAGATGAGTGATTGTGATCCAAGTGAAAAAGCTTAAATTGGGATACATGACAGAGGAGAGGGGTGTTGGAATTGTACAGTACATTGTGACTGTTTTGAGAGACCTATAGGTATTTGTCAAACTTGCAGTTTAGTACAGTATAAAAAAGTGAATTTTGCTGTATTTGATTTATATATTAATAAAATAATGAAAGAGCCAACTTCATCTGATTTTAATGTAATGTGAAAGTTTATATATAGTAAAGTTTACTTTAGTTATTGTTCATATGATGCATCTTTGTCCTTATGGTTAAAGAACATTTCTTTCATTTGGTTTTTTAAAAATTAATTTTATTGGTACATTTTAGATATATATAATGATCACTTTCATCATAGGGAAACATGATGTATCTTGATTCTTCTTTCCTTCCCCTTCCTTTCCTCTCCCTTCAACCGCTCTTCCCCTCCTTATTTACAAAAGCTTTGTTTGAATTTTTTCTTTCTATTCTCTTTTTTCCTTTTCCCTTCCTTTCCCCCTACAAGAACATTTCTTCTAAACAAGACTCTTTTTTTTTAAATTCAGCCTTATTATCTTTTTTATTTGTGGTGATTATCTATTTTAACTTAATGTATTTACTGATCCAGTCAGTGTAATTCTGATTGTTTTCCATTTGACTTATGTTTGTACTGGAGACTGAGATCAGGACTTTCAGACAGAGCTATATCCCTAATCCTTTTTAAAATTTTTAAATTTCGACACCTGTTCCTGCTAAGTTGTCCAGGCTGGGCTTAACTTGTTGTCATCCTGTCAGCCTCCCACTGTTATGTCTGTGTATTTTCAATTGTTAGTCTACAAATTACAGTATGCATCCTTGGCATACTGTACTCTGCTTTAGATATCATTTTATTAATATTTGAGGGTTTGGGTATATAAATATTATTTGTATTCAGACTTTTCATAAATATGCAAAAATCAAATTCCACAGTTGCTTAATTTAGATGTCTAAGGCATATCAATATTTTTATTAGTTTATGTTTGCAATTTGTAATAATTATATTTATCTTGCTAATGTGGTACATACACATATTTCATCTTAATCATTTTTACTTCCTCTCTCCTCCCTCCCTCCTATCTCCCTTCATCCTCTATTTGAATGCAATAAATTTAAAATTGAGTATTTCCATTTCCCTCCCCTTTGTGGTACTGATGACATATATTTTACTCTTGCATTAATTCTCATAAAATATTATTTTTGTTTTAAATTGTTAACATTCATTTATATTTATCCACATGCTTTTCTATCCATTATTTTTTTCCTTCCTGCAGTTGTTATTTGGGATTATTTTTCCTTCCTAAAGAATGTCCTTTTCAGAGATACAACTAATTCATTCAATTTTTGTTTCAAAGTGTTTTTCTTTCTGAATGGTACTTTCTACTGCATATGGCATTCTTGGTTGGCAGAGTTGTTTTGATATTAGCATATTAATTTTTTCTTAAATGTATCACTTACACATTTTTCTCTTGAAAGCTGACTTAGTCTTATTATTCCTTTGAAGGTAATGTAACATTTTCTTCTTCTTGCTTTAATATTTTCTTTGATTTCCATTTTAGTATTTTGATAATGATATGCCAAAGTGTGCTTTTTCTATTTATTTATTTATTTATTTATTTATTTATTTATTTATTTATTTTTGTCTGGGGTTTCCTAAGATTTGTGAATCCCCTCTGGTACTTTTCATCTGCATAGAAATAATTTTGTCACAATTTTGTGACAAAGTATTTATCCCACTGTCTCTCTCCTGTTGTTTATTAACTCTTTCAGGTGTAACTTAGGTCTTTTTTACTATTTATACTGTATTTTAGTTCTTTGTTCTCTTTTTTCACTCATTTTTCTTTTGTGCTTCAGTTTTTTTAATTGAACTATCTTCCTTTTTTACTAATCTTGCTTTCTGTGCTGAGTCATCTATTAAAGCCTTCAAATGAGTTCTAAATTTAAAACTGTATTTCCTAGTCCTAGATTGTGTTTTTGAATTTTTAAATTATCCAAATAATCATTTGAACAAAATTGATTTTTCAGCTTTTCTGTGCTTCTCTTAAAAACATTAATCATACTTATTTTAAGTCCCTGTCTGCTAACCCCAATTTATTAATCATCCTAAGTTCTGCTTTTGCTATCTATTTTTTCTCTTCATTTTTATTCTTCTGATCCTGTTTTTGTCATTCATTTAAATTTTTGACCAGATGCTCCATATTATAAATGAAAATTTTAGAGAATATGGCTGAAGACATCTTCCTCTAAAAAGAATTAACTTTTCTTATGGCAAGAAAATACGAAATGCATGGAATATATTGATTTTTGCTGAGAATTTGTGAGGTTTGGTCTATTTTAATTTTTGCCTTATTCTTAGGGTATAATCCTCATTCCTAAAGTATGATAATTATTTTAAGAGCATGACAGTGCATTCGGTCTCAACTAAAAGCCCAGGCTGTACAAATGCATGTTAGATCCCTTTACTGTTTACTCCATTTCCTATTCTCTGTATTCTTTTTCATTGATTTAAGAGTTCATTAATTTAAGATTTTTAATCATAGCAGAATTTGCATATTAAGTGCTGTCTTGTTAATACAAATGAATGTTGCGTTCCTACTGAAGTTCCTAGCTGCCTATATACAATTTCCTTGGACTCTTCATAGGTACATGGATAGTGAAGAAGCTGGCTACAGCTTGAAGTGAATTTAAATACAGATGTTTAGACTTTGTCTCTATGTGCCCTGCTCTCTAGGATTTTGTTCCTAGGGTCTCACCCATTTTGTCATCCTCACATTCTTACTTCTGTATTTTCAGTCCAGGAAAACTGCCACTTTCTGTTTAAAGCCTAAAACTTTCTCTGTGCTTGGTTTGGTAAATGCCATTAAAAAAAATGAGAGGAAACAGCATTTACCTTATGTAAATCTGTTCTCTTAAGGATCATAGTCTCCTAAAGCATGCTTGTGTTTGTTCATCGATGCCTTCAGATGTTTATATATATATATATGTGTGTGTGTGTGTGTGTGTGTGTGTGTGTGTGTAATTTTCATGGTAATTTTTTGAGGAAAAATTAAAGCAATACTAAATCCTGGTTAGAACTGGAAATCTGTAGGAATTTTTCCTCTTTGAATCTCAAGATTAAAAGAGAAAGAAAGAAAGAGAGAGAGAGAGGAAGGAAGGAAGGAAGGAAGGAAGGAAGGAAGGAAGGAGAGGGGGGCGCTTAAATTGGCTGCTTTGGGAGACTGAAATTATCCATGATTTTTGCACAAACCCAGGGCTTCTGCTACTTTTAGAAACTTTGATTCATGGGGATGTTTCCAAGATCTTTACATTTTCCTCACATTTTCACTAGTGATTGGTTTAATGACCATGAGCGTGTGTCATCTATGTCATGAGAAGAAAAATCCAAGCTATTTCCACTTTGAAGAAAAGAAATTCAAAGTAACACAACAAAGGAGCAGCAAGCAGAACTATGTAGCTGAAGCAGATGAGCCCCGCGGAAACCTGGCTCGGCGAGGCAGCCTTCATGCTTTGCTGTGTTCCCCAAGGGACGGTGGAGGCCCTGGCGGAGCTGGCACAGCCCTCCCTGTCTCGCCTGCCTCAGACCCTGCAGGACACTCCGCTGGCGCCTGCTTCAGTCTGGTTACAGGGCCTCCGGGAGTAACGGGCCCTCGAAGTCATGTAGCCGTGAGTGAGTCAGAGCTGCACCTTTCCAGTGGCGCCTTCCCTTCTGACTCCCACCCTCACCGGCCTGCCCTTCCTCTGAACTCGCTGTACCACGTCCCTGGAGATTTGCTTTCTAATTATTAAAAAGTAATATGGCTAATGAACACAATTTATTAGGTTCTTACTGGATTTCAGGGATACCTTATACCCGCTCTAAATGAACACAGTGTGAACATGGCTTCACTTATTTTTAAAAACAACTCCATGGGGTTAAGCAATTTTTTTTTTTCAGTTTAAGGTGAAACAAGAGAAGCTCATGAATAACTTGTCCAAGATCACCCAGTTTATTCACTCATCAGGAAATATTTATTTAGCACCTGTATCTCAGTCTCGAAGTGCCCGAAATACATATTTTTTAACCCTCATCAAATTTCTGGAAGTAGGTATTATGATCCCAACTTTTAAAGATTCTCCACAAAAGGAGCCTAAGAAGTAAAGATATTTAGCAACTTGCCTAAGGTCGTGCATGTATAAGGAACCCAGATCTGACCTTCCCAAAGTTCCATGTTCTAAACCACTCCTTAACCTGACTTGTCTCTCTCTTCATAATTATTAAAGATCTAGACCAAAGTTTTATAGAGTAGGTCCCCACACTGCCCAACACACTGGATACAAAGAAATCCGAGGATACAAGAAGTGTGCCTAACATATGTTTATAATTAGTGATCAGAGATACCCAGGGGAGATAATGTAGTGATGTCTCATTATTAAACACTGCCTGAAACTAAAAGTAGGATAAAAATGCTTTTTTCTGGATACCTTTAAGTGTCCACATGTTAATTGCTTTTTTCATGGAAACCATTCCTGCAATCACTATGTCCTACCTTCTTATAGAAGATGAGCAATATAATTTAGCCTATTTTTGAGAAGGCTGTGTTTAAATGGGAAGGAGAATAAGGGATGGGGGAAGAGGAAAGGAAGGAAGGGAAAAGAAGGAAAAAGAGAATAGCAGGGGAAAATGGAAACAAAGCTTTTGTAAATAAGAAGGGGAAGAGAGGGTGAAGGGAGGGGAGAGGTTTGGGGAAAAGAGAAAAATCAAGATATATAATGTACAGGTACAAATTCCCTATGACAAAGGTGATCATTATATGTATCTAAAATGTACCAATCAAATTAATTTTAAAATTTACTATAATATAGTAAAATAAAGTTTTTTACAACAACTTGTTTCTGAATGAATGAACTTATTTCCTCTTTAATCTGAACTAAGAGCCTCAATTTCTTTATTCTGATAATATATATGTACCCTAGCAGTAATATTTTTAAATTTTCTGTTTCTACTGTCTTTGGGAAAAACTAGATTTAAGCACATAAAAATTGTATTTGAAGTATGAATAAACAGGCTTTGTGCAAGAGTATGAAAATACCTAGTAGATCTAGAAGATAAATGTAATTGCCTTGTTTTGCTATTCAGTGGCTTTTAAATTAACTTTCAAAGTGTTTTGTTGTTATTGATTCCTGTTATTGCAGGAAGAGAGTGGAGCCATGTTGAAAATGCCAGAAATATCATTCTTGATTAAAAAAGAAAAGATATTTCTTTACTTATGTTTCTGCCTGGTTATACTGATGAAAGTAAATATTTCGTATTAGGCATTGTTCTCCATTATTCATTTATCTTCAGTTCTTAATTCATTTAATTGAACTGTTAATAAAATGGGGACATATGAAGATGGAAGGGAGAAAGGAGAGTTATTACTAAAAAAAGTTAAATGTCAAAGTTAAATACCACGGAGTTATCATTTTGCCATAATTTCATATTTCAATTAAAGACATTAGAACTCCGGGTCAAGGGATACTACTAGTTTACACTGCTAATTAGAAGCAGAGCTTAAAAATAGATCTCGAGAAATTCATTCCCCTGTTCTTTCAACAGTATTAGTATTTGCATAATGGAGTCATTAAGGATTTCTTTTCCCTTTGGATGGACAATTCTGTAAGGACCTCTGATTTATTCTCATTACTTTACATCTTTAGGACTCACTAAGATCCTAATTTTTAGGTATCAAAGGAAAAAAAGAAGGCAAAATCCTAAGTATTATAAACCACAAAAAAATGATAAACTATTCAGCTATAACATATTTCCAACTCATTTTCTTTGATGGGTTTTTTAGTGTCAAGTGAGATTTGATCAAATGATAGTAAGTAGTCTTCATAGATTTAGCTTGGACCCGGAAATTTCTTTTTGGTGCACCAAGAACACTGGTATATGAGCTGTGAAATGCAATATTAAGCTTGGTATTGGTCTCTCTAATGAATCATTTCCTCAGTCAAGAAATAGTTAGTGACCTGGGCTTCCAGACACTGATCTAGAGATAAGAGGTGTCAATAAACAAAACAGTCAAAAATCTCATTTTTGTGGAGTTTTACTTCTTGCAGAGAAAATAACAGATAATAAATTTAATGTACTATTAACTCATGGTCTTTAAAAAATATTATGAGAAAAGAAAAGGGAAGAATAAAAACAGGTGAGTGGGAAATCTGCAGGGCCAGGATGGGCAGGCAGAAGCTCCATGGAGATTCTGTGGTACCCAGAGCTAGTTCTTCCCGTCTGATACTAAATCACCTCTCACCTTTCCAAGTCTATGAGCATTAGCCTCTCAGCCGTGTTAAACTCCTGTGTCTTAGACTTCTTTTTATCCCCAAAACACTTAGCGCAACACTGATCTCATGTAGGAGTTCGGTAAGTGCTTTGTGATTTTCTAGATGAGTATTCCAGATCAGTATCCTCTTCTAGAACTACTTTTTAGATTTAAATTGCCTATTTGAAGTGATACATTAAAGAAACTTAAAATGTTTATTTAAAACTTCAACTATTTTCTTTGTTGTTAGTTCACAGTGGAGGATAAGGTTCAGTCCTGTATTGTGGAGGAGATATTAGCAAGATCAGATGTTTCTGTTAAGCCAGTCACACATTATGTAAGGTCCCTAACCCTTTACTCTTAGAATGGCTCAAGCTCCAAAGTCTTGGAGTCAGGGCACTGAAGTCAGGAGAAGAGGACAATGGAGAGCATTGCGTAGCTTGAGAATCCAAAGGACACACGAGGCCAGGAAGGACGGCGATCTTCATTTCTTGGAAGCCTATGGCTAAGTCATCCGTCTATGTAACATGTCCTGAGCTTATGGGTCAGCTATAAAGAGGAATACATGTTCTTTTCCATTACGGGGTTGTTTGGCATGGGAGAAGACTATTGGTTTACATGGCTAATTAGAGACAGGACTCAAAGATAGGTTTTCAAATATGCATTTGCATGTTCCTCCAGTGCTACTATTATTGGCATAATGGAGTCACACAGATTTCATTTCCTTTGGAATTTAGCAAAATTTAGAAATGGCTTTAGGGTGCAGCTGGAGTTCTGTCTGCAGTACACAGGACGAACTCTACAGCAGTATTGCTAAGTTGAAATGATAAACAGTCTACATCAGCTAAGATAAAAATTAGAAAAAGGGAAAGCACTCTGGATTTCACAATGTTTTAGTTTTATAATAATGGTAGTGGTGATAAAAACTGACATTTATTGAGTATTTACAATGTGTCAGGCTTTCTCCCAAGTCCTTTGTATGCATTAATTCACTTAATCTTCTAAACATTCCTGCAAGGCAAAAATTATTTCTAGGTTACAAATGAGAATTTCTGATACCAAGAAAAAGCAAAGAACTAGTCCCATGGTCATACAGAATGTGAGAAAGCCACCAGGTAAATGTATTCTGGACTTTTAGATTTAAAAAATTTCTAAAAACCTTGCTATGCAAAATTGGCTATACCTGGGAGATTTGTTAAAGGTAGAATCTTAAATATTAGACCTTCTCACATGATTGGTTCCCCTGGTAAAATTTGAAAGGCACTGTCCTACAACATCCAAGATAACTGTTCATGTAGCCTCCATTTGAATGCATGTACTAAAACGTGGACCTCATTAACCCATAGTCATCGTATTCTGCGCAGGATGGCTTTTATAGTTTCAAGAAACTTTCTCTATAGTTCAGTTTCCTTATTGTCCCCAACTTTTGGTTGTCATGTGTCATACCACATATTGAGTTAACCACTCTTCTCATAATATCCCTTTAAATATTCAAGCAGAGCTATCAGTTTAAATCTGACATTGCCACTCCCATCACCTGCCTGTCTCTTTCCTTCTCCTTGTTTCATCTCTCCAACTTGCAAGTCAAAACACGCACCCAGATTTCTTCTGGCCATTTTCAGTAAGTCTGCTTGCCCCCACTGGATACATTGCAGTTTGTCAACTTCTTATAAAAGTGAATTGAGTTTCCACTGTTGCCCTTACACTGATAACATTTCTTCCAACCAGACCTTGCTATTGATATCTTATTTGTTTGCTTTTTATATTTGCACTGTAGTTCTGTGATGACATTTTATGTTGCATCTAGTTATAGAATTGCTGCAGCTGTGGCTCCCACATGTTTTCCTGTTCTTCATGGTGAAGTAGAGAAAAGATTCACTCAATGTAGTGGTCTTTTTCTTCCGGGCCTCTCCAGTGGTGAATTGCTTCAAAGAACTTTCTTCGTTCATTTATCACCAAACTTGTTAAAATTTTTTTTCAAATTGTCAGAAATTCCAGATCTTCCTCAAAAGCCAGATATTGGTCACTGGGAATATTTGCTCTCTTCTGCATTTTTAAGAATTCTCCAGGCATAGTCCAATACTTCATATACCCCGTTGGTATTATTTTGACCACTTCAGTAAAGAATTCAGAATCTAATACTGAAAATTATCTTCTTTGTAGACTTACTTTGTGATCTGGGTGAAATGAATAGCTATATAATTTGAAATATTATTTTCAGAATCCAAGAGTTAATGATTAATGATTGTTGAACATTAAAATGCAGAAGTAAGTTAATTTTTGCTGTTGTTGTTAAACATTTTTGGTGTTGTTGTTAAAAGTTAAATTTTCTAGGCCCATAGGCTATAAATCATAGTATAAGATAAGGAGAGTAATTTTTATTTTTAACGAGAAGCACAGAAAGCAAGTAATTTGCACATTATAGCTTGAAAGATAAAGATCTTTCAGACATGTTTCTTCATACAATTTATCAGGATCTTTGTTGTACATAATATTTAGTTTTATTTAGCAGGTTACCATCATTAGCCAATATTCGATAAGTACCTTTGGTGCACAAGGCTCCACAGGTGATACCTAGTCAAAATCATGTGTTAATGCTTTCAAAAATGAAAAACTTCAGATTTATTGTCATTGTCATTCAGGATTAGCAGGAAAAATGACATCGAGAATATGGAGAAGCCAGTGTTATTAGTGCTCCAAGAAGTGCTGAGGATATATGTATGTCTCTGTGACCATTTTATACACATGGACAGTGTCATTGTCAGTAGTTCTGTCTTTTAACACAAATAAGGAGATATAAATGTAAAATAAGGGGCTGAAAATATTACGTACTATCTTCATGCCCATAATTTTCCATTTCCTTTCTAAGACATTTCCTTTGATAAGAAGCCTTATGAAAGAGCTTTACTGTATATATGAATAGTCCAAGTGTATAAACTAGACTCAAATTTATTGCACATCTTTTCAGATTTAAATGGGTTGAGAAATGGGTCAGTCATAAATACCGTTATGCATTTTACTCTTACCTGGCTTTAGAGGTTATGTTTAAGTAACTACTGCTTTACCTTAACTCAGTAAAACTCTTGATTGAACAAAAATGAAAAACCTCTACTGGTAAATTAGTTCCCAGAATGGGTGTACCCTGGGCCTCTGAATTTACTCAGGTGTTATCCATTTATTTAATGCCAGTGAGCACAACAAAATGCACATGTGAAAGTTATGGTTTAATTGAAAAGCATACAGCATAACTTAACTAGACCCTCCTGCCTGATGATAAAAGCAGCAGCATGTGGGGCTAAGTTTTTAAAAAATCTAATTATAAAAAGAACTATGGCAAAGTTCAGCCAATGCCTCCAAGCCAATATTTGGTCTTTTCAATAGGTAATGAGTATATATTTGATAATTATAAAACCTGGCACTGTATAGTATTTATACAAGTCAAACACAACACAACACACACACGCATCTCCAAAGAACCTCTTTGCTAAGCAGTAGTCACTTGATTTACAATTTTTTTTGAGTACATATAATCCAATTCATGTGTCTTTTGGCTTTCAGTCAGGATTTTTTACCCTCGGCCAAGGATATATAAATAAAATTTTCACCTGGTAGAAATCACCCTCTTCATCATTAGAAGTTTAGTTGAACACTGGGTCAAAATGTAAACTCTGAGAGAGAGCCATGGCGTCACCAATTTGCTGGACATGAATAAGAAACACTCATCCTATTCACTACAGTGACATATGCTGTGGATTTTTATGACTGAATGGAAGCTCTGTCCTGCCTATTTCCTATAGATCTGTAAGCTGGTGGTACCTTGGCTAAATGTGGAAGCTTAGAAAAAGGAGCAAACTTCCATCAGTTTTCCTAGCTGGCAGCTTCTCTTTTCTCAAGGTACAGAAGAAATTAGACTGGCCTAACATGCTAGAACTCACAACTGGAAAGTTTTATTCAGAGCTTGCTTTTTTGTTTCTTGGCAAGCTTACTGATCTTTCTTTTTGTCCAGATGTGAGCTTCAAGAGGTTCAAAGCAAATTAGCCCTTTGAGAGCCCAACTACTCCTGAAGTCAACATGGGTCTTCATAGGCCCTGGAGGTAGAGAGGCTAAGGTTCCTTGTTTAACTTTGCTGGCCCCCAGACATTCCCTTTACTATCAAGTCTATGCCTTTCCTTCCTCAGTTTGATTGATTATATACCTGAAAATCAAGAGAGGATAAATTAAAAAGCTATTACAAATGATACGAAAATCTGGTAAGGCAGATGGGTACAAAACAAAGAGTCAATAACTAGTAGCTGTCATATATAAAAACAATCGCCAGTTAAAATACATGAACTTCCCCATCCATCACATGTGCCAAATTTTGTGTCAGCAAGAATATCTGTAAAGTGTAATTGTGGAAATCCAATCTTGTAATTGGAAATTCCAGACTTGCATTTTCAGAAAAATTCATCAACTTTTTCTTATTGGAAAAAAGACTCCCAAAACTTAGCCACTCCTACTTTGCTTAATAGTAAGGCCATTTAGTTATCAAATAGTTTTTGCTTTGTATTAGAACCAAATTCAGTCCTGAAGTGGCTATGAAAGCTCTAAATATAGATATTATCACATAACATACCAAGCAATCTTGCCATCATCGATGAAGAAAATCATTCTTTAACTCACTATTACTATGCTCAAATATAAGAACTGAATTTAAACTTCTGAGGAGTGAAGGATGGAATTTTTCTTCAATACTTTCCAATAAACATATTCTAGGGAAAAGATAGATTAATTGGTGAATTACTAAATCTCCACTCTACGTATCTCTCTTGGATGAATTATGACCCTTTGTATACAGGCCCTTAAAGAAAGCTCGAGTTTGTTGTACTATGGTTTTAACAAGCAGTGAAGTCATTTTTCCTTTCTTAAGAAAATTGTCTTGGGAGAAATCTCTAACAGATCATGTTGATATAACCAAAGCAGTTATTTAAAATAAGGCATTGTATAAATCACTTAAAGCTTTCACCTAGATCCTGTTACTAGAACCTTTATTCCATTGGCTACTCTTTGTAGAACTTTTCAAAGAACTTATTAAATAACAATTGTTGTAAAGGGAAAATTAAAGACACAAAAATGGAAAGGAATGGATAGAGTTATTATAATTTCAAGTAACTTAATTGATTGTACACCTGGAAAAACAAATGACAACCAATTGAAAAGCTATTACAAATAATAAAAAAATCTGGGATGGTAGACAGGTGTAAAATAAAGATTCAACAATTGATAGCTGTGACATATTAAAAACAACCACCAGTTAAAATATGTGAATTATGAGTCAATTCTTAGAAATAATGAAAATTTTAAAATACCTAAACTTAATAAGAAATGTGAAGAAATAGACTTGCACAGAGGAACCTACCACATTACTGAAATTCCAAAGAATGACTCAGTAAGGAGACAGGTCAGCTTTGGGGACAGGGAGACATTACAAAGGATAACAAATCTCCCTATAAAAAATTCATAAATTTAGGACAAACCCAACTAAAATACTAATCTAAATTCTTTGGAACAATCTCCCTGCCCAAAAAAAGTGGGGGTTTTTTTGTTTTTGTTTTTTGGAGTGGGGTCTTGCTTTTTTGCCCAGGCTGGTCTCTTAACTTGTGGTCTGTACAGCATTTGGGACAGCAGGAGGTCATGACCTCACTCAGCTTCAGTGCCAATATTTTTAATCTATAAAATATGATTCTATTAAAGGCTTATCTTAAAAATATTTTAAAACCAGAAAACCTCTGAAGAGAAGAACATTGAGGGCAGATGGTGCCTATCAATTTTGGAGCAAAAAGTCTTAGTAGTTAAAACATGGGGAACTATTCTTAGACAAACCAATACAGTGGCATAGAAAGTTCATATATATTGAGAGAATTTCATATGTGAACAAGAGCATCTTCAATCAACAGGGAAATAATAATCTATTCAATGAATAGTTTTGGGACAATGGGATAATTGTCACTTCTCATAAAATGCACCATAATAAACTATAAGTGAAGAAAATATTTATGAAAAATTCAATGAGTGATAAAATGACAAAAGCTAAAGATTTTTATTTGTGTGGCTCATATTTTAAATGGAATAAATGGAAGACTGATAACGTGAACTATATGAGTACAGAAAGCTTTTCATGGCTCCAGGAGCATAATCAAATACTTATTCTGAGGATATGAGTACAGTTGGAATCTTTCTTTAACCACATCTATTCACACAGTCACCAAGTCTAGCCTCACATCACCTTAAAGAATTTCCTTTTACTACTTCCTTTTATACCCCACCAGAGTCTTCATTAATGTAAATGTGAAAAAATGCAAAGATTGATTTTTATTTATCCTCCCTATTTAATACTAAAATATATATTCTATAGGAGCTATTTTGCAGTTTGCTATTTTTATTTCACAGTGTGAGATGTGATTGAAACATATGGTAAATGTTTAAATTTTTAAAAAATCATTACTCTGAAAGACACATTGCCATTAATTCCCTTCAAAGTACTCTCCCTTGCTTGGAACACACTGATCCCATCATTCTTGCCACTTTCCGAAGCAGTTCTGGAGTCCTCTTTCATGAATGTCTTTGGTTGCACTGTCATGGCAACCTTAAGGTCCTGAATCCATTCAAAATCCTAAACTTTCATGCTCCTTTGGACTTTAGAGAAGAGCCAGATGTCACACGGCACCCAGATCTGGTGAATAAAATGTATGAGGACACAGGATAATGTTTTTATGAACCCGTCTTTCCACTGGATGACATAGCAAACCGCATTCATCATTATTTTTAATCACACTCATGAAGTAGGACAAATACTGCTGCAAAAAACGGCAAGAATGATAGGATAAGTGTGGTTGAAGCAAGAGGGAGTATTCTGAGGAGAACTAATTTGCAAATGATTCTGAATCACTGTGTAGACAATTTTCCTTCTTGTAAATATATAGTATTTTGTTATACTTATATTAATAATTATTTTCTTGATAGAATATGATATCATTTTCAAAAATTTTATCCTTAAAATAGTCATTTAAGATAATATTTGAACACAGTTCTTAGAAATATAACATTTTATTCATAAAAAAGGCTTTAGAAGTTTCATTATAAAAATCCTGAAAGTATATCATAATTAAGTTACTAAAAGTATCACTGATAAGATATAATATTTTCCCTCTTCCAAAAATCTTACAAGCAAACTTACTGTGAGATGACAGGCACTGGTATAGAGTGAATATGAAATTATAATCATTATAATGGTCAAATTACAGTAATTAGTATATATAGTAGAGAATTTATCGATGCCAATTTCACATACTGAAGTAGTTTAGGCAATAGTTATCTTATCAGTCACAATCCTTCCCCCTCAAAGAATAATGGCAACTCTTTAATGTTCTATTTTCAACTGCATGACACAGAACTTTTTTTTTTTTTTCTGGTACCGGGAATCAAGCTCTAGTCCTTGTGCTTGCCAGGCAGGTGGCAGAACCACTGAGCTAAATCCCCAGCCCGACACAGAACTTTTTAAATGTTATTTCTATTTTCAAATGATGGTATCAGAGATAGGTTTGTGATAATATCTTGTCATGGATTCATTTAATCATTTTGGCATATCCATCTATTAATTATCTCATCCCTAATTCCAATAGGGTCAACAGGATTACTCATAAGGGATTAAAATCAATACTTCATGTGCATATTTTCTAATTTTTTTGCCTAAAGTTTTTCTAAGGCATGAAAAACTTACAGTGTGTGTTTAAAAATATATGAAAGACTTCGATGACACTTGGCTGAGACATTTTAGTGTTCTAAAAGGATCCCGAGGAATTTTATTCTAAAAGGATCTTTGGTGGAGTGTTGTGATACTCATAATTGATGGTAGTGTTTGTTGTCTCTCGCTTTTGATTTTGAGACTACAATAAGATACTTTTCCTAAAAAGACTGAAAAATAGGAGATCTCCTAGTTAGAAACTTAGCTCCACTTTTTCACAGCCACCAGGACAGCTACTGCACCATATTTTTATACGTTACCTCACACAGGTGTACATGATTGGAAACAGTGACTGGTCAACCCTAGAAGTGTGATTTTGTATCTTCATGATACAAAGTGAATCAAGTGCAGTAACCACGTCTTATCTCTAAAAGAAGCATGAGACAGCATAACCTCTTTTATATTTTCAGTCGACTTAGCACTAATACTGCTTGAGAATTATCCAACTCCTCAGACATTGATAAGTAAAATGAGAAAAGGCTCTACCATTTCTAGGAACTGTGTTTCAAGCACACTTGGCAATAGTTACATCTGAACAGTGGTTAACAATACACTGTGGGTGCTGAGGAGAAAGTTCTAGTGACTCTCCCAAGAAAGGATGTTAGTATTTGATTGTCACATTCACAAGAGAGCTGGGCTGGGACACTGCGGAGGCTATAACTCAATAGGAAGGAACTGAGCCATTAAGCATTCTTTTACCAAACTGAAAAAGGATATTCTTTTAAATAATTTATGTTCATGCAGAATGGAGATGTCATACTGAAAGCTATTTGGTGAATCGTTGTTTAATGCTGCAATTATTTTAAAATATCAACTACTGTTTTTAAATGAATTGCCAGGCAATGGTGATCAAATCCTGTGTAATATCTCCAGAATAGGAAAAACTGGACTAAAGGATTAAATACAAAATTAATCACAAGTGATCGAGGTGACAGAACATAGTCTTGAGGAGAGACTGATCTCCCCTAAAATCCTGATTACACCATTGCTAGCCGTGTGACTTTGGGCCGGTTGCTATGTATCTCCCTACTTGTTTCCTCTTCTGTGCATGAGTATAATGTTAACCTTCTTGGGAAGTTTGTGCAAGGTTTAAATGAGGTAACTGCCAAGCACATGATTGGCAGATAGTAGGCAATCAAATTTTTGTGTTTTCTTTCTTTTTCTCTTTTTTTTTCTCTTTAATAATTTCCATGGAAACAGAAAACCATCAGTATCATCCACTTATTTCTGGACTATATTGCTTTTATTTATATACAACATTAATTCAACTTGATTAAATTTCATTCTTCTGTTTAATTCAGATCTAAATCATTTCAGTCTTATATGTATCTTTAATTATGACAAAAAAGATGTCTAGGAGACCACTTCTACAGCACTTATCAGCTGGGCATGGTGTTTTACTACCTCTCCATTATGATTATTGTCAATATTGTGAAATAAAAGTTCTTTTGTTTCCATTTAAATCATTTTTTTCTTGTTCTGTCATTCATCTAGATATCAGTCAATCGATCTCAAACCACATAATCTTTCTCTTTTTTTCTATCACAACTTTCAAATGAGGATGATAGGGATCACCCCAGTGAAAACAAAGAATTTGAAGGTATTTGTTTAGTATTTGATGTACTTTCTTGACAGCCAATAGAAAAACATTTAGTTTTAAAACTATGTGGATTTGACATTCAATCTAATTTCAGTGAGAATTAAAGTGAAATTCTAGCTATAGCATAGGAGCGTTACTGTTTTTATGACTAGTGATGTATGTGACTGTTTCTGACTGTCTTCAAAGACTAGCTACTGTGGACAGCATACACGTGCAAGAAGAATCAGCTTGATGGGAAACAGCAAAGGTCCACTGGGACCAAGGAGCCCATGAAGATTTTTGAGCAAGAGAGACAAACTATCAGAATGTTACTCCCAGAAAATAATTTTGAAAAGGAGTCTTAAACACCTTAGATGAGGCAGAGTGGATGTACTATATTGTTAACTATATTAGAATCAACCTAAAATTATTTTTAAACATGGCAATCATAGTCTGATCACAAATGGGATTCATGTATTCTTAAAAAAAGCAAAATTCATTCTAATATATGTAAGGAAAGAAGTATGAAAAGATGTTAGTTTTTCTTTGGGCTCCTCTTAGATCAGTGGTGGTGAACCTATGGCACATGTGCCGCAGGGGGCTGTTTGTGATCATTGAAAGCTCTAAAAGAAGGTGCCTTCCCTCTCTTGCCTTTCTGTTTCTTCCCTTCCTTTTCCCTTCCTTTTTTTCTCCCTTTCTGCCTACCCTAACATCATTTATTACAAATGTCACTTGAATTGCTGGTGCAGAGAATTTGAAAACTCTCAAGGAAACCAAATGCCTCTGGCTGCTCATTGGTGGGGCCACTGGTAGGTTCAAGGCCAAGTCCACCAAACTCAGCAGTCAGAAATCCTGCTGTTTGAATTGGAGAGATACCATGTTTGTGTGAATGCTGTCATGCAGACAATACCTGGTGTCTGGAAAGGGAAAGATAAACCGAGGTAAATGACCAAGCTTATTTTGGCAAGATGTGTAAAATCATAGACTAAATGTTCAGCCAATCTGATAGAGTAAGGAGAAATCCTACACATTTATACAGTGACCAAAAAGGAAATAAGAACCTGACATGTAGGATGCAAAGAGGAGAGAAATGAGGTCAATAAAACATGTATTCTTACTGGCGCAGGAATGTTGCCTTATGTGTACTTTTAGAGACTAGACTTAATTAGACCCTTGTCAAGAAGTTACAGTCAAAGAAAGAAAAAGTATACTCTTTGGTGAGAATATATTGGAATTTGGCTGCAGTCCTATCCTACTAGGATAAGCCAGACACTGCTCACAAGACTTGTAGACCAAGTTCCTTTTTCAGCAGTTATTGAGATAAAAGACAAGGAAACCTGAGCCACAGACTCAGGGACTCCAGAAGTCTACCAGTTCAATCTGTTCATTTTACAAATGGGTAAATCAAAGCTCAGAGGAGGTCATGGATTTTCCCACACCTACTTAGCTAAGCTGGAGCAAAGCAGCAGAGAATCCAGGAAATGAACTGTGGCTCCCGGTTTAGGAGATACTCTTTACACACCTTCCACTCATAGTCATGTACCCTTCTCCTCCTTTCACCTCCTCATTTCACTGAAATAGAAATTTAAGAGCTTTGTTCAGGAACCTCTGGAATTAATTGCTGGAAGGTGCTCACCATCCTGTAGAATATTTCATCCCTAACAGGATAAGAGGATGCATTCTGGTACGTTGCATTTTGCAATCTTCTACCACCTTGTACTCCACACCCGCAGTGGAGAAAATCTCCTAGCCACGTGCGTTGTTACTTCACACAATCGTACGTACATGTGACTTCCCTATTCACCGCCGCAACACTAGTGAGAAACAATGCCACTATACCAAGAATGAATAATATTCTTATGACTTGTCATCAAGTCACAACTTTGGGAACTTCAGTCTCTTTTTTGTAAGTCTTCCCATCTCTGGACATTTCTGGGATTTTCCAAGGCATGGTTGCATGATGCTATATGGAGTTGACATTTTCCTATTTCCCTCACCAATTCCCTACTAGAAAGGCTGCACATCAATCCTTTAAATTTTGTCCTTGAGCATCTTTGTGTGATTTGGGGCTCCATCGTGTTTTATGGACTGATAAGATATGTCTGCCAGGAATCTGAAATGCGGGAAGGTTGTCTCCCAGTCATTGTGAGAACACCTCTGAGTCTTCATCTTCTGCAGCTGATGTCCGTGGAAACTTTTGGTGCTGCTGGGTCAAGCCTGCTGGAGACACCACAGGCCACATCCTCACCTGTCTCTGTTTTGAGATCTAATACAGAAGATGCCAAGAAGTGCTCCTACTTTTCTGGTTTTTCACCAGAATTTATTTCATTGTTGTTGAAACTGCCTTTGCAGCGTGCTCCTTACAGAGTGGCAGATGGTCCAGGGACAGACGCCATGCTGTCCTTGGACTCTCCCAATTTCACTGTGCTGTATCGCTTTTAGATCAGAGCTATCTGCCTCTAATTTTTCTTCCCTCAGTGTGATTTATTTACCAGAAGGCTTCTTTAATTTTATTTGTCCCTTAAACAACTAAGATTCCTGGCAGATATATCCTATAAGTCCTCTAAAGATGGAACCCAAACTGCAGAAAGATGTGGCAGTGGAGACCAAAGGACTGAAATTCAGCACACATTCCACTCCCTTGATTATGTGACCATAACTGCTTCCACCAAAGAATGAGTCATTTGCTATGATTTACAAGTGGACACTGTCCTGGCCTGAATTCCTAGATTTACGCTTTAAATGAGAACTCCTGCTATTTGAAGGCCAGAGACAATAACTTACAATTCTTGTGTATGTGCTCTAACATGCTATTTCTGAGGGGGAACATATGACTCATACCTATGGAAAATCTATGACCCTGGCAACCTTAGAAAATACTATGGAGTGGAGAAAGATAGAGGATTGTCTGAATTGGGAAATGCTGACATTTTGTTCTCACGAGCTCTAAACTAAAATTCAATTAAGTCCCATGGTATTGCCTTCCTGTTCATAGACTGAAGCTTGATAGAATGTGGAGGTCAAGACCATCCTGGTAATATTTTATCAGATAATTTTACCAATCCAATCACTGAACGTTCTGGACCTAGTTCTATCTAATAATATACTTTCCCTTCCTCAACATACAATAACTTCACAAAATAGGGTATGTTTCACAGAACTTGATGTGTCATTTCAATGGAATCATTATTGCTGTGAAGACACTGAAATCCAAAGACATTTAGTGACCAATGACTTCTCATTGATGAAAGCCAGAATTTCAGGACACCAAATATCCCAGCCTCCGATTTCTTCTTCCCCTTGGTCTATACAGCTATGCTAGCTAATGAATGAGGACTGTCAGAATGCTATCTGCAATTGTTTGATTGTAAATAGTATCTTACTGTGTGTAGTCAGCAAACCTTCACTTTCATCATCTTGCTTTTTGCAAGTGTGTGCTTCACTTCCAAAAAGTTTTTCAGTTTATCGTTAAAGTTCACCGATTCAGCACTTGCCCTTCACAAAAGTCTTGGAACCCACAAACAAAGATTAAACTCTGCTTCACAAAAAGTCAGACAATCCAGCCAAGGAGCTGAAGTGGTTCCCACCCTTCACACTCGCCACACCCCATCAGCCAACAATAAATCCCCTCCTGACATAAAAGTCCCTCTCCCCCACTCACCCCCAGTAAATCCCCTGTTGGCAGGAAGCCAGACTGAACAGATGTGTCTGCCACCACTTCCTGGGGTGGGGTCAGGCCGCACCAGCTTTGATCAACCAAAGGAGGAATTTCCAGTGTCAAGGGCCCTCTGCAAAGACTCCCCCAGGGCCTAGCCCAAGAGGTAAAGGAACCAAGGATTAAAAAGCAACCAGGAGCATCCCAACTGGCAGAGCAGCACAAAAGACTCCTGCACTACAGAGGAGGTATCTTGCTCATTCTCTTCATTTCTTGGAAAGTTGTGCAAAGACAAATAAGTCCACCTTTTATGGCTAGAAGCTCATTCTGAGGAAAAGAAAGTCTTAGTGATACTGGGTTTAGTTCTCCTTGTTCATCATTCTTGTTAGTAAACTAGACATGCTGGAAAGAATATTAATCCTTATGCTTCTCAAATGCAAATACCAATTAATGTTACTCTAAGGACAATTTGACTAGATTAGAATCATGAATCTTCCATGAATCATTATGTTGGCTCACATAAGAAACTGCCACCGTTTCCTCTGCTACTTTACCTGGAATCAAATATTACACTTTCCAGATGAGTCACTACAGTTGGGCATATCTGACTGCCTTGTCTGGAGCCATGGCTGCAAAACTGAAGAACCTTAAAAAATATGGAAACTTGACCCTCTGAAATTAAGGAAACTCACATAGTGAAATAATGACCTTGCTTTAACTAAGATTTGCTATATTCTGCTACTTAGGAAATCCATCTATCAATCCATTGTGAATTATGCCTAGTAGGAGCATATATGGCATTTTGTTTGGAGATTTTGCTAGAAAAGGATTAGCACCATAATGAATAATACCAAATCTCAACAATCAAGAACTATTGCTTGCACAGTTCAAAATCCTGTACGTGTCAATATGAATGAGGAGGAAGGGAACGAGAGAGCTCTACTCCAAGAAAGAACCTGACTCTTTCTTTCCAGTGGCTCTGTAATTAGACTTTAGAATCCTTTATTGAATTTTCTGCTTCTGGCCAGTGTAAGAGGGAGAACAAGGAACAGGGAGAATTGCATGGTGTAGGTCCGTGACTGCTGGCCATTCCCTTTGACTCTCTATGACTACAAGGGAGGAGGTCATCAGCTCTAGTGCCCAGAGGAAAATGTGTTAGTTAATAATTTCTGCAGAGTTGAAATATGTTTTGTGTCAAAGTTTTGGATAAAAATCTGCCCAATAAAAGAAAAGGCCTTTTCCTTTCCAAGGTTAGTCTCCTTTCATTACTAGATTAGAAAACAACATGTACAGGATCTTTGTGACATTGTGGTTTTTCACTGTTGTTGTTTTAAAAAACTTTCAAGGGGTAGAAGATCCAGGGCTGTGTCCTCCAGAAACTCATGTACTAAAGCTTGGTCCCTAGGGTGCTGCTGGGAGGTGGCGGACCTTTCACAGGTGGAGAGTTCTGGGGTCCTTAGATTACTGCAGGAGGGCCCCTGACAGAGACTGTGGGACCTGCTCTCTTCCTCTTTCTCTTCACTCCTTGGCTCAGGAGGTTTGTAGTTTTGCTCCACCGCATGCTCCCCCATAATGTGTTGCCTCACTTTTGAACCATAGAAAGGCGTCTGCTCAATCATGGACTGCATCCACCAAAGCTGTGAGCCAAAATAAATCTTTATGTTAATTTTCTCCAGTATTTCTTTATAGTAATGGAAAGCTAACTCATCCAGATAGAAAGAAATGGAGAAACTTCATACCACACAGACATGCACACACTCATGCACGCACAATGTCATATTTGCCTGAAGTGCCTACAGATCCCTTCACACATTTAATTTTCATTGGCAGTTGAAGAGCTTTGCAGGTAACTTCAAGTTTTTAGCACCGTGTTATAATTTATATATTTTAATGTAAAATGAACCCTTGGTCTATTGTTCATAGCTATTATATTTGATTTAATATGTAACAGGTCTAGGGAACTACAAAAAATGGAGATAGGTACATATAGGGATTAAGCTTTTTGGTTTTGAAAAGTAACTATTATTTTAAATGGTGATAAGTTTTAAAAGTATAAAAAAATCTGTATCGATGCATGATACTGTGCTTTGGATTAGGTATTAACTCCAGGGTAGGGCAGGTTGTGATCAAAAGGAATAAGGGAGAAATGAAAAAGTATTGTGCCTCTTCTTTTCCCATTTCCCCTCTGTTTTCTTTCTGTGAAAAACAGGCCAAGAAACCAGTCAAAGATAGAAGGTGTATGGCAGTGGGGAACATAGAGAGTAGGTTAGGGCAATGGTCATAATGGTAGGAGAATCAAGTACGTTTCATAAATAAACTGACTGAGCAAACATATATTGAGCAGCCAAATTTTGCACTGCTAAAGAAAATAATTATAAGCAGAGAGAGGAGAAATAGAAGGTTGATGGAGGTATTAGACTAGAAATGGAGGTAGCAGTATGAACTCACAGCACATAGATAATATACAGACATACACACATATGTGTACAGGGACTCACATATACCTAGATATGTGTCTGTGATAGATATGTACACACAGATACAAATATAAAGAGGTGTATACAGCATTACTTAATCATAATTTGTAAGTTTTTATATATAATATGGCCATATATGCACCTATACTTTCTAGCTCAGTCCAATGACAATGCCTAGAATCAGTGATGCTCCCATAATGATGAGTACACTTAACACCTGCATATTAGCTTCTGCAGTGGACCCTTAAAGTACGAATTCGATCAGTTTCCAAAGGCTGGTTGTAACTGTGGTTGTAAGTCAATACAGCTGAGATCTGGCTGTTTAACTAGGAATGCACTGTAGATAACAAGAGGCAGATAAATCTTCCATTAACCTAATTAACCCAAGTTGTTCATATGTCGGGCCGGTCATAACTTGAGGGTTCACTGTAATACCATCCTCTACCAAAATAAATCAGAGCTCCTTTAAGAAATTCTAATGTACAAAGATAGGACAGGAAAAATACAAGATAATCCCTGGAATATACTTTTGTGCCAGAAATAAGGAAATAATAAATGGGCATATATAAAAAATAAAAACATAGGAACCAAACTAAGGTCATAGGAATCAGTTGGAAGAGGTTTAAGTCTAAGAATTTTAGTATTAACATAAACAAAGATGTTAGTATATTAGGCCACACACATCTAATAGGTAAATAAATAAATCGGGGGGGGAGAAAGAAGAACTTCTGGGGGTAGGATGCCAATTAATAAATGTGCAAAAATGACGGAAATAGCGAATCACGACGTGGCACGTATCACAGAGGTGATGATTCAGACAGGAGCCTTGTGAGCATGCTAACACTGGTGCTTAAAGTCTGACAAGGAACAGAATATTGGCATAATCTTACAAGACTGCTCCAGAATGCATTAATAGGCAACTGCGGAGAGCAAAACTATGCATGTGAAGTGAAGAAACTTGACTGACACCAGCATCATCAGGTGACCACAATTACTATCCCGAGTAGTGAGAGGAGAGGCTTCCTGTTTGGATGCTCTGATAACACAACACCACTTCCAGCATTTCCTGCAAAAACTCAGGATCCAGGTCTGGTTGTGAAGAAGTAGCTGATGAAACCATGTTTAGGGTTAAGATATAAAATGGGAGACCTGTACTCTGTAAACTGTCAAGGACAAGAAAAACAAGGAAAGTCCAGGCTGAAGTAGCCTGAAGGTACATGACAGCTGATGTCCAAGGGTTTCTAGGTGGGATCTTGGATCAGAAAGAAAAACAAGATATTTTTGAGAGTGTCAGTGAAATTGAATGAGCTCATAGGTGGATGCTCATGCTGTCTCAGCTCCTGATTTGGAGTGTTGTGTGATGGTTGTTTGGGGGAATGTCCTTACTTGGAAAATACATGTTACAATGCTCCAGGACTACAGGACATCATTTTGCAATTTGTTCTCAAAAGCTTCAAGGAGAATCATTGTGTCAACAGGTTTATAGGTGAGTGACTATGTAAACATGATAGCTTGCTAACATTTCAGGAATCTAGGTGAGGAAATACAGAAGTTATTTTTAATATGATTGCAAATTTTTCTAAGTTTGAGATTATTTAAAAAGAAATAACTAATAAAAATGTCCTCCATTTAAAGTTAAGTGTCTGCAGATTTCAAATTGTGTTCACTAGTAACTCCAACAATATTGTGAACAATATTGTGAATAACTATCTTGTGGCTGGACTATGTTTTTTAAATGAAATTCCATTTCAAGGCTGGATTCCTGAAACCCAAGATTGCAATATCATAATATCTAACATTTATTAAGTGCACAATAAGCTTTTTTACTGATCAACTTCTGCTGAGCATAGAAAGGCTTTGTCTGTATTATTTCCTGGATTCAATACAGTACTTACAATCACCTATGATTTAGGCACTGCTATTTGCTCCTCTTCTAATTATCAAGCTGGGGACTACGGCTGCAGGAGAAAAGGAAGAGCTTACACAAACTTGCAGTTCATTTTTCTCACATCTAAGGCACACCTGAAGATAGTGAGTTCAGTCTTTTTATTTTCTGTTCTGCCATCTTTAACAGATACTTTACATTTCTAAAATCAGCTCAAAATTCAGCATGACTTCTGGAGCTCCAGGCTCTCCTCCGCATTTACAGACAGCAGTGGCAAAATGACAAGAAGTAAAGACACTGGGCTCTTTGCCTTTAGTTAGTTTCTGCAGATAGCCTAGAAATCACCTCCATCATGGCCCAAATTGCAGCATGCATTCCACTCAGCTGTGTAGGAGCTTAGTGAATATCATGGTTTTGCTGGGCCCATTGCTCTGAATTCTAGTAGTGAAGAATTTCTTTGATCTTTGGAGCCTAGTAGCAATCTCTGCCAAAGAGAATATTTATCCAAGGTCACTCAGCTAGTAAACTGAGGAAACTCATTTGTCCAATGTCCAAAGTTTGAGCATTTAACAAATGATAGACTAATGTAAAAAGCACTCTTGGTGCAATCGTCAGCAGTCAGCATGGTCAACAGTCATCACCGGGCTGGCATCAGCATTGACACCCATCCCCAGTCATGGTCACAGCATGAGTCAAAACTACAGAGAAAAAAATATCCAACACTGGGTGGTAGATGAAAGGATGGCACACCTGAGCACGCAAGAAATGCTTTAAGTCGTCATTGGGTAGGAAATTTCACCTTAAGGAATGGGGTCAGCATTATGTGGCTATTACTCTGATCTTTCTTGCTCCCATGAATCCTAAGGTGTGGTCATTGATGCATCAAAGATTAGTAGACGTAGGCAGAACTGAAACCCGCAGAGCACTTTTCCAGAGGGGAAGGACTGAGAGGAGCTGTAGAATATGGAAAATCATTTGGTCTTGTTCTTCCTTCATGCACTTTTCCTTGCACACACTTCAAAACTCTTTTCACACCCACACTCTGATGACTTTCTGCAGGCTAAGTGAGGAACATCTGTCCCTACTCCTGGTGTTCTTCAGAAAGTAAAGGTCTTCATCTCATTCTGAGGTCCTCTACAAATACTCAGTCTCCGTGAAAGGCTGCCAGATGTGGGCTGTCTAATGTGGACACTAACCCTGTCCTATCAGATTACCTGGGGGCTCAGGAAGGCCCTGTCTGAAGCTGCGCTCTGTATCTTTTATTCATGCTCTGTATAATTTCACTTTCATAATGAAATCTTTTTAAGTCAGAGGAGAGAAAAATAAAGTCCCTTCAAATAATCCAAAGCTGAATTACTTTTGGCTATTTCCAAATCTAAAAGAATCAGCCAAAAGAATTTCAATCAAACCTTTTCTTAAAAGCAACAACAACAACAACAAATTTCCCCTGAGTGTAGGGTTGTGAAGGTCAAGGTCTAACCTGATGTAAACAAAAATGTCTCAGAGTTAGAGGTTAAATAAATGTTTCTGACAACAGGGATTTAAAACAGAACCATTAAAAATAGATTTTGCAGCCTGTGCAGGAAAAAAGAGAAAGAAAGGAAAGATATTATAATCCAGTGTGGACAATGTATCTAAAAGTGTACTGTGACTTAGTGCAATTGTCTTAGATGTTTTATATATATTTTTGGCCTATTAGTCTGGTTTTCAGTTTGTATATGTGATAATTAACTTTATAAGGACTTATAAATAATGAAACTGATGCTGGAAAAATAGAGTCAGAGGCGAAAAAAGAATAGAAATGTGTTATGTACATGGACCAATTCCCTACAGTGATCTAGGCAGTACGTGCTGCCAACAGGTACTAATAAAAGTCAAGAAAAAAAAAAAAGAAAGAAAGGTAAAAGGGTAACAACTGCCTATAATCTTTTCTCTGAGTTCTGAGTGAGAAGTACTGTTTCAAGAACATATTTCTGGAAAGTAAAAATAGTAGACTTAAGCTTCAATATATCAATGAAAATTTCTAGCAAACATGTAAGAAGAAATACATTAAATTTCATTATATCTTAGCCATTTTGATAAGATTTATGGTCCTTAAATTTTATTCATAAAACATATTGATCTTTTCCAAGTTATACATGACTTTTGATGATAAAAAATACACAAAAATAAAAATCACTTGTTATCCAATTACCTCCTAGACAGTAATTTATATTAATATTTTAGAACATTTTCCTGTTTCTTTTCTATGCTATAAAGACGCTTATATTTATACATGAATTTCAATTTCCTCCAATTAGCATCATACTTTGTATACTCTCGTAACATCTTTTCTCACTTAACGAGCCAGTGCACTCTCTTCTGTACCATTAAATACTGTTCTAAGCATTATTTTTAATTTCTGCAGATCAGTCCTTCTTCCATATGTGTATGTGACATTTCTTTCACAACTTTCTTATTTTCATTGGGACATATATTATTTTTAAGTTTATGCAATTATCAGGCCTGCAATTTACATTTTCTCCATGAATTTTTTGTGTTAATTCCAGTGTACATGATCACACTATATAACTAATTTCCTTGGAATACATTGTAGAAGAGAACTTATTAGGCCCAGTGGCAAGAGCATATTTAGGGATTTAGAAATCTACCTCTAAAATCCCATCCAGAAGAGCTGTTTCAGTATCCTCCACACAGCAGGGTAAGTGTCCTCTTGTCTCCATACACGAGGATATATAAAGGTATATATACCTCTATGTTAGTGAGTAAAGTATTCTCATTTCCTTAATTCTAATAGAATTAAACACCTTTCCACATATTTCATAGCTATTTTTTTACTTTCATTTGTACATATTTGCAGTGCATAATGATTGCATTCATGGTATGGAATTGGTACATGTACATAATACTTTTCTACTATTTTCCTTCTCCCCTCCAGCCCCCTTTATTTTTCCAGCATCAGATTCATTTATTTATAAGTCCTTATAAAGTTAATTATCATATATAAGGATTGAAAACCAGACTAAAAGGCCAAAGAACATATAAACATGTAAGACAAGTGTATTAAGTCAAGATACACTTTTTAAAGTTTCTTTCTTTGTTCCTTCCTCTTGACATCTTTGCTTTTTCATACCACATTTTTATTTTTACATTAACTTGTCAGAAATTATATATTCCAAGCAGAAAATATTTTCATCATTTTTCATTTACTTAATTATTTTGTTGATAACTATTTTGTTGTTACTGCTGTTGTACAGAAAACTTAAGTCTTTATGTAGTCAAATCTCTTAACCTTTTCATGAATTTGCCTGCCCGTGTATAATGACCTAGCCTATTCCTAATTGGATAAATGTTTAGTTTTGTTCCATTTTGTCTTTTAAATTTTAGTTATGTGATGGCTTAAGAAATGGCAAAGCCTGGCCTGGGGATCTCAGACTAGTCAGTGGGGTCATGCTCAAGGGAAACAGCCAACCCCAACTCGTTCCAGTTTCTGAAAATGGGTGGGATTTCTTATTCTACAATGAGGAAGTAGAAGGGAGGAACGATTTCTGAACATTTTGGGGGGGAATATTCCTTTCAGGCAAAAGTCAATGTGATCTTTATGACTGTCGCCAGAGATCTAAGAAAGATCTAAGAAAGAACCCATTTTCAAGTGAAAGAAATTTCAGTAATTATTGGAAGAAAGTGAATCTACACAAGACAAATTAAAAAATCAATGACAGATACATAAAGAATGGATAAATCAACTATATTTAAAAGCTCAACTTTGAGAAATTGCTTTAAAAAAATAGAAGGTTTGCCTCACCTCCTGTGGAAACCTCCATGGAAGAACATGAGATTTGCATTACTATGAAGAACAGAGTGGAAAGAACAAGAACAGCAAATAATAAAAAGGGATACAAACACAGGGAAAGATATTTAAAAACAAAACAGCCACAGCTGTTTTTGCACTACATTTGGCTATCAACTTCACCAACACCCCATGGTTTGTAGTTTTGGGGCCATTATAGTGTCATTTGCTAAAATTTTGCATAAGTTTAAACTATACCATAGCATGGGTCCATTCTCCATTTTCCCTGTTTTTTTTTTTACAACATCTAATTCAAAGAACTCACTCAAATACAGTCAAAGGCAATATTCTAATTCACATGCTCTTCTGTGACATCCATCAGCTTGATTTGGGCACCAAAAGTGGAAACACCATGTAAAGATATCACCCTTCAGAAAAGTGCAGCAGAAAAGCTGGTCACAGTCTGAGGATGTCGCAGTGACACTAAAGCAGGGAGTCAGCTCCCAGCTGGGTTCTGAGGTGGTGCAGATATGAGGATGACAGTGTCAGAGGAAATCACCCAGGTAGAGAGAGATGTAGACAGTGCAGTTAGAGAGTACTCAGGCATTGGTATCAGAACCGGTTCCAGATGGAGCCCTTCCACTTTCTAGCTGCAAAATCTTGTACAAACTATTTAATTTTTCCGAGTATGAGATTCCTAATCTGTAAAGTTGCTTTCCACTAAACCATAGAAGCCTTCTAATCTGTAAAGTTGTGTTACTATTCTCAACATCATAGACTGTATATAGCTTAAATCAGATCATGTGTATTAGGCACTTAACAGTTATCCAATCACATAGTCACAATTATTTGTTTGCTCAGTAAGTGAGGACTGTTCCTATTATTATACATATCAAATGTGTAAAATTACTAAGCATTGCCAAACTAGTTCTACATACAAATTCAAATGAAATAATCTGAGTTTCATATCTGCCTATGAGCAATAACTGATTAGCATTCCATCAACTAGAAAAGCTCTCACTCAACATGGCATTATGAAATTTGGGAGAAAATGAAAATAGAGTCAACATTGCAAGTCATGCATAATCTCACTTAAAGTTTGGTTGTTCATGAACCTGATTATGACTTGTTCTCTTTGCACATCAAATCAAATATGAATTCACGATTCAACACGTATGGACCTCTTGTCATGTCTTGGGAGTTATACTAACTGTTCTCCTTGAAATTTTCACTCAACCTTAAACATCGCCAGGAGATGAGCACTATTACTGGTCACACTGCATGCAAAGTGAAACCAAATCATCCTGGATTTAAGAAAGCATGTGAAATTCAATAGCAAGTAAATGATTGAGTTGAAATTTTCATCCAAGTCTTTTTATTTCAAACTTGACACTCTGCCCATGGACCATGAGGCAAATAGGAATTAGTCTGTTCTAAACTGTCCCAACTCAAAAGTCTCCTTCCTTTATGTAACTAGAAATGTAAATGGAAAAAGGAAAACATATAATCCAAGCCACCCAATCAGAAACTTTGGAACTTATTTCAAAATTCCCTCTGTATTGCCAGAGGAGGAGCCACTGAGAGCTGTTTGTATTATTTCAGTTGTTGTTGTCTGGTTTTGTGTTCACAGGAGACTTGAGGAATTAGAGTGAGTCAAAAGAAACAAATTGGTTGTTATAATAGCAATAATCTGCATGTAGATATATATTTCTCTTTTAAAATTATAATGAAAAATCAGAAAATCAAGGCTATTCATTTAAAAAAATGTTAGACTTAAAGGTGCCTGTGTTTTCACTGGAGAGATTTCTCAAGGGCCAGGTAGGTCTTGGGTGGCCTGTAGATATTTTGGATTTCCTGTAGGGCCATAAGGAGGCAAAGCTCACTGCATACTTATTTCAGATTTGGAGAAACATGCTATGGAAGGAGCAAGACAGATGAAGAGTTGCCTACATGTTGGAGTGGAATTCCGTGAGGAAGGTAAGGAAGTCACACACTTGAAGTACAAGATTCAGATGCTTCCAGTAAAGGATGCCAATATGTTCCAAAGGCTTTAAAGCTTCAGGGTCTGGTTCCTGAACAATGAGACAATCTTTAGGTGTATACAGTTTTACATACCTTCACTTATGTTGCAATGTCTAACATAATTTTGGGGAGTAGTGCAAGAGGGCAGGGATGAAGCTGTATGAGGAAAGAGACCCACCATGTGTTCACTCTTTTTCTGAGGTCCTCTGATAGTTAGCAGCAATTCTTCACTTGGGTGGCTATTTCCTGTCCCTCAGCTGAAAGAAAAGTCTCAGCAGAAATAAGGCAAACTCTCCCTTTCCTCAGATACTTTAGGAGCTTTTAGGGGAAAGGAACAGTGAGTAAATGATTTAAACTAGTACTGACCACAAATAATTCTACTTCCATAGATTTGAGAAATTCCATCCACCAGGAAATAATCCAATGGCGCTGAGTTTTCACAACAATTACACTTTCCACAACAAATACAGTTCATTTTCAAAACTGCAAGGTAAAAGGAGCACTTTAAAGATGGATTCTGTTTTTCCCAAAGTACACAGTGTTTTTCTGAACTATAAAAGACAAAATGTTGACCCTCTTGTCACCCCCTCTGAACCTAAAAGGCCATCTGGGGGAAAACAGGATGTGGCTAGGAACAATGACACCTCTGCGAACCACAAACAGAGCCAATGGATAAAGCCCGGTGTTTTTCAGAGTGTAGGAAGAAAAGCATGGATTGCAAAGGAGAACAAAGATAGGGGAAATGCTATTGTTAATTCTGCCCACAAACCAAACATTCTACCTTCCTACTCTTGCTAGAACATTTTCACCTGATAATACCTAGAAAGGATCTTCTATGTGTGAGATGATTTCTTGCCTCTTAAATTGCCACCGTGTGGCTTTTCAGGCCCATTGTCATTATTGTGTGCTTTGTTACATTATTCCAAGTGGGGAATCCCTAATCATACAAATCACAGATTATTTATATATCCATAGATTATGTGCATGTGCTAGTGCCTGTGTGTGTATCTATGAGCACGTGTGTGTTTAACCAGAGTTATTTAAATTCAATAAGATTGGAAGAATGCACATAAGGCAAAGGAATTATTAACCGCTATTTAAAACAATTCATGTTTTGTCTAAAACATTTTGTGGCAAGATTTGATATTTCTGTTAAAACGTATGGAATGAATGCAGAACGCTGTAAGTAGAAGATATTTTGCAGTTTTCACAGTTGCTGTCACAAAAAGAGCACCTATGAAAATGAGCACGAAAAAAAATCAATCCCAATCAATAAAGCACTAACAATGCATTAAGATATTACTTTCTCTAACACTCAGCTCTTTCCTACAGCTACATTTGCTTTAAATACCCTTAATCTAGGTACAGAAGCTTTGGTATTTGAGGGAGTCGTAAAAGAAGACATAATCATTTAAACCCAACTAATTTAGAACATTAGCTCAAGAGCAAAATATTAAGCATAATCTATTAAATTTACTATTTCTGCTATTCATCAATTGAACTGATCATTACAGATAAGTACAATATAAAGGGACTTACACTAAATGAAAGAGAAAAGTGAAACTATGCAATTTATAAGAAGTCAGTTTAAAAAAATTTTTTCTCAACCCCCACTCTTTTGTATCACATGTAAAAAATAATTAGAAATTGTAACAGTTAATTAATTGTAACTGTTAAATTTAATTGTAAATTTCACAGCAATATCTGTGAAGCACTTTGTGACCTTAAAAGAAACAAGCCAACTAGCTCATGAATAGTCTATTCATATGCTGAAATCTGGCAGGAAAATGGTGTCAGGGATATTTCTTCTTGGATCCAGAAGATGCTGAAGTTGGTGATCCTATGGCATAAACCACTGTATATAAACCATACAGCGATTTCCAGTACTGACCTACACTTTCGTTTGAATCGGCACTTTAAAGTTCTTTTAATGGTTCTGATATCAACACTGGTAACAAGCTATAAGTTCCTCAAGGGCACACAGTGTGTAACCTGTATCAATTTAATTGCTCCATAGTTGATCAATAAAACATTTGCTCAAAATAGTACTTTTTATTTTTCACCTCACCTCCAGTTTTGGATGTGGCACTTTCTTTATATTTCCAACTAAATTTGTCTTCACATCACAGTAACTGACAAGCAGCTTAGTAAGTCTCAGTGGCATCTCTCAATAACTAGTTTTGTTATCCAAGTCTGCTCCTCATTTTGAAGTCAGTTTCAATATTTTCATTATTTTATTTTCCATCTTGGCACTGGAGTAACCTGTCTATATTTTACTAAAATGATATTGCTGATGTAGGAAGAAAAAACTTCAAATTTATGTGCTTTGCAATTTCTTGCATTTTGTTACTGGAACACTTTGAAATCTTCCAATTTTATACAGAAACTGTCAACATAAGGGACAAACATGATTTATAGATAGAAATGTAAGTCTAAATTTCTGTGTTGCCAAGCTGCTCATTTTAAAAGCACAGTGAATTGCAAGAGAAGTAAATCCACAGAACTGGAATGCTTCCACTCATTTCTCAAAGTATGAGGGGCAAGTGATGCCCCTCTGGAATGAATGGTTTTTGTTTACCTCATTGATAATTTGCACTGAAAAATGTCTCAACCAACTTCCTAGTCATCTCTTTCTTTACAAAGAAATAATTATAGTAATTTTGGGGGGTATTGAGTATTAAATATCTGATCACTTCTTTTGCATTTTTGACAGCGTCTAAAATTATATGCCAATTGATATTACAGTCATGGTTTTGAAGGCTAAGAGTTCAAAAGAAAACATAAATGCATCCAAACTGAAATTATTTCCAAAGGTATATTACATAATAATGATAGTGATATATGTACCAACAAAGAAAAAGAGACGTTGACCTTATTTCTACAAAATAAAAAATATATATTATCTTGGGAAAATGAATAAAATATCTATAATTAAAAATATAAAGAGAGATTAACATCTCATCCACCAAAAAGCAAATTAAAATCAATTTTCTGATTAGAAGGTAATAAAGTGGACTTCTAGAAAAGCAAAACAGAAATCTGGTCTCTCTCAAATTGGATTTTTTGGTCTTCCATCAAAATTGTAAATTTTCTACTATTAACAGCTAACACCAAGTGTCTGTAAGGGATTAGTCTTGTGCTGCAGTGTTTTATAGGGGTAAACTCCTTTCATCCCCACACAGCTCCAGTAGTGTCCCTGTTTTAGACATTAAAAGCAGGCTCAGAGAGCTGAATTGTTTGCAGTCACAGCCAGCAAGAAGAGCTAGGATTTGTGCACAGTCTATGTCCTTTATTAAAAGTCTTTCCTCTTTCAGAAAAATCTATGCTTGGAACGAACTTGCCTATTCCCTGATAACTTAGACAATGATCCTTGGTTGAAAAGAGCCATCATATCTGGTTCTAGGGGCCTTAGATTGTGGTAAAGAGAAGATACATGGTTGGATTTAGTTGCAGGCATTTAATAAATCCTTTCCTCTGACCTAATTTTGGAAAGCAGAGTATTCCTCTGGAAAACATGTTGTCATTCTCTGAGACACTTCAGTTGATCCAAAAAGAGCTTGGTATGCCAATGTGGGGTAGGGCATACTGAACAAGGAATGGGAAAGCCACGGAGGGCAGAGCTACCTAAGCTATAGACCAATCATGATGTGCAGCCTGCTGCTATCTCTTTGGTGTCAGACTTTATTTTACTCCTTTATTAACCCTTACAAATATCCTCTGAAATTAACGCTTTGTGGAACAGACTGAAAATGTCATTAAGTTCATAAATGAGACAAGCGTTCTTAGTATTTAATGAGATAGCATGTAGGGAAAAGTTTAGATTTATTCAGCACCTGTTGTTTAGAAGGCCCTGTATTAGGTGATTCGTATGTCTTATTCTAATGTAATGCTCAAAATAAGCTGCTCTGGCTTGGGAATGGCTTCAATGTGGCCCCCAAAGATTTTCATGTGCTTAAAATTTGTTTCTTTGTGTGGCAGTGTTGAGATGTACTGGAATCTTTAAGAGGCGGAGCTAGCACAAGTTCATTAAGTCCCTGAGGACTTACTGTCAGAAAAGATTGACATACTTAAGGTATTGTAAATAGTTCTCATAAGAGTTGATGTTTTAAAGCAAGGATATGCTATAAGCTTAACTTTTTCTGCACACAGCCTATACCCTTTCCATTTCTTACTATGCTGTGAATAAACCAAGGTACTTTTCAAATAAAGTACCCAACATCTCATATTTTACTATAGCAACAGAAAATAAACTAATATGGAAGTCTATAAAAGAGGTGTTATCCTCATTTTATAAACAAGGAAACTGAAGAGAACATTTTACTCTCAAAGGTTACTACATGCTCATCATCATAAATCCTTTAACCTCCACTATTCAACTACAGTATTTACTGCGCAAGTTTACATTAGAATCCTTATTTTACAATTGATTAAATTTAGTTTTAGAAAAGTTCCATATCTTATTCAATGCAGCAGGTCAACCATGGAGTTAGGATTCAAACCTAGTTCTCAGTCCAAAATCTGTGTTCTTAACTGAATGATATCTTCAAAATAATTTAACTTTGAGAACATAAATCATTCATGTATTATTTTTACTGTAGGAAAAGATGTGATCTTTGCTCAGGGTCATATAGACAAGAACGAAGATTAGCTCTGGGGTTATATCAGCTGTCTATTTCACATTTCTGTTGATGTCTAAGTAATACATTCAACACTAAACTTACTATTTCCCCCCAAATCTACCCTATCTATAGCTTTTCCAATCTTCATTAAAGGCAAATCCATTCTTACACAGTACTTCCGGAAGATAAGCCATCCTTGACTCTTTCTTTCCCATCCCACAAATGCAAACTTTCAGAATACAGAGCTGCTCCTCTCTTCCTAATATGTCTAGAATTGAGCCATTTTCCATCTCCATTACTACTTACTTCTTCCAAGAAATTATTGCTTGCTTAGATTATGCATCGGCCTCTGAAACCCCTCCCTTTTTCTGCTTTACCTCAAGGTAGTCTATTCTCAGCACAGCACTTAAAGTGATTCCTTTTACTGGGCAGTGCTCATTCAGGAGACAGAAATCACACCAGTTATGTTGACAAAATGTCTCATTTAAATAACTGCTAACTATAATAAAATTGTTAGCGGAGTAACAGAATAAGCAAAAAGGCATAACAGAAGTAGAAATATGAAGAAGCCGGTATCATGACTGGAGAATAGAGCAAAGAGGCTGGAAATATGAAAACATGGTAGCTCAATCCTCTCAGGGGAGGCACTGAGCGGCAGGCACTGGTGTGAGGGAGCTGGTTCTGGAGTGCTAGACTCACTGCAAGTGCTGCTAGGGAAAGGACACACTCGACTGGCTGAAGAAGCACTGCTGCAAACCGCTATCAGAAGTCCCTGAGGGGCAAACAGGAAGGAACAAATCCCCTCTTCCTCCTTCATTCTTGCGGTGCCTTCCTACTACCCCTTGTTGGCAGCACTGAACTCCTAGGAAGAAACATGTGAAAAAATGAGGTGGGATTCGCAGAGTCCCATCCCAGGATCACAAAGCCAAGGGTAAAAAGGATGAGGCTGGAGTTGAAAAGTAGTCATTTAAAATCGGGGACTTCCAGATTTAAAGTTAATCAGAGCATGCGTGCTTTTATCTAAAGCCTGCAAAGGCTCACATTTAACTATAATAAAAGCTGAAGTCTATCCAGTGACCTAGGAGCCTTCTGCTTCTGATCTGTCAGAAGATAGAGTCAGAGAGCACTGACTCCAGGTCAGAGTTGGAGAAGATCTCTGGCCTTCCCAGCTGTTCTTTTTCTCACACTTTCTGCTCTGGCCTTCTTGTTCTTCTCCAGACTCCTTTGCATGTCACTACTGTGAGGGCTTTGCTCAATTGTTTTCTTCTGCCACCCCTGGAATGTCCTTCTCCCGGTATCTATATGGCAAATGCTCCCACCTTCTTCAATCCTTTGATCACTTCTCATCTTCTCCAGCAGACTTATCCTGACAGCCCTATTTAATATAGCAATCTGCCTGCCACTCCTACCCCACACTTTCAATTCTGTGACCCATCTGTGAGGTTTTCTTTTCAATAGCACTCATCACCTTCTATCATACTGCATAATTTAATGATATATTATATTGATTAATATGTCTTCTTTCTTTGCTATAATGTAAGCTCCGTAAGAGCAAAGAAATTTGTTGTTATACTCATATGGCTCAAGCATTTAGAAAAATGCCTAGTACAGAGTAGGTACACATTAAATATTTATAGAGGTAAAAGGATTTTACTTTAGTCATTTCTATAGAGTGATTTATGGGAACTGAGAGTAGGATCATAAACTTAAAACACTAGAAAAGTGATTCATGTGGGATATATATATATATATTAGATAGATTCATTTGGACATTTTACAGTTGTTTGACTTTATAAATACAAAGAATTGTGTTTTCCTTCCCTAATATATAGATTAATTTGTTTTTCACAGGTTAAGCCTTGGAGAAGCAGAGGAGAGCTAATATGGCAGTTTCATGAGGGGAGTGACCTGGAATAAAAATTTTATCTTAAGAAAGCAGGACATGGTTGATCTCCACACACATAGAGTCAGTGGTTCCACAGACTATAGAAACGGAAAGCAACTGCACCGTGAAGAGGGCAAAACACAAATCAGTATTTTCACACATACATTCTTACTTTCCAGAAGTCAAAAGGGACCAAGTTTTAAAGGGCTCTTTTTATTCTGCCTGAAAAAAAAAAAAGGGTAACATTTTAAAAAGTGGTAACTTTTTTTTTTTTTTGCTTTATCGCATTTCATTAACCTGGACCTATATGTTTTCTGTACTTTTTCTAAATGCATATTATATTTCACAATAGACAAATGAAAAAATGTCCTAAAATTATATACAGTGAGGCTTTTTTTATAGTAGAAAAAAACTTGAGGTAAACCCATAATAATAATATTGTATTTTGAGACAAGCTGATGAATTTCCTTCAGAATTGCAAATCCCCTGCCCTGTCTCCCTTTGTGAATTCCTGGTGTGAATGTTTTGCTCTGCCCCAGAGAGGTGGCTGGGAATGCTGGGAAGCTGCAGTTGGGAGGAGCCTGCTGTGCTGGTAGGCAAGCAGGAGGAGACAAAGGCTCTGTGGTGTTCTCTCTCAGGCAGGACAGGATCAGACTCCCTCTGAGTGATTAGCCTCTGGGGTACCCAACAATAACAGACTCATGCAGGTTCTCAAAATAAAGTAACAGCTTTCCTGAAGCCAGTAACTTCTGGCCTGTGTGAGCCCTGGGAATGGGCCCTCCTCTCTCAGAGAGGCTTAGAAAACCTGGTTCTCCATAACTAAAAGAAGGTTAAAAACCAAATAAATAAATAAACACACAACTCTTCCTCAAGCTTACAGAAGGAGGAATGGATGACTCCGGAAGGCACATGTCACCTCCCTCCCAGACAGCCTTGGATGTGTTCTTGAAAGCAGAGGGAGAAGAGGAAAGTGCTGCAGCGGAAGGAGAATTGATAACTTGCTGACTGAGCAGCAACAAAGCAGTAACAGGAAGGGAGAGGCCCTGTTCAGCCTGAAGGCAAAATAAATTGACAACTGCTGGGAAGACAGGACAGAGAGAGAAGTCAAAATAGGCATACCAGGAGCTGTCTCAGCAGGCCTAGGCTGAGAAAAACCCAGCCTGGTCTTAAATCCATGTGAGATAAAGACAGTATGATTTAACAGGCGAAATGAATGAGAACCATAAAATGCTGCACATAATCCTATCTGGGTCACCTATTATAGCATATCATGTAAATATTGCAAGAGGAAGTGAGGCTTAAGAAGAAGAAATTGTACAAAGCTTTCTCTTTCCCAGTAGGGATGGTTTTCTGAAGCATCCGGCTTCATTGCAATTAATAATTTCTTCTCTAGTTCTGTAGACTCTGAAGCTCCCTACCATCCTTCCTCTCACTGTGACTAAGACATTAGGACACAGTCACATGGAATGGCTCTACAAGCACAATTACAAAGAAAAGCTAGGTTTTACTATTTTCTGTGGTCTCCTTCCATCCTCCACACTTGTCCTCCAAAAACAAACAAAATAAGAACCAAACATGCATCTCCCCTTTTTAGCTCTTTTATTTGACCCCAAGGAAAAGTTACTTCCTGGGAAGCAAATAAAGTAGGAAAAGGCCTTCACACTTTTTGAACCTTTTGATAACATGCCGTACATGTCAAATTGAAAAGCCGTGTCTTAAAGAAAATCTGCAGGGATCATAGGTAGATCAATACTAAAGTTTCTTTCTTTTTAGGAGATTCTAACCACTGCTTCCTAATGATAGATAAATTCTGCAAACTTGTCAACTTTCAGCCCCTGTTTTTTTTCCAACAGAAATGTTTAGCATCTGTAATTTTGGTTGAAAAAACTGCAACCCATTAGTATGTCCTGCTATAAACCCATTAGTGCACCCATTATCTTCAAAACATCCTGCACAAAACCCAGTTTTCATATTTTTGCCTTTGAAACAGTTCATATCTAAAATGGTATTTTTGCAATTTTTGACATTTGAATTATTCTTCTTTAAATGTGAGCCCTAGACTACAGGAAACTTGGTCACTTCAGCTGCATATTTAGCATCCTTGGGGGAGACCCAGAACTTACTCACCCACAATGCTCTGCTCTGGGAACTACATCACCCATGCTCCCTGCTGAAGGGATACTGCAATACTGTAAACCATCCCAGAGGTAGAAAACCTGAGGCCAGTCAATTCAGTGCCTGGCTATGATTAGGCCAATTCTCACTCATGCTTCAATTTAAATTAAAAAACACAGAGGCAAAGAATCATTCAAATGTGTTTCTAAATTTTAACAACTTCCCCCACTCCCCAACAAGATTTTGTAGAGCTTTCCTTTTCAGAATTTGCATAATGAAATAATGGTTATATTTAACTTTTCCAAATGTAAAGTTATATTAAAATATGAAAGATGGCTATTCAAACTGCTCATGCTCCTCCTCTCCATAATTAAAGATTGAAATACGCACGCTCCATCTGGAGGAGACATGTTGGCTTGGCTGAGAACTGGAGCTGCAGTTGGCAAATGGGAGTATTGAACCTATATGATGAAATTAACTTGGGGTCACCACGTGGGCCTAGGTGAAAGCAATGAAAACCAACCTAGTGAAAGAGAGACAACCACAAAGTAACTAGAGCTGAAATAGAACATGAGGGCTTGAGAAATGAAGTAAAGATGCTTTATGACCCTTGGCGACCCAGAACAAATTCTGTTTCTTATGTCCACCTTGGTGTAGTTGACAGAAGTATACTAACTTCACTTCATGTGTCTGGGAGTTCTCCTTCCCATGGACTCCCCTCTCACCTGATACAGAGATAAAAGGTTCCAATTTCTTGGAGCCAAACCAGTCTTAAATTAAAGCATCAATAATAAGTGACCTGGCCTTCAATTATTACAGCAGAAGTACTAAGGTCCACTGTTCTTTCAATAGGTTGGTTTCACACTTTTGCTGATTTTAATGGTGTTTACATTTTATCCAAACATCCAAGCACGTATATCACAGTGTAAAATAATATTAAATGTTTAATAAACCATAGTTTTGTTTATAGCGTTTCTTTTTCTTTTTTTGCATGTTCTATAAACATTTAATATAGATAAGGAGATAATGTGGTAATAGATGCTTAATAACTTGAACTGTGAGTCAGTATATGTAAAACAATAGCATTCCTGAAAACGTAATAAAGATTAAGACCTACCTTTACAACAAGAGATCAATGAAGGCAAATCATTTTCCTGATTTGCTACCCTCACACTAAAATTGTGCAACAATAAAGAAAATAATTCCTTGCAATCTTGAAAAATACTCTAGAATGAAAGCTAGAAAAATATTTGGAGATATTCAGAAATTCAAATAAATACTCAGTGGAAAGGCTAAAATTTAAACTCAGCTGTCCTTTCAATAATCTAATAATGTCTCCAACAGTCTACAACATAGTCTTTATTTTGGACAAGGGCAAATTTGAGCCAAATATGTTGTCTTGTCTACTTTACAATGTGATATCTATAATAGCTTCTCACAAACCATTTTCCTACCAGACAGGTGTCCAATATCAAATGCCAAGAGGCCAAGGAAAGATCCATAGATAATCAAAGCAATGTCACTACAGATGTTTCACTGAGCTCCTAACCAGGAGAGAAAAGGCATCATTCCAGTCATCAAGACCTAGCAAAACAGGACATGTGTACCCTACCTCTTAACTTGTGTTCTTTTCCATCCCCCTGGTTTGGTTTCTGAGGATGACATGTGCCGTATAATCCAGAATAGAAGGAGGACTCTCTTTCATTATAATTTTCTGTGCCTTTCTGGCCTTTGACTCACTCTCCTCATTCCAGCATATATATATATATATATATATATGTGTGTGTGTATATATACACATATATATAATTATTTTTTATCTCTCATTCTCTTCTAAACGCACCAGTTACTATATCATGCTTGTTCTTACTTTAAAATTTACCAAAACAGCAAAATTTTTCACCACTTTCTGAATAAATGTTTATTTTGATAAACAAAGAATGCTCTTCTATTGGGTCAACTGAAGACTACTTCAGAAAGGAACTTGGGTTACACCAAGTTTTGTCATCATGTATGAGCATTCAAATGTTTGTTCTCCCATTTATTTGACATATAATCTTGGGCAAGTTAGACTTTATCTAAATCTCAATTTCCAATTCTGTAAAATGTTACTGTGATGATGTCTGCCTCATAGGCTTAATGAGAAGATGCGGTAAATTAATAAGTCCACATAATATAGAACAGTGTTTGGCAAATGATAAAAATTCATAAAATGTTTAGTTTTTATTCTATTAGCAGAATTTAATTGAAAGTCCTCTAAAGACTAAAACAAAAGAGATAGACATTTAATATTTTTATTTGGTTCCCATACCTTCAACTCTCATTCAAGTAATTTTAGTTGACCTTTTGGACCAGCTAGGTGAGTAGCTGTCTACTATGGAGAAACACAATTAGGGATCCTCCCTGTGCCAGTGACATGATTTTGCAGCTATGCATTGGAAGTAGCACTACTAGACAAAATCAGATCTGCTATCTAATTACTAGCAGAATGAATACATTAAAATCAAATATCCTGAAACAAAAGTTATCAGCGTTAAGATATTCTGTGGCACTTGACTTATCTCCAAAAATTTTATAGGGGCTCCCATCACTCAATTATCCAAAGTCATAGTTTCTAGTTAGCTATTCATGGAGCCCTCGCAACTATGAAAATTGATTAAAATTTGACATGAACATATATATGTATGACTGATTTTTTTCCCTTTTGCTAGTAGCTGATAATTGTGCTTATCTTGAATGTTTTAGATCTAAAACATATTAGTATAACTTGCTTAGTATGGCACACAGCTATAGTTTCAATTGTTATCTCTTCACAAAAATGCTAGACTTCCCCATAAATATTCTTTGATGTGAACTGATCATTGAATACTCTGGATGTTTTTGGCTTAGGCTTATTATTATTCCTTATCTATACTTTTCTCCAACTGACTAAAAAAATCATATGGGATTGCCTCCCAATTGTCAATGTAGAGTATTCTTGTTGAAGATTACAACCATGCATTTTTTTTTTGCTGATGCATTTGAAAAAAATAATATTACTCTAAAAGTCCTAAATGTTATTCTTTGATCTAGCCAGATTATCAGAACTACACACTAGACTTGCTTTTTCAATGCAAAGCTAGCAGACTACACTGAGGAAAGGAGGTTTTGAATTACAGTCTTTGGAAGCAATAACACTCTGTGTATTGGGGAGGGTCTTGTCTATCACATCCGTTATAACACAAAAGCCAAAAAACCCTTGCTACTATGTGATTATGTCCTCTGTGTCCCCTATGAGGTCACCAAGCTATTGCAGACAGTTTTATCATTTCAGGTCAGTCAAAACTCAGGATTTTTGGCTCCAGGTAAGGACTCTAAATAAAACAACTTCCCTGTAAATGCTATGTTTTCTGTCAATCTCAATCTAATTTATCTAACACACTTCTTAAAGCCCAACTGTTGGTTGAATACCATCTAATGAGCTTCACTGTTTGGTTTCTTTGACTTATCAAAGTGCTGATAACTTCTTGTATACATTAACTAATAGCCTTCCTTCAAAGTATGCTGACATCTAGCTAAGTGTTAAATGGTTTTTAATGAGGTCCAAGCCATTCCCCTCCATCCTGGGTTTCTGCACATGAAGCTGGTTTCCTCTATAATCTGGAGAACTAATGGTACTGTGCATTCCAGTGAATGTGAATCAAGTCTGGACCCTAACTAGATAACTTCGAACCAAATCACTATTACGGAGACAAAACATTCTCATGGTTGACTTTTTTTTTTTTACTTCTTAGGCAGATATTTGGCAAATGGCTCTCATATCAAAGTCTTTACTCCAAATGTTATTAAAGAAATTTGGTCTTTGGGACATTCCAATTAGAAATACTATTTACTTGGAGTTATATATTTTGTTAAAGATTTACAGAATGCTGGTAGTATTTATCAGCTCCAGTTTTTCTGATGAATACTTCCAATTCATCCACTTACATTTTTTGCTCATTTCAGGAAAATGTGACTAAATCTAAACCAGGTGAGGTGAGTATACCAATTGTGTGGTCAAGACAGAGAGAATAGAGTCTACGCTATGCCAGAGGCAATCATGCTAGATGAATGATCCATATTTTTCATGTCATAGATGTTATGTGTCCGTGGGGGGGGCATATTTTCCTTCCTTTCTTTGAATTCTGGACGTTGTGTTAGTCAGCTTTCTGTCACTATAACTAATGCCAGACATAATCAACTTGTAAAGAGAAAAATCTTATTTTGATTCACAGTTTTGCAAGTTTCAGTCCATCGTCAGTTGGCTTTGTTCCTTTGGACTTGTGGCAAGGTGCCATTTCAAGGCAGGAGCACATGGAGGACCAAAACCGCTCATCTCATGGCCAAGAAGTGAATGAAAAGCAGAGACCAGAGCCCACAGTCCATCTGGGAGGCATTGCTGGCAGTGACCCAGAGCTTTCCTACACCCACGTCTTATAGGTTCTACAATTCCCCAGTAACACCAGTCTGAGGAGCAAGTCTTTAGCACATAGACTTTGGAGGGACATTTAAAATTCAAAATCCAGCAGATGGGTGGGTATACACTGAGTTTTTCTTTCAGCTCCCCATAGTCAACTCAAAATACCTGACCTTTGCTCCCTCAGTCAACACAGGTCTGGGCACACAGACAGGCAGGAATAGAACCATCAAGCACAAAGGTGTCATGTCTTTTCTCAGTGCCATAGTGTCTCTTTCCTTATTACATCTTTTCCTTGGTTTCAAAACAATTTCACAATTCATGGCATGCCTGCTTTTAGGAGAGAAAAAGGTGGACAAAAGTAATAATATACCATATACAGTATCTTCAGAGAAAATCACATAAATATTTTATAGACTGTACAGTAAATAATGTATATGTTTAGAAAGGCAATGTAAATATTTTATAGACTGTAGAATAACTGTTAAGGTTGAAGTGAAATTATAGTGTTTGGAGAAATATAGTATGCCTTAAATTGTACCACACAATTTTACTGTAGCTTACTGCAGTACAGTTCATAAATCACTGCACTCTCTGCATTGCCTGGAGTTCAAAAATGCCAGCCAGCAAGTGAGCTCCTTCCACACTCCCTATTGCTTTGAAAGATCTCCACTCCCACCTCACCACTCACAACCCTGCTTTGAACTGTGGCGGTGATCAATACATGTTCCTTGAGAAACTGAACCGGGGCATGTGAATGAACTCACCAAGTGCACCTACTTTTCATGGGGAGGCTGGTGGGAGAACTGATCGAGAACGGACAGAGAAAATGCCTAATGGATGCCATATGGAACCTGAATTCTGCATATTTTTTCAGGTGGCTAAGGATACATCATCCTGGTTTCCTGAAACCCACACCTCCTGAGTCCTGATTGGCCAGGCCAGGGTTCAGTTATGCATCAATGTCATTGCAATGCTTAAATATTATAATATTTACCAGATTGTGTGAAAAAGACACAGGTGTGTTCTGATGAATGGAGAAGACAAATACCAAAATATTCAGAGAAAAGGAGAAACAGTGTCCAACAGCAGTTTTTTCAGCTAACTGGAACAACTAGAATCAGAAATAATGTGGTAATCGTTGTATTATGAAAATGTTTCTATAATTAGCTGGAAATCAGGAGGCTTTTGTTTCTATTCTGTTGTTTAAATGGATGCAGTAATAATATCTTAGAGGAAAAACTGTGGACATCTGACAGAAATGAAAACAAAATTTAAGAAAAACAAAACTTATAGTTTTAAATATTATATGTAGAACCTTTGATCAGTCATTTCAATAATAAAAAGCAAAGGAAACCTGCAATGACAAAACAAAGAGAGAGGATGGGAAATTAGAGGAAGAAGACATAATTTAGAAACCACAACAGGTTAAAGGTGTGCCCCAAAATCCAAAGAACCACACTGAAATACCTGATACACATTGATAACAGGGGGAAGGGGGACTAAAAGCAAAGACAGCAAAAGATAGTGAATCCTATATGTGAGTTTCCTTGATTTACATCGTCATCCTGATTTTTTTCCTCATTGTAAAACACAATGTACAGAGTTTTACAGTATGACTGCATGCTTTCTGAAAGTACATACACCTAGGTAGCCACCCCTATTCCCAATTTAGAACGTTTCCCATAACTACTGAGAACTTTTTCGTGTACTTTTGCAGTCGAGCCTGCTTCCCTTCACCTCTAGTTTTGTAGGAGTAACCACTGCATTCTTCTTTCAAAGGTCTTGCAGCAATTTAAAATAATAATAAGTCTAGTTGAGTAAGGATGTGTGATTTGTCTAGTACCAAACTGTATGGTGCATGTCTCAGTGAATTACCAAGAAGGAGGCAGGGAAGACAAGTCACTGATAATTTCCTTCTGAAGGAATGCATGTTCAACTTTTATCACCTGTAATGCCAGTGATTCACATAGTATAACATGCCATAATTATTAATTCACAATGGTGGACAACAATTCAGATTTCATTGCTTTATGTAAGTAAGTGTGCTTACACTTTTCTGATTTCTATTTGCTTTGCTCCTATGAATGTAAATAGAAAATAATTAAATATATTCCTTTAATAACAATTACACTGTTGGAAAAAATTGGATGCCACTGCCTTTACTTTTAGGACATAAGAATAACTTTAGAATGAATTATATTCCTACCAGTTTAAAAATAACTGCTTAAATAGGTGCAGATATTTAAGGACTATGTTGCAGTTCTTACTGTTGATTCCCCAACCTTTACCAAAATGCATGATTTCATAGACTGGTGCTGGCAAAGCAATTTCCTTTAATGAGATTATTTGCAACTTAAAAATAAGTGAGATATTTCAAAAGCTTTAAGCTTATCATTCTGGATTTTTTCTTCCTACACAGTAGATCTTGAAACAACTTTGATTGCAACCAAGGATGTGCCACAGCCAAGCTTTCTGGCATCCATCCAAAGATTCCCAAAGTGGCTTGGATTGGTTAAGAAGAAGAACCAAAAGGAGGTGATTGGTGGAATTGTTGTTAGTGATACTGAGTTCTTGGTGCCTCAGTACCCTTGGGTAAAGTCACTGACTGAGCTTGGTCTGAGATAGAATAGGGGAGCGGGGTGGGACTGCCTACTGCTGGTGAATTAGACGACGATAAGTCATTCTACCTGGAACACAGCGTATGAATTCAATCCTTTCAGATCTGTTTGAGAAGATTGTTCTATTTTGATGACCTCTGTCATTGAAAATTCTGGGAAGTTAAATAGCATCCTATTATTTATAGGTAAAGTTGAACCAAATCCATGGAGGAAGCAGATCATGTTTATGGGTTTTAATACAAATATATGGGAACAATTAAGTTCATTTTGTTTGAATATTCAAACATTTCCCACAAAGGCGTAGTTCACACTAACCCTTGATAAAAATGTAATTGGAGGAAAGAAAACCAAACATGCTTGCAACTTTTGCATCTGCTCATGAATTCCCTAAATCATCACTCAGGGAGGAAATACATACTCAGTTTCTTCTTGTGCAAGCAACTAGGACTCAGAATATTTCTCAGTATTGTCCAAAGGAATGGTCATGAGAATATCAATGCCTAAACTAACCAGAATGCTAATATTGAAATATAGTCACTATATAGGTTGACAACATGTCCTTATCCAACTGAGGTCCAGTGTGAAATTTATATTAAGCTAGAGATTTCTCATATGGGTATTGAGTATTAGAAGGCTGAACTAAAACAACAGGTCCATAAAATGATTTTGAAATTTTATCTAGTTTTATCTTATAAAAATCTGATCATGAAACACCAATGGAATTTTTAACACTAGAAAGTTCCAAAATTTCTACATTACAACCTATAACAGGAAAAATGTAAGATATTATTTAGCTGTATACTGTAGGCTAGATAGACCATCATTTTGGTTTTGCCACAGTGGCACCCTAAAAGTTAGCCACTTAGCATCTTTCTTGGCTGACAGTGCTAGTTGGTGGGTCTTTTTCTAGTTCAGGTTAGGCACCTGAGCTCATCTGGGTTTCTTCACATGTGTGCAGTCATTTGGCTGATCAGAGGCCTGCTGGTGTCAGATCATTTCACAGCCTGGTGGTGATGTTGCTGTGTGCAGGCTGGGGCAAAGGGAAAACCCTAGCTCTGTGGTTATGATCATCAGATAGCTAATGCAGGTGTGCTCACATGGCCCCATTGGCAGACCTTCCAATTTTCAGTATTGCAAACAGATTTTAAGTCCCATTTTCAAGTTTCATTGGCCAAAAAGTTGTGATCAAGGCCAGAGCAAATGTGGCTGGTAACTGCAGAAGCTGTGGATGCATAAGAGTGAAAAACTGAGGGTCATTGATCTATCAATAATCTATCACATATTAAAAGGGTGAATTCAGCTTCAATAAATTTTGGAGAAACATGGTATTGAGAGATAAGCATCACTTTGAAGAGTTGAAGTCTTCATATGATAAAACCACCTCTGATTCGATATTGTCAGGGATTCAGTCCTCTATTCCAAATGCTTCTTTCACTGTGGAATGAGCATGAATGGGACAAAACTCTTGGCCTCTCTCTGGTCTTCCTCCCTCGCTACTCTTCAAAAGAAAGCTTGGCTTCTCTTTGGTAAATTCAAACTATATCAGTTAGTTCTTCTCTTCCTCAAGGACATGAGTCTAGCTGGAGACAGCACATGTTCCTGGTCATAAAAAAAAGTGGAGGCCTGTGCAGTCCGGTGTGGTTTTGAAGAGCTCCTGTGCACAGGCAGATATATCTTTCATTGTCAACTTCAGATACTACAAAGAAGGCATTTTGATTATCTGTCTCCACCTTTTATCTCTCATTTGATCATAACACTTGGGCCCTTTTAAATCCAACATTGATTGTGGAACATCTAAAATTAGTCCTAGCCAGCTCAAAAAAGCAAATAAGGAAAGAAGGGAAAGAAAAAAATTGAAGGTAAGAAGGAAAAAACAGAAACTAATCTTATGTATATAGGATGATGTTGAGGGGTTGAAGGGAGGGCAGAGGACTGGGAAAAAAAATAAGAATCAAGGTATTTCATGTACAGGTACAAATTCCCAATGATGAATGGGATCACATTGTATACCTAAAATGTACCACTAAAGTCAATTTTTAAAAAAGCAAATAGTATTTGAAAAATAATTTCTTTGTTGTCTTCCAGTTCCTCCAGTACTGTGTACAATATGCCCACATCTTAGAATCATTCACAGGGTTTGTTAAAAATTCAGATTCCTGCTGATTTGTTTTATTTATATTACTTGTTTATCTTAGGTCGTTGAAAAGAAAGTTTTGTGTTCTTATCTGTTGTTTCTTTATTGTAAGAATCTTTTTGGTTTATGTCTTATGCTCTGAGTAAGCACTTTGAAGATAACAATATACAGTGCATTATTGTTATTCTCTTATTCTTTTGTTATGAAATTTTGTTTTATTTTTTCATAAAAAATTCAGCTTTCTGGGGCTACCCAAGGTCTATTGAAATTCTGAGTATAAAGATCAAGGATCTGACCATCTTCAATGAGCAGTCAATGTGGTTATTTATTTTAAGTTGCTTTTTAATTATATAATAAAATATATTAATGGGGAAAATATGAGTAAAAGCAGAAACATTGAACAAGCATCTACTTAGCATCATCCCACATCTCCTGGGGAGTATAGGGGTGGATACAGGAGTTCAGGATAATCTGTGATATTTCATCTTATATCAAAGGTTTGGGATTGTCCTATGTTCAAACAAATCTTCTCCTACTCAAGATTAGTGCACAAAGTTCCATCTTTCATTTTTATCTATTAATCTTATGGCTTGACATAAACATCTGAGGTGAAGTGAGGGTTGGGGGTTACCTTATCAATTACTCATTTGTTTCTTAATTTGAATTTAAGAAGTGTGAAATCCTTTTCCTGGAGATGAAAGTGAAGACTTTGGGGCCAGGGATTTAGCTCAGCGGTTTTGCCACCTGCTGTGCAAGCGCAAGGACCTAAGTTCAATCCCCAGTACCAAAAAAAAAAAAAAGAAAGTGAAGACTTTATAAGTGTGTGGCATAGAGAAAGCAAAGTACTAAAGACTCACAGTTCATAAAAAATATTGACCCAAGACTGGCTAAAGAATTAATGTAGTAGAAGTTGTGTTTATTCCAGGATGATGCATTTCTGGAAACTAGAAAAATTTTTTAACAGAGTTGTTCCACACAGACATTTTTAAAGACTAGATGTCTGCAAAAGTTGTGACTTTGGATGTATGTGATTGTCCTTGTTTTTTTTTCTCCCCCAAAATTAGTACAAAGGGGACTAACAAATTTGAATCTTGATTAAGACTTCAAATAGCTCCCAGCAACCAGCCAGTGGAAGGTGAGGACCTTAGCCACGCAGAGCAGGGGCTCCATCCCACCCATGCCCCACCTCCCAGAATCCAGCTTAGTGAGCAGGCACCTGAAGCACCTCTCCTCTGATGCCTCTTGCCTCCTGGCTACGCCATTACCTGGTTCCACACTACAGAGACACAGGAGGTCAAAAAGGCTATTGTCTGAGCTCCAGAAAATAGAGCAGAAGTGAACAACAGAAAGAGGGCCTCTCTCAGGCTCCTTGATGAAAATTAAAGCCCACTGGAAAAGTGAAGAGAATCTCTGCAATAAAGGTACACCAGAACATCCTACTTAGTAAGTGGGAGGGATCATCACCTCCCATTGGAACCTGGACTATCTTCAGGGTAAAGGCAGCTGGAACCTGCAGTAGAACCTTGCAGAGTTCAACCCTGCAGGAGGACAGGGAGCTCAACTTGGGACTTGCTGCCAGAAATCTGCCTGAATCTCACAGGCCTGCTACTGGCTTGCTAAGACTCACTGATTTATATCTGCACACTCCTGCCCACATTGGCTATTGTGACAGCAGAGACATACCCTGAAGGAGGCCCTTCTTTTTTTCTATTTGGTATTTTCAAAATTAGTTTCTTTCTCCTATTTTTAATTTTTATTTTCTTCTTCTTTTTTCTTTTTCTCCCCCCACCCCATTCTTGCAGTGTCGCACATTGTTCTTCATCTCACTTTTTGTTCCTGTTCTGGCCCTAATTTGGATTTCTTCTTTCTTTTTCTTTTCTTCT
>NW_004624736.1:17751382-17787325 GCF_000247695.1 Heterocephalus glaber | reverse complement strand
GTGTCTTCTCATTTCAATGGGCTGGTGTTGCTTCTGGCGCCTGCGTGGCTCACCTCCACTGTGCTTCTGGGGATGGTATGGCTCCCCGTACTCTCCACCTCTTAAATAGCCTTTTAATTTTGGAATAATTATAGATTTACCAAAAAAAGTCTGCAAAAGTAGAATAGATAGTCCTTATGCTCCTTACCCAGTTTCCCCACTGTTAACATCTTACATCACCATGATATATGTGTCAAAATTTAAAAACCCAACGCTGATATATTACTATTCATTAAATTCTAGAAGGTATTTGGAATTTACCAGTTATTGCACTAATAGTATTCTATTTTAGGATCCAATGCAGGGCACTACATTACTTTGATTACAGTAACTCTTTAGACTTTTCTGGTCTATGAAAGTTTCTCAGGCTTTTCTTGGTTTTATTTACGACTTTCACAGTCAGAGAATATTGGCCAGGTGTCTGGCTAATGGCCCTCAGCTTGAGTGTCTGATGTTTTCTCTTGTAGTTGGATTTCTGTTCTCTGTTATAAAGATGATGTGCCCATTACATCATATCAAGGATACATGCTATCAATATGACTTTATGAGTGATAGTGTTAAATATAGTACCTGACCAAGGTAGAGTTTGTAGAATTTTCTACTGTAAAGTTACTGTCTCCTTTTTCTATGTTCTATTCTTTTGATGCAAGTCACTAAATTCAGTGCATACTCAAGTTGAGGGGAGATGGGTAGGCTCCACCTCCCAGGGATGTATTATCTACATAAATACTGTATTTGAAATCCCTCTGCAAGAAAGATTTTGTCCTCTCCCCTATTTATTTATTTGTTCAAACATTTATCTCTACGGGAATGGACACATGTATACTTATGGACACATTTATACTTCAGGTTATAATCTTTTTTTAAAAAGTTTTTACAGTTCTGGGAACTGAACCTAGGGCCTTTCACATGTTAATTCTCTGAGATATATTCCTGTGCCTAAGTTATTTTCTTTATTGCTCAAATTATTTCAGACTTGGCTACCAGAAGCATTTCAGATTGGTTCTGTGTCCCTTTGTCAGGACATTATCATTTTTTAAATCATTTTTTAAACCCTTTAACTCATTTTTTATTTTCTCTTTTGGCTTTATATTTGATAAATATCTTTGTATATTTTAGATACTTTTGAGTGTTGTATAAATATTTGAAAATATTTTCCCAGTTCCTTGCTTGTCATGTAATTTTGATATTATCACAACTATGGATATTTTTCTTAAAACATTTTGGTTTTTTATTTTAGATTTCTGTTTAAGAAGATCTACTTCATCCCTTGGATCATAAAAATGTGCTTATATTTCCTTCTAATAAATTGATGGTCTTGCTTGTTACTTTTACATTTTTAATGCATCTGGAATTTACTTTTGCAAATGGTGAGAGGTAAAGATGCAGCTTTATTTTTCCCTACATGGATAAACAATTATCCTGATACTATTTCATTGTTTTCGAAATGTCACTGTTTCAGACTTTCTCTTCTGCTCCATTAATCTGTCTGCTCTCTTCTTTCACCAATACCACCCCGCTTAGATTACTAAAGCTTTATAAGGCTTCTCGGTCTCTATTTATGCATGGATTTTTAAATGTACACTAGATTTGAGAAAACAAATAGCCTAATGTATGATTTTTCAGCCTCAACACTATTGACATTTTGGACCACATAATTTGTTGTGATGGTTGCCCTGTGCATTGTAGAATGTTTAGCAGAATCTCTGGCTTCTAGCAACTGGGTGCCAGTATCACACTCCCCCAGTATGACAACCACAAATGTCTCCAGACATTGACAAATGCATTCTAGGGAGCAAATATCTCCTGTTTGGAAACACAGATGAACAGCACTCTTAAGAATCCTACTGTAGCTTATGATCTTAGGAAATGTACCAATGCACATTGGTGAGAAGGGTTGATGTCTCTGATCTCTTGAAATTAAGCTTGGATGTATATTTTTTTTTTTTGCCAAATAAAGAGAAACGATGTGATGTGTCTCTACTAAGCGGTTACAATTAAAAGCCATTGTTCACATATCCTACTCTCTACCACAGGAAGCATGGTTTCAAAATGTCAAAGTATCCTCAAGTGATTTCACTGAGAAGAGCCCCTACGAATGCAAACTGAATATGTAGTGTTAATTACAAGTCAACTTAATATTTTAGCCAACGGGATTTTTGCATTTATGTTACTGCAGCATGATTTGGTTTATCCTGACTCGCATACAAGTTTGTGCAATAAGGGAAATATGGCCCTTCCCCTAGACCTCAACTTAATTAGGACATCATATACTTCTTTTCTATGTCTGTCTCCTGTTCCCCCATGCCTTAGTGCAGGGAGTGGGGCTGGCTGGGGGACACTATCCAGGTGAGTTCAGTTGGCAGGGACTTTTGTACTTTGTTAGAATTTCCAGGTGTCAATGAGAGATCAGAAATTACAAGCTCCAGTGATGTCAAGAAAGAATTCTATTTTATTCTCTATTAGAAGCAAAAGCACAAGTTTCCTGTATTTATTCGATAGTTTCACTTCTGCAAATATGTGTTTTACAGTAGGATATCCTTCTAAACAATTTACCCCCCCCCAAAAAAAAATATCCCAGGAACAACAGAGCAGTGTTAAGGGAAAAAACACCAAGAACTTCATAATTTTAGGGAGAATAAAAAAATGAACAAAGATCTGCATTTACATTTAAAATTTTGTCTAAACATAGGCTTGCTACTGCCAATGTTACTTATTAGTATTTCTAAAAACATTACATGATTTAGTCATCAGGTTTATCCAATCTCAGGTCTTTCTCAGCTACCATTATTCTCAAAGTCTAGGAAATAACCCAAGTCCAGTGGAGCAGTATATTAGCCGTGTGAGTATATTTTCTGGTAGACATACACAGTACTTCCTCAGGTCCTCTGCAGAGTTCTGCCTCATATGGCCATGCAAGATCTGGACAGTAGAATCTCACTATTTCACCATTTTATCCTCCCTGCAAATCTTGCTGAATGCCAGTGAGACAAAGTCTAAGTATTACTGTAAGGAGATTTTGGATCATTCAAAGAGCCTCCAACTCTCCACACAACTTTTGGAGGCAGTTCCCTGGAAACTATCTCTCTAAGTTTCTAAATTGGTAGGTGTGTGCCGTGACTCACCAAGGAAACTTATTACCTAGTAAAGTGGGAACAAATGGAATTGGCCTGATTCAAGTAGAACTCTAGCAGGTGTACAGCTTTTCTGCCTAGCTACCACAATGCATTTCCCTTTTGTTTTTTGCCACCTTGTTGACAGAGACTCCATATGTGTACCACAACCAGTTGCACAGTTCCAGGGAATCCTGCCAGGTGATGCCATTCTCACTTTAAGCACGTTCAGTAAAAAAGAGAACTCAATCTGTGATAAGTGGGTTTATGTACTGCAATTCCAATTGCTTTCAGCATTGGTACTTTTTATTACTAATATTGAATAGATCCTTCCTGGGTCAAAATATTTAGAGCATTTGTACTCAGAAACAAGATCATATATTTTTTGAAGCTTTTCCATGAACATTATGGAGAACACAAATGATTTTAATAATTGGAAAGAGTCAAAATGCTGTTATTTCAGATTCACTCAATGCAAGAATGTCTGGCACATAGTTGGATCTCAATAACTTTGAAGTGAAAACACCCAGAATGCACTTACACCTTTTATTGCCCAAACAGTGTTTTGAACTCCATTGGAAGGGCAAGTAGTCAGAGTTCTACTTTGTGCTTTCCTGGAGTGTGTCAATAATGTTGTTTAAAATAGCCCCTCTGCTGTTTTTCTGGATGACAGTATGGAATGTATATAAGAGGAAGTGTAGAAATGTGATTCTGCATACTTTTATTACAGTAATTATGATAATAATAGCAAATTTACAATGTGTTTACTATGTGCCAAGTGCTGTATGCTAAATGTTTTCCTGAATTAAGCACTTCAGGCTCCATGAAAGCAGGACACAGTGTTGTATCCCCAGTGACTAGAGGCACACACAATGCTTGTTACTTGGAAGTGTTTCATAAGTATCAGTTGAATGAATGAATTACTACTAAATCCCACTTAATCTTTGTCCTTCACTAGTTGGCAGATGAAAAAATTAAGATCAAAGGCCACACATCTTCCACAGATAGAAAAGTAGGATTTGAGGTCAGGTTGTCCATCTATAAAGCCTCAGCCCTGGATTCTATTGTGTCCATTTACTCTTTCAATTATGGCCTGCAGAACAACAGAGCAAAATTCAGTGATGGCAATTTCACAACGATTCACTGTTTCTGAGAGTGCCCCCCCATTCCACTAATAATAGAGGGGCAAGTACAAGTCCAGCTCCCTGCCCATTAAGGAAAGTAATGTAAGTGTGGGGTAAATAAAGAATGTCATGTATGGGGAACTAGGATGCAGGGGATTAGAAAATTATAGACATCTTGTGCAACTTCGATGAGATTTTACTTGCAGTATGGCATCAATTATACAGGTCTTTCAATTCACATAAAGCGCTCATGTAATCACTGACACAACTGACCTCTTTCTTGGAAGATGACAAAGAAGTCATTGTACATGGCTTTATTAGACAATTACAACAGGTGAAAACTTCTGCATTCCTTTTTCATTATGTCTTTGGCACTTCTGGGAACAGGAAAGGCGTTGAGTTGCTCACATACCTGACAGATGCCATGCAATTCTGAGCGGGCCAGGGTAGCTCATCTTAGGGTAAGCAGTGGAGAAGAATGCCTTCATTGTCAAGTGAGAAGGAGAGCCTGCAGCTGCTCTGCTGAAAGGTAAATAGGAGTGGAGATTCTCTCCACATAAAAACCAATTCTAATGCATCCGACATTCCTTAGACCGTCACATCAAACCACACGTGCCATGAAAAAGTGCAGATTTCAATTTAGGTAATGTACATGCCGCTGAAGGTTAGCAGAGAACCATGACCAGGCCAATCCATCTTCAGTAGATTAATGTCTGGGTGAGGCAGGTATGTCATAAAACATGGTCAATGCAGGGAGACATTCAGGGCTGGTCTTTCCTTAATGCACTGCAATGCTAGCCTGCAAGAGAGATTTGGTACTTGTAGGGCTACTGCTTTTAAACATTCTCTCTGACCCAGATAATGTCAAAATGTCTGAATGCATGTGATCCTCTTTTTCCAAAAGAGCATCTCTAATGTAATGCAAATGCACATTTTAGGGGAAATTCCAGCTGAGAAAATGAGGCCTTATATTTCTAAAACCATATACATGTCAATAGCCCATTATTCTCCTGTTTTAAATGTAATTGCAGCCCATCTTTGAATGAATTCTTGAAATAATAAAATACACTGAGTAGCAGTCACAGACTTGAAGTTATTTTATGCCTTCTCTTCCCCCTCTCCTTCAGTCCCTAGGCCCAGGAAGTAGAAGGGGATCTGAAGAGAGAGGAGGACAGATTTTTTAAAAAGTGAAAGTCAGATCCCTTGTCTTGAATGTGTTATCAGAACACTATGTGCAAAGAAAATATGCAGCATTACAACACTGTTGCCTCTAAACCATTTATATAATGCATCATGCATGGGCCAATTTTGCTTGACAAATTATTTCCAGGCAATTAAGAAGACTTATAATTGTTTTCTTTGGTTGGAACTTTCTTCTATTTCCATTTTTCTCAGTTAAAGCTAATGTTTCCTGTAAAAGCTCAACAGCAGGCATTTTGAAAAGGCCCTTCAAAATTGCTTTCTCTCAGTCCTGTGAGCTGTCCTGCCTTCTCTTAATAAATTTAACATGTGTGTAGTACAACCTTTATCACCAGACTGGGGGATTTAAAAGGCCCATTATTTCATTCAGTTCCTCTTCTGACACATCTTTTCTCCACCCTTTCTTCCTTGTTCTCATACTCTCCTTTTCTCAGGAATTGTTTAAGAAATTCTCCTTATGGTTAAAAGTAACATAAATAATTTTACACCAGGAGACACACAGGGATCTTCATAATATTTTTCTCCCTTTGAAAGGTAACTGAGACGATATCTCTTTTAATAAGTAAAATTAAGATGTCCCAATTTCCTGGGACTCAGGGGTGAAACTAACCAAAGAGATTTTAGAAATGGCAAATGAGAACATTTTAGGAAATTAAATAATACTGTATGCTACAACTTTGCAGGATTTCTGATCTCTCAATTCTTTTAGCTTTTAAAATGTCACAGTGAAATATAATTCTTTCATCTTTAGAAGATCTTGAACCCAACTATTGCTTTACCTGTGACTTGGGCTAATTTTTATACAAGGGAAGATTGCTTCAGTTCCCACCTTTTCCTGTAGGAAAAATTCTTTAGATAGTCACTGTGGTTCTTTGGTCCACAGACCCCAAATCTGTTTCCTAATGTGATTTGAGTCTCTGAGTTCCATGATGAAGCATGAAAAAGGAGTCTACCGAGTTTACCAGTAAGACTGTTTTTGGCTGAGTGTATCAAAGTATGGAAGCAAGTTGCTCAGACATAAAATATTTATTAATCCAAGAACAAGAAGGCTCAGAGGAAGTGAGTTCTAAATTGTGCTTGGGATTTAATAATAATGACAAAGGCCTCTCTCTTTCTAAGCTTCCGCTGTGCACGTCTTCAGATAGGTGTGAGATATTCCCTGATGACATCAAAATGATTGCTGGTGTACCAATCATAAAGATTTATGGACCTGCATCCCAGACAGAAGGGGGTGTGGGAAGTGGTGGTTTTCTTCACTTCTCCTTAGATCCCATTCTCCAGACCTGGCTCTTATAGTCTCGCTTACACCAATTGCTGGCAGAGTGAAAAGCGTTACATCCGATTCACTTGCAACAAGCAGGAGTCACCTCCTAGCCGCCCAATAAAACTGGAGTTTTCTCCAGTAGAGGAGAAGGTGTGCTGATGGGGCTGGGCACCCAAAAGTGATTTTCTCATTAGGGTAAACAAGGAATGAGGTGTTTCCTTATTACCATTCTGTCTTCTTCTAGTTAGCCACCCAAATTCTTACCATGAAACCTACTGTCCTTTCAGATAATATAAAGGTTCTTCATTAGATTTTGAAAAGCCTGAGAAAGTCATTAGTTTACCAGGCATTTCAACTTCAGTCAGAATCATCTTTCTACTCCACTAATGGTGGGATTGTAAAAATATTTGCATTAAGTAAGGCGCTAGTTTGTTTTCTCTGGATACATTTCATGATGCAAAATACAAATTGCTTTGCAATGCTAGTTTTTAAGACAGATGCATAAAACTTTGATTATATATTTCAATAAAAATGATCAAAAATCATGATTGGTCTTTCTAGCCGGTCCCCCAAACCCTATACCTCCCAGGAGGTCCCAGCTTACACTGATGGCTGTTCCCTTCACTTACATTTTAATTGTTTCCTGAACAATATTACAAGTTAAGCAGCTGTAAGTCTTGGGTCACCTGTATAAGTACTTGGAATTTACCCCCAAACTCTGGTCTTATGCCAAACAATTTGTGTCCTAAAGCAATCAAATCAATCTTCTGCCATAGCTGAAACTTACTTCTTTGATGTCTCAATGAGCTCATCCCTATGTATTTGAAAGAGATACAGTGCCCTTCCTGCAATTGCCACTTGGCTCAGGGCCATCTGGATTTGCTGCTTCTGATCGTGTAATCCACATAATCAAAAGTTTTTCCACCTCAAGAATCAGCTCATCCCATTTCATTATTCCATGTTGATTGCATCAGCTAGGAACAATCAATGCCATGTGGCATCCCTTGCTTCAGTAGCTAGCTTGAGGTGGTCAAAATATGAATTTTATTTTTTCTTTAGCAGTCTCTCATGAAATAGTTTGAAAGATAATACTTGAGTGCCTGCTCCAACACTATATATACTAAAACAAGAATGATACAGCTTCTGTGCAAGGATAAGGCAGAAATTTGAGAAACAGTCTATATTTTTGTATGTTCAATTTTTTTCATCTTCATTAATTAAAAAATGAATTTAAATTTTTAAAAAAGAGAACACAACAATAGCTGGAAGGTTAACGATATTTATAAATTCCGTCATAGGAATAATAAAATCTTGATGGTTCTACAGGATGCTTTGAGAATCATCATTTGGAAGCATTTGATTGTCATAACAGACACCCAAAAGCCAGTGGCTCCAGTGCATTTGGGGTTATTGCTCTCTGTCACAGAAGGACTCTGAAAAAAGTTTAGTACTGTGTCCTAAACATTGAATGCACTGGAATCTCTCCTCTTCCGTGTTTCTTCAGTGGTTCTGGGCTCTGGTGCACAGCTTGAGTTGGGATATGGTAAGAGCAGTGGATGAGGGGGTCTCAGCCAAAAGAACATGGGTGGAGGTAGATGGGCTCTTGATGGGCACAGCAGGAGGAAATGGAGGCACCCTGGGAGATGGAGCATGCAGAAATACATTGCGTTTTACAGCAGAACTGCCTGTGGTAGAATCCTAAGACATTATTTACTAAGGTGTCACCAAGAACCTCCAGCTTTCATCTTTCTTTAATTTATGACACAGATTGTATTCATATAAATTCCACCTCTTATCTGCTTCTCATCAAGCTGAATTTCTATCAGTGTTTGCAACCCCGAGGATAGACAAAACTAAAATTAGCTCCACTTCAGTCTGAAAGGGGAAATTTTTTGCAGATAAAAACAATCTCGTTAGGTCTTTAAGTCTATGGTAGTTGATTAGTCCCTGCAGTAGGGAAAATTAAATTTTGTGGTTGAGACCCAGCGTGCTTGGATGGTTTAATAATGCTATGGCCATCATCCAATGGCTGACAACCAAGAACCAAGGTACACGCTGTACTCTACTCCCTCGTGCAACACCTGAAAATCCTGGGGCAAATCAAACAGCAAATTAAAGCTCAGACAACTCACCTGCAAACCATGCATGGCGTAAGGAACATATTTTAATGTTTTCTGGCTGAAGTCATAGAGAGTTGAAACACCAAAGAATGGCCAGGAAAGAATCCTGGGAAGTTCTTCAAGTAACTTCATTTGTGATATGTTTTTCCCCTTTCCAGTTTCATGTAACTTTAACTGCACTTCAAAGTTAGTGATTTTTTTTCCACCAAACTCCAGGCTACATAGGGACGAATTTAAACACTGAATAGCAAGAAAATAATGTCTTATAAATGGACGTGCTACATCTGAAGGGCAATGGTGTTCCCAAAGACCAGCATTTGGAATTTAACTTTGTGTCTTGGGAACTTCTCCAGTCCTAAGCTGAGACTACATTGCAATGGACAATTTGGCCTCTATTATTACAAATACTGTCCAGTTGATGAGATAAAACCAAAAAGGCAAAAGTACCAGTTGCAAACGAATCTCAAATTCTTTTTTTTAACGATTAAATCTAAACCTGATTTATAGGTTCTGAAATGCTTACTTTGGTGATAATCATTGGACTCCCAAAGAAGTTCCAGGAGAAAAGTATTTTTAGGTATTTGAATTTATGTGTGATGCACATGGATTCTGGGTTGATGACAAAGATTGAAAGCAATGAACTAAAACTAAAGAGGACAAGATATGTATTAGTTTTCAACTGCTGATGTATACTGTATTATTCCACAAACTGGGTGGCTTACTACAACACTAATGTATCATCTTACAGTTCTGAAAGTCAGAAGTTCTAGAATCAAGGTGCTGGCAGGGTTGCATTCCTTCTGCAGGGTTTCAAGTGAACCTGATCCTTCCTTTTCCAGCTTGCACAGGCTGCCTGCATTCCTCTTCCTTCAGGGTTTGCTCTTCCAACTGCTATTCATGTCCCTTCTGATTTTCATATTCAAGACTTCCTCTTATTTGTACCTTTGTGATTACATTTGGCCCAGAATAATATTCCCATCTCAAGATCCCTAATCACACCCACAAGGCCCCTGAATTTTGTTTCTTTTAAGAAGTAACAGTCACTCATTCCGGGGATTAGGATGCCAACTTTTTTGAGGCCATTTTTCAGAAGACCACAGGACATTTGAAGCTAATCCCTCTAATTCAGTTGTTGACTTCAGGCTGTATGATATACGTCCCTTCTCAACAGAGGATGTGGAGTGTTCTGTCTCTATACTAACTTGAGAATTCTTTTCTAAAATTTATTTCTGAAATTAGAGTAGTTTTACTTCCAATTTTAAAAACTTCAAGAGCTTCTCAATGATGTCAAATAAAATGTAAATACATACTCAGCTAACCATCCCTAAAGACTTCCGCATGTAGCCCAACTCACTCTGCACTATTGTTTTCATTTAAACCACTCACTTACCCTAAGGAGCACTTTCTTTTCCATGAATCTTTTCTTAAGCTGTTCCCTCAGCTAGTTCTTTTAATATGTGGTAAACACACAACCAGTTCTGTGAGATCTATTTTATACCCCACTTCCATGGGGGTTTCTACATAGTAAAATTTGGAATTGACATGATTGAAAAAAAATTGAGTAGTACACAGGATGTTACAGTTACAAGGAGAATCATGAATGAGCACATTTGTTTTTCCAGCTCCATACACAGGGAATACTAATTCACTTTTTTATTTCCATATAAAGACACTTAGTCTCAAGGAAGTTAGGGTATGTAGTGAAACCTGGGACTCTGAATTCACATCCATGCTTATTGTCACTGCTGTACAGCACCCTCTGATTCTGAGATCTACACTAAGATTAGCAAGTCTGCCCTTGATCTTTCCTCCCACAGTGTGCTTCCCTTTCATGGTGCTGGTCACAGACTTTAGCATCATAGCTGTTTGCATTCAACCATCATCGCATACATTCTGACAGCAAGAGCCATGCCTTTGTTTATTATTCTATTTAGACCCTTCCCCCCCCAAATTAGCATTTATTGAGTGCCTACTTATGCAGGGCACCTTTCTCATTTGCATTATTTATACCTCACAGTTACTTTATGAGAGAGGTATTATTCACTTAATTTAATAGGTAAAGGCATTGCAATTTAGGAAAATCACAAATTCATTTGTATGTGCAGCAAGTCCTCATGATACTCAAGCCCTACTCTTTCCATATGCCTCGCTGCATACACACTCAATAAACTTTTGTTGAAGTGAAGCAAATATCACTGTAGTGTAACTATTGTGAAATATGTCCCCCTTAGGGAAATGGTAAAGCAAGCCTGGAATTTGCCTTGAGGTGAAGTTTCAGGAACCTATTCTGAGTGCCAAAAACCATAGGAAGACAGGGATGGGAGAGAGTTTTGTGAGTACACCTTACCTCTGGGGCCATGGAATACTCTCCCAGAACAGGAAACTCACACTGAAAGCTGAAGCCTGATGAGAAGACACGATTTTACCCTTTGGTAAATAAACTGTACCTTGCAATCAGTTAGCCAGGAGAAACAATTTAAGTTTTATTTCTGGATAATAATTGAGTACCACTTTGGTATGTGAGTCGCTGCCAAATGGACACTGTTGGGTTCACACAGCTGTAGTTAGGGATGGCAAGAGGCATTTACTGGGAAAATGATAATGCCATCAGAAGCTGTACTGAACCCAGGGGTGAGATGATTTCTGTTGTGCTATATTACAAGCCTGCAGTTAAAATCTGTTTGGTCCAGCCATTGGTAAGGCCTATGTGGTTGGTGTTCATTCACATGATTCAGTTATAGAAAAAGTATTAAACTTCATTTTATATTAAAGCAAACAGTGCAAAGATTTAATTCTAGTTGATTGATATTTTCCAGATTCATAGTTTACTTTTCAGGCACATAAAATGTGCTCTTCCCCCTTGGACTTCTTCAACTGAAATGTTTACACTTTGATTCAGCAGTCTCACTCTGGGGAATGCACACTAAGGAAATGTCTTAAAACAAGAAAAGAAGCAATGGGCGTATTTTTGTAACATTATTTATAATCACAAAACACTGGAAAAAACCTAAATGTCCAGTAATCAATGAATGTTAACAAATTATTGCACATTCTCCTAAGGGAATCATTATGCTGCAGTCAAATCATAATTAGGAAGACTATTCAATAAATAAATACCAAAACCATGTAACAACATGGGAAATGTTTATGATGTACAAGTAGTGAGGAGGTAGAAGGCAACCTAGCTGAGGTGCACCGTTTCATAACTTTGTCAGGTCCCCCCGGCCAAACATGTCATAGAGTCCAGCCCAGCCAACCAAGCCTTCAGTCCCTTCCCCTGCATTAGGTGAGCAGAAATTTCCATATGCTTTCCACTGATTGAGAGATGCAGGATTCTAGTTCATTTGTATCAACTTGTTATCAACCTGTGCCACCAGTGACTGAGGTTGCTGGCTGCATAATATAGCAGTTTTCTTCTGGCCATGTCCAGTGGAAAGTAGCCAAAGAGAAGTCAGCCCTGAAAGATTTTCAGAGTGGCCAAGGTGGTGTTTGTCAAAAGTCTTTTCTGCAGGTATTGATATGATCACATGATCATAGTGATGATCCTTGCTCCTGTTTATGTGAGGTATTATATTTATTGACTTACATATGTTGAACCATCTTTGTACCTCTGGGATGAAACTTACTTGATTATGATGCATCATCTTCTCATTATATGCTACATTCTATTTGTAATATCTTGTTGAGGATTTTAGCATCTATGTTCACTAAGAAGACTGGCCTATAATTCTCATTTTTAGTGGGGTCTTTATCTTGTTTTGGGATCAGGGTGATACTGGCTTCTATAAATGAATTTGGGAGTATGCCATCCCTTTCAATTTCTTTGAACAGTTTGAGGAGTATTAGTGATATATCCTTAAACATAGAATTCAGCAGTGAATCCATCAAGTCCTGGGCATTTTTATTTGGCAGATTCTTTATTACTGTGTCAACTTTGGGTTATTAGTTTTGGTCATTTGTACACGTGAAGGAATCTCTTTGTTTCTTCAAAATTTGCTAATTTGTTGGAATATAATTCTTCAGTAAGTTATTGTCTTCTAGATTTCCACAGTGTCTGTTGTGATATCACCTTTTTCATTTTTAATTACATTGATGTGAGTCTTTTCTCTTTTTCTCTTGGTGAATCTAAGGGTTTATTTATTTTATTTATTCTTTCAAAAAATCAGCTCTGCAATCCATTGATTTGTTTTACAAGGTTTTTTTAGTTTCAATTTCACTGATTTTCACTCTAATCTTTATAATTTATCTCCTTAATTTTGGTTTGGGGCTGGCTTGTTGTTGTTTTCAAGTATTTTAAAATTTCTCATAAGGTTATTTATTTGAGCTTGCCTGGTTTTCCTAATGTGAGCATTGATTATGATGAATTTTCCTCTTAGAATTGCTTTCATAGTGTCACAGAGGTTTCATTGAGTTGTACCATCATTGTCATTAAATTCCAGAAATATTTAAAATTTCTTCTTTGATATCTTCCATGGTCCATTGGTTGTTTAGGAGTATGTTGTTGATTTGTCCACGAGCTTTTGCCTTTTCCAAAATTTCTTCTGTTGTTGATTTCTATTTTCATTGCACAGTGGTATGATAGTATGCATGGAGTAATTTCAATTCTTTTATATTTACTTGATGTGGTTTTGTAGACTAGTATGTTATCTATTTTGAAAAAAGTACCATGTGCTGCTGAAAAGAATGTATACTCTATTGCAGTGGGGTGGAATACTCTCTATATATCTATTAAATCCATATGTTCAAAGGTGTGATTCAGCTCCAATATTTCTTTATTGATTTTTTGTTTAGTTGACCTATCTCTTTGTTAAAGCGGGGTGTTAAAATCCCTTACTGTGATTGTGTTAGTGTTTATTTGATATTTTAATTTCAGCAGTTTTGTTGTATAAAAATAGGTGCTCCAGTATTTGGTTCATATGTGTTTATCAGTGCTATCTCTTCTTGTTGGATTGTTCCCTTAACAAGTATGTAGGGACCTTCTTTGTCTCTTCTAATAGGTTTAAACTCGGGGTTTACATTTGTGATATTAGCTCCCCCTGCTTGTTTTCAAGGTCTGGGTGCATGAAATGTTGTTTTCCATCCTTTAATTTTTAATCTATGAATATCTTTTTGGATTAGGTGACTTTCCTGAATAAACAGACTGTTTGATTCTGTTTTTCGATCTAGTCTGCCAATCTGTGTCTTTTAATTGGAGAGTTGAGGCCGTTAACATTGGGAGATATTACTGAGATATGTTGGTTATTTACTATTATTGCCTTCTTTTATCTATTGTTGAATCCTTTTTTTCTGATTTTTTTTTTGTTGTTTATCCATTTTATTTGTAGCTGTGCCCATTTCATTATCTTTGTCAAGAATATTCTTGAGTATTTTCTGAAGAGTTGATTTAGTATTCATGTATCTTTTGAGCTGGACTTTGTCATGGAAATACCTTATTTCTCCATCTATTTTGAAGATAACTTTTCAAGATAAATCTGGGTTGGAAGTTATGTGATCTCAGGATTTCCAATACTTCACTCTAAGCTCTCTTGGCCTTTAGGGTTTGTATTGAGAAATCTCCTGCGATTCTGATAAGCTTACCTTTATATGTGATTTTTGTTTTCCTGTCTGAATTTAAAATTCTGTGGGTTTTTCTGGTGGATATCTGGTAATTTAAAAAGGAATTGCCTTGGTGAGCTTCTTTTGTCATCATAATTGCTTGGTGCTCTATAAGCATCAGTTACTTGTATTTTAACCTCTTTTCTTAAATTTGGGAAATTTTCTTCTATGATTTGTGTCAACATGTTAGTAAATCCATCTGTACTACCTTTAGTTTTTCTCTCACTCCAATTATACATAGATTGGTGTTCTTCTTCTCATCCAGTAGTTGCTGGGAAATCTCTTGTCTTATTTTCAAAATTTTGGCTTCTTTGAGCCAAAATAATTCACTGTTTTGCCCTCAATATCAGATACTGTCTTCATATTGGCCATTTATGCAATTTATTAATTCTATATAGGTTTTTAAAAACATTTCAGGTCTTTCTGTGTGACTGTTTTTCAGGAATTCCATATCCTTGTTGAATCTGTCATTGAAATTTGAACTGTTTTGGTTAGCTCATCCAGTTTTTTACCTATTTCTTCGAAATTCACTGTGGGCAGATCAAGTGAAATTGCTGTGAACTTTTGGTTCATTTTCTCTTTGACTCATCTATTATCTTCATCCCTTCTATAAGCTTTGCATAGAATTTCTGCTACCTGTTATTTGTTTTCTTCTACCTTTCTGACACCTTGCCCTTGCTCTGCCTGGGGAGAGTTGGATAAACTCAGAATCTTCTGTTGCCTTGCTTCCCCAGATGTATATCATATATATCCCTCTCTTTCCACTCCTTTTTGTGGAGGAGTACTGCAGGTTGTGGACTAAAAAAGTGAGGAGCATTTGTGATTTATATGTACACTTTGAGGAGGATGTTGCCTCCTCATGAATAATTTTCATCTTTGTATGTCCAGTGCATGTATTTACTTCTTTTTTTATTTACTTTAAGTGATTTGAACTCTGTCCCTATGTTTTGCTGATAGAATTACTTTTGGCATCAACAGATTCAATCATACAACTGTTCCATATGATAGTTCTTGTAGTTACACTTCCCTCTTTGTCTATCCTTTATGCAGACTATGCTCAGTTATTGTTTATGATTTTCAGCAATGGGGTAGATGAAACGGAGGAAGGAGAGTAGAGGGTGGTTGGACGAGGAGTGTGAGACACTAAGGGGGAGGTTTGTTGAGGGGAATACTGAGAGAGGAGAAGAAAAGTTTGATGTGGGGTCTGAGTCTCTCGGAGTACTTTTAGTTGAGTTGAAGAGTCTGTATTGAGAATTTTCGGAGGATATTTGTGGGGCAAATGTGCAAGATATGAGAGGAGAGAGGTTTTTGTGACTGAGGGAAGCTATGTGGTTGTCAAAACCTGCTGATAGAGAGGAGAATAGGCTAGGGAAGATGTGAGAGAGCCAAAGGCTTAGGGTGGGGAGGATCAAGGCTTAATACCAGAGAGGAAAGGAGTGATTGTGGGGCAGCTAAGTACAGGAAATTAAAATTTGGGAGGAGTTTATGTATTTAGAAAAAGAATAAAGAAATATGGTAGTAGTATTGCTTTTGAGGTTCAAGGTGAAGAAGCTAGACAGGGAGCTAAAATGAGGCAGAGAACCTAGACACCTATTGAATCAGACAGGCAAAGTCTTGTAGTTTCAATTCTAGTACATTTTCTTCAGTCTTTGCCCTCATGGAAATAAGATTTAAGAAATGCACAGCCCTTAGGCCTTGGTTGTAGACAATCTAGCCCATTCCTCTCTCCCAAATCTCAAGAGAAAGCATGAGTTTGTTTTTCCTATCCTCTGCCTCCACCAAATCTCTGACTATCATGTGCAGATTTGTCTATCCATTTTCCAGAATTGTTATATGTGTATGGGGGGGGTGATTAAACTAATAGATTCTCTTACTTCCTTTTTGTAAAAAGATGAACCAAGATAATCCTTGCCTGTTTGAGAGCATTCCATTGTCTTGACTAAAGGAAATAGGAAAAGGAAAATAAAAGTATCTTCCAAATAGGGGCATCTTAATAGTTCAATGAAAATATACATGGGGAGACACAGTGCAATTCCACAAGTGTCTAATGAATGCCTACTATGTTTTAGGTGCATTTTAGGCACTTGGGACAGATACGTGAGTTAATTAGCTCTCTGCACAGGTAGATCTTTTATTATGACAACTTGGAGTCAACATTATCTCTAGTTCCATATTGCTGTTTTTGTTTCTATAAAGTCTAGCCACAGTGCCTAATTAGTAGATGCTCACAAAAGGTTGTTTGAATGTACGTTAAATGAAAGCTGTGCTGATTGTAAGTAAATAGCACTGGTGAGTGAACAAAATAAAGGGAAACACTTTGGAAAGTTGGAAAATCCTATGAAAGAGATTACACAGTGCAAAGGGAAGTTCTTGCATTTTCATCAACAACTGCTATGTTTTGAAGTGAACAGAAGAACAGGTGGCAAACTTGGGTGGTGTATCATTAGATTGGTTGAAATAGAGATGTCAAAAACAAAAGTTTAGTTTTTCCAAGATTCTAAAAGATTAAAGAGGTTACCAAAGAGGTACTAAGTTAGGATTTGGTGTGCAGGGTAAAAAGTTGAAAAGACAGCGTGACTGGTACACATTCAAAGATGAGAGAAAGCAAGTAGCCTCCAGCATCAACACCCTGCCCTGTGTAATCCCCTCTGAGCATTCCTGTCATGCAGTCTTTTTGAACAGTGATGTTGTTTTGAGGAGACCAGGGGGCTCCTCCAACTTGATCCAGATGCCACTTTAAGAGTGCAAAAGAAGAAGAGAAGAGTGAGAATGAGCAAAAGTAGAATGAGGGCCCCCACTGCACAAACTGTGAACCAGTGTAAGAAGGTAAAAGGGACATCTTTTAAACAGAAACTCCATTTTCAACTTTCTTATGTGTATTTTTTCTGGGGGAAGTGATCTGGGAAAAACAAAGGTTCCATTACTTTTAAGGGTGTGAATACTTTTGGTATGAATTATTACCAACTTGCTTATTTGGCAGCCACACAGCTTTTTTTTCTACGTTGCATGGACCCGATAGACCCGATGGACCCACTATTGAATTAAACATGCCCCTGAAAGGAGGTATAAATCTGGGTCACACAGTTCCCATCATCCTACAGCAGTGCCTGAGAAGGGCCTCTGCCATGAGCATCAAAAAAACCACTCCTGCTGGCTGGAGAATGATGCTCTTCATCCTGAAAGAGGCTCCACTTCTTGGCAGCACCTGAGACTTCTGTTTCACAGAGCAAATTTGTTCCATTTGGGATCATCTTTCCCGAATTCCAGTTCATCGCTTTCTTCGGGACCCTTAATGAAAAAGGGCAGTGAAGTAAGTGGGCTTGACCTTCATCTTTTTTTGTCCTACAGTTGCAGGAAATACTGCCAAAAAAATTCTCTGTTTTTCACCTTTAGCCTTAAATCTATGATTAATCACCCTCCAGCATTTATTATGTTTCCTACAATGCATTATTTGCTGAGCAACTGCCATCTCATTTCTTAGTTCTTATAAGAACTCCCTCCCACAGCCGGATGTGGTGGCACACACCTGTAATCTCAGCATTCTGGGAGGCTGAGGAAGGACTATAGCAAATTCAAGCTCAGCCCAGGACACTTAGCAACTTAGCGAGACCCTGTCTCAAAATACAAAGTTTTAAAAGGGTTGGAGATGTGGCCCAGTGTGAAAGCCTTAGGTTCAATAACCAGTGCTGCAAACATAAAAACCAAAACAACCTCTCTTCCTTCCTACACACCTAATTTATCCAACACCAGAGCATTTCCCTTCCATACTATTCCTTCCAGTTCACCACTGGTGAAAGTTTTAGAAATTCTTCTGCTGCCATGGGGCTATCAGTGTTTCACCTAACCCCAGGGATGGGTTCTTATTGTCAGCCAGACCTAGACCTAGCTCCAAAATCTCATTTCCTTCTGCACTTGACAACTTTTGGCACAAACTATGGGAGCTAATGAGCCCTGAAAGAAAATAATAAAGTAGAGATCTGTATGTAAAATGTTTATTGAGGAATGCTCTTGATAAGAACACATGGAAAGGAGGCAGGACTGGGCATATAGACCAGCTGTACCATGATGCAGTTCCAACCAATAGAGGTATGTGCTGATCAGACAGGATGCTGCAGTGGACACAGTCCTTCAGCAGTGTCCCCAGTGGGCTCCCCCAAGCAGAGAGCCAGGGGCTCACTCAGCTGTGAGCCATTAGTAGCTGCCACTCCTAGTAGCTCAGAAGTGACTGGCTGTATTCTCAGTACAGGGACCCCACTAGTGCATAACAGCCTGTACCACAGCATGCCTCTCATATTTGCATTTTCCTGTGAGGGTGTCTGAGTGACCTAACTCACTGGCATTCTCTTCCGTTAGGAGACACAGAGATATGAATATATTGATGAACACTGAAGAAGTTCCACCAACACACTGGACAATAAATATATCTTCCCAAACTTTATCATGAATTTTAATTAAAGGGGCATATGAAAGAAGAACTTTCAAAACTCAAGAATTGATTATAGTATTTATGAAGAACACTTATTCAAGAACACTTAAAGAACTATTGTTGATGATCACCATAGGTATGAAGGGTTCTGCCATTAAAATTAGTAATTAGTTATTCATCATTACCCTAAGGAAACAAAAGAAACTAAGGAATTTCAACCTGATAGAAAAAGTTACTAGCACTGAAGATTGGAGTGCCTAGTAGTTTACTATTAGGTAAACTTTGAGTTATCCTTATTTGGAGATATTAAAAAACAAAGTGATGTTCTTATTTTTATATGTTTGAATATAATAATAATAATAGCTTCTATCTATTGAGTGCCAACTCAATACATTGAATAAAGTACTGAACTAGGGATTTAAGTGTATGAATGTACTTTTGATGTGTATTAGGGTTCACTGGAAGAGTTAAAATAAAAAATTCATGGGATGCATAAGGATATATAAAGTAGGTTTACAATGGGCACCTGTGAGATCGGGGCTGAAAGGATGCAAAATTGCTGTCTGGACACTGGACAGCCCAAAGATCCAGTCAGAATTCAAAGGCTGGAAACTCACTGCAGAGTCCCTTGCAAGTCCATATTGCAAACTCGAAGTGTCTGCATTAAAAGGCTGAAGAGTTTGCACTACAACTCAAAGGAACTGGAGATGAATGTCCAAAGGGGATGGCAAAGACTGGAGCTCCTCCAGAGAAGCAGAAAGGGCACCCTTTTTTCTTTCCCTTTTTATTCCATACAGGCTATGAGCCTATGACTGGTGCCACTACATCCAGGGTGGAGCTTCCCTCTTCAGTTTGTGGCTTAGAAGTCAATCATCCAGTCACACCCAGGACTGTGCTCCACCTATCTGCTAGGTGTTTCTTACTCCACTCAAGTTGACACCACAGCTAATCTTCAAAATATGCTCATCTGCATTTAACACATGTAATCAATTTGATTCCCACACACTCCAGTACATGTACTATAACACTCCCTCCATTAGATATAGGGCATATTAATTAAAATTAAAAGTCAATTAAAAACAAAAAGCTTTGAATACACAATGAATTGGCAACTGTTCCTCTCAGCTCATTTTGTTCTCGCCTGATATTTCGTACTGTATTTGAGAATTACCCATTAAATGTGCATGGCTTGAGGAAAGGCATGAGGGGATAATGTTTGAAGATCTCTGCACAAAATGCTATTCTCCACCTCTATTAAATATTTTAGAAGAGGCACTAATGTATGGTAGATTTTCACAAGTATTAGCATATATGATCTCTTATCGCTAATTAACCTATAATATTTTAGAAAACTAACTTCATGTAAAATTTTCTTATCCCATAAAACGCGATTTCTATCTCCATTAGAGTTTAGTTCTGCAAAGATTTAGTTGGTGAGATTCTGCAAAATATTTTAATATCTTAAAATTTCCCTTTTCCATTTTATTAAATACCGCAAATTTTTTGTTTCCTTTCTGCTACTAGAAATACCTTCTCTAATATCTCTACTAATGAACATAATTAAAATAATACCACTAATAAAATACAAAATTCAAGAATTTCCTGTGGTTTCCTTTAGGTGGAAAGGAAGTTTAAATTTCTTCTCCAGTATTTAATGAAACACATATGCACATAAACACAAACACATAAAGATTTCCCCTCAGTGTCCTGAATGATATGCTGTAATTATTAAAATAAACCAGCCTTCTTGAGAGAAATATCCAATTGTAAAGTTGAATTAGAGTCACAATTATAATTTCAACAACTGTCAATGCCTGAAGGCTAATTTATTGAAATTATACACAGCAAATAATTGGCAACCTGAAAAATGAAACCCTAAAATATTTAGGAAACAACTAGCAACTACATTGAGTACATTTTTCTGGAGATACTAAAGACAAATAAAAGTACAGTAGGTAGAAAAGAAGGGGTAGGGGTAAGAGCAGACAAACCAGGAAACCGAAGCACAGAAGACTTTGGTCTGACTGCCTTGCTCCATGCACCTCCCACAGGGGCCGTCCTTTTTCCCTCTCGCTCTGTGATTCTCCTGAAGTGAGGCTATCCTACGTATCAAGTACCCAATCTCAGGGGCTGGTCAACCATAGTACTCACTCATCTTAGCCATAGTGACAGGTATAAAGACAAGAATTTAAAGCTCTCCAGATCTTTAAAAAATTCATTCAAGGACAATTTCCTGACTTCATTGAAATATCTGATTCTAACTATGCCTGAAGTTAGGCCAATGATAAGTCAGTGAACCAAAGTCCTCCTCAAAAATGAACCTCAACTGCTCTGTGGACACATGTTATAGACTATCTTTTCTGCCTTCTAGTTCTACAATTGACATATACCAATCAAAAGGAATAACTTTCATGCTTTCCATTAAACATGTTTCTCAAACTTTCAGGTACATCTGGAAACTCCTTTCACAAAGTTGATTTGCATACAGGTTGAATCAATGTCTACTACATGACTCTTGACTCTGATTTAGAATGTGCTTGTTCTGAATAAAAAAATTCCTCAACCTCTCAAGAATTTACTCAATGTAATTAGATGCACCCTGATTCATCCAAATGCTATCCAAAGGCTAAATATCTGTGGCTTTAATTATAAAAGCTCATTAACTTTAAATACAGCTAAAATTATTGAGGGAAAAAAATCCCAGTGGAAACACTCTAATAGGTTGTCTGGTAAAACAAAAAGGAAAGGTTTATGTATTCCAAATTAATTAATCTTGACACTGTCTACACAGTTCCACTTTCTTTGGATCTAAGTTTGAGTGTTTCAAAAATGTATGTAGGCATGCTGACTGATCTCAACACATTTGCTACATATTTAATAAATTTTAATATTTTAAACATCTTTCTGGATAACCAAAGAATAGATAAGGAGAATTTCTCTTTAGAGAAGTTTTCCAGCTAACAAATGAGGGAAGAATGATACAATGAATTAGGCCTTTCAGTGGTAATTAGCTAGGTGGTAATTATCACTGAATAAGGGCTTCCACCACTAATAACCAGAAATAAATAGACCACTATTAATAATACTGCTCCAAAATGCAAGCCTGAATCTGGCCAAGACTCTAGGTTTAGGTCCCAACTTCAACACTGTTGACAGTTTGGACCAATAACTCTTTGCTGTGGGACATGTCCCCACAATATTCTCCTGCATTCCCAGAAAGTTCTTAGTATCTTTGGCTTCTACCTACCTGATGCCTGTAGAATTCTCATGTTGTAAAATCCAAAAATGTCTGTAGGCATTGTCAAAAGCCCCACAATGGGAGAAAGTTTGGGGGAAAATCATCCCATGTTGAAAGTCACTTCTGTGGATTTGAATACTGAGTTGAAAGATATAATCAGGAGAGTCACATATACTAAATGACAGCAAGGAGTTGCAATCAACAGTATTTGTACAGTGAGAGAATTCCAAAGGATGGGCAATTTTTCTGTTGGCTTATAAGGAATGAAGAAAACAGATATGGAAGGGAAGCACATAGATTATAAAGGTGGTTTAGAAGAAGTATCAACTAATCTTGATGTATGGACTTTACTTGGATCTTGAATAAAACAGACTTAGAAACAGAAATAAGTAATTCAAATACTGGATATTTGATCTCTTAAGGAATTAATTTAGGTATTATAATATTACATTATATTTAGTGTAATATGTTTTAAAAAGTTCTTTTAGAATTACATATAGAAGTGATCAATAATAATGGAGTTAGAACATGTCTGAGATTTGCTTCAAAATAATACAAGTGTGGGATTAAATAAACAGAAGAAAAAAAGGTCTAGATTGACTATGAGTAGGTAATTTCAAAAGCTGGATAATGATACCTGAGGTATATGATTGCACAATTCTGCTTATACCTGCACAAATATTTTAAATGTATGTACTAAAAATTTAAAATAAAGTGAAATATTACTAGGTAAAAAAAGTTTCTTTGGGAAAAGAGCTGTAAAGAATATTTATGAGAACTACAGGCTTCAAGAAAAATATATATATACATACAAATTATTCATAGGCACGAGGGGAAAAACAACTAAAAATATTTATTTAACTCCTTAGCACCATATTTTGGGGGAGAATGGCTGTTTAAAGAGAGGAACACAAGCAGAGATACCAAATATAGTAAACTAGTTCAAACAGACAGCCATTGTAGACCGATGCATTTTAACTTCCTCAAAATGGGGTTGTACTAAGAACACTAATTACTTCATCGAAAATTTTTTACTAATCAAATTTTTATCTCTTCTGTCAAAATTCACAAGATAATTTTAAATTTTCTTGTTTTCTCCCTGTTATAAATTCATACCTTAGCACCTCTGCTGCCACTGCAGTAAATCCACATCATATCAACTGCTGCCTTAGATGGTCGATTCTTCTGGCTTGCACTCTTCCCTCATCAATTCTCCATTCACAGAAAATTACCTTCATGAAACACAGAGTTAGATCACCTCTTCAATGTCTTCTAAATTCATCCAGATTAATTCTAAATCCTGAGCCTGGAGTCACAGTTCTCTATGAGTTAGATAGTGGGTATTTCTAATCAACACTCGTTATCTTAAATCTGACCCTTCCCCATGGCACACACATAGGCCCTAAGCCCTATCCTTGAATCCAGTCTATAGTTGCTTGTTTACTTTATGTTTATTCATTCTAAACTTACACTGCCCATCTTTACCACTTTTGTCTTTTGCATTCATACATATATTCTAATGCTTAACCAATCACCAACTACTCCACAAATCATTGCTCTTCTTTTACAACTTGGGATTAATTTTTCTTCTATAGTCCCATCTTTTGTGTCATTGTTCATGACCATGGCAGCACAAAGGATGAGAGATTACTTGGAATCCATGACCAGTTTAAACTCCAAGAAGGCCCAGAGGGACTGCTTTTACCCAGGACCCCTCAGTGTGAGAGAGTCTCAGGCAGAAACAGTTCTGATCTGAAGCTTCCATGGATTTTTATTGTTATAACCAGGGGGAAAAAGAGGAAAAAGGACAAGAGAGGGATGTCTGTGCAGGAATTCATGTAGAGGACAGGGCAGGACACAGTGGCCTGCTACATGACTGACCTTAGGGCTAATCTAAGTAATTAACTGGAGTACAGGGAGGACAAGGGCCAGAGCATACGTTCCTTAAGGGAATGTATTTTGATCCTACTTGGACTGTTGCCCTGTAGGCTACCTTATAATCCTTAACCCTGCATTTCTGGAGGTGGCTCCAAAGGTCCCTTTATCTCACATATCCATCTCACACATACCTCTGGCCAAAGGCCCCAGACTTTTGTTCATGTCTCTCCAGTAGACAATGCTTCATTCCTTTTGGATTGAAATGCAGTGGTACCTCCTTTCACATGCTTAATTCATCCAATGATTCTGGAAAAGATGGCTACATTCTGTTTGTATAGGAAAGATGTCCACAGTCACATTCATCACTTGATGCAGAGTCTGCAAACAAAAACAAAATTTTGCCAAATGTTTCTGTTTGTGAATCAAATTGTTCACAGACAAAAGTTTTCCTGGATGGAGGTACCACTGTATATCTATTCATTTTCACCACTTCATTGAGATTTCTAACAAGACAGAAACCATATTTTATTTAATTTTAAATAAGCTTGCACCAAATATTTTCACACAAAATGTTTGGTAAATTAAGTACATTTTTGTAAAATAAAATAAAACAAGCTATCCCTTGATTCAAAAATATAAAAACTATCCTCTAAAGTAGAAAACCATGCAAAAAAGATTATGCAATTCAGAATTGAAAGCTTGGGAAAGTTCCAGTCAGCAGAAGAAGGAAGAAGCATACATGAGCAGTTAAGAGGTTAGGATGAGGTCTGGTTCCTAAATCCTGTGATTCTTACCTCTCAAAGCAGTCTCACCCACAAGCAGAAACAGAATTAGAACTAGAACACTGCCATACCAACAGCTGTAAAAGCATTGACAGTCCTCTCTTAGTTAAGATTTTTGGAAAACAGAAGCTGAAGCAAGGCTTAAGAACTGAAGCTTTATTAATTGTTAAAATATTTGGAGCAAAGCAACCAAAGAGAGGATGAATTGCAAAATGAGGCAGAGAAGCATGAACAGTGTATAAAAGGTGCCTGTGTGCTACAAAGGGACACAGCTGATCACTCAGGTACAAGAGATGGCTCTGAACAGGCTACTGAGCTTCAGAACCATACCTCAGTATGAAAACTGCCAGGGAATTTTTGTGTGAAATATTACTTCTGGATTTCCAATTCTATTTCATTGATCTATATGTTTTTATTTGTGCCAGTACCACCCAATCAAAATTATCATAGATGTGTAGTTTTGAAATTTGAGAAGTCTGAATCTTCTAACTTTACTCTTCCTTTTCAACATTATTGTGGATATTCTGGATTCACTCTGTACTCATATGAATTTTAGAATCAGCTTTTTAATATCCGCAAATAAGGCAGCAAATATTTTATTGCAATTGCATTGAATCTGGAGACCAATTTGGGGGTTATGTGTATTGTTAGCTTAACAGTATAAGTATTTCAATCCATGAACATAGAATGTTCATGCAATTGCATGCAATTATTTGGGTCTTCTTAAAATTTTTCAAGGTTTGGGGGCTAGGGACTTAGCTCAGTGGTTCAGCTGCCTGCCTCTCAAGTGAAAGGTCCCAAGTTCGATCCCCAGTACCAAAAAAAATTCTTTTTCAAGGTTTTATAGGTCTTAAAGTATTGGTTTTGCAATTTTCTTATTAAATTTTTCCAATTCTAAACTATTTTTATTTAAAACAAAATTACTAATATCTAGATTCTAGATTTCTTCCCTTAACAGTATGTTCTCTGCATGCTGATATAGGAATTTACAAAGCAGTTGAACCAATAGTAACATATTTAATCCTTCCCCAAACGAATGAAGCCTGCTCTGCAAGTTTTTTGTAGCAGAAAAACCTGAATTTTCATATTCAACTTTCTACCCCACTCATATCTGAACTGTATAACTTTAAATTAGTTTTAATTTAATTTCTCAGCCTTGATTTTCTTATCAGCAAAATAGCAATAGCTAACACTTATAATGTACTTTTAATGTTTCAGACGCTGTTCTGAGTGTTTTATGCATAGTAACATTTAATGTACACAACAACTCATGAAGTGGGTATTTTAATTTATCTGCATTTCATACATAAGGAAACTGAAACTCTAACTGGCTAAGTGATTTGTGCAAACACACAGTAAGTGCTAGAGCCATAAATTAGATTGAATCCGTTCTGCATCTGAGATCATGCTGTTAATCACAATAAATATTAATTTCTTCCTCATTAGTATCAAGAAAATTAAATGAAAATAAAACATAATAGGCCTGATATAAGGTAGACATTGCATAAAAATGCTGTTTATTGGACAAAAGTTTGGTGGTAAACTACTGACCATTTTACTAAATAAAAATATTTTCCAGCTGGGTATGGTAGTGCATGCCTATAATCCCAGCATTCAGGGAAGCTGTGGCAGGAAAATTGCAAGTTCAAGCCCAGCCTGAGCAATTTAGTAACTTAGTGAGACCCTGTCTCAAAATTTTAAATCAGGGCTGGAAATGCAGTTCAGTGAAGGTCCTGGGATCAATCCTCAGTAACACACACACACACACACACACACACACACACAAACACACTCAAGTTTACATCAGTATTTGTATTAAAATAATGAATACAGAGATGGTTTAACAATGCAACTAAAAACATTTACACACAAGTCCCCTTATTTGCAAATCCCTGTACTTAAATTATAAACTTGTGTTCTTAGAGAAATTTCCTCAAATTTTATAGATTCTATTAAAAAAAATAGATCTGACCCTGAAGTACATTATCAACAGGATTAGAGGTAAACCCAGAGATTTTTTACTTTGGAAAAGGGAAAGAAGAGCATTGCCTATAACTGAGACAAAGGAGCAGAAAGAGATTTGAGGAAAGAGAGAAGCTGAGTTTTAGTTATGTTTGCTTATGGGTGTGAAAGGGTAAGTCAGATAGTGATCTCTTATTGGATAAGTACTGGGACAAGGGCACAAATATTAGAACCATAGCAAGGACAATCATTAAAGCCACAGGAACAGGTTGTGTCACCTCAGGAAAGTAGGTACTAGTCTTAGCTAGAGGTTCTCAACCTGAGGCATATCAGCCAGTAGACACCTGAGGATGCTACTAGCATCAAATTGGTAGACACCAGGGATGTTGCTGAACACAGTGAATAGAATGGATCCCCTTGGCAACAAGTTACTTGATCCACAAGTGTCCATAGTGCAAAGTTGAGAAAGCTTCTATTAAATTAGATCAAGAATGAGACTGAAGAAAACAATGTTGAGAAGAAAATGAGAAGACTTGGGATTTCTGTAGGCAGAGAGAGTCAAAATGTATTCTTAGGGGACTACAGAGACATGCAGGAAGTTCAAAATCCCTCTTATTTACGTGTGTTAGGTCATCCCCAAAAGGCCATCAGACTGTCTTGTCATTGTACCCACTGTCTTTCCCCTGCATTGTCAGAGTGCTGACTCTCGGATGAAGTTATACAAGTAATTATGTCCAGGGTAATAAGGGTGTGAATGGCATGCAGATGCTCAACATCTGCTAATTCCACATTGAATAACTCTTCAAGTTAATGCCTTTCTGCTGGCTTTGAAAGAGCTGTTGACACATACAGTCCCAAATGTGCATTCTGCAACTTTCGTTTTGCATCTAGTGTTAGGGTGTGTCTGGACTGGTATCATTCCATGACACTTATGGTTTATATTAGTTATTGAGTTGAGGAGAGTGCAAATAAATTATTGCTGAAAATAAATTATTCACAGATAGCACCAATGACTGTCCATGTGGATTTTTGTGAATGGGTAAATTCTGGGGAAAGACCCTACATCCAAATAGCCTTTTTTGTCTCTCCATGAATAGTTCTTTTAAGCCTCCTTCTGTAATCTGCATTAAACCCATGAATGCACAGGCAGGGTCAGAGACCGTTAAGGGTAGACATGTGCAGAAAAAGTCCTCACACTTTCTGTACATATTTTTCATCATAATACTTGATTAAACTCCTTAAACAACCCTCCCCTTTTCTCTACAATTGCTCCAATTGGTCTGTTTGCATCTTGCTTTCCATATTTCACTCATACTTTTGTCTTTTTCCTAACCATAATATCTTCACTATAGCATATGAGGATACCTAGGTTTTTGCTCCTTTATTTTGGTTTTTGTGTGTTTATTCTTTATACTTGTTTTGCGCATTTGTTTTGTTTTATGGCCAGCATCTATTACCTCATTTTCTCATAACATCACCTGGATATTCTTTTGAAGAGTCAGCCACTCAATCCATTTGTGTTGGAGGGGCTCTCCATTCTACACTCTACAGAGATGCCCATCAGTTTGTGTATCACATTCTGCTAGCCATACTGGTCCACAGATGGCTTTGTGGCTCATAATGACCCTAAAAGGTTCAATCCCAGGGCATATTCTAAACTGAAATGCTATCTTCCTGATGGATGTGTTCAGCTGTGAGGACTTCAGTCTGAATATTCCTAGAGCTATTTTACCAGGAGAGTTTGCCTGGAAATGAGGCTTAGAAATCAAAGCAAATTCACAGGATGGAGAAAAGGAGAAAAGGAAGAGAAAGGGGAAGTTAGAGAAAATGATACAGACAGACTGATAAGGAAAGGGATTCTGATAACATCATTTGTGCTCCAAGATCCAGCCAGACCTAAAGATCCATCTCCAGGACATTTATTAATAAAAAATAGTTGTGTTTCTACTAATTACACACACAACTACTCTGACTAATGCTTTTACTTATTTAACAAACAATTCTTAGAAGCACTAGGAATCAAGAGCCAAACGGAAGGACATTTCTCACAGAGCTCCCAGTCTGATTAGGAGAGTAAGTTTTAAACAAGAGAATGCAAGATTATCAATTATTATGGAAGATTCCTAAGGTTCCCTGGCTGCACAGAACATGAAGATTTGATCTTTTTAAGAGTTAAGGAAAGAGTTTTCAACTGAAACTAGAATGATAATATAATACACACTTGTCTTATCTTGTGTACTAGTCATCTATTGCTATGTAATAATAACTTAGCAAGTGAAAATGGCAGATTTTTTTAATCTCATATTATTGTGGGTGATGAATCCAGGAGCCACTTAGCTGGGTGGCTCTGATGAGGGTCTCTCATAAGGCTGCAGCCACAGACAGTATACAAATAGATGAATGACTGTGTTTCCACAAAACTTCATTGACAAAAGCAAGTCAGATTTGGACTAGTAGCCATAATTGCTGACCCTGGCACGAGATTGATGTTTCTCATATTTTCATATGCAAAAATCACTGCAGTCACCTCAAAGTTCAGATGGTTAGAATCTGCTCAGTAGCCTCCAAGGTTTCACTTCTCAGCTCACTTACCTGAGCTTACCCTGGAGTTGCCTCACAGGGTAATGGCCAGCTTCCCCCAGAGTAGCCATCCAAGAGAGAATAAAACTGTGCTTCCAAGACAGAGCCACTGTCTTTTTATAACTGAAGTTTATCAGTGATAATGTCTTCATTTCTTCCATGTGCTATTTATTAGAAGAAAGTCGTCAAGTCAAGCTTATATTTAAGGGAAGGGAATTACCTAGGAACATGAGCACCAGGAAGCAGGAATCATTGGCAGTCATCTTAGAGGTTGCCTACCATATTTGATTCACCTAAAAACAGATCAAGCAATCCTTGAGAAAAGGATTTAGAGGCAAGTAGGAAGTTGATCCTAAGAGGTAGCAAGAGGAAGTTGGAAAGTGAGACAGGAAAGGGACAGCAGCCTTTTTGTACAGTAGTCCATACAGTATCTCAAGGATGCTCCGGCAGGTTGGAACCAAGAGGCACAGAGCAGTAACACATCCATTAACGAATGAGTGCTGATTGCTGTCAGTGCTGTGACCTGCTGGTGCCTCCCTGAGATATTACATGGAACACCACAGAATTATCCCCTCAAGAAAGAAGGAAGCTGGAATATTCACAATCCCCTTTTGTATCTTACTTCAGACTTACCTAACATTCTCTGCAAGGATGCCAGCAAATATCAGCAGCATCTGCTACAATTGCTACAGGGACTATTCTTGTTTATTTGACCTGGATCCTGAAACTTTTCCCTTTTGGCTTTCACATTCTGCTTACTTGAGTCTGGATTAGACCAAGTCACTTTTGAATACAAAGAGTTATATTCAATTCATAAATATCCACAATGGATCACCTACAGTCTGCCGCTTGTGTACTCTGGCTTCTCATCCATTCAACCAAACGCATCAAAAATAGGAATAAAGATTGTATCTGTACTGCATATGTACAGTCTTTTTCTTTTTCATTATTCCCTAAACAATATAGTATAACAACTATTTCATGTGATTTACATTGAATTAGGTATTATAAGTAATCTAGCAATGGTTTCAAATGTATGGGATGATGTGCATATGTTATATATGAGAGACTTCATCATCCATGAACCTGAGTATCAGCAGAGGTCCTCAGATTAATCCCTCCAGATACTAAAAACTCTATGTATGTATGTATGTATGTATGTATGTATGTATGTATCTGTCTATCTCATATAATGTCAACTCTTAAGGCTATTACTGTATTGTAAGAGATCTAACTGCAAACAAGGCATTGCAGCAGAGAGTCCAGCGATAGTTGTACACATCAAAATTCATGGGAAAGAAATGGGAAAGCTTATGAATAAAGAACTATTTGTGCAGATTTTGTACAGAAAAGCAATGGCAATATGTATGTGAAGGCAACTGTTTATTTTCTAAAATATCAAGAAATATGGTTTAATAAGGAGCATGGTATGGCAAGGATGTGGGGGAAGAGACTAGAAGTGAGATCCACACACAGGAAGGCTTTCACAGCCCTGTTATAAATTAGAATTCACTGTACTGAGAGACTGATGAAAGTGTCTGAGATAGAGGAACTTAGTCACCTATGGTGAGACAACTGATAGCCTCATCCCAGTGAATACTCACAGTTCATGTACTTCACACTTACGGACAATAAACATTAAAATGGGATTTTTAAGATTTAAAAATAGTTATGTTTGAAGTAGACTGCTATTGCAATTATTATATTTTAGTTCACAGTATTATTTGTAAATTGAAGCACATGGTGTGCTCTAGATTACAAACTGAAAAACTTACTCTTTGTAGGTTAGATAGTGCGTATGCTAGGATTTGTGAACTTTATAGTCTCTGTCATTACTTCTCAGTTCCTCTGCTGTAGCATAAAAGTAGCCGCAGAGAGTGTATGAGTGGAGGGATGACCATGTTCCAATAAAACTTCACTGACAGAAGCAGGCCAGATTGGCCTAATGGTCACAATTCACTGGCCCCCACAGGTGATGGATGTTGCTCAAATTCCACTTTAGTAGGTCTGTGGTGGGCTCTGCATTTCTAACTCCTAGGTGGGGATGCCAATGCCCCTACACCACACCTTGAGTCACCAAGGTAATTACAGTGAACATTCACTTAGAAAGGTATCCACATCTGAACCTTGTACTGTCTTCCCCCACTAGCCCCCAGCAATTTATACCCATATAAATTTACTTTACATTAACCCTGCTTTCCCAAAACTTCACTAATTTTAAAAGTCACTTAAAGAAATTGCTCTCTATACAGATCCTCAGGGCTTTCACCCTGGAGATTCTCATTCATCTAGAATTCAGGAACGGCCCCTAAGTCTAGGCCATAAAAGCCCCAGAGGGTTACTGTGACCAAGCACATTGGGAAACCACCCAGAATCATTCTCTGACCCTACAGTCCTCCGTGGCTCTCAGAGGGGTCAACGTTATTGCAGTCCTGCCACAAAACAGGCACAGTGTGAGGAAATGGCCACAGATGTTGTCTTGGGCCCACACTATCTCTGGCCTCAGGCATGAAGGTCACAGGCAGTAATTTCCTTCAGAGAATTCAAAGGCCCACAGGCTTAAGCACATACTATTTATAGATGTATAGCTGTGCAACTCGCTCCCCAGCAAGGCCTGCTTCACTTTCTTCTTTAATCAAAGCCAATCTAAAAATAATTGGGAGAGATATTTACACTCCCCCAAGGAAAATGGGGTAAACACACCTAGCACTTTCACCCTAAAAACACTTGACTAACAGAACTAGGAATTAGGGCACTCTTGGTACTTTGAAGAGACTTTGGGAATCATGTCCAGAGAAAAAGCTTTCTTTAGCGAATGTCTCTTTCGGGCAAAGAAGTACTGCAATATGTACACAAATTTTCTTTAAAACAGGTGCTTCTAATAAAGATATTAGAGCCTCACAGAAAGGAAGTAAATTTATTTAAATGACTTGAAAATAATTTCTTTAAATAAATACAAAGAAGTACGAGGAAAGAACACTATTGCAGAGGAGATTCAGACCTGCGTACCCTGGAATATTGTACGAATCTCAGAAAATGTGGAATTCTTTGCCTTTGCTTATACTTATAGTGCTTCTTCAAGGTGCCTGGTCCCTGTGCCTTCACTTGGTAATTACTTACGCATGCTAAAGGATAGCTTAAATGTCCACAACTCCCCTCAGAAAACTTCCACAAACGTTTGATTTACCTCACAATTACCCAAAGACTCACCATCATCTCCCTAGTAAAGTCCAACTCCATATTATGGGGTACAAACCTCTTCCAGCCTCATCCTTTCCACCTTCTCCAGCCCAACCTTTGGCAAATCCCCCCATGCACACCATGTGTGCACTCGAAAGCTTCTCTGACATCTCCTGACCATGTCTTCCGTGATCCTGCTCAGCATGTTCAGGTGTCCTCCCAGTTTAGAAAACCTGCTCCCTGCTCCTGCCCATGCCTCCTATCCCACCTGTCTGCCCAGCAAACACCAACTGAGACTTCAAAGTCAGGGGAGTGCAATCTCCCAGCAAGCACCTAGGGACTGAGCAGAACTCTTCTTTGTACCTCGCCCAAATCGCACCTCACCAGTGAATTATGATATCGTGTCACTTCTATTCATTTCCGGCTTTCAGTCTATTCTCCAAATAAACCTAAAACCTCCTTGAGAACAGGATGATGTCAGCTCATCCTTCTATTTCCAGTTCCACTCCCAAACATAGTATTTCTTTAAAAACACAGGCTTCACACACATCTGGACATATGGATGACAGCTTAAGAATGAATGGAGCAACAAGGCAAAGAGATCTACACAGAAGTAGCTTTCAGAATTGAGCTCTCTAATTGGATGAAGACCAGTTAAGCTATTAGCCTATAGTTCCTAAACTCCCCTACTTAGGGCGAAGGTCTTGTTTCCAGGCTTTTAATCCATTAAATCTATATTTGTACTAAGCAGCTGGCATCACATAAAAATAGGCTTCCGGTACCTCTCAATGGACACAGTCTTAGTCCTGAGCCACTTGTGTTAAACTACTCTCTACTCTCCACTCACAAATTTCTGATCCTCCTGGCTTATAGCCTCATCACATAATCTCCTGTTTATAACTTCACTACATTTTCTAGGTTTGAACTGCATCTTTCTGGTGATAACTTGGGCTTTTCTCTTCATCTATAACTTGAATTCCCCTTCTGAAATGTGGTTCCCTACAAGTAGGTGACATTTAGTATCCAGCCCAATCTGGAACTCCTTTGATTAGTTCACTCTCCCAGCCTCTTGAGTGGATGCAGATACAAGGAAGGCTTTAAGCAGTTAGTTGAGTGGAACTGAAACATAGCACAAATATTAGGGGGGAAATGGAGGAAGTAGAGGGAAAAATAATCTAAATACCAGGGCAATTGGTATGTATTATTCCATTTTTAGAGCTATTTCCATTTCTCCTGAAAATGATTTCACCTCTTATATTCAAGTCCTTAAGAGAAAGGTGCATTGAGATAAGGAAAGAGAAAATAACATGAGAAGAGTGGAGAGGCGACAAAGGGGAAAATGAAAACTCTGAAAAAAAATCAATCTGGCAGAATTATCTATGCTGGTATAGTTAGGGTAGGGTAGTTTTGACCTGACACTGAATGAACCCAGAAAGTCTGGTCAAAGTATTATCACAGAGAAGGAAAGACATTGGGGCTGGTGCGTTGCCAAGTTCGAGCTTAGCCTGGGAGATGTAGTGACTCAGTGAGACAATGTCTAAAAATATAAAATAAATAGATGCAGCCCAGTGCGAAGATCCAGGGTTCAATCTTGGGAGGGGGAGAGAGATGGGGGACAGAGGCAGAAAGACAGAGACAGAAGAGACAGAGACAGAGAGGCAGAGAGACAGAAAGAGAGAGAGAGGAACAGTGTAGGGGAGAAGGAAGGGGAAGGAGGAAAGGTTAGGGAGGAGATGAAGAAAGGGAAAAGAAGATAAGAGAAGAGAAGAACTAGAAAGTATTAGAGCAAGAGAATGTAGGGCTCCACCACTGTAAAACTCTGCATCATCTACAATGTTTTTGCATTTCGCTGTTACGTGAGAGTGAAATAAACTCCATGTTATTGAGAGAGACAGGAAATGAAATGTCAAATTGAAGAGTGAAGGCTGAGCCAGTCATGATAGGCATAGGAGGGACAGATCTGGTGGTCAAAAATAAAAATAGGAAAACAAGTTAGGTCAGGAAGATGTGGGCTTGAATCTCAGATCTACCCTTATAAGGTAGACAGAACTGAGAGAAGTTACTTAACTATGCTATTTGCCAGTTTCATCAACTATAAAATAAAAATAAATATGCCTTTCAGCATTAACTATAATACAGTGGTACCTTTGTTGATGAATTCTATTCACTCCACGATTACGGTCACAAAGCAAATTAGACAAGAACCAAATCAAATTTCCCCATAGGGTCAACATTGAACCTAACTGTTAAATTTGATTCATTTCTCGTCCAACTGAGTTTGCAATAAAAATCATAGAAAGAATCAAGTTTGTGAACTAAAATTAATGATGAGTAAATGATGTAATAAGTGATTATAATAATATTATTATTAAAACTACTACATTATTTGAGAACATGCCTATACTATGCTGATGTCTACTATGTCTTAGAAAAAGATGAAAGCACATTTGATTTCTGCTATTCTGGACAGTTTCCTTAGAGAGTTTTTGGCTAAAACTGTGCATCTATCCAATAACCACAACTACTGGGTTATTACTGATGAGCTAGAATACAAATTCACTTTTTTCAGTGTCCATTTCTTAAAAATCAGGCTTCCTCCATTATGCTTGGAAATTTTCTCTTCAACACTTGTATTGGAAATACCATTCGGTCCAATTATTCAGATAAAAAATGTTGTAGACAGTTTTTCTCTTTCACACCTCACCCAATCCAAGGAGAATTTCTGTCAGCTTATCCCTCCTGGTGCTATTATCATAGTCCAAGTTTCCTGAATTACTGCAAAAAACTCCAAAATGATCATGATGATTCTACCCTTGCTCCCCTAGAGTCCATCCTGAAAGAGGGATCTGAGAGATAATTTATAGACATCTTTCAGACCCACACACTTGCTCTTCTCCAATTCCCCTCTTGGCCTCCCATTCCAAGTCAAAGTCCCCTGGAGAGCCTGTGGGGCCCCATGAGACCCAGAACCTGCTTCTCTGCCCCTTCTCTCCCACCACTCTGCTCCCTCTTCCCCGTGCTTCTGCACAGGCAGCTCAAGCCTGCAGGCTAACCTTCCAATGCCACACTCACTCCTGTCTCTTCACATTTGATCTTGTCTGGAGCCCTCTGTCTACAAATGTCTGCATTACGTGTTTCCTCATGTTTTTGGCATCACAAGGGAAACACCACCTCTTCATAGTGGGCTACCATCTTGGCCATGATTTATATGAAAGGAAGCCTGGCTAGTGGCTGCTGCATGTCTGTAATCCCAGCACTGAGAGACAATGGCAGGAGGACCACAGGTTTCAGCCAGGCTGGGGCAATTTAGTGTCTTAGAAGTATCATGGCAAGAGAGAGAGAGAGAGAGAGAGAGAGAGAGAGAGAGAGAGAGAGAGAGAGAGAAAAAGAAGGAAGGAGAGAAAGAAAGAAAAGAAGGAAGGAAAGAAAGAAAGAAGGAAAA
>NW_004624736.1:17683197-17751245 GCF_000247695.1 Heterocephalus glaber | reverse complement strand
ACACACACACACACACACACACACACCCCTCTACCACAAAAAAAGAGCCTGAGAAGAAAGCATGAATGAAGGCATCTTTATAGGGGAATTGATCCAAAGGAAGGAGTCAGGGAGGAAGAGGAGAAAGCTAAACCAAGGCTACTATCAACCCAACCATTATTGTAGAAAAGCAGAGCTCAGCTTGGCTGACCCTTGTGTAAATATAGAGAATGCCTCCAGAACTGTCAGCTCCTGAGAGAAGGGAGCACTTATTCACCCACCAGGCTCTCCAGTGGCTCAAGGGCTGCCCAGTGGCCTATTGTCGCCAGGAGCCACTGAATGTGAGCAAGGGAGGTCGCAGGGCCCAGCAGACCCTGTGCCAAGTCACAGCACAGCTGAGCCGAGGCACTGTGAGCTGATGTCTATGTGAATCTGGCTGCTGTAGAAAAGAATGGAACAAGAGGGCTGATGGGACAAGGCCTAAGCATTACCTGTGCTCTCCTAAAGCCTTCATCCACACCCTGAATCCCCTGCTGTTTTAACCTCCCTACTGCCACCTTGTCTATTCACTTTCGGATGGACAGCCTTGGAGTTCTCCCGTCTTAGCTGGTAAGTAGCACGATCTCAGGGGTTGTTTTGTTCACCACCTTATTCCCAGTATCTGGAATGGTGTTGAATGCAACATTACAAATACTTGCTGAGATGGTATGTGTCCATGATGCACAAGAGATAAACTGGTCAGGGCGACCTTATATAGTCAAGACACACTGGTATTTGCACCCAACTTTTCTTACAAGCAAGGATGCTGCCTTCTTCCACAGAGAAGCTGAACTAGGTTTAAGCTGCAGTGTTAACAGCCTGCTGAGGCACCAGACCAGAGGTTCTCAGTGAGCACCGGCATCAGAGTCACCTGAGACTGGCTGAAAAAGAGCTCCATCCCCAGTCTGGGTCTGTCAGAGACTGGAGAACATGCATTTCTCACACGAGGTGCTGATGCTGCTTGTCTGGGGACGTATTTTGTGAACCACTGCATCGAACTTTTCTTGCAACCCCTTTTGGTGAGCATCTTTCCCACTATGTCACCTGAGCCAGGAATTGGAGAGACTGAAGAGAAGCAGCAGGGCTTCTTCACATAAGTTGCTACAAAGCTCAGTACAACCTTGCTTGTTGGAGACTTTACAAGGTTGCCATTTAACGTGGGATTTATTCACTATGTTCAGCTAATCCTGATGAAGAGCTCAGGCCTGCTTAAATTAAGGATTCTCTTTCCAGTCAATACTAGCACATTTTTTAAATAAACCATATCTTTCTTTAATTGGCATGTCTAAGTGGAAGCAGGAAAACAGGATATAAAGAGCAGAGTAACAACAGCAAAAATCTCAGAAAACATGAGGAAAATGAAAAGGGGCAATCCTTATTTAGGGGAAAGACTCTTTTATGCCTGATAACATTGGAGAAATCAAATTGATTTCCTTTGAAGAGAGGAAGAAATCTCATGATGAATAATTAGCTCTCCATTCTGTAGGAAAAGGTGGTTCACTATCAACAGTGGTCACCTTCGACTCTTAGTGCCATAGTTCTTAACCCAAACCAGCTTCTAGATGTACTGATTTCAGTGGGCAATCGGGGAACCAAGTCAGACAGGAGAGACAGAGAGCCAACGGTGGATCCTGGCCATTGTTTTCTATGTTTTCTGCCAGGAAAGAGATTCAGGAGATGCAGGGTTCCATTCCAGAAAATGAGACAATTTGAGAACTGCCCCACCCTCCCATCCACCCCACCAAACTCAAACAAATTTGGCCATATTTTAACATAAAGTCTATTTCTGGGTTAGATTTCACTGGTGTATTTTTTCAACAGAAAATGCTGCCTGTGATTCCACGAATAGAATGTCTCTTATGGCACAAGATTAACAAAGCTAATTATTAGAGAATATAAAATTAATTTACTAGCTGATTTAACTAACTAATCTACTGGAGTTGATTCTCTCTCCAGCTAGGGAGGTTTTTATTTCTATTGGTTATGATAAACTTGGGAATTATCTTCAAAGGTTATTCTAATTCCAAAAAAGTCTTTTGAGCCTTTTTCATTCTGACATTTTGGTAGAATTGTGTAATATTTTGTATTTTCAGGATTTAAAATTTGAAATTTTAGTTCTTTAGTAATTGTTTTAAAATAAAAAGATAATATAAGTTACATATATAGAGATATATGCAACATATAGCTAAAGAAACAATATAGAATCACTTCTCGGTCATTTGCCTAAGATCAAGTGAGGAAACAAAAATGTTTACAGAATTGAAATCAATTTCTGAATCAATGATCTTTGGGCCAAACCCAAACTTTTACAAAGAGCCCTGGCAAATCTCTGAAATGTCTATGAATTCTTGAAAGCATGTGTCACTCTCAGAATCTGGATGTATATAGTACATAGGTGAGAAAGCAAATAAAACTGTATCATGGTCCTTTCAGAATAATAAAATTCTCTCTTCAGTTTTGTCATACAGCAATTTCTCAGAAAATCTAACCTAAAATTCTATAGGATTTATAAAAGTATTAAGTTTATCCCTACAAATTTACATTTCCTACCAAAATCCTCTTTTGAGAAGTTTCTTGGCTATATTCAGTAATGGAACCACATTGTGCCTTGCATGTAACTGTGGACTTGTCTTTCTGGAATCCACACCTGTGGGCACTGACCCATCTTCCGTTCCAGCAACAGATGCCCCATCAGAAGTTCTATTGCACTCCTTGATTTCCTGCCTTCCAACACCTGAAACTGAGAGGTTCATGTTATTCCAAACAGGGAATGACAAAATGCAAACTCTGAGTTAACTGCTGGGGAATGACTGCCTCCAGTTTACAGCACATTTTTTAAAATTAGAGATTTTTTGTAGAAGCTGAGAGTAGGCTTGGAGCAGCAAGGTGACACCCCCAGCTGCTGGAATTACTCCCTAGGAAAGTCTCACTGGACATCCATCCCCTCCTCAGTGAAGCAGGATCAAGGATGTGCCACCAGCCCATTTAGAATTTTTCTGGACTAGGAAGAAAATAAAAATATGAACTCTGAACACTAAGGCAACTCTCTTGTTAAACATATGCCAGAGCCTTCTCAATATCAGGCAAAGTGCACAGACATTAGTGTGTTCTGCAGACCCCCATATCTCAGCTGTATTCACACCAAAGTGCTGTCTAAGGGCCCATTCAGAGCAACTCCGGAAAGTACTTCTTGTGCAAAAAATCAGCTCTCAAAGTAGGCTAGCAGGGCTCCACCATTTCATTGTTGTTACTTTTGTGCTCATTTTTGCCAGTAAATAAAAACCAAATTGCAGACAAAATAATCTTTCTAATACTGAATGTTTTTCTATATACTTGAAGACTCTAGTTTAAAACAAAAAATTGAGAGAGAGAGAGAGGTTTACTTAGATGCAGTAAGTGATGCAGGTACCTCACTGTATGTTCAGAAGCCACATGGTAACGCTAGGTCCCTATTGCTGCCCTGGACTGCAGGCTCCTTAAGGCCTTCATCCAATTCCACAGCAGGATTTCAGAGTGTTCTTCTGCAGCCTCAGGTGACAAGGGCTGGTGTAGCTCATTTCCACTGAACATAGACTGGAAAAGCAAGTCTTGTGAATATCAAAAGGATAACTTTTAGAGGTAGCTTTGGTCTGCATGCCCTAGATCTTCATGGAGCCAATGAAAATTTTGTGGATAACCTGAGAAATGCCTTTTCTTCAGGATTCCCCAGATCTTTACAGAATTTTCCTGCTAAAAACAAGACCTCTCTCACATCTGTAGATTGAAACTTTTCAACATTCCTGGTAACCAGAGAGAATTGGGTAGTATTAGGGGAGTTTAGAAGCAGAAACCAGAAGGAAGTTGGGTTTGGAGGTGTAGTAAGTGAAAAATTTGAAGAGCAAAGACACTCAAGTATTCTTTTTATTTATAATATATATTTGGCATCAATGAGGCAATGGAGCAGATAAAAGGGACAAAGCCACAGAAATTACTGCAGAGGACCATAATATTGATTATGCCCAGAGGAGGCTGTGAAGAGTTAACCTCACAATTGGCTTGTTTTGAGAAATGAGTCAGGCTGAAGCCTATGTGCCAAGGTCAGGGTAACTCGCACCCAAATTCCGTTATCACAACTAAAACTTTCTGACTAGAAGGACTATGTTCTAATTACAACCATATATTTTGTCTATTCTATTCCTAATATGAGAATGCTTTGTCTTGTCCTTTATGTGACTTGTTTACATTAATTTCCATAGAGACCACACATAGCTCACCTTTACCCCAATTGATTGCCAATAAAAGTCAGGGCCTGGGACTGGCCAGTGCCTTTGTTGGTTGCACCAGCATTGGTTGTCCTGGCACCCTGTTTTCTCTCTCTTAATTCTGTCTCATGGTGCATTTTTTCTCAGGCCTGTGTCATATACTGGGCAGGGGACTGGAACATAACTGCAGGGGTCTCCAGTATATTACAGCTTAGATCTCATACTCTAGCTTCTAAAGACAAAAGGAAAATTTTCTAGGAAATTTCTGAATTTTTCAACCATATTAACAGAAGAAGCTCAAGAACCCTCCAAATTTTGTTCCAGCTCTCAGATTCAGTAATAACAATTCAAATTTGTGATGCTGTTGTCAGCATTTTAGGGCATCGGTATTGATTTCTGTGAAAACGGTAAATAAGGGAATAGAAAACATGCTGTATTTCATTTATCTTTACCCTGGCAGGGTCATGGCTCAGAGAATACTTACTTATATGATGTTGTTTGTATGCACAGCTAAAAAGCCACTGTAAGTCCTGCAGAATCTAGTATTTTGCTTGTCTTGCAGCACTGGGTCATGATAGCTATAAAATATTGTGGCAGAATAATATCATAAGATTAAATGCAATAACAAGATGAAAAGGTTCTCTGACAGCCTCAGGCCAAATATCTATTATGTGTGACATTGTAACCATCCAAGCCATTGGCATACAATCTCCCAAATTTACCATATCAATGTGCCACCCCAGCCTTTAACTCATCATTGAGAATTTGGTCTTTCAGTTGGAATATGAACTGTCCATACAGCAACAGTGATGAGCAAAATGAGTTGGATTCACAGCCCCATTGGTTACTTATTGTGATCAACTATAGGCTCTGTTACATTATTTAAAACGTCCTTCTAGATGAAAGTCAATGGGAAAATTTAACAACATTACTCTTTAGAGTGTGATTATTGTATATTAAATGGGCACACATGGTGTGTATTCATTATTTGAATAAATATTAACTGTCTACTACATTCAAAGTATACACAAATTTATCAGAATCTTGCAACATTTTACTTCTCTTTGTACAAATGTCAAGACTTTGTGGATTCAGGGAAAAAGGAAATATCTCTCAGTATCATTTAATTAGCCAGATATGTGTCTAACTTAATTCCAGACAAAGCCCTTCTGACAGCCTGCCATTTTGCAATTCTCCTGGTACATATACAGTGGGTTTTTCCTACAAAGGGTCCCTATACTCGGTGAGCTCATGGCATAATGTGCTGAAAGGGATACATCTTATTGTTCAGAAGCATGTATACATGATACAGAAAACTGTGCTGGCACATGCACACACACACAATCAACACCTCGCCCTGAATATGTTTACATCATTGGCATGTTGCAGAACATGTTCAGATTCTGCACATTTCCACTCTGACTGCAGCTAATCAGAGCACATGCTTCTCCTTGGCAGCGGCACACCCCAGATGCACAGCCCCTGGAAGAAATCGCTCCCACAGTGTCATCTGGCTGTCACCTCTCCTCGTCTGGTTCCCTAGCAGACTCCAATGTGGTGATGCTGTGGATCATGCCAGTTTCATTGACTTTCACACCATTCTCTTGTAAATATGAGGAGGTGATCTGTATGTTTCTAAACTGAGAAGGAACACATTACAGGTACAGTGCACTTCAATTTAAATAACTGAGAAAAATAAAAAGGTTGTCATACTTTTGTGTAAGTAGTGTGTTATATTCATAGACTAAGGGTTGGGATGAGCACAGACAGACAGATGTGTGAGCTGTGTGGACTGAAGCTGAGTTCTTAACTGTGCTGCTCTACGCTGAGATCAAACATGCTTGTGTGTAAAGCCCAGCTATGGTCTCCTGTCAGACAAAGAGCCATTGTTTGTGGTTTTGACCCTAGAGTCTCTTGAGCTTCTGGGGTTCTAGGCAGAAACGGTAATTCAATCAGTTCAACTACACACAAAATAGGAAATGATTCTGGCAAATTTCTCAGTTTCAAACATATTCGACCCCTATTTGAAACAATTTTGCCTGATTTTCATGGAGGCTGAGTCTTAATGGTAATGGTTTGCATTACTTAGATACAAAGGCAGAGCATTAATTTTCTCTAGCAGGAGAAAATCCAAGGAGATCATTCTCATGCAATTGACCAAGTGAGCTGCCCTGCATCTTCACACCTACTATAGCTGAGGTGAGTAATTTGCTCCAAACATCTTTAAAAGTTCTTTGAAACAAGAAAATAAAAGAAGAGCAAAGGAGGGATGTTTCAGAAAAAAATCGGTATAGTAACTGGCTGTCACTTCCTTGAAGGTACATTGGTGCTACATTTATGCAGTGAGGCACAATTTCTCCCACACTTTTTCATGGTCCCCTGGGAGGACAGCTATTCCACAAATCAATGTGATGTTACTAAACATGTTGGATACAGGATATTTAATATCCGTATTCCAAAATTCTTCATTGTTTAAATGGATGGTGATATTACTCAACACTTGAGATATATGTAGGTGAATGTGTCTCAGCTCCTCTATTTCAATGTTCATGATTCCATGTGATTTCATGTGAAAAGAAACTGATTGTCTTAAAGTAGAAATGGCACAGATGGCCCGACTGCTCTGAGTGCTCCCCTGTCCTTGTTAATCCCTTGGCCCAACTCTTAAACAAGGCACTTAATTTCTCTGGGCCTCATATTCTCATCTGTTAAAGAGATTAATTAACATTTTCCCAATTTATTTAGCACCAAAATTTTTTATTAAACACAAAATCCAATATTTGAAGTATGTGAGAGTAATTTATTTACTAGTGGGGTTTTTAGGTGCCATTTTACTTAGTACATGTTTGCTGAACATAATGATTACATTTCTTGTGGGGTGTTGCTACATATATGTAATATATCTTAATTCTTTTTTTGTTTTTTGATACCAGGGATCTAACTCGGGACTTTGCACTTGCCAGGCAGGCAGTGGAACAACTGAGCTAAATCCCCGGCCCTATCTTAATTCTTTTCTCAACCTCTCATCCTCCCCTCACTCCCCTTTCTCCATCTTTAATCCTCTTCCCATTTGAGAAAGTTCTATCTCCCTACTTCCTATTATCTATCATTTATTTTGCTCTTATTTATATAAGAGAAGCCATGTGTTATTTATGCTTGTGTATTTGATTCATTTCAATTAACATTATGGTCTCAAGGAACACGCATTTTCTACAAATGACTCAAATTTATCCTTCTTTATGGCAGAATAGTACTCCACTGTGTGTAAATACAACATTTTCTCTATCCATTCACCTGTTGTTGGACATATAGACCATTTACAAGATATAGCTATTATGAATTGTGCTGCAATTCATAATGGGTGTGCATGTATCACTATAATACGATGTCTAACTCTTTCAAGAAGATATCTAGAAGGGGAATAGCTGGGTCAAATAGAATTTCTAGCTTCAGTTTTTTGAGGAATCTCCATATGACTTCCATAGTGATTGTACAGTTTACTTTCCCATCAACTATAGAGAAGGGTTCCTATTTCCCCTGTAGCCTTACCAGAATTTGTTCTGATTTGATTTACTGATTATAATGATCCTTTCTGGGGTAAAATGCAATCTCAATCTTGTTTTAATTAGCATTTCTCTAATGGCCAGCAATGTTGAACATTGAATTTTCATGCATTTATTGGCCATTTGTAATTCTTCTGAGAAGAGTCTATTCATTTCAGTAGCCCATTTTGAATTGATCTTTTATTTAGGAAGGTCTAATCTTCAGTTCTTTGTATATTTTAGATATTAGTCCTCTAGGAATAACTGACAAATTTTTTTCCCTATTTTGTGGGTTATTTCTTCACTTTGTTGGTTGTTTCCTTTGCTGTGCAAAAGCATTTGAATTTGATTTAATACCACTTGTTGATTCTTGGTACTATTGCTGTACAAAACTGGACAAGATTCCAGTCAAAAAGGAGAAATACAGCACAATCTCTTTAATGAACATAGATGCAAAAATCCTCAACAAAGGGGCTGGGGATTTAGCTCAGTGGTTCTGCCACCTGCCTCACAAGAGCAAGGACCCAAGTTTGATGCCCAGTACCAAAAAGAAAAAAATCCTTAACAAGATACTGGCAAACAGAATACAGCAAACCATCACAAAGATCATACATCATGACTCTAGGTAGGCTGCACCCTAAGAGTCAAAGATGGTTCAACATACGCAAATCAATAAATGTAATTCATCACATAAACAGAAGAAAGGACAAATATCACACAATCATTCCAACAGATGCAGAAAAAGGCTTTGACAAAATCTCAACATTCATTCATGATAAAACACTGCAGAAAATAGAGCATGACTTTATATGAATCTGATAAAAGATATTTATGATAAACATAGTGCCAATATAGTATTAAATGAGGAGAAATTGAAATCTTTGCCTCTGAAATCAGTAACGAGACAAGGATGTTCACTATCACCATTTCTGTTCAACACAGTCCTTGAAATATTAGCCAGAGCAGTCACACAAGAGAAAGAGATAAAAAGGATGTGCGTAGGAAAGGAAGAAGTCAAATTATCATTATTTACAGATAGGGTCCGGGGATTTAGCTCGGTGGTTTCGCCACCTGCTGTGTAAGCACAAGGACCCAAGTTTGATCCCTGGTACCAAAAAAAAAAAAATTATTTACAGATGACATGATCCTCTACATAAAAGAACAAAAGACTTCACCCAAAGACACCTAGAATTAATAGCCAGATTCAGCAAGGTCGTAATATACAAAGTCAACACAAAAATCAATAGCATTACTGGACTCCAATAATGAAATCATTGAAAAAATGTAGGAAAAAAAATAACTTTGACAATATTACCAAGAAAAATTAAATACTTGGAAATTAACCTAACCAAGGAAGTGAAAGACTTCTATGATGTAAACTATGATAATCTGAAAAAGGAGATTGAATTGACATCAGAAATTAGAAAGACATTATCTGTTCCTGGATAGGCAGATCAATACAGTCCAAATGGCCATACTTCCAAAATTGATGCATAGATTTAATGCAATCCTAATCAAAATAACAACAGTCTTCTTTACAAAACTGGAGAATATAATCCTAAAATTTATATAGAACCAGAAGAGAACCAGGATAGCAAAGTAAACCTGGACAAAGAGCAAAGCAGGAAGCATCACAATCCTGGATTTGAAGTTATATTACAAAGCTACAGTGATAAAAACAGCATAGAACTAGTACAAAAAAGACCTGAGGATCAATGGAACAGAAAAGAAGATGCAGATATAAACCCAAGCACATTCAACTATTTGATGCTTGTCACATGTCCCAAAAACATACACTGGAGGAAAGACAGCCTTAATAAATGTTTCTGGGAAAATGGTTCTCCGCATGTAGAAGATTGTATCCAGACCCGTATTTCTCACCATGTATGAATCTAAAATAAAAATGGACCTGGGCTGGGGATTTAGTTCAGTGGTTCTAGTGCCTGCTTTGCAAGTGCAAGGTCCCAAGTTCCATCCCCAGTACCAAAAAAAAAAAAAAAAGGATCTAAGAGCTAAATGTTAAAACAGAAACAACCAACAACCGGTGGAGGATAAAACAGGTAAAACTCTTGAAGTCATAAGTGAAGCAAGAACTTTCTGCATAGTGTTCATTTTTATAAGTTCAAATTCATAATATGCTGACTGGTTCCCCAGTAACCCTGAGGGCCACAGCGATAAGAGAGCCTCACTCTAGATGTAACGGAAACTTCAAAGGATGCTGGTTCTCTGAAGAGTTTACACAACTGCCTCACCAGTCCTGAGTGTCCAACAGCTAGGATTTTTCTGAGTAAATAAAACTTTCAGTGTTTAAGCTCTGTACCACAATCTGATTCTAAGTTGTATCACCTCTTCTAAAAAACAATCCAAAAACTGAACTACTGGCACTCTTTTCCATATGATGTGCTGAGAAAAGAGTCCTATATCGACACTGTGGGAAACAGCCAGATTCAGCAATTATCTGAGCAACCATATATTCCCCACACTTCCTTTGTCAACCTTATCATGAGAGGTTTTACATATCTCCGATAGTAAAAAAAAGAAAAAAGAAAGCTAAACTAATACTCACTTGTCCAGAGCTTAAGGAAGATAGGGAATGGAGGAGAAATAAGGGAGACAGTGGATGCATACAGAGATAATAAATCATGTGTCCTCCAAGCTGGGACAGGCTTGGGAGGGTGTGCACTACCTCTAGTGCCTCATTTTCCATAGAACTTCCACTCCACCTCAGTGGGGCAGGTAGTGTTAGGCATGCAGAGATGAGAAGAATACACATCATGCTCAAAATGAATGCACAACCTAAGGGGTCACACAAGCTCTGTTCAGTCTCTGCGATATGATCTCACTAACCTTGCCTCCAAAGAGTCCCCTTACCAGTACAGGTAGCACAGGTTTCCCTATTCAAGGTAACTTTCCACTGCTCCCCCTCCACAGCACTCAGTACTTCTCAGCATAGTGCATATTTTTGTTTCTCTAGTGACTCTTTCCCCTTCACCCATGAACAAAAGCAATGTAACAAGATCTCTACTGTTCACCATTTTATTTCTAGTGCCCAGAAAGTACCTAGTACATAATAGGTGTTCAATAAATATCTATGGCATAGATCGACTTAAGAAATATTTTTGTGTGTATTGTGTTCTCCAGTTTTTAGACTTTTGCTATTGAATCTGAAGTCACTATATTACTTAAGTCTATTTCATCTCAATTTTTAAATTTTAATTTATAGCTCAATTTATTTTGTGTTGTATTTCACTTTATAATAGTGAAAGAAAGCTATTTACATTTCATGCTAATATCTTGACAGTGAAATGAGATACCAAATGGCAATTTCCTTTGATTAATTCTTGATAAGCATTCTGGAATCACATCAAATAATTGTAATGCCTTTTCCATATGACAGCTCGTCAACTACTGGGAGACAGTTATCATATCCAACCTAGGCATCCTCACCAATTTTCCCTTATTCAAAGTAAAAGTGCAATTTCTGGGACCTCTTCTCATTTGACTTACTGTGTCTCTTCATTGTTCTCGGTACTCCTCTCAGTCATCCCTTAAATTGCCAAAATTCATTCATGCTCAGCCTTGAATGCAATGCTCCAGCTAAATTTTGTGTAGAATTGTATAGAACAAGACTACCACTCCCTTTTCTAAAGACTGTGCCTCCTGAGAGACACTTACTTCTCCTTTTATATCTTCAATATTCTGAATATTTAGTGTGAATATAAAAATGACAATTTAATAGTTGGTTCAGTCTAATCTCTACCAGTTAAGTCAAGAGGAAGCCGCCAACCCCTGAAGGGCAGAGAAGAGCAAGGCTAAGGGAAGCAGGAAATAAATGTGCCAGCCCAGAGAAGTCTCCTGGCAGGAAGGAGGAAATTTTATCAGTCGCACAATGTAATCGTATGCAAATTATCACGTCTTCTACCAACACATCTTCCAATAAGCAACTGTGCTGCTTGTTCAATACCGACAAGTGTTTAAGGTTATCTGTACAAGATAACAAAATATCTAGAAAAAGAGAGGTAAAATCACCCAGATGTTGGAGGAATGAGTTGATATTACAGCCAATTGCAGCTGCCATAGTCCTTTCTTGGCATTTTTACAAGATCTCGTTGAACTTCTTGTATTCCTCCAGAACACCAACTCTGCACAGGCACACACATGCGCGCCCACACACACACACATACACACACGAGGAGAAAATTGTGAAGGACTTCCATAGCTTTTCTAAGGAAGGAAAAATTATGGAGCTTTTTGTCTCCATCATTTTGAAATTACCATTTATATGTGACACTTGCAATGGAAATTGGATTTTCATTTTCATTGTCTTTGAATCTTCAGAACTTTTCTTATACTAGAAACATGTTGGTGTCTGATGACAATATCAAGTGAAGACTTCTTGCACTGGCAGCTTTGACTTAGTTCTAAGCCTTCTGCAGCTGCCTGGTTTCCTAAGTTCGCTTGTATTTCATGACTGGGGTTCTATGAAGATAGAGCACAGAACTGCGATTTTACAATACTGTAATGATTGCTTTAAAAAAACATCTAGCACTTGAAAGTATGTACAATGAAATATTAAAATTCCATTCTTTTATGTCATTCCATTTTTAAAAAGGAAAATAAGAGGACACAGGAAAAGATATATGGGTCTGTTTCCATAAATATTCTTTTGTGCCAAAAATCATATAGATGCTCTTTATACTCTGAGGTGTAGTTGTTTTTTCCAAAAGAAAAAAAAATATCATAGTGGCTAACTTTATAGGAAAATTAATGCAACTTTTTTTTGGCTGTGAAAAATCTTACTGTGATAATTAGGAAACTTTTTAATGTTACCGAGGAATAGGAAAGTAAAACATATTGCTTTGAATTAAAATACAGAATTTTATAGCACCACCTATTGGTTTCAAAATAAATGTTAATTTTTTCTACTAGTTTTTAAAAATGGTATAAAAGATATTATTATTATTACTACTTTGAGTCATACAAAGATTAATTTTCTTTTACTTCCCAATGATGCTGTGGAAACTTTTTAAACAAAACAGATATTCAGCAGATGTGTCAGTATAACTTTTTAAAACTAATATAATTTAAAGCTATTATATGCCAAAATAGTAAAATAAAATTGGGAATTGTATTCACACATTACTTGTGTTAAGTTGTGTTACAGTTTCAAATCACCCTTTGAGTGTTACTTCTAATTAGATAGAATACATTACACTAAAGCTTTGTTGTCCTACTGGAACAGAGAGGTTAAAATACACCTGGCCTGTAACTTCTCCCTTCATGATATCCCCTAAAATCTGGAGGATCTGGAAGCCTTGTACCAGAATCCACCGTGTAGGACTGGCTATTTCAGAGCCTCTTTGGGATATGCTTTATCCTTTCATCCAGCCCAGCTCCTATCCCCAGAAAGGAACCCCTGCAGCAATCCCTGAAATGCATCATCTTCACGCTGATCCACACATGGACCAGTCTGTGCCTTTGTCCAGAGTGCACAGCCCTTCCTGAGGAACATGGAGTGAAGACCCACTCTCCTATTCCTACACATGAAAAGCATCTGGACTCTACCTTATGGCAACTCCCCTTCCACTTTTTGGGAGAACTGAGTTTACAAAGGGATCATTCAATTCTATAGAAAAGCTAATGGACACATTTGTCTCTCTGACCCTATTTCTTTTACATGTATTATTTTTTAAATGTAGTTTCCCATTTCTAAGATCTGAAATAAAGGCCTGGAAGACATCAAATCTGACATTTTGGCCCCAATATCTCTAGTGGGTAAATGATCTGGAAAACTGAGCTCTGTACAGCAGACATCAAGACAGAACGGATGGGAAAACTTATCTCACTTAGACCCACATTAACAGAAGATTTTAAACGGTTTATTTTCATTTAACCAAATAATCCCCTCTCCAAAATTTCAGCAGGCATTAAAATATGAATACTGTCTCAATCTGAAAGTAGAGGAAATGAAACAAAGCAACTCAAACATAATTTCGGGCTCTGAGTGGGTCAATCACAAGAAATTAGACTCAGATTTTTATAAAGCAAGCAATTGTTATTCTGAGCTATATAAAATGACATTTAGTAAGTCAAAAGTTGTCAAACTGTAAATTTCATGTGATTCAGTCTTATACTAAATGAAGGAAAAAATAGTTCAACCATATTTAGGAACAAAAATGAGAGAGGAAAAGAGCCAATAATACTTCAAATAATCCAGATAGTGATAATTAGTCTTTCTCTCTTTCTCTTTCTTTCTTTCTTTCTTTCTTTCTTTCTTTCTTTCTTTCTTTCTTTCTTTTCTTTCTTTCTTTCTTTCTTTCCTTCTCCCTTTCTGTCTTTCTCTTTCTCTTTCTTTCTTCCTTTCTTCCTTCCTTCCTTCCTTCAGTTTTGTTTTGGTTTTTTTGTGGTACTGGATTGAACCCAAGGGCCTTTGCACTGAGCTACATCCCCAGCCCCTTCTAAAATTTTTTATTTTGAGGCAGGGTCTTACTAAGTTGCTAAGTTGCATAGGCTTTCTTAAAAGTGACAGAATGTTTCACGTTAGCTCCCTTCACCCTCAGCACCAGCACAGTACTGATTTCTAACCGGGAATATTTGCTACTACTTCCATCCATCAGGACTGCATCTCATCCAGCATTTGAAGGTTAAATTTTCTGTGCTGAGAACTAACTCCCTGTCTTTAATGTGGTAGAATTCAAGGTGGAGTCCATGATCTTATATGGTTATTTTTTTAAAAAAATTTTATTAGATTCTAAAGAAGGTTAGGAACATGGACAGCCTGATTAGATGCAGAATCCTTTAAGACCATCTTATTTCACACTCCTCCAGTATTCCAAACAGGCTTCACACCCTCTCTGCAGGTCTCACTCACAGAGCAAGCCATAATAACAAGCTTCCATGCCCTGGCTGGCTTTTTGGCTCAACGGGACCATTCTGTTGCCAAATCCTGCTTCAAGGGCTCCATGGATTTATCCTCACATGCACCTTAGTGGCACGCTGCACTTTGTCTCTCTTCTGAGCTAAAGTTCATTTGCCATGTCCCCTTCTCACTATTCCGGCAACAAAATGTCTACATCTAGAAGGAAAGAGGCCCCTGATATATTTTTGCCTTTTTCTCTGAAAAGTATCACATGGTTGTGTATGTGGAGAAAAGCCTGTTAATAACAAGGGAAGGAAATGTGGGGGTCAGCTGGGCTGTTAGAAGCAGTCCAGGTGAAACTGAAAGAGGGAACTGTGGGGATGGTTTTTAAGAAAATCGGGTGGTATTAGTTTCAAAACACAGTCTGTTCATAGTCCCAACTCAGCTAAAACATACCAAAAAGCTTAGCTCAGACCTACAAGGTTCATGTCTTTTAAACATAAAACAAGGAAATGCGGAAGGTTTGTTCTTTCTTTCTCTTTAATAAAGTACATTAAAAAACTGCTGTGGGGAACACAGTCCTTTTTATGGAGTTAGAATTAGCACTTTCAAAATGAGAAATATGCATGGGGTGGTGTTTATTTTTGTATACATAAATACACGCACATGCAGTGATTATTAATATTTACATATGCACACGTATGGAAATAATTGTCTGGAAAGTGGTTTAGATGTAGAAAAAATTGGCAGACAAATAAAGGAAAACCGAGAATGGTCCAGTCTACGAAACCATCCCAAAGGACACCATTCCCAACAATGGGAAGCCTGCTAGCATAGTAATCGTCAAAAACAACATAGATTCTATAGTATTTTCACAGATGCACATGAAAGATTTTAGAAGTTAAATTATTTTCAAATTGATTTTTATTTATGTGGGTAAAAATAGATGGACAGCTTCAAATGAAGGAAGGGCAGGTGAATGTAAAAGTCTTGGCAACTCGCGATAACTGCAGCTCTTGGGTGGGCGCCTGCTAAAGGGAGAGAGAGGAAGACAAAGTGACAGCATCCCTTCTGAAAAGGTGCTCCCACCACAACATGCCACTGCCCACTGCAGGGCAAATTTTGTTATGACTCTGTGGGATTCTGGTTGATTTTTATCCTGTGCAACACACACCATGGAATATTTACATGTTTGGGTACATCAACAAAGCAAAAAACAAAACAAAAAGAACACACAACACACACACACACGAGACATGGGATTGTGCGCCTTTGTTTTGCATTTTCTGTAACCCAGATTGTGGTAATTATCTCCCTAGCTTTACAAGCCTTTTCTTTCATTCGAAAGGCAGCTTTTGGAATCGCATTACACTTAACTCAGTTTAACAAATAAAAGTAGTCTGGCAAAATGGCACCATGTGCTTTCCACAAATATTTGTGGTATAGGCAAGCTCTCAATGTTTTTATTGTGCCCAAGGTTCTTCGGTTTTAAAGCAAGTGGAATAACATAAAGGAAGGAGCAGCACGAATTTGGGAGCTGGGTGTGTATCGGATGCACTTGGCAGATCCTTCTGTACCAGAGAGAGAAGGAAGGGAAAGATGCATTTTAAAAATAACTAGGCAAATAAAAAGAGCAAAAATGGTTTGGAGGCATTCAGCACAGCATAGTTTACCCTGGCGTGAGCTACAGGCTAATGACAGAATAATAACATTTGGCGCTGCGGCCTGAGAGGCAGACAAGCGCGCTGTAGCCTGTGCGCTTCCCACGTTTGCCGGCTCTGCAGCAGGACAAAGAATTGAACAGAGGGGAAGTCAAGAAGGGGCTGAAAGAGTCTGCGCTCAAGTTTGCTTAATATAAATATACATGCACGGTGCTACAGATGTTCCTCATTGGCGAACTCTGGCACATAATTATGCTAGTATGTGCTTCATAATATTTTAATGAGCTTTTCCTCTAAATATCAACTAAATTGAACAATAAGAAGCTCTTAGGGAGGGAAAGTTGGTGTTGTTTTTGTTCCTGGGAAAAAAAATTCTCCTAATAGGTTATATTAGAATGGCAGGAAAAGCACTGGTCTGGGTTTCATAAAATTGAGTTGAATCTAAAATATGGTTTCTAAAGCTAAGCCCCCTCCCTTAACTTTAACAGTTCATTCAGGCTAAAGGAGTAACAAAACAAGGGTTATAGTGTAATTCTGGGTGATTGTTTGTCTTCCTCTCCTCCTTTCTCTCTCCTCTCGTTTTAAGAGGGATAAAATCCTTAAGTGGAACTGTTGCCACAATGCTGTTAATATACTGTGCCAATTAAAGTCTTGAAATAAATAACAAACCACTTAATATGTGTTATAAATGTCGTGCTGATTTAAGCATTGTTACGCATAGATTACATCTCTTCAGGGGATAGATGGTGATCCTCACCGGAGGTTATGAGTGTGCGTGTGTGCATGCATGCGTGTGCGTGTGTGTGTGTGTGTTCCCTATTGTTCTTTTTTCATATTGCTATAGGGTAAATTCCAAATGAAGAATAAAAAGTCAAAGTTTGCTATCTGCAGCAATGCAGCCAGTTTTGAATATTACTACTCTTGCAAAGAAAGTAAGTATTACTTTTTTTTTTACTATGTTCCTCCTGTCATTTAAAAACGAACACACAGGAAAAGTGTATAGCCAGATTAAAATATGCATCCTGTTTGAGATGTAACATTATAGGTAGGTTCTTCACGTAAATGTTTTTATTTTAGGGTGAAACAAATGAGACAATTTAGTACTTGAATTTGTAAGTTAAATTATAACATCAACAATAATAAAGAAAAACAAACTACTGGATGCTGTTTGGGGAAGTGGAACAAAATCTCCAAATATAAAATACCGTATGCAGCTGTGGATCATGAATGCTGCCTCCCTAATTTATGGATGAAACACCACTGGCTATTATTGAGGTTTCTATTTTTCACATAAAAATCCCAACATTCACAGAGTTTGATGCTTTTATTATGGAGAGACTATGCCCTGCCCTGGCCCTGTTTATAGCTCTCACTGCCCCACAGCCTAAGTTAAAAGTGGAGGTGAAGTCTCACTGCAGGGAGGCCACCAGCTCACTAGGTTACATCACTCAAATCTGTTTTCTCCTAATGCATTTTAATGCAAGGAGGAAGCAACAATGAAAGAGTGGAGCCCAGAGATATATTCATATAATGTAACTTTAGAAAAGTTTCTAAAACATCACATAAGGACAGTCTAATTACCAACCCCTTGTATCCGTCTCTAGAACCTAAAACTATGTTAATAGGGAAGACTGGAGGTCACCACAAAATTTGTCATGCCCTTAGAAATCAGAATTTAAATGAAAATGAGCTATGATGAGTACAGTTTGGATGTCAAGGTTATTTTAATTTTTTGAGAAGTAGATATTCTACTCATGACAATTCTGTTATCTTAATTGGCCCAAATATGCTAACAATACAAATATCACTCACTGCTAACCCAGACAAATGCCCTGCATGTAGATCTTAATATATATATATATATATATATATATATATATATATATAAACAAATCAAGTTTTAAAAGTGTTCTCTGTGTATTAAAGATAACTATATATGGAAGGTGCAAAATGGGGACATATGACTTTAGTGAATTTTTGGTTTCTATTCTATAACTTAAATTTTAGAATTAGACAATTTAAGGTAAAGCAGGTTATTAAGAATTAATTAAACCACATAAGGGTAGAACCAGTTAAATAACAGTATCGCTGAGTGCTTAAAAGCACACACTCAGTTACATGAAAAAAAAAAATCTGAGTTCTGCCACTGGATACTTATGTTTCCTCAAGCAGGTTCTGAAACTGCTTCAGTTTATCCATCTGTAAAATGGATAACCTTTTTGAAAGGACTGTATAAATTAATAAACGGGAAGCACTGAGCACCTGGAAGTTTGCTATGATTGATACTGTTTAATGATGCTCACAGGATGCTGCTGTTAGGCCTCTGCTTATCAGAAGTCCTGGGTCTCTGCCTTAGCTCCAACACAGACTGGCCTTTTGCTTTTCTTTCGGTCTGTTACAGCTTTTATTTGTTTGTTATTTTTGCTGTTTGTTTGTATGTTTGTTTTAGCTGCAAAATTAGGACAAGTGGGAAGGTCATTTATGAGTCTGGTTATCTATTAGAACCTTTGAAAACCATTCCAAAGGTCACTGAAGATGTCTGACAGCACTACTATCAGGGAGAAAAGGAGAAAAGGGTGTGGGCAGCTTGAGCCAGACCAGGGTGGGGATGCGCCCCACCTGAGCATTCGCCTCCTGCGCGAGGAGCCTCCCTGTCCTGTGTCAGGAGAAATCCCTGTGCACAACAGGGTCCCAAGCTCTAAGGCTGCCCCAAAGTCCCTCCTGCAATCCCTGCTCCCACTCAGAGTCCTGCAGCAGCTCAGAACTGCTATGCCACAGACCACAGATTTGTCTGCAGGGATATACGGCTTCCTCTCTCTGGACAAGCAGCCTTTTGGCTCTCTAGAGTATTTTAATCCCTTTCATAAAATTAAATTAATATTTTTTTAAAACAACAAGCATGGAGTTTTCTCTTGGGAGCTAAACTGTGCTTTCTGTTTAGGTGAGGTCCCCTCTTTCCCTTAACCACTGTTCTGGACTTAATTCATAACAAAGTGCTTCACAGTTCAAGGTACAGGAGAACAAACTACCTGGGCACTCCAAAGGTTCCCTGGACAGCAGCACCACTGATTAGTATGGATGCATTTTGAAAATATTTACCATTCTATCTGCTTCAGGGTAAATGACACTACACAGGTCCTGAGCACTCAGTCTGAGTCAAGCCACTTTCTAAGTGCTCTCTATGTTTGTGTATATAAACTCTTTGTCTTTTTCACCAAGTGCTGCGAAGGCATTTTTAAAAATCTCATTTCAGAATGAAACAGGACAGAGTCACTGAGGTCACACTGAGGAAGAGGAACACAGTGCTGGATGGAAGAAGCCACGTGGTGGCTGCATGCCGTGATCTAGGCCAGCAATAAACACAAAACAACACACTTTACAAGCAAAGCCAAAAAGTTTCCCAACCAGATATTAGAATTTATGACTTCCTAATCAAACTATAATACATATCCATTTGCCACCAGTGGTTTAACGCTTATAATTTGAATTGGGATTTCACAGTTTGTTCTGATTTGAATTTGAAAAATTTTAGAAAATCCAGGTTTTTAAACAGTACATATTAGCATTTCCTTCTCTTGCCCATAATTTCCTATTTTGAATCATTTCTAAGGAAACCTTCCAATATTTACATACTAGAAAGTTGCAACAGTAGAAAAAACAAACAAACAAACTTTACCAGCTCCTGTAAGGGGACCAAATCCAGACCCTCCAAAACTTGGTGCTATAGACAGAAGTGCTCACAGGAATGGATCTCACTCCTCCCCTAAAGTTGCGTTACGGGAACCCTTTTTATCCAGCTACTGTCACCTGCTAGTTCAATTAATAAAACCATGGTGGGCCCCACAGATGTGGCCCAGGGGGTAGTGTGTCCTTCACAGGGAACACAGCCCCACTGAAGCTGAACTGTCCCTGCTCGCTCTACCCACCCTGCCTGTGTTTGCACTCTCTGCACTGCCAGTGGTTAAGGACTGACACTGTATTTTATTAAGTAAGGCAGGCAAACATATATCTACATTTGATAAAAAAGAAAGAGGAAGCTGATTTGACACTGTAGATTCTTGAAACAGTCAATAGAGTGAAAACTGAATTTTGAAAATGTGCAGCTTCAGATTGTCTTGCATAAAACAGATATGAATGAATGTGATTATCTCAAATATACTTATTTATAATGTCCTTTAAATCTTTGCTATAAAAAATGACACAAACTACAGTATTTAGGCAGAATTAAACAAAATTTGGCTCTCTGTACTTTCAACTATAGCTTCACATTTAAATGTCCCTGCTATGCCGTTTGGAATGGCTTAAAACAAGACACTAGTTACTGAAATTTTGACACTGTTACAGTATCTAAGAAGCTCAATATGTAGCAAGAAAAATTCCAGATTATACCAGATGTAATGTGATGTATATATGCACATTGCCTCTTGCGACATCATAAGACAGTACAAGTCACTTGTGGCCAAGGCCAGGATTTTCTATTCACTTCTTCATTTGAAACATGCACTTTGGAAGTTAGTTCAAAAGGCTTTGAACCCTAGCTTCCTCATTTAAGAACAGGCTGGATTGGAGAGAATTACTTAAATGTTTGAGCTTCAATTTCCTTACCTTTAACATGTGAATAATATTTTTCTTGCCTTACAGAGTTGTCAAGACTAAAGAAAATATATGTGTCATTCCCATTAAGAGGTATAGCTTGTGGTAGGTGTTCTATAAATAGTCTAGCTGCTTTTTTATAATTGGTTCTACCTTACAAGCTCTGACTTTCTATGTCTTTTGTGATACTATCTCAGTTCCAGTCAATCTCATCATGATTAGAGTATACAGTCCTGCTTTGGCTATGGATCAAATAATCAAAGTGGAAAAACTGTACAAGGGAAATTTGGGTATAATGCATAAGAAAGAGAGGATCAAGGGAAGAAATGTGGACTTGTCTTATTGAAACTGATATTCAGTGGACAAGGGACATAATGTGCTGGTTTGCATTTCGCTGTGAAGAGGCTACTTATTGCCTTATGATGGACATGGTATTAGGATTCAGGTCCTACACTGTGGAAGAGGTACTCAATGTAATTTGCTTGAAAATTTCCAACTTTGTACATTTCTCATTCCCTATTAAGCAACAAATATCTATGCTCATGAAAATGTATCATATCCATTGAAACTCAATATTTCGTAAAATTAATAATTATAAACACAAAACTATTACTAATTAATTAATTTTTTAAAAAGAGTTTGTGGGCATTGACTTAATTTCCACAACAACAACAAAAACGTCATGGCAAAGATGATCATGGTCTTACTGAGTAGACTGACTTCAACACACCCACCTCCATGCATGATACTCCAGCACATCCCTGAAAAAGTCTCCCTAAAATTCAAGGGAAACTCTGAAAAGAAGGCCTCTCTCAAGAAGACAGTGTTGCGCAATATGCCGATCCTTCCCATTGCTGGGGGTGGGAAGTAGTGTGCCTGGGTGTATCACTGGACGGGCAATCTAAGGACAGAGCTGGAGAAAGCTGAGACCCAGATTGCAAATGTCTGGGCTGTCCTTCCTGGCACAAGTGTGTTTATGACTGGCTGTCTCTCAGCCTATGGCTGCAGCTGGAGATGAGCCTAGTGCATTACAAATGAGAGAGGGGATACAGAAAGTTGTTTCCCATGAGGAGTACGAGGTTCAGAAGGCAAATGAATCTCCAAGAGAAACTTTCACGTCTGTGCTATCTTGGAAACATAACATAATCCTATTCAGCTAATAGGAGGGTTCTCTCAGGCCCCTCCCAGTGGTAGATAATTCTCTAGGGAAAGAGCTGTCTTTAAAGGAAATATGTATATGTATATTTCCCCCTAAAATGAGCCTCAGAGCAAAGAAAACTTTCCCTGTAATTAAAGAATATATTTTGAGTTTGCAAGAGGAAGAGAAACCAGTCTTAATCTGGGAGACAAGTTTGCCTCAGTAGAGGAAAATATTTGTGACAACTAAATCTACCCCAAAGTGGAATGGACTGGAGGTACTAAGCAAAGGCTAAAAAGCACTAGTAGGGTGCAGTGAGGGAATTCATGCCTCAGAAGTGAGTTGGGCTAGAAGCTTGGTATTCTATTAACATTTTTGATAAAAACCTGGAAAGTCTGGAAAGTAGAATTCTGTCAATTCTAAAATAATACACGGAGAGCAACTGACCTGCTCTGCCTATTCTCCTGAAATTCTACTCAAAAGCCTGCCATAAACATGTGAGCCCAGCGCCTCCAATGGAGACATTTGATGCCTCCAGGGACTGCAGGGAGAAGCTGGTTGCAGGGGAGACGTAGGTGGCCATTAAGCCACGCATTTCCAGCGGCCTGGAAACATGCTTGTTTATTGGCTCTGTAGGGTTCTTCCATGGCTCACACAGCCCAGGCCACCTCAGCTGCACTGCAGACTTCCAGACAGGCGTTCTGAAGGCCTTCCTCAGCCTGTAACCGTGACTCCCTTGCTCTCCCACTCCTAAAGAGGATGGCTTTAGTTAAAACTATGTTAGGCTCATGTTTAATCTTTGACCATGAGAAGTTCTGAGAGCTTTTGCTTCTAGGTTTTCATTGCTGAATGCCCTCACCCCTTTCTCCACTTGGCAAACCTAGAGTGATATTTTAACTCTCGTTCTTTGAACTCTTCCCTTTCAGAAATCCTGAATATTCTTCCAAATTTGTCTGTCTGTAGCACTCCAAATGCCTACTAAAGAATATATGACCGTGACCAGCTACAGTTTGTGCAGCCCAGTGCAAAATGAAGACATGGAACCTTGCTCAAAATGTATTCACCATGTCAAAATGGCGGCTCAGAGCGCTAAAGCAATGGTGGGCCTGCAAAGCCCAGTAACTTCACTTAGGACTCTGTAATCAGACTCTTTGTTAAGTATTGGGTGTTCACTTTGAGTTACTAATCACCTACTACCCTTTTAAATTTTCTAGTAGTATGCAAAATTCCATTCTCCCCTCCTTTGCTTCTTTCCCTCTCCACAGAACTTTGACTCTTAAGAGCAAAGGTGCAAAAATAATATATGTGTTCACAGGTAGTGCTCTCTAAGAATACTGAGAAGCTCTTGGTACTCAAATCTTTGGACATATACTATTTCTTTCTTTATTTTTAAGCCCAAGACTATGACATTCCAGTGGATCGTGTAATTTTCTCTTTTCAGCAGAGAACTGTGATAGATATGGCTCATGCTTTCTCTGGACTGTGTGCTTTTTGGTCTAATTAAAACTATAGCATGCTCGAACTGAGTAAATACTGTATACCAAGAAAGTACAAATAGCTCATGTGTTTTGCTTAATCTTCACAATGTAGTGTTAAAGTGGTTATTACTATTCCACCTTTCCAGATGACAAACATGAGGTTCTAAGAGATCAAATAATTTTCTAAAAGTCTCCCAGTTGCTTAATTTTGGAACCGAGATTTTCAGACTGAGTTTTTCCTGACAGCCAAGACCACACTTTTCCACAATACCTTATTATTTTTTGTTTCTTCCTTGTCCAGCACATTGCTTGGTAAATCAGATTCCCAACAACTATTTAATAAGTGAGTAAATAAATGGAAGAAGGAAGAGGTGTGTCAATATCTTCATCCAGCATCAGTTCATAACCAGTACATAACAGCCAATAATTATAAAGTTAAATTTTTATTTTTTGCCTCTCTAGTCATGCAATTTGATTTGCCATTTACTACTATGAAACCATTGGCAGATCTACCATTTATACAATTGATTTAGCATGCCAATAATCTCCATTAATTTCATCATTTTATTTTTCACTGTGCTTATCTGAGCTGTCACTTTCAGATCAACAACAGCAGAAATAAATAAATAAATAGAAATTTACCCTCAACTAACAAGCTATACAATGATAACTGCTCTAATAAAGTCATTCTCAAATTATTACTCTTTACCCAAGTATATTTGCAAAATTAACATGTAGAAGGTATAAAAAGGATACAGGCTGAGACACCCTAAAAATGTAACTTTTTAGCCATAACCCACAGTATTGAGGAAAGAACCAGAAAGACAGAAGTAGGTAGAACAGTTTCCAGTTCTACATGGGACCTATCTAACCATAGTTTAAATAGAGGAAATACACTTGGCAGGTGAAAACAAAAAAATCTCTTTTTTTTCCCCTTATATGTGTCTAAATAACTCAATATAAATAAGATGTTACTGAGCAAAGGACCTAGATTTCTGTTTCGTGTACAGGTTCAGAAGTTAGAAAAAAAAAGAAAAATAATTTAATCACAAAAGCTTCCAAACAATGCAAACAACATTAAGCACAGTAATTATAAGATAAGCATTCAAGCAGTTTTCAGTTGATTGGGTGTGGGTGTACAGAAGTAAACCTACAGTTTGCCTGCTGGTGGAAGAATGGCTTACATGCCAATTAGTGGTATTGCTACTAATTATTAAAAACATTTTAAGAGTAATTAAAAATTAAATGCACCTGTAGGATGGCCCATAACTGTGGTGGTAAATGCTCAGATTTTACCTATCAATCACACAGTAATCCTCAGTGACACAGAGAACCATGTGACACCAAGTGGCAAAGCCACACCATTGTGTACTTGGTTCTGTGTGGCAGGGGGACTGGAATTCACTTTTCTGCTCAGAAGTTTCTGAGTGGAAGTTACTAGGCCAAGCTGAAGAAAACAATAGCTGTGTGCAGGCCTGATCCTTTGCTTCTGACATTAGTTACATCCTCACTGCCACGAAGTGCTGCTGAGAAAAGAAAGAAGCAGAGCGAAGATGAAGCTCAGCTGCATCTGAGAACCTATTTTCCCCTTTAGAAGTTGGGCTAGGGAGAGCAGCTGCAGACTTCAGAAAGGAAGCCTGGGGCCCTGGTCTTCCGCCAGTTCTGTAGGACCTGGTCACTTCCCTCACCCTCCTAACCTTGGCTTCTTTTCTTTCAAAGCATCAAGATGGCTTCATTGGCATAAAAGTTTCCTTCCAGTGACTAAAATCTGTGTCATAACTAAGCCCATATTCATATCACATAAACAAGGAGAACTAGAAAATATTGACTGAGTTTTCATCAGTTTCAGACTTTTCCAGCAGTTGTCTGCACACTAGAATCTCCTGGGACCTTTGAAAAGAATAATGCTAAGGCCCCTTTCCTGACGCTTGGTTGGAAGTGGGAACAGGGCCTGGGTAGCTTGGCTAACTAAGCTCTCCAGGTGTTTTAATGTGCTAGGGATTACAAATCGCCATCTCAGGCTACATGTATTAGATCAATAGCTCAGATGTTTAAAAAAATATTCTGGGTTATGTATTTTTGTCCCCATTTTACTGATGAAGAATAATATCAGGGGGTTAAATGTCTATTATAGCACAAATGTAGCAGAGGCCTGATGCAAGTCCAAAGGTCTCAGATCCAAATATCTTGAGTTTTTTTAACTTTAAAAATACTATAAATTTCATAAGTTTTTGATTGATTTCCTGCTGCTTCTTCTCTTTGATTATTATTTGTTTTACCATAAAACACATCTTTAAATACTTTCTTCAAATTTCCTTATAGTTTCCAGGTATTTAAAGAGAGTAACATAGAATATTTGAAACACGAATTTGTCTGTTATTCCCATAAGGAATGCTTTAATGTACTAAAACCAAAATATTGTTAAGTACAAGTGATGATACTGCAGAAAATCATAGCCATTCAAGTACTTTCAATAACTAATGGAACCCCAAAAAGTGTCAAGTTTTGGGAGAGGAGACCATTATCAACTTCTACAGGACAATACTGAAGGTGTACAAGTTAGTGGCAGATGGAAGTGAGGAACGCAGGAAGAAGACTTTAGTTCCTCTTTTCTTTAAGGCTTTGTTCAAATTTTGTTCCCCTTAGGAACAAAACCAGCTTCTGACAATTACCTTGCTGGTCCCAGAACATTGTTACCACTTGTTTAGTTATTGTCTCCACTGGAAATACTAAGCAGCACTTCAGGTGCCATTGTAATTTTATTTACTATCTCAATCCTGTACAAAGTAAAGAAGGCAATCATGACCTGTCTATATGGTATGTCTACTGTACATCATCAGAGCTTGAGAAACAATGGGAACAACAACAAAAGACGAAAGACACACTGATTGCAAAGTACTCACTATTCTTTTTTACCAGAAGTTTTGCCACCTACCAGTTCATATCCCTACTGCTATCTTCTTCACCTGAAAGCAAAAGGAATTGTATTTTTACTGCAACATATAATTGGCAAACCCATATTTTGTTTTTGCTTATTTTTTTTCTCCTTTCTGTTAAATCAATGTGCCTTCTTTCTGACTCTCCCTGCCAAACATATCAGACTGTGGGAAGTTTGTGGATACACAATATTTCATGGGCAACCCTCAAGCTCAGGAGAAAGGAGACACTACTACACACACACACACACACACACACACACAGAGGCACACATGCACATACGTGTATGGAGGAAACATGAGTGAATAAGATACCACGGATTTGAGATAATTATTAGAAAGATGACAGACAACATCACCATGATTTGTTTTGCCAGGTTGTCATTTCAAAGATAATGAAGAACTATTAAACTATTTTCCTTTTTTTCTCAAGGATATTAAAAAATAAATGAAATGAATGCACAGATGGTAATTATAAACAATAATCATGAAAGTTTGGATAGCTAGCTACTTTATGCAACACTCTAAAAATATTCATTAGGCAAATATATAACCTCTATCAGGCAGCTTTAGAGACCTCTGGCATTAGGTCTAAAGCTATTATACAGGGATAGGATGGTGGCTTAACTCAGTCGGGGGTCATTTTATTACCAATTTAAGTGGTGTTAAATTAGTGGGTATTTAACTGTCACTAAAGCAATTTAAGGCTCAATTCACCAAAGTATCATTTTTTTGTACTAATATTTTAGTGAAAGTGAAGCACGGGTCCTCCGGATGCTGTGGTGCTTTGCTGGACACACCACTATTTTCTCATCCACAGCAATGAAACTTGCATTAGCAAAAGTGGGCTGGGTGCCTACCAAGGAAAAAAAATAAAATAATCTCGAGAATCGGGTATCCTGCTGTAGTTTATGGCAGTAAAACCATTTTATCATCCCTTTTCACCGAAGGAGACTTGTTTTAGATTCCTAAATCATGAGCCAAATTAGTACAACCCACTCAATGTTCATGGAAGACCTTCACTGTAAGATTACTGTATTAAACTCCCAACTTTTTGTTTTAGAAAAAAAAAAAACAATTTCTCCACCAACATGAGAAACATGATCAACCCCAAATTCAGAAAGATTTACAAATGCCACAACACTGTTATCTACCAGCAAACATAATCATTTCTTTGTTTCGTAGGACACTAGGATAAATTATTCATGAGGGCCCATTTCACATGCTTAATGTGTCTGGTGGCAAAGTCCCCCCCTGCTCAGCCTGGAGCTCAGCGCTCTGCTGCCCGCGCAGAGCCTGTGCCATCCAGGGACCAGCCGGCATGCTCTGGAGTTACTGGGGCAGCGCCGGCAGTGCCAGTGGCCTCAGCTGTGGAGACAGCTGTTTGCCCACCGTCTGTGATGACAGAAATGTGTGTTAGGCTCCCCCTGACAGCACACCCCCTCCCCTGCACACCACACATGCGCGCATGCACACACAGTTCCCGTGCTGTGCATTACACACACACACACACACACACTCCACACACACCACCCCACCAACAACAACAAAGGGATGAAAAGAGGCCCACGATTTGGGCACCAGAGTGAGCAATGCATCAGTCTAAAGACATTCTTTGTTTTGTATGCAAAACTATTGGAGCCAGGTCTAAACATTTCTTGTCACTGATGTTTCAAAAGGTCTGTGCATGTGTGAAATCCAAAATGATTTATTGTTGAGTTATTGCCTTATTTCCTCACTCAATGGATGGATTGATGTCCAAGGATTCCACAAACAGCAGAGGCTGGTTTTTCAAAATGTTTTGAAGGAAATAGATGGCAAAGGGGAGTTTCTTTTGCCCAGTAAGTCAGCCCGTCCGAACTGGCACATATTCGTAACGAGGTCCTTTCCACTCTTGCCTGTTATCTGTCTCTGGCTATTCACTGACACCCAACAGTATATACCCTGTGCACCATGCGAAGTGGCAGGGATGAAAGAATTAAAGATCAGGTGGGAAAGGGTAAAATGCTGGAGAGAACCTGGATGGGACCCAGTTTTAGCCAGCATAACCATCTTTACCAAGCAACTCTCATGGTGATGGGATAGGAGCCGTGCAGCCACAATGGGAGTTATTAGGGTTCCATCTGGCAGCATTTCTCCACAAAGGAGGGGGGTGCAGACAGAGGCCCAGCGATCTGAATTCTGCTGTGAACCCAGGATTATCTGTTTCACTTATGGGCACTGAACTCACTTTCATTTTGTGAGGACACACTCCACCTGAGCTAGTTGATGTGTTAGAATTAAATTATCCCCGCCCCCGCCCCCGCAATGGAAAAGATGGTTATAAGAAAAGTTCCATAAAACTCTTGCTAGCCCATCTTGAATGGTATTTATTACTTATTAGCAGTTCTAATTTTTTGAATCAGTCTTGGTGAACAGGGGCCAAATCAGGGCTTTTATTTGTTTATAGAAATTGGATGTTGAATTTGTGCTGAACTCTTATTCGATCAGTGTTCCGTGTAAGCGACATTTGCGTAGGATCTCTGTAACCTCTTTTCCAACCAAACTCTAATTTGACATAATGCAGCGTAGAATGGCACCAGTCATCGGTCTTGCATCAGAAATGCATTTTATTTGGATTCAGTTCAGACTCTTAACGAACTGGTTCCCGTAAATGCAGCAGATGGGAATGAGGCAAATGGAAGCGTGTGGGGCCTCGCACCCCGCATCCACGGCTGCTCCTCTCTACCAAAGGCCTGCCTGAGTTAGATGGTTAGTTAGTTAGCTAATTAGTTAGGCACATTCCAGCTGAAACTTTTCATTATAATCAGCATATTTATCTCACCAGTCCACCAAATTGAGGCTTAAAAAGCTACAGTCCAGCCAAGGCAACTAGATTCTTCCCTTCACCTTATCCTTCTCTCTCCTACTGATTAATGTGGTGAATGCGGCCAGAAGATGGTCCAACTGCTCAAGAACCTGGCAAAGCTGTAGCCAGACCTTCTTTTTCAAAGGTCAATTAAAAATGCTGGTTGTACCATAAACAGAATTCTCCATACAAGAATGTCACACAGTGCCCAAAGTGGTCTCTTAATACAAAATATCAATTTGATTTTCCTCAGGAGATTCACTCTCCTTTTGCAATGCAAATATTTTCAAGTGTACTAAACACGTTTTAGCACCTCAACATAGGCACTAAAACTATTTGCATGCAAAATTACCCAGAGTAGGCAGACAGGCACAAGCTTATGCTAGCACCATATGTGCTAAAGAATTTGAGCCAGGAAACAACTAGTATATGGACATTATTTACAATTTAAATTTAATTTTGCATTATTATTCAAATGAGAGCTTATATATAAGTCTCTATTAAAATTAATGCTTCACATGCAACAAAATTTCACCTGAAATTCTACTTGTAATACTGCATGGCTTTTTTGTCCCAGCTATCTAAATCACTCAAGAAGTACAATGCAGCACTTTTATTCCCTGCCTTCCAACTCTCCCTCCAAGAGTTGTTCATCTTGTCCTTCCAAATCTCTCAGAAAGAGCAGCAAAATTAATCTCAATTGGAAGACCCAGAAATCAACACAAAACGTAGACCAAGCCTTAAAGAGCTTATGTGGTTTGAGAAAATAAACACTACGTACATGGAAACAGCAGAGAACATTGTCCACATTCAGGGAGGGGGATCCTCCCTCCTCTTCCTCTCTCTTCTCCCAAGAAGCACACATGGGAACATGGAAAATGTCTTTGGTGTATCATTTACTTTGCATATCTCACTGCATCATCCTATACCCAGAAAGTGGCACTTCTTTACATGCATGCACAATTACCCCTCTCTCTGTTATGCTTTCAGTGTAACCTAATGAAGAAATCTTCCTAGAACTATTGGCAGACTCTGGGTGATGTGTTTCATGACCATTTGTGAATCCATATCAAACAGAAAATTGCTTTCTTCATTATCCTTTCAAGTAATTTTCTGTTTTAAGTTTGGTAAAATGTCTATAATGTCATTGGTTTAAAAATTTAATAGTTTATTTCTATGTTCATTTCAGGAACAAGACATTAGATGAACCGGAGTGATTGATCCCAACTCTATGCAGCCTTCCTTACCCAGGGAGTGGGACAGTGGTTCTCAGAGGCCATTCAGCAGAGGTCCTGAACATCACAATGACCCCTCACCTCTCTGCTAGATGTCTGCGGATTGTAACCACTGCGGTTAGTTTGTACATTACAAATTACTCTCTGTTAGATACAGAAAATACTTGAGTGAAGTACTTGGAAATTGTCACTTAGGGGTCTATGTTAACTAAAATCTAAGTACAAATGGTAAAAATATGTTTCAATTAATACGCTGTGAAATAAATCATTTAAAACTCATGGCTACAGGTTAGAAGGAATATAAGAAAAATCAATGTGCTATATTTTATCTTAAGGACAGCATCAAATATGCCCAGAACCTTAACTACAGAGAATTCTTCCCCCAGATTAAAGATACTCTTATTACTATAAATCTTGAATTTATAATTTTTCTTTCCAAAACTTCAAGTATCACTTGAGGCCAAACATCGTTTTTGCTTTCTTCTTTTCTTGCCTATCCTTTTTTCTTAAGAGCTGAGGGAAGAAGCTGCTTTCTTTCTTGACTTGTAATCAGTCTCAGAAATGTTGAATCATTGCCTAGGTACATGAACTCAATTCTGAGCAGCTTTAATTTATAGCAGCCTGTATTGCTATAACATAAGCTCTCTAAAAGGGGCCCACAGAAGAACCAGAAACCTGTGGTTCTGTAGAAAGTTTAATAGGAATGGAAAATCTCCACGTTTACACATCTATCCTTGCATATTAATATCATTACATTTAAACGGTGGTTTGATTTCAAACATTGAATTAATTAAAAAGGGAACTTCCAGGTCGAGTAGTAATACCAAACCAAATGCCAACAGCTCCCTCTACTGGTGACTAGAGGAAATCACTTAGTTTGCCAAGGATAGGAAATTTGCTGTTTATTTACACAAGAAGCATTCAACAAATTAAATTAAAAAGAAAACAGGAAGCTTCTTGGTAAACCTGAAAGATGTTCACTTATAGGAATAAAAACGTTAAGAATTATTGAAGTAAAACTTGACAGTCATGTTAATTTTATACAACAAATGAACAATTCCTGCATCTAAAAAAAACATCTAGGCCGCTTCCTTGCCTGGCACCCTTTATTATACAGAGCTGGGGTTAACTTTAAAACACAACTATGGTTGGATTTATGGTTACATTTACTCAAGCCTGCGACAAATGTCAAATTTTCTCTGGAAGTTGACAAACCTTAATGAAAATATCTGATGTTTACATGATGCTTCTTTGTCTCTTGATGAGTTCTAAAACTGAAAAGGCCCAAGATCTATCTTTATTTCATTTCAGTGAGGAAAAATGGATTACTGTTAAGTTGTATACCTTGAAATCAAAGAAACAATTGACTTAAATTCTGGCATTTGATGTCACACAGTTTCATTAAGGTGATACAAGTAAAAAGTGTAAAAAATAAAATATATTTTCTTCCCAAAGTCCTTGCCCCACCTGAAGCAACCCACTTGGTTCATTAGTTTGAAGCTGCACCCCTCAGACCCCACCCCCTGTGACTCTCGGTCACATTTCCATGCAGTCACATTCCCCACACAGATATGGAAAGTGTAATAGCACACTCAGAAGTTTTCAAATCCCACTCATTCCCACAAGTGAGACCTGACAAGGTTGATATGATGGTCTCATGTGAGAGATTTTAAAATTTTGACATAAATGCACCATGAAAGAAAGCTTCCTTCTTTACAAAAGAAGAAGTACAGCTCCGCAAAGACAGCCCCTCACACTGTGGCTTATCTAACTCAGCAATCCGCTCTACCCCCTCCTCCTCACCTCTGCCTGGCCATGTGAACTTTGCAACAAACTTGCCATTTTTAAAAGCTCACCAAATTAGAATAATTTCCTTACTCTTTCCCTTTCCACCTACCATGCCCACCCCCAGACACTTGCACACACATTGTCAAAATGTATGTATCTTTCATATTTGGGTCTGAGCCATTTCTGTTAAAAGAACCATCCTGCATAATAAACTCGATTTCTTAAGTTAGGAAATCACAGTGATTTCCTAAAGCATCTGTAATTGGTGTCAAAGCTTCAGGGAATCTTTTTATGACAAGTTCTTCCGTCTTTAACAATGTAATTATTGTTGAATTCTAGTACATACTGGCATGTAACCAGTTTAGGGATTTTCCTATTTACTGATTTTCTTAAAACACCAATTTTCCTCCTAAAGTTGAATTTTTGAAAGAGCAAGTCAAAAGCTTGGCTTTGGATTCAAATGCGTCTCCTGGATTCAAACCTCATCTCATCATTCATAAACTGGGTGACCTCAGGCAAGTTGCTTCCACTTGGTAATCCTCAATTTCCTAGCTTATAAAAAGGAAGTAATAATATATCTCTACCTCACTGAGTGACTCACTGAGGTTACAATGAAGAACACAAGAAACAACCAAGGTTGCTACTCCTGCTCAAAGAACAAGAATAAATGTCTTATGTGAGTGAAACAATGTAGCTAGCTGTTTTATTTCTGGAAGGGTGTTATCATAGTCACCCAAGAGAGCTCTCAATATTGATGGCTCTGGTTGGATAACTGAAAAGTTAGCATTATCCGAAACATGGACTCAAATTGGACAGGTGAAGCGGACACTTATCATAGCAGAGTATGGTTTGGTGAGTTAGAACCCCAAATCAGAGCATGAGGTTGTCCTTAACAAGCCAAGCAGAGGTAGCATGCACTAAGGCAGGGGCCAGTGTAGGATTGCCAGTCACTAGGAGGATGGGCTGAAAAATCCACGTTCTGAAGTAGATAAATCTTGTACTAGCCTCACCTCGGTACCTACTAGTTCTTTGATTTTGGACCAGTTCCTCAACCTTCTGAGATTTCTTTTCTTATTCTGTAAAGTGAGGATATTAAGTAATCTGCAGAGTAGGATGAGAATATCTAATCGTGGACTATAGCAAAGTCTGTGGAACCTGTCCCCTGACCTCCTCGGCAACTTCTGCTCCAAGCCTCATCTTGGATTCTTCTGCCATCACCACATAGACCTACCAGGAAGCTTGTCCTGCATTCCTGCCTCCTTCCTTCACTGTATCATCCATATAATACTTGCCCCTTCCTCACATCTTAGCTCAGTCAGCACTTCCTGTGGATCTTCTCTGATTTTGCTGAATAGCCCGAATCCCTTCCAAGTGTTCTTCAACACCATACAGTAGTCCTGCATTGTGGCACCTAAGACAGACTTGATTATATTTGGTTGATTGCCTTCCTTCTAGACTAGGAACCATCAAAGGTAGAGAGTGCCTATTTCATTCTACACGATATCCTTGATGCTTGCAGAGTAGGTGGCTAATAATAATCTGTTAAATAAATACTGAAAATCTCGCATATACTAGGCACGTGCAAAAGGAGATTTATCATTTTAAAGTCTTAATATCAAAAGAATCTTCGAGGTCCTCTAGAGACTATTCCACATCACTTTCCCTTCAAATATGTCTCCAGCAAATTCACACCTTCTTAAGAGAACTGAGCAGAGAATCAGTATCTCAAAATCAATGAGAACCTGGGCCGGGGATTTAGTTCAGTGGTTTCACCGCCTGCTGCGCAAGCGCAAGGACCCAAGTTCGTTCCCCGGTACCAAAAAAAAATCAATGAGAACCTGTGAAAATCTTTGTCCTGTATCCAGTGGCATCCACATTTCCTTTGGCTTTCCTAAATTGCCTCCATTGTATAATTGAAACAGCCTCTCAGCTGCACAAAAAGCTACAAATGTGATGTGAATGACTCTGAACCATTCCTTTCAACAGGAAATTTTATGCAAGACAGGACTGGAAACTATTTCCTTGGGGAAGAGAATCCTGTGGGGCTTTCTGTCCAGGCCTTTGGGTATGGTGAGAGGTGGAGCACGTCGTGGGTGGGAGGTCCCGGAGCTGCATTCTCAGATGGTCTTCACTCCACTGTTTGCTTATTCACTTCACCACTGGTCCCCTTTAAAATTCTGTCACAGGGTAGAAGTGGCGATAATGCCTGGGAAATATTTTAATGCCATAATAAAAGTCATGGGAAGTGTGGCAGCACAAGAAAGAAAGTGTAGTGGCAAAACTGTAGAACATTTAAAATTTTTTTCCACTCATTAAAAACAACCCTTAGAGACTTGAAGGGCAGGAAATGCTGCCACTTTATTGCCTTTTTAGTCAAATGCCTTTATGGGCATATCCCTTTAACCTATATTATTAATATTGATCCCTCAGGGCCTAATGCAATTTCCACCTCCCTGTGCTGCCTGGCCCAGGATGCTCTGACCTTTTTTCCAGTTTCAATTATGCCTCCTTTGCATACTTTCCTCCTTTGCCAATGGTTTCATAGGGTTTTTCTCCTCCTCCTCCTCCTCCTCCTCTTCCTCCTCATTTTTCCTTTTTTCTCCTCGATCAGCCACTTGGAAAGGTTGGGTCACTAGGGATAGGAAACACTCCTTTGAGGAAGGCAACATAAAAAAAAAAAGTCATGATATTAGAAAACATATGGCTTAGGGACCAGTAAGTCATAAGTTAGAATTTCATTTCTCGATGTTAACTTCTAGTGAGAACCTAGGCCTCACTTATGAAAGTGGTGGGAACCTTATCTCACTGCACTATTGCTTGAGCTGAAATAGATGAAAATGTGGTGAACTAGCAGCAGTTTACTTACCATCCCTTCTTCCACCAAGTCACTGGTTAGAAGTTCTAATTGAATTAATGCTAACATGTCTTCCAATACTTTTGTGCTTTTCTTTCTCTGGTATTATTAGGAAACAAACTCCTTTAGAAAATTAAATAATTCAGGAAAATATAAAAGAAGGAAACACAATTAACAGCTTCAGTATTTGAGGAATTATTTTGTACAATGACCATGATGTTTGTTGTATATTCACATCATCACTTTAATTTTGACAATGACCTGGGAGTGAGACATAAATACAGACCTCATTTGATATATAAATAGCAAGGGCAGAGGTATCTAAAGGCACAGGTGAGGGGTAGGCTTGGGCATCAAGGCCAGCAGGTCACTCCACAGCATATCCACCTGCTAGTGGACTTCCCCAAATTACCCATCCAGGCCTCATCTCAGAGGAAAAGAATCTGCACTACTCATATGTTATGGATTCCAACAGATCTGAAGCTATGCATTTTTTAAAATAAAAATTGGGATTATATAATATAAATGGTTTTTCTCCATCAACATTTTGTTTGGAGACTTTCATGGGAGAAAAATTCTTCAGATATATGCTTTTGGTTAGTGATCACATATTGCATTTTCCCTTTCATCAAGACGTTCTTCTCTTGAATTTCAAGAGATTTCCAATTCTTAGTGTATAATTTCACTTCAAGTGAAATTTAACACAAATGAGGATTATGCACATTATAGTTTTCAATCTGCAAATAATTTATCTTAATAAGGAGATAATTACACAATCCTCCAGGTGTACCATTTATAATCAGGGACTATAAGAAAAAAATCATCATCCTACAAGCTATCCCACAATGCAGCACCATTTTTTAATAGTTTGAAAAAACTGTCAGTTAATACAACTCAGGTAATATAGTTCAGTTGATGTAATTCATCCCACTACACCAAAATTCACTACCCAAGTACTGAGAAGGAGCCTTCCTGTGTCATCTCAGCAAGTCTGCTCACTGGCAGGAAAGGCGATGCTGTGTGTCTAGACCTGGAGATGAACCACCTCCTCACTTACTACTGTGTGACTGAGAGTGCCAACAGGGCACTGGGAGGCTTGGTCTCCTTACCATGAGTTGCAGGAGCACAGTGTCCTCTATTGTCCCATAGGAGGGAGGGAATTGAATGCTACAACACGCTACACACACTCTTTTCTCTGGCATTGAATTCCATTTGGAACTTAAAATTGCTTCAGTGTTTTAAATCATCCTTACTTTTATTATCATTACCCTGTATTATTGACTGTGCTGGACTAAACATTCATGCATTTATCCAGAATTAAAAATCACAGAAAATTACTGGGTTCAACCCTTTTAAATGCACAGAAATAGCTGCTCAGTTCACAGAGGCTCCAGCTGTTCTCAGACAACCTTAACAGTCTGTTTGCCCCTTGGAAAGGAAAAAAATGTATAAAGAATGAGAATCAATTGATTTTTAATAAGTCATTTCTAAAGATGCTTGATTTTCCCCCCAGCACTGAATTCTATTTCAGACTTAAAATCACTTCTGTATATTTAATCATCCTTACTTTTCCTTTTCTTGGCTCTACAACACAAAGCCTCCTCCTTCTTGGGCAGAACGTCCTCAGTCAGCTCTGAAACGAACACTCAGGGCCTCATCCGGGCTCGGCCAGTGCAGGTTCTTTGGGACGACAGAGCAGACAGCCATACCTAGTGGCCAGTTGGCCACTATTTGGCTCTGCGTGGTGACCTGCTTCTCCAGCCCTCTGTCCCTATTTGGGACTCCCTGCATTCTCTAACACCTTGCCACAGCTCACTGTGTAAATGACCACACTGCACACAATCTTGAGAAGGGCAGGCCTTTCCATATAAGTGGGTTTCTACCTCTCCTCTTAAAAAAAAAAACTGATTGGGCAATCATTCCATAACTGTTATTTTAGCTCTAGTTTCTGTTCTCCATTTTTCTCTGAAAGTTTTCTTGTCCCATAATGTTTGTTTTCTCAGGGATTCGTTGGGACTATATTCCTCAAGCAGTTGAAAGTTTTCTCAGTGTTATCAAAATGTAAATCTGAGGCAATATGATGTTTTGGGGGCTTGATTGTTTCCTTTATTGAACTTTCCTTTGTGTTTTATTTCAGTAGAGTTTGAGTCATGGTGGATATGGTTCTACCAAGCACATATTTCCAGATGATAAACTGATTAAAAAAAAGTCTTACTTCCTTTTTTTCCATCTTTTGTTCTTAAATATCTCATGTTTCTTTTTAACAGGCTCTTTGAAAAATGAGTCTGGCTTTCTAGAGTCCTAACTCTTAGAAGCATCTCCCTTCCCTGTAACAGAACGAGACTGCAGTCCTATTTTCTAGGCCGAGTATGGAATCCTAGAAGTAATATTTTTCTTGTACTTTATGCTACATATGTGGTAGTATGATTCTTGCATCAAGAATTAAATAATAATTATGGCTCACTTCAGTAATATAAATATTTACATAAAATTAAAAGTAAAACAAAAATAATATGAAGAAAATCTTGTTAGGGTTGACTTTCCATTTGGCCCTTTCAAGAGAATTTCAAATCTGTGGTTACCTGCACTCCAACTTTGAGATGATGCCATGATTCAACCTCCTGTTATGTTTAAAAGAGGAGAAAAAAGAAACTCTCAAGGAAATTTTATTTGGAAAGTAGATTTCAATATACTATGCTAGCTCCCTCTCATTCCTGGCTTTCAAAAGATTCTCCAGACCACTGTCATACTTCAGCAACAGCAGCAAGACATTCTTGTGTTAAGAGTAAGAAAAAGGTAAGAGCTTTACCAGCTCTAATCTGCACTAAAGAATTAACCCTGAGAAAGACGGCTAAGGTCTTAGGATTGGGGCTACAACACTCATAAAATGGGAGAGTGGCAGGACCAGCCTCCCAGGGAGTTTGCATGAACTGAGTTAGATGTGTGGATCTCCTGGGCTTCCACACCTGCTGGCCTTTCCCACTCCAGGTGTGACAGTGCCTCTGACCCCTGCCACTTGGGCTGTTTGTGTTAGGGCTCCTTGTGCTGAGCAACAGAGAAGGGGAACCAAAAAATGGAAGGAAAATAAACCAGCACTTACTGTTTCTTCCCCTCTGGTGAAGATAAATAAAAGTAAAAATTGAAGGTACTGTATATTAGCGCTTCTTGGTCATTCTCTTGATTAGCTACAATGTAGGCAAAGGATCTAAAAGGCACTCACAAAGAATTAATCATACTTCCTTGAGCAGTTGTTTCAAAAGATTTAGTGATCACTATTAACCCATATGATGTTTTTCTTCCTATCTTAGTTTAACAGAGTATCTGGCAAATTGTGTGCATTCAATAAATAGTTTCTGAATAAATACATATTTTAAATATCTCAAGCAATCAGTCTTTTAAAAATATACCACAGTTCATTTAAAATTAGTAATTAAGGTTTTATAATGTGCAAACACTGGAATATACTATTCAATAAAATACTGCTCATAGGCGAGTGGCTTTAGGGAAGAACCTACCTACAGATACCAGTGTGCTGTAGCTGACTCAGGTGTGTTCCTGAAAGTGTCTTGTTAAATTCTCAGACTCTTTGTGGGCTGTTATATAATAGCCATTATTAAACAAAAATATTAAATTAAATTTAAGCTTAAAATGAAATATAGTACTCAAACATCATTATTTTACATATATTGTACCATCATCTATGTCTGTGAGGTTGTTTATGTCTCTTTTACCTGTGTAATGTATGAGCATGTGCACTGTGTATCTTTTCCCAAGTCTGTGTGTTCCCACTGGCAGCTTAAAATCTGTCACGTGGTTATTTGCACACACAAAATCAGCATATGCTTCCCTGAAGAGCTCCTTGTTAAGCCAGAATACCTCCACCTCTATCTCAATAGATTGAAATGCTACTTTACAGAGCATTATTTAGCCTACTTAGCCATGGGTCAAAATATTTTCAGAAAATCAAGAAAGATTTCCAGAAAAATCCAATAAACAAAACTTGAATTGACATACACTGTGCCTGTACCTTGTACAGGAATCTGTGCAGGTGAAGCTCTGTCTGCACAGCCAGCTAGAACTTCCTCTCAGTTTCTCTCTAGTGCCTGTTGCCAAGCACTGCTCTCCACATGTCTCCTGTATTGACTATATCGTTACATAGTTAGGCATACAACACTTACACCTGTACTGAACACATGTCTACTTCTTTCCCTTGTCTTTTCCCCCGAAACATACATTATAACAATTTACATAGCATTTAGATGCATGCTATTAGGTATTATAAGTAATCTAGTGATGACTTAAGTATATCAGAGGACAGCCAGGTGTGGAATCCCGGCACTTGGGAGGCTAAGGCTGAAGGATTGCTGTTAGTTCAAGGCCAGCCTGAAGTTCTCACTGAGACCCTGTCTCCAGAAAAGAAACAAAGAAAGAAGATTGTGTAGGTAATATATAAATGCTACATCATTTTACATAAGGGACCTGTATTTAGACCAGGTCTAAATACTCAAATCTGTATTTTTGGATTTAGTATTCACAGGAAGTCTTGGAACAAATTCCCCATGAACAATGAGCAATAACTGTACATTCAAAAATTGCTTTTAGAATCATACCACAGTGATACATGTGCACCCATGTTCATAGCAGCACAGTTTGTGATAGCTAAAACTTGGAAACAGCCCAAATGCCCATCAACTGGAGACTCGATAAAGAAAATGTGTTTTTTTTTATAAAATGGAGTACTACCCAGCCATAAAAAATGAGAAATTGGAGACATTTATAGCTAAATGGATGCACATTGAGGCGATACTCTTAAGTGAAATAAATAGGACACCCATGTATAAATACTGAATAGTTTCTCTGGTGTGAGAAACTGAAAGTGTAAATGGGAACTAAAATGTATGATAGGTAATGTGAAATAGGAAGAAAAGGGGCAAAGGGGAAGGAGGTGGGAGGGGTAGGGGAAAGGAAAGAAGGGAATGGAATTAATATGACAAAATGGAAAAATAGGAACAAAATTTTTGTAAATAAGGAGGAATGGAGGGGTTGAAGGGAGGGCTGGGCAAGGGTGAAAAATAAGAACCAAGAGAGAGATTATGTAAAGGTGCAAATTTCTAACGATGAATGTCATTATATGGTATACCTAAAATGTATCAATGATTAGAATGAATAATCAATAATGCAAAATTGGAAGAAAAGTTCCAAAGGGGTAGGGGTAGTGGGAGGGGCAGGGGAAAGGAAAGAAGGAAAAGGAAAAATGATGAGAAATAGAAAAAATGAAAATAAAGTCTTTGTAAATAGGGAAGGGTGGAGGGCATGAAGGGAGGGCTAGGAATGGGGAAAAAATAAGAACCAAGATGCATCATGTAAAGGTACAATTCCCAATGAGAAATGTAATTGTGTTGTATACCTACAATGTACCAATAAAAGAATTTTTAAAAATTGCTTTTATATTTTTCATAGTTGTTTGCTCATTACAAATGAAAAAGCAGAACCTTAGAAAACACAGCAAGCAGGACCGAAGTTTCCAGATTCTGATTTGATCACCCCATCTATGGCACACCCTGATTGGTAGCAGAATCATCTTGAGAAAGAAAATCCTTCCTGGTGTCCTGACAAACATCATAGGATCAGAAAGAGAGGGAAAGACAGTGACCGCCTGGGAGGAAAGTAAAGAATCCAGTCTGGATGAGAGTAGAATTTCTAAATAAGAGTAGTGGGAAAAGTGACTGGAAAGAGAGACGGGAGTCCAGCTAATAATCAGAAATCCAATATTGAACTTGCTGCTAAGCTGAGGCAGGTTAGGGAAGAAAGGTGAAGAAGAAAAGGATTTAGATCTTGTTCTCTAAACGTTTGTTTTAAAAACAGGCTTGCATTATATGCTTGACTGGCAATATCTGGTAATTTTACTTACTTTGCTTTATGCATTGGATAAAAAACGTGATGTTTTAGATTTATTAGAAATGTATAAAAGATCATTTCTCAAATGCTGCTATGTCAGTCATCAGGAACATAAAAAATCTGTCCATGGTTTACTTCAGAAAATATTAACAATACACATAAATTGTGCCATAAAAGTTGAAAACATGGTGGCAAAAATGCAATATTTCCATGCTAGTTTATAAAAATTTAGTATCTGTAATATTATTTTGGGTAAAATAACATATGTGCACACTTGAAACAATTGCAAGGCCTCCCAGATTCCTTTACTAGTGCATACAGACAGTGGATTAAGTTCAGAAATTTCAACAGACTCGTAGTCGATTTTAAAATTTTAATATAAATGAAATATTCGGTTTCGTCCTTAACTTCCCAGAGTTGTTATTATACTACAGCCCAGTGTTCTTTCCACATTTGTACATGAGCTAACAAGTCATGATCTCCCTGAAGGTAAGTTGACAAGCACGCAGCGACAATATAGATGCCAGATAAGCTCAAGACATCCATTTTATAAAAATAAAGTTGTCCTCTTGAGAGATTCAAGAACACTTAGCTACTTACTTATACTTTTACAAGCCCTTGTTAAAGGAGAAGCTGTATCTAAAAGAAAAAGAAGTTTGACAAGAGAGGGAAAAATAAGTATCTTGAAAAACAAAGTGAAATATAAAATGTAAAGGATAATTAAAGAATACATTTCCTGAGGCTAATAAAAAATGAGCTGTAAGATGTCAGGAGTTCATTATAAGTAAGTATAGACTTGTAAGTACAATGTCCCATTTTTGTTCCATTATTGTAATTAAAATTTTAGTTTCCATTCAAGGAGGAAAAGCTGAAAATGACTCAAGGGTGGCTTTATGAAAATATCACAGATTTCAAACAAAAGGAAAAACTCAAGAGGACCAAAAAGTTCATATTACTGATATAATTTTCATGGATTCGGCCTTTTAGTAATAAAACTACCTTGTGTTAGGGTACAAAATTGTAATATATAATAGTTTTTTGTCATACCCTTGTTTTCTGAAATAAAACCCCAAATCTCACCCAATTTCCAGGAACATGCAAAAGTACCTTAAAGAAGAATTTATTGATGGAGGATTTTATTGACTTATTTTATATTTTAAAAGAGGTTTTTAGATGAGATGCAACATGATCAGTCAGTGGCCATATTCAGAATGACAGAGTGGAGCAGAGAGAATAGAAACCAGCAGATCTTCCAGAAAGGTCTGATTGTGCTCCTGTGTCCTAATTTTTTGTGCAAATAAAATTTTGCTGAGGGTCAGCACCCAAATGCAGCTCAGACCTGCGTCAGCATGATGTGTGCATTTCATTCATCACTGCACCACTGTCCTTGTACAAGAGCCCAGCTGGGACACAACTAGACAGAAATGCAGAGTGATGGACTAAAATATGCTCTCCACTGCTCACCACCACTGAGACACTATAGGATAGTTAGCCTCAGCACATTTCTCTTTTCTGAAAGATGTTGATAATAGTATCTGCTTAGAGTGTGGGTAAGAGGAGCTGTGGTGACGATGAGGATACAGTGCTTAGGCACAGGGTGACCACAGGGTGATTCAGCATTTAACTGACATTATTGGACAAAGACAGTATGCGATGAACAATCTGACCTAACCACAAAAGGGATGTGTATAAGTAACTGCAGAAATTAAGGTCATCTGAAACTGGGCTTGATAGTTTGTGTGTGTGTGTGTGTGTGTGTTTAACAGACACAAGCATCCTCCCACTCCACAAGTACCCACCCCTCTGTGCTCCTGTCAAAACCAGGAATGGTCATGGAATTTTCCTTCTTCTAATATTCCATGACTCAGATCCTGGTCATTCCCCTCCTCTCTGAAAGAAACATCTTTTATGGTAAAGCCATTCAGCAGCTAGCACTCTTCTTTTCTCTCATGAAGGTCCCCATTTGGGCTCTGACCCTGCATGGGGCCTCAGGGAAGAGAAGTGCGGAGACACCCTGGGTACGGGGTCAGCCTGAAGAACAGATAACAAAGCAGCGCTGGAGCAAGAAGGCTCTGGTCCTGGAAACTGAAGGTCAACAACAGACATACCTTGGAGGGCATTATTGAGTAGTTTCTCCAACAGTAGAGGAAAATAGGATGAATCTAAAGCCCTCCTGAAGAGAAGGTGGCTATTTCTCTACTCTACCTCACTTCCACCTGAGACTATCTAGACAAATTAAAGCATTCTTTTGACTCCAGTCAATTTGGTTGGATCAGGGCTTAAAAAAAAAAAAAAACAATACCCTTGCCTCTAGTGCCTGATCCAGTGGAGCTTCACAAGAAGGTGGATGAAATGTGAAATATTTAGATTCCTAGGGCAGCTGTGGTTTAGGTATTTACCTGCCTATTGTCCGAGCCTCCTACCAAGATCAAAGTTTCACTGCTTATACTTCATAATTGAGTTATTGTGAGAAACAAAATCAAAAACTTTTGTTCAACAAAAGCTTCAGTATAGCAGTAAAGCCTTCATTACAAAACTGTTCATCTGTGGTATTTTCCTAATTTTTACCTCTTATTCACAACTGGCAAATTTGTTGACATGTATGTTGAGGATACCAAAAAAGTGGTTTGCTTGTGTTTTTTATAAAAGTGTCTCTCACATTTTCATAGTTCCTAGACTTTTACATTATTTCTAAGTAAAAAAATAGTCACAATTACTTATAACTCTACTCTGTGCCTGTTACTATATAGATATTACTTTGTAATATTTTGCACATTATTTTCCTCATTCTACAAATGAAAAATCTGAGGATCAGAGTTTAAGTGACTTGCCCAAGGTCATTTATGTTGTAAGTTACAGAATCAGGACTTTAACCCATGTCCCTTGGATTCTAAAGTACATATTATTCTAAGAAGTATTCATTTTGTCTCTATTTGCTCCTACAATGCATATTTAGCACTTACTAGAAGCAAGGCATTGTGTTTGGTGCTATAAAAGTCATTTGAATGTTATTTTTTGGACATGAACTTACTAAATCTTTCATTCCTGATTGTAGTAATAACATTGCCTCATATTTCCATTCCTGATTTCACATTTCTATAGAGAAATTCTTTAAATGGCTGCAAGATGCAAGAATTTTATTGAAATGCAAAAATGATGTGAGCTTTGAACAGTTCACATTGAAGGACAAACATTAACTTATTTCTATGTTGTTGCAGACTCTAGTTATTTAACCATAATCTCCTAAAAATAAATCTATAGTAACTGATGGGTATTTTTATAGAACTTTACTTAAATTCTCTAATACTCCTTTTCACTTATTTATTACTTTACTTTAACAAATGAAATACAATTTTGGAGCAGTTTATGTAGTATTCAAAAACTTGAAATGTGCTCCCAGAAATTCAGCTTTGGGTTTAATTTAAAATTTTCATTTACTATATTTATATGTCTAGGCCCATGCCCCATCTCCACCTCCCACGGGTTCCTATATTCACTGCCAATTTTTAGGAGTAAATATATGATGTAATTTTTCTGCTAACAAGCTGCTGTGACTGCCAGCAGTAGAAATAAATAAGAGTTGAACACAAAGAAATGACAGTGCAGACGGTTGAAGAAGTCTACTAATTCCTGTTGGGTGAAAACTAATGAAAGAAAAAACATGTTTGCAACCAAATCACACCTTTTGGGTTGCCTTCTCCAAGCATTTTTGAAGCAAAATAACTTCATTCAAAAAGCAGATATGAATTTTAGGCAATTTTACTTTACCTAATGAACTCTGAAGGTATAAAAAATGAAAATCACTACCAGTATCTGCGCTGGGTTATCTGAGCATAAGGTACTCAGCCAGACAAAAGGGCAGTTCTTCACCAGCAGCCTTCATCTTGTCTAACTGCCTTTGTTCCTCTAAGTTCAACTATTATTTCTACACAAGAAGAAAGCTATAGCTTTTTCATCTCTGTGACCAAGAAAGTCCTGCCCTGTACTTGATGTTCAAAAATGCTTAATCGATTGAACAGACGATAATTTTGTTGCAATGAAGATCAACCCCACCTATGCCAAGCTCCATATGAAGCTCAACTTGGAATTTAACAGTCACATCTTCCATTCCAGGCTACGACTCTGAAGGCTGGAGGGTTCCATTGATTCATCCCATCAATGCATGCAATTGCTAAAAATTTATTTACACTACTAGCCCTCCACCATCATTAGCTATTTCTTCTCAGGAAAGGGGCCATAATTCTAGATCTCTACTTCTCATAAATGTGAGATTGATGAATATGTAATATATTTACAGCAGTAGTATTTATGAGAGTCAAAATGATAAACTACAATGGGAAAATGGCCTAGTCAATGCTAGGAGTACCTAATGGAATGTTATGAAGTCAATGTGAATCATTTTTCAATTAATTTGTCATTTTGTGTAAAATAAACATTTCACTGAAGGACAATATCCAAAACATAAAAATATACAAGTTATCAGTCTACACTTCAGTGAGTTGTGAGAGAATTACATCCTATATTCACCACCCAATTTAAGAAATGTTATTCCCCTTATTCATCACCATGCTCTCCCTCAAATACTAAGAACTCTTTTCTCTTCAAGGGCATTCATTCTCTTAACTATGGAGAAACAGCTATTATCATGCAAGTGAGAAAGGGTGAAACAAATCTTATGTGCAGTATTTTCTGAATATTGTTACCTAACTATGTGCAGGGAAAATGTTGGAAGGAAACAACTAACATGTTAGTAATAGTTATATTTTAGCAATCAGATTAAGGCAGACTTTTACTTTCTTCTTCTTCGAAAAATATAAATTGCAGTAATAAATAATTGTCGGGACAATGTTATTTCAAAAGTATAATCCATTACAACTAATTGTAAATGCAATTTTTCATATTTTTCAGGAGCAGACATTGTTTTTCTAGTCCTAAAATGACATTTAAAACAACATATCTCCTATAAGAACATGGACAATTACGACATTCTTTTGATTATCCCACTGACACCAATAAGAACCCTAAAACCTGCCACAAAAACTCTATGTGGCATAAAGTTAGCCATCATGACTTCTATACTGTGGCTAGTAAAAGTCTTATAAGGTTCTTGCTGTGCTAGTTTTGTCACATTCTGGAGAATTCTTCCCACCCTCAATGGCTCTGTTTGAAAAAGAAAGGCTAGAAAATAATGCTGGATGTTATAAAGTCAAATTAGCAGAAATCGTACTGACAAAGCAGCAAACTGTTCTAGAAACAGATCTAGAGTTCTGGAAATTGGTTGAGGTCCAGGGGAATGCAGATGATATTTCTGCATTTTGATTAAAATCAACAAAAAAAAAGTGTATCTGTTTGCCTTTGTTTTTACAGAAGTCAGATAATATATCGATGTGGGAGTAGAGATGTGATGAAAGATTTAGCTCTTAACTAAGCCTTAAATATACAGTCAAGATTAGGCAGATTCTTTTTCACTCTGCCCTTCCCCCTAATATTTCTTTCTTCTACTGAGTATTTATTTTGAAAACAGATAAGAATTTACTATGCAACAGGGATGTGTGAGACCTAAAGGCAATGAAATAAAACTAAATAGAAAACAAATGGAAAGAAATTCAACAAAGTAATTCACAGTATGATTTATCTAGGAGAAGAAAAGGTGAAGCAGTTAACTTTCTAAGAAGATACTGGAGAAAGGAAGAAATAGTTGAATCAGTGAACTGATGGTAAAAGACTAGTCCTCCATCCAACCAAAAATCCCTGGTTCTTCCCTGTGCCTTAGAGAATTGCCCTGAGTTACCCAGATTGCTAAGAAATCACAAATTTCCAGTTGGAGGAAGAGAATAGAAGTTGTTAAGAAAACATCATGGCTCAAACTTCCTAAGTACTGGAGAAGTTTGCAAATTTTGGACCTCAAATTGTTTTAATGTCTGAAAAGATAATATTTTCCCTGGAGAGAAGAAACCCAGGACAGTGGAATCTTTTAAAAAAAATCAGTGCTCTAATAACCAGACTGTAAAATTTAGGAGCCAGCCATGACCGAAAGTGGTAATTTTTCAAGTCCTGACACTTATTCAATGCTTCTAATATGGCTATGTAAAAGTATTTCATGTACATACTATTAATATTTAGGTGCCAGGTGGCTGCTATGTATAGTGTTTTATTATTTATGAGTCTGTTTTTTCTGGTTCACAGGGAGATGAGTGGCTGCCATTGACCCCAAAAAGATTCTTTTAACATAGCCTGTTAATTTCTTCAGAGAAAGAATAACATGATAGCTTGGTGATAGTGTAAAATATACTATAGCAGGAGTCAAGAGAATCATGCTGCAGTTGCACATCTCTGACCAGTGAGGACTGTGAGGCTGTGCATGCTGTCTTCTGGGAGAATCAATTTTGTCCTCTGTCACAAGGGAATGTTAACCTTTGCTGAAGGACCACGTTGCCTCAAAAATAGAAAAGGGTTCAAATCAGTTTCCTACCTCCCTCTATGAGTCTCAATTTCATCATCCAGCAACAAAACAACAGTACAGTGGGTTAAGAGTAGAATGTCAAATAATTTCATTTCATGTGATTGATAGGAATCACCTAGTGTGTCATGAAAGTGATTTGAAACAAATATGGGATTACCGTGAAAATACTAGGTAGTCTTCACGTCTGCCTTGGTTAAAGGAGAAAGAGTAACTGCACTTATACTGCCTATTTCTCAGCCCTCCAAGGTACAAAAGTCTCTGGTTTGCCCTGGGCTTTTGTGTTTATGAACTACCACGGGCAGAATTGAGGGAGCCTAATTAAGACCTTGGTTGCCAACACTTTAACAATAAAATTTGGATACAGCTTGGCAGTTTCCCTGGTCAGTTAGGGACCTTTGCTCACAGACACTGCATAGAAGCCTGCCTTGCCAACTTTCAGCAGCCAAGCTTTAAGTAAAAAGCTGGTATTTGAATATTTGCCATTAAAAACAGCTCTGTGGGGTTTTATTACCTTATGTATTCCTAAAGGAATCATGATAAAATCTCAGCTTATCTTATTTCTTTAAACCATTCCACACATCTTATTTCACTCCTCTGAATTTCATAGGGGAGAACCGGGAATAATATGCTTAGAAGAAATGAGATGTAGTCAATAATTCAATTGTTAATAAATACAACCAAGAAAGCAGCTTCAGAAATTAAACACATCATCATGCACGATTACTTTTCATGGCATTTTTATATTGTGAAAGTAACATTATGATATGAATTTAGATTTGTTTTCTAACTGCCAGGCATAGGGCATTCTTACCAGTAAAGATAGATTTTTTTAAAATTAAAGATCTGAAATCTCATTGATTATAGAAACATTCACTCATGTCACATTCATGCCTCATTCAGGCCATGGATCTCTTATGTGTCAACGATGCCTGTTCCGTCATCAACTTCACTACCAGATTCGGCTGGATTGAGGAGCCTCAGTAATGGATATTGATAGTTTCCTGATGGAAAGAAAAGAGAAATGGTGAAGCAAGTACTAATCTGAAAGCTTCTGCACTAAACTACTGACATGTCACCTCTTCCGTGACCATCCCGGAACTCAAAAGAATGGGGATACATCACCTACTACAGGATGGGACACAGGGAGAGAAAGCTGAATATTTGGTGAATACTAACGTGATCTTCTTTGTCACGGAATCTTCTCTCACCAGTCATATAATTTAATAGCATTTCACATAGTTACGTTAGCCATAAATATGATGCTAAATGAAATAAACTTTTTTACTTTCACCAGTGAAAGTAAAAATGTGATAAAAAGTTAGTGTGCTTGTAAGTATTAATTGCTTAAGTCTGTTTGGAAATAAAGATCATATGAGTTCAAGGTCCTAGGATTTAGAAACAACTCCAGATTCTTTTCTTATTCCCCAAAGGAAAACCAGTAATAAATAGGATACCAGACATTTTTGCAATCTCTCTGAGATCAGAGAGGCTAACAAAGGAAAAGTTCTCAAAGGCAAAATACTTTACACTTTTTTACAGTGGAGACTCTGGTAGACACACATGAGTATTCATGACCACCTTGAGTTGTGACCCTGGAAGATGGCACAGAGCCTACAAGGTTGGGCAAGTTACATTCTTATAAGGAAGATCTTTCTGGAACACCCAAGGATAACAGAGAGGTGGTTATCTTTTGATGAAATGAGATTTTCATTCTGCGTTTTACTTGTTCAGTTATCTTTCTTAAGCGTACATAGGATACTTCTGATCCAGTTGCCTTGGTCTGTTTTATCTCTAAGAATCACCATTTATAAACTGAATTTGCCTTGTCCTTCTACTGCATTTAGGCTGATGAAATTGTTTCATTTTAGGTTTCTGAAACTATTTGCAGACCTTTGCCTTCATGTGTTTGAAATAAATGTAAGGCATTAATTTTATTCAGACAACACTGTGCCCAAATCCCTTGGGAAAATGCACCTCAGTGTGCAATTCATCATTATGGCCTGTCCACTAGTCTGTTACTCCCAGAGAGTAAATTAGAAACTTTGAAAGGTGCATTAAGCTGTTCAAGGCTACTAGGTACCATTGAGGGTTGTGGGGCAATAATTTACTTGATGGTACTTTGGTGACCTCAAAAGTTTATGTTGTTTTGGAAGTTCTTAATTTTCTTCCCCAAGATAATTTATGTACTAGGAGGTGGAGTATATTTATAAATATGTTTTTAGAGGCAACAGCCATTAAATAGAGTAAATAAGATAAAATTATCATGCCAAATGTAGAAATCAAATGTTTAAAACTGTTATCTAGCCTACCCATGGAATAGATGTATAGTTTACAAGAGTTATTGCTTTGGATTTTTTTATTTGATGTAAAGACTGTTACATTTTATTGTAATTAGTAATGTTTCATAGCTCTAAGGATTTCCAGATCCACATCACTGCATTTTTGCACAGTATAAAACACATTTATCCAAAGTGAAAATAATGTACTAAATATACTGAAGTTTCTGACAGCAATTTACATTTCTCCTCTTTCTTTCCTACACAGCAGAGTTTCATCCATATTAAATAAATTGCTTGCTATGTCTTGATACCTCTGACTTCAGCCACTTTTCTTCTTTCTTAAAATGAATCAAATTAAGGTTCATCCACAACATAAAAGTAATTGTTTTGGATTTTTCTTTGACTTGAGAGAATCACTAATAAGAAAAAATATTGCATTCATCAATTCTAAACTGCAAAGATTCTTTTAGAGACAAGAATATCAGGATGTGTTGTAACTGATGGCAGATCTAAGATATTTTATGCAACACTTTTCTCTTGTCAGAAAACATGATGCATCTCACAACTGATGACATCACAGATTTAAAATATATATATCAGCACAAATTATCTTGAAATTCTAAAGTTTAAGGCCTGGACTAAATTAGAGAATGGCTCTAAGAACATGAACATTTTGCTCATTAAAAGATAAAGCTGATATATATATATATAGTATTCTTCCAAAGTACTAACATACCATTGGGAGTCCCACTTCTTATTTACAAATTGTAGAAATTTCAAAATCATGATTACATAATTATATAACCTCAAGGTCCCTGGTTGGGTCAATTTCCAGGAGGGATTTGATTCAAATTTAAGCAGTTGATATCACAATTGAATATTCAGATGGGATATGTAGAGTTGAATATCACTTGAAATCAAATTTGGAGTCTAACAAATCTACAAACTCGTAGAACAAGACTTTTTGTTGTTTCCACGTAATCTGTAAAATAAAGTCAGTTTCCTAGCTCTGTGGGTGGAGAACTTAAAGTGGGAGAAATATAATATGATAGACTGACATTCTGAGGCCTTCTACACTCCTCATAGAGAATACCCCAGAATATCCATTTTTAAATCTATTTAATGGCCAATGCATGTTCAGACTCTGAAAACATTAATACTTATGCACCCCCAAATTCTGCATTTGCCTGAAATTACACTTCAGAGTATGCTACTTTATAATCTTTACAATTATAGAAATAATTAACATGATGAACTGTATTGGAAAATTTTTTGTTTCTCTTTTTCTTTTCTAAAATTAATTTTATTGGTAAATTTTAGATATACATAATAACACTTATCATATGGAATTTGTACCTGCACATGATATATCTTCATTCTTCTTTTTCTCCATTTCCACTTTTTTTTTTTTTTTTTTTTGTACCGGAGATTGAACTCAGGTCCTTGCGCTTGTGGAGCAGGTGTCAGAACAACTGAGCTAAATCCCTGGCCCTCCATTTCCACTCTTAAAGAATAATGTAACTCATTTTTCTTAGCATTCATTTCCATTGACTGCACTGTATTTGTATTGTATTTGTACTGTGTGTGGATACTCAGGGTCTGGTAGCAGGCAGCAAAGGCTATGGAGACTGAAAAACACAATATTTTAACCGCTTTGTTCCTTATCTCTTGGACATCAAGTAGTTACATTACTTCTTTGTGCCTCCATTTCTACAGCTATAAAATAATAATATTTACCTTCATAGTTATTGATAAGATTGGATGAGTTACTACATGCAAAGCATGAATGCTTAAAATAAGTCCCATAGTAACTGAAGAATAATGGCTAACCCTCTTAGTTCCCTGTATCCGGATTGGTAGACAGCTTTAATTTCTCAGTAAACTTTATAACATATTGTCATGTTTTGAATATGATTTTCCTCTCTGGAACTCACATTGAAGTTAATCCTCATTACAAAAGATTAAAGGTAGTTTGAGATAGGCCCTTTAAGAGCTTACTAGGACTCTGCCATCATGAACATATTAATTCACTCATGGGATTAATAGATTAATAGATTGAGAGTGGGTCTTCTATAATAGCTAGTTTGGCTAGGTCTCATGTGTCCTGTTTGCTTTGCACCCTGTGATCCCCCATGCAAACTCTGGATCCCCTTAATTTTGGATTGGGACCATGGACATCTCTTTATACGTTAGCCTGTGTTATTAGCAATAGAAAACAGACTAAAGTGTGTAAGTTTCAGAGGCATTCAGTAATATAACTCACTAAATATTATTGAAGGCTGTCAGGTCTAGAGCAAAAGGAAATTATACAATGTCTCCCACTACAGTGTTCACCCAGCAAGTAGATGCATCAGTAAGTATGATAGAGAGCTCTATTATCTTTTTGCAGTCTTAGAAAGCAACATGGGACTGCTTGTGATAAAACTGTGGAATGGTAGATTAACTATAGCAGAAACATGAAGAAGTTGAGCTTAAAAATACTGCCAGAAAAAAAAATAAAGCAGTATTCATAAAAAGATTACAAGGATTAGGAGAAAACTACAAAAACAATGCAGAGATAACTTTTTTAAATGGTTCGTAGATAAGAAAAATCAGCAAATACATCTGGCAGAACAGAGTGGAAAGAGAATCTTGGTCACCTTGCTGATTTGGTATGTTAAAAGACAAATAAGCCCAGTGTAGTACCATATACCCATAATCCCAGCACTCTGGGAGGCAGAGGCAGGAAGGCTGAGCCCAGCCCATGCAATTTAGTGACTTAGTATGATCCTGCAAAATGAAAGATAAAAAAGGGTTGGAGATAATCTCAGTGAAAACATTCTGGGTTCAATCCCCAGGACCACATAAACACAAAAAGGTCAAATGAGCTAAAATGCATGCTGTGCTTACTGCATATGAGAGCAAATCAGATGCCAATTTTTCACTTAGTTTATAGGTTAGGGTCCCTGGATCTTGGAAAAGGAGGAAGCTATTGTTTCCTGCTCAAAGTCTATAGTCCACATATATGACTTATTTTGTTGGTAAGATAATGTGGGATGAGCTGGAGGAAGGCAAAATATGACCCAGGAATTTGTGGCTGGTAAAGGGGACTGTGGTCATCTTCTAGTGACCTGCACACACCTCTCTGTTTCATCTCTGCCCTCCCAAATCACCAGTCTTTCTCTGATTTCACACATAAAAGATGGCATTTAGAATGTAGAATTACAGCTCTAATCCAAACAGGCACATGAACAATTTTCCAAAAACGACGATTTTTTGTTTAACAGGAATTCTTGTGTAAACCGTTATTCAAATACCGTGTTTTTTATTAGAGCACACATAGTATTAAGTATCCGTGCAACTCACAGACCTTCGCTCTGCTCCCATAATCACAAAGCTTTAGGGAGCAAAGTATGAGGGGTGTTCGAATCTCAGTCATAGATCTATGATCACCTGTAATCAAGCTGTTAGTCAAAGCCATGGTGAGGAATACTGGTCAGTAACAGCATCCTTGACAGGGGCACACAGAAGAGTTAGTTAACTAAACCAAAATTTCAGACTTTTTATCGCTTCTTACCTACTTGTTTGCTACAGGTAGAAAGGAGCATATCACTAGATTCTAGGAAGAATTTAGAAAGACTCATTTTCATCTCCCTCCAAAAGCTGTCAGTACGAAGACCATTTTATTATATTTTGACAACAGTGCATACAATAAGGAAGACAGTGATGAAGCGGAGAGTGTGCAAGTGCTGAACTGGCTGGGTGATAAGACAGAGATGAACAGATTTAGTGCCTGCTATAAGTGGGGAACATGAAAAAGGGGAAAGACACCTAACATATATGCATACTGTCTAAAACCCCTTTAAGGAATATTCAACATTTAAGTTTTCTTCTGAGCCAGTAGATACTGCTGTTTCCTTGATTGTTACACCACATAGAGATTGGGCCATATGGAGCCTCAGGTGTTATATGGGATGTAAATGTATATAAGCACCTTTGAAGGTGCCTTTGAAGGCCAAGCTCTTGTTTATCTTCACACCTTCCATAACTCTAAGCATAGCATAGTGTTTTACACATGGCAGGCACTCAATATTCACTAAAGCCAAACAAAAAAGTATGGTTCCAAAATTTATGTTTACTAAGGTGAAAGTATTGTAAAATATTGGAAAGAGCATGAGACTGGGTGATAGAAATTTTCAGTTTTATTCCTGGCTTGTTAAATTCAACAGCTTTGAAATCTTCAGTAAGTTCCTCCTCCTCCCTGGGCGTTAGATTCCTGCTCTGGAGAGTTTAGGTTGTGTGTCATTGCCTTCCAATTTTCTAAGGCTAATACTTTCATCTTACAAATTCCTAGTGATTTTATTTGGCATTGATGGATTAAGCACTGTTCAGCCAAAAATTCCATCAACTCTGCTCTGGGGTTCTTTAAGATTATGTTTGGTTTCTTATTGTTGTTATAGCTATAAGATAAACAGCTGAGACAAAACTCTCAAGGGTGATAGAAAATACTCATTTACAACTCCTGCCACTGTTGTCTATGTCACTTGATATGATAAAGTGGCCCCATAATAATCATGCCCCTGTACTTACGGTAGGTTCTAGGCCTTGTGCTGTTGATTGAACAAACATTTTTTCTTTTGCTTGCAATAACCCTGACAAGCAGGCCTCTGTTTTAGCTGCACAGCTATCTGTCCAAAAACATGTCTTGAAATCAACATAACGATCACCAGTAAGAGTGGTCAGTGGGGTTTGGGGATCCAAAAGGAGTCCAGGTCTTCCTTAACTTATAACTCTTAATGTTACAGGGAAGATTTTGCACATATTTGCATGTACAATTTTGCATTTATAATATATTTGAGGCAAGCTTTCTGAAAAATGGAATTGATATCTTTCAAGGAGAAATTTTAAGAATATTTGAATGGGTCCTATTTGTGTTAATGAATTTTGCTAAGAATTTTTCTTTGTCCTGTTTTCAGTTTGTTTTGTGGGAACTGCCTTCTCCTTATGAGTAGATAAAGATGTATGGTTCTTAGAGCATGTGGAAATTAGAAAATGGACTAATGGAACCCATTAATATCCTCTCACCAATTAAATGAATTGTAGATCAATACAGTATATTAATAGAGTCAAACTGATACATGTATAAATATCCCACTGGGACAACCTTGAGGAGACAGTCTCAATTATGTTGAAAAGGACAGAAAATCATCTTACCCCACAAAGGCTTCCTCCCCACCTTGTATTTTAACGATTTTGACATTAAAAAAAGTTGTTTTACACTGCTTGATGATAATCTACTACTTTCTTACTGAAAACTAAATATCTAACAGTAGCAAAATGAAAAGCATTCTTGCAACAGTAAAGTTCTTGGTAAATTCTACAGTTAAATGTTTGTATAGTTTAGAAAAGAATTTAGATCGTGTTATTTCAGTTTAGATTTTCTTTTGGTTTTAATATTCAAGTAACTAAAAAAAGAGACTGATTAAATGTGATGGATATAACAGTTTCTATTCTCCCTTGAACCTCAAAGCCTAACCTCGAAGATAAAAAATAGAATTCCAAAGGAAAATTACTGCAGAAGTACTTTGGGCTAAACTGGCATGTCATAAAAATAAAATAATGCCTGTAAAGCTTATGGAACTAATTAAGATTTTAAAGTGGCCTCGTTCCTAGGAAAATATTAGGAATTGTGATTCAAGAAGACTTGTGTTTCACAGGTTAAAACAAAAACAATTGAAGCAGTTTATAAAAATGTGCCAGGATTGCTGTTTAATGAAAATTTTTAATTGATATATAGTGGAATCACATTGTATCATTATCTGTGAGAATCATTAGGAAAATAGGGAATGGTATGAATTCCCCACATTTCCATTAGAAAAGAAAGAGAAGGAGGTCAAAAGTAGAGTATGGCAGTTCAGCAAGAGAAAGAAAACAGACTATAAATTATCCTCTGCAGAAGGACAGCATGTTCAGCCAGACATTACATGTTTCTCTTTTAAAAATAGCTCATTATACTCTGATACACTTGATTGTGAGTTTAGATTTAATGAATGCATACATGGGCTATGGGGGTACTCAGCTCCATCTATGAGTCGGGACTCATATGTGCATACACTTCTTAAAGGACAGAGGCACAACCAGTGTGGCCACTACAAACTGTACAATTTCGAGAAAGATACAGAATAAAGAAGTCAGCCTTAATACTGGAGGAAAGGTGGAGAAAAATCTCAACATCCTTTTCCACTTATGTTGACAGCATACAGAAATGAAAAGCAAAAGGGAAGCAAAAAAGTCAAAATCTGTTTCTTATTACTGCATCTCTTAAGAGGAAAAAATAATGCACATTGGGCTGACATTTCACTGATTATGAATTTAATTTCCATTAGCTACTAAAAACACTTCTTCTACTGGCATTAAGTAACGATCCACCATAATGTAAACGTTTCTTAAGTTCCGGTTCTGCTTCCAAAGTCAAGCTTTATGTAATTTAATTTTAAGGTAATATTTGAAAGCATCAAATGAAAGATAACCAAGTTGTCAGTAAGAAAGGTTTTCCTTCCCAGTTGTCACACTATTCTGAGGTAATCCATAGTAACACAATTAAGTCCTCCATGATTGCTCTATTCCCTTGTGGCAAGAGGGATTGACAGTATAAATCAGAAAGTACAAACACAAGTGTTGTTTTTTTTCCAAAATGACCTACAGAGGTGGATGTATTTGAGGGAACTGATATTTGGTTTTCTCCACAGACATCCTTTGGTTTCCACAAATACCTAATAAGGGACATGAAATTATAACTGGAAGTAATTTGATCATTGTCAATTAAGTGTCCTATGACAAACTTCCACATTCTTAAACATTTAGTAAGACATAAAATGAAATGAAAAGAAAGAAGAATGCTGAGATTAGAGTGTTGAGAGGGAATAAACACTAACCTTGGGAGTAAGTATTAACTGGAAGCTGAGGTTCCTTATTTACAAAGTTCCCTCCAGAAGGATTTTCTGCTTCAGTCCTTCTTTAGCTGACGCTATCCCTGTGAAAGAGACCGGAAAGGGAAATTCAACTTTAGGTTCTGAATACATTATTTCAATTTCCCAGGCCAAGTATCCAAGTCATATTTCTGAAAGAAATTATTTAAATAATGCTTAACATGTAGAGTGTGTATTGTAAAAGGCACCATGTCAGTGTTTGGCACTGATTATCTCTTATTGGTCACAACAGCCCTAAGGAGAAGGAATGAGGACTATCCCTGTGCTATTAAGGTGAGGTAAAATATGAAATATTCTCATGGAACACAGTTAAAAGATAGTGGAAGCAGAGATATGTGTGCAACTTTTCACCTGTCTCTTGCCCGCAGGACTAGTTACATTGCTTCCTAGGACTGCACTGTGAATACTGTAGCCACTGACTACACTTCAGCTTAAATTAGTACACATTAAATCAAATGAAACATTCATTTCCTCAGTCACGATAGCCACACTTCAAGTGTACAGCAGCATGGAGAGAGCATCATTGCTTAGTCCGATCTGATGGCATCATCAGCTGTGCCTGGAGGACGCCGTCAGCTTTCTCTTTCCTCCCCCAAAGCACTGGAAACCAGAAGGGAGGCAAAAGAGACTCTGTGGGCTGGGATGGATCTTTTCTTCCCACTCCCCAGGAAAGAGCTACCATCCTCTCATCTGGAGAAAATTGTTTCTACTCACTTCTCAAAACAAAGCTGTTTGAATAAGAAAACATGATTAGGAATGAAAAGTTAAAAATCAATATCAAACAGAAATGTGGAGGGTACTCAGCGAGAATAAATGTGGACTTTTCACCAAACCATCTGTAAGATCTTTGACAATGGAGAAAGAAAAGCAAGTAAGATTATTATGAAGCATATTTCATGGTGTTGATGTTACTTTGGCATCACATGAAGTACTGATGAGATTTCACTGGGGAATAGTGCTATGTGCAGTTCTGCATAGAATGCTATAGGACGATGTTCTAAGTCGAAGAACACACATGAGAGAATAATCAAAATGATTCAGTGCTAAATCAGGACAAAGAATTAGCCAGCCCTGGCCTGAGTCCTACAGTCAAAAAGATGTTAAGGAATACACGGAGGTAAATGGGATCCAGAAGGGAGCAGAAGAAATCACTGCCAATATTCTTCTCATAATGGAGATTTCATGCAATATTAGGGAATAGAATAAATTTCCAATTGTTAAACTATGAATTAAAATGTTAGGTAGTACACCAAAACTCAAATTTCACATGTGGTAAAGAAATCAATTCAGAAAGAACTTTAATTGTGGTTTTTGAAGGTAGGACCAAAAAAGCTTCCAAAAAGACTGAAAAAACTAAGGTAATGATTTCAGCTGATTTAGGAAAATATATGAAAAATAATCAGTTCATTGTCTAGTACAAAGTCTGGCTTATTTGTAGTCTTTATTCCTAAAGTGAGGATGTCCTTCTTTCTGAAATAATATGCTATGTCAATTCTTTACACTATCTTCAAATAATAGCACAAATTCATTGTGCACCTAAGGGGAAAAAAAATCTTAGATTCTTAGTTTTCTTACAGAAAGAAATCTTGGAAAGCCCTGTAGTTCATTGTCTAAGTGAGATCATAAAGATTCAGAAATAATGAATAATTCAAGCAAAGTCCCTTAGTTTGTTGGTTCAGTTCAGTTGGAACTGAAATGTTGGTGCCAGGTGAGTATTTCGAGCCAATGAAAACAGCCAACAGCAGCAATTGTACCATTTGTGTCCTGGGACCCAAGAAGTCTGCATAACAGTGTACCCCAGGGTTCCCACAGCTCTAACATTTTAGTAATTCTCTTCTTACAATAAAATGTTGTTTTTATTTTATAATAAAATTTTTAAAAATCAAAATGAAAAATGTGTTTCATGCCTCATCATCCAAGGAAAATTACAATGTCCATCATAAAACATTTTTCTATAGATAACATAGATGTTACATATTGAAGGTGCTCTGTAAAGAACACATAGCAGGACCGGGGATTTAGCTCAGTGGCACCTTGGCTGCATCACAAGTGCAAGATCCTGACTTTGATCCCTGGTACCAAAAGAAAAAAAAAAAAAAGAACACATAGCAATTGTCATTTTAGGAATAACATCCATGTTTTACAGGCCAGAAACAACACTTAGAGCATGAGGACTAGTCACAGGATTGAACTGAATTCTAAATTTTACAAATGAGGAAAAAGGAGGGCTCACTCTGCTTAGGGAACTGTTCTTTGTCAGTTCCCATGGGGGAACTGCATAGGGGTAATATTGCCTTCCAAACAGGGTAATATTGCCCCCAAAAGGATGGAAATTGGTTGCTGAGCAGTGAAAAAAAAATTAGTTTTATAGTGTATAAAGCATATCTATTTGTAGAGGTGCATTAGGAGATACACAACATGGTAGAGCTGACTTAGATTTCATGGTGGAAGAGGCAGTCAGGAAAAAAAATGTATAAAGGGTTCTAAGAGGATCATAATAAAACAATTGAGAGTCACTGACCTAAGCATATAGAAATTCCACAAAGTAATAAAATAGACAAAATAAAATCAGAGGAGAGATAGCACATTTTTAGACTGATCCTATTTGAGACTTAAAATGTTTTTAGTTCAACAAATAATTCTTTGATTTTCTGCAGTTATTAAAATTGCCTTATTTTGTTCTTATGAATCATCATGCATTTCAGAGCTTCGCCGTCATATTCTATTCAAAGTGACCTTCTCCTCACACATTTTCCTGTCTTGTAAAACTCCCTCACTTCTTTTAGGGGACCCTGATTCTTCCTGTGATCTCCCCAGCATCACTGGCCTCCTATTCTCCTCTGGTCCATGAGTGATGATTCCCATTCAGGGTGTGCGGTTTCTATGGAATTCCTCTTCTATATTTCTTGGAAATTTCAGTATCTCTCTCCAGCAACTGCAGTGGCTAAACAGACCTGTGGAGTATGCTTTTATTGCCTCCCTAAACCTTGAGGCCACCCTCATTTGGCTTCAACAAAAGAACATTCCTTTTTTGGCTTCCACAAGTGAGTTAGGTGAGGTATGAGAAGATTTTCCTTTACCAGCACTTCACTTTTATAAAACAAAGTGTCTCCTGCCAGTCCTGTCCTTCTTAATCATCCTCATTTTCCCTCACTACATTGTGAACTGGGCTGGCTTCTCCCAGCTATCCTGTAGAAAGATGGTGGACTTATTTAAATGACAACTCTCTAAACTTTCAATATCCAGCCCTTACTTAATTCTCAGTAATTTCTTTATTCTCAGCTGTGAGGCTTATTTGCTCAACCAAGCGCTGGGCATTTAGCATCATGCTAATAGCTGCCACTTAGCATGGGTTCTGTGCTAAGCATTTAAGACACATTGTCTCATTTATTTCTCATAACCAACCAGTAAGGTAAACATTATTTTCCTCTTTTACAAGAGAAGAAAGTGAGTCTTCAAAGTTAAACAACCGACTTAAGGCATTGTATTAGTCTCTTTCCTATCACAGTACCCAACATCTACTAGAGGAGAGGTTATTTTGGTTTACGGTTTTTAGAGGATTCAGTTCATGGTTAGTTGACACCAAGGAAGAACCAGCATGGAAGAAGGACATGGTAGAGGAAACGTACTCATGCCGTGGCATTCAGGAAGAAGAGAGGAGCTAGAGCAAGAATATACCTCTGGGTCATACCACAAGTGACCCACCTCCAACCAGGTCCCCTGTCCTAACAGCACATTCTGCTACTAAACTCACCAACAGCTGAATGCACTGATGAGTATAGCACCCCCACAACCCAGTCACTTTCCAAACAAAACAGGCTTTGGGAGCAGAACAAACATGTAGCTGAGCTACTATGGAAGCAAAATTAGTAAGACTGTCATGCCCACACTCTTAGGCTAATGATTTCTTATGTGAAAATGAATTAAAATTAACTTAGTTCGAGGCATGATTTGTAGACATCATTTGAGAGACCTAACACATGGCCAGTATGAAAATATACCTATAATTGGGGCTCAAGAAAATATTGATGTTTTATACCATAATTTTTGCTTCTTTACCTAGGTATGTGAGATCTTGTTTTTTCAACCTGAACTGAGAGAATTATTTTATTTATAAGGCTAAATCATAGAAAATAGTATGATAGCACGCAGACATTTTGGGGAAAACCTAAAGAACTAAGTAAATTTACCTTGCTACTGATGTTTTTTTCAGCACATATTATATAAAGAAACAGAAAGAACATAGGAGGCTTTGCTTAAGTAATTTTGGGGCCACCATAAGTGAATCAGAATACTACATCATCTTTCCTTGATAGATGAACAATTTTTTATAAAACTGGCCAAGAATTTTGGACCCTTGTGCCATCTCTGATTCATTTCTGTCACCAACGCCTGAATCACAGCTGTGTGACCTCAAAAGATTGATGAAAAACAGAGGTTAGAAAGAAAAAAAGATTAGGATATATTTGATTTAGAAGTTGGTTGCTTTATTTTTTACCTTCAAATCCTTGTAATCTTATCCATATGTATAGTTTCTAAAATTTACTATTAATCTCACAGATGTTTTTATGGCAAGTACTGCAGATATTCTTACCTGTTGTCCACATACACATTTCTTGGGGACACACTTTTAGTTCTCTAGTCCTCATAGATCATCTAAAAACTGACTTATTGATACTAGAGATCTAAGCCAATGAACTTCTGATTGGGACTATAGTAAATTACTAGTAACTGCCTGAAAGGATCACTAAAATCTCACTCCAATCTTTCTGTTTTGCCTCTTAACAATGGCTTTTGGTGCCATTTGCCACAAGGACCTCTCCTTTCTTGTGCAGAGATTTCAAGGTTCTCTAAGATTTCCCCAGATTATTGGCACTAAAACTTATATGAGACCAATCAAAGCATGGTGAGGTTTAGTTACCAGGACCATGTCTTTCCTCTGAGGTTATTTTGCAGCTAACATTTCTTTCCTTTAAGTGAATACTGGGAGTGGAAAAGTCAGAGATAAAGATGTAGGTTCCAGAGAACAGGGTGCAAAAGCAGCAGAGCGGGCTTCTTAAATTTTAACACAGCAGACAGTGAGATCTTGGGAATGCTAAAACAGTCACAATGAATCACAAAATCTCAAGTTCTTGTTGGCAATGTGCTGCAGCTAGACTCTACAGACTTTAGAGAAATTCGTCAGCAAACTCTCTAGTTTAGAAAGCTATCATATTAAATTAGTCTCTGGAGGGAATTAACAGTTCAGTTCACTAAAGAACAAAGCACACAGGGAATTCATAGGAGGGGAGTAGGGTAGGGAAGAAGGAAAAGAAAATGCAAGTCAGCACTCTGAGCATCTGGTTTTGTTCTTTCATGTGTACAGACACCTGAGCCAGGATACTGCATGTCTGACATTTCAAGTGGCTGCTCTGAAATGGCTAAGCAGGGAGTCTTGTGATTGACTTGTCAGAAGATCACCATGGAATAAGTGCTCCTGCACTCAGTCTTATAACTCCTTTGTGGTGTCTTACTTTGCTCATCCAGGAAATAGAGTCATCACTGAACATAGACACCTCAGAGATGGTAGGGTTCACTGCCCATGTTCAAGATCAAAGCTTCATCAGAAGGAATCTCTGTCTACACCTAGCTCTATGGAGGGACCCCCAATCACCCCACCATCTAATGAGGGCTCTGCTACATATCACATAAGCCCTACTAGCAAAAAATATTCTCATATAATTCTATAGCATAATGATGTAAAAAAGAAGCAATAAATTGAATTTTCAAATTTCTCACTCATAAATATTTTGGATGCATTTTATAGATTGGGCACTGTCCTGAGCCCTTGAGAGATATTAGTGAACTAATTAAAAATGCCCTGATTTCAGGGAGTTTACATTCTACCCCTAGGGATGATCTGCCTCACATCCCTTTGTGAGGACTACAAGCCAGTGAGTTGTTTTCAGTTATGGTATATTTATTTTATTTAAAAATTGTATCTAATATAAAAAAGTTAAAAAGAACATGAGCAATATTGAAGGTAAATGGAACAAAGGAAAGAAGCAGTGAATATAAAATATGGTCAATCCTTTTGTAACCTCAGTCTTTATCAAATTAAATTATTGGAATAGTGGAAAGAAAATGTGTATCTGTCATAATATTCTATTTCAGTTATATTCTCCATCAGTCATGTTCAAAGACTGAATGAGAATGGACAGAATAAATCATACTTTACTTTCCTTAATTATGTCTCACTCAATTTTTAAGAAACATTTCCAAATATATATTTATTTTTATCTGATTTCCACTTGTTAATCTGTTTCATGAATACCTTTTATACTGAAAATTTTGTGCTGGGTTATTTGCACAGTAGTCAGTTTACAGCCCCATTTCACAGGTGAGAAAACAGATATTCCAAGACTAGATGACCTGCCTGAGCTCATACACAGGAGGGGGCAACATTTGGATCTAATATTTACTGTTCCCATGTGTCCTAATATATGAATATCAATAAAAGATAATAATGGTGACTTTGTAAAGATGTTCTATGTATTAGAAATTATCCATGAGAAGTTGCTCTCTAGTACCCACCTAAAGGGTGCATAATAGCTTTTATAGGACCACATCCCATAGGTCAATGAAAGAGACTCTGTACTCCAAATGTAGAGACAACTGTATCAAAACCTTTATTATTTCCCACACAAGAAACTCAAAGTCCTTCTTGCTGTTTCCACAATCAAGCAGTGGTTGATATTTCCCTTCTGTGATTTCCTGATCCTAGTAGTAAACTTTTGTTTCTCACTCAGACCTTACAGTTGTTCTAGCCTGTACAGTTGTTGGAACAGCATGAAATTGAGGACTAAGCGTCCCTGTTCTTAAAATCTACTTGGCCCTTTTACCCTTTTGGACTCTAGTCACAGGCTAGATCAGGGCAGCTTGCTCTCCTAACCACAGTCACCTCAAGGGGAGGGTTTTAAGGTGTTTTCCTAAGGAAAATAGATCTTTGTCTTAGGAAGACTCATAACACCAGCTGATGACGTTGAGCGTTTGCTCATCATTATCATCACCTCAAGTATCTAGACTACCCAAATATGCATCATTCACTTGGATTTTAGCCTGGACTCTCATGCTAGCTAGGTGAATGACTGTCATTCTGACAAGTCATTTTGGCATTTATTCTCTTATAAAATAAGAAAATAGGACTAGGTGGTCAACAAATCCTTTCTGCTCAGTAATTTTACTGTATTCAAAATTTCAGATAATTCTTCTCTCATAAATTTCAGTACACAGGGTGGGATTTGGAGTGGAATTTGAGATGTTTCAAAACTAGTTGTGAGATGAAAGACACTTTATACATGTGGAAAAGCCATCAATTTTGTTTTTGCTGGTTCACCGAAAATAAAATGAAAGCCAGAGTCTCCTTCAATTCTTTCAAAGATAGTGTACTATATGACCACACTAATAAAAAGAGATGAAAGAGAAATGTTTTGAAAATGATGAAGAAGTGCAGGAAAGTAATTGCTAAGGATAAAATCTGTTGCAATAGTATTGTTGAGTCCAGGATGTATTTTTGCATCTAGCCATTGAAATTCAGAGAAGTAACTGTTCTGTAATGCTGAAGCATTTGGTAGTACCTACAGGATCTTGTGGCAATATTTTTTTTCTGGTAAAAAATTAAACCCCAGTGGGAGCTTGGTGGAACATGTGTAGTTCAAGTACTCTGGGGGTTGGGGTAGGAAGATCACAAGTTCAAGCCTAGCCTAGGCAGTTTAGTGACACAATAAAACCCCATCTCAAAATAAAAAAGGCTGGGGTTCTAGTTCAGTGTGAATTAGATTCAATCCCCAGTGAGGGGGAAGCACCTCACTATAAGGAAACTAAAGCATTTGGATGAATAAAACAGAGACTGCATATTACATACTATATTATCCACCTAGAAGAGTCATTGTTTATTTTTATTTATTTCTATTGGAATTTAATTTAATTTATTTTTCTTAACATGGGTGGCAATTATATTTTAACATCAACCTAAATTTGTTTTATGAAGTGTTGAATCATGACATTAATCATAGTCAGAATGGGCTGGTGACTAGTCCTGAGAATTAGGATTATGATTTCATTTTCAGATGAAAGGGAAAGGTTGATCCTTTGCTTTCAGGAATTCTGAAGGAGACTAAGACTGTCTCAAAGTTTGGAGGTTGTTTTTGTTTGTAGTAATACTTCTTATTTATATGTTACAGGTCATTGTCATAATATATCTGAGTGAGCCTTCAGAGGAGGCTCAAGAAAAAAATTCCATTTTTGGGTAGAAGGCAGAAACACGGAGGTTCAGAAATGAAATAACTAAAGACAGTAAAAGAGCTCAAGAACCTGTGGGCTCCTCAGGCATTTGTTAGTTCAAACTCCAGTTCTTAATCCTTGTTAGCTGAGTGGCTTTATGTGGTCATTCTCAATGGCATTCAGTTTTTTAATCCATAGCAGTTTATACCCTGTCTCCCTGGGACTCTGTAGTAATTAATTAGTACAGTGCATGAAAAATCACTTAGCTCAGAATATACTTTTAAGCAAATAAAAAAATACCAAATATTTTATTACTGTTATGATTATTAGATTTTGACAAGGTTCAGAATGTATGAGTGAATACTTAAATTATTCTTTGATTTGTTCAGTATTATTACACTTTCTTTTTAAAAATTTATCAGTACATGTTTGCAAAGTTCATGCTGTTTACAGTCATTTTGGGAAGTGGTGAAATGTACATATGACAGCTGATTTCTTTTTTTTTTAAATCCTTCCCCTCCCTCTTTGTCCTCCAGTTCTTCTACCCTATTATTCTATTGTTGTTGATATTACTTGTCTTAGCTCATGTTATGGCATATAATGTTTACATTGATTGGGGTAATTAGGTTCTGGTACATCGCATATCTTTATTCTTATTTCCCCTTCCTCTCCTCCTCACCTTTCATCTTTGTTCCCTTGGTCCACTTCCCTATTGCAAGAGATCCATCCCCTTATACCCTTCTATCCATCCTTTATCATTCTCTTTGTTTGTACTTTGCCTCATTCAAATGAGAGATATCATATGATATTTAATCTTGTGTGTCTGGTTTATTTCACTGAATATTATGTTTGCCAGGTGCATCCATTTTCCAACAAATAGCTCAAATTTGTCATTCTTTATAGTCAAGTAGTATTCCATTATATATAGATACCACATTTTCTTTATCCAATCATCTGTTGATGAGTATACATTCTGTTTCCATAATTTAGCTACTGTGAATCATGCTGCTATAAACACTGATATGCATGTATTACTGTAGTATGATGACTTAAGTTTTTGGGGGAAGATACCTATCAGGAGGATAGCTGGGTCACATGGAATTTCTAATTTCAGTTCTTTGAAAAATCTTCATACTAATTTCCACAATGGTTGTTATTAGTTTACATTCCTGCCAACAATAAAGGAGAGTTCCTTCTGCACCGCAGCCATGCCAACATTTATTATTATTTAATTTCTTGATGATTGTCATTCATTCTGGAGTAAGATGGAATCTTAACATTGTTTTGCATTTTCCTAATGGCCTGAGATGTTGAACATTTTTTCATATATTTGTTGAACATTTGTATTTCTTCCACTGAGAAATGTCTGTTCATTTCTTTGCCCCATTTCTTGACTGGATCTTTTTTTTTTTTTTTTTTGCTTATATTCTTTTATTGGTACATTTTAGGTATACAATACATTTACATTTATCAATGAGTGCTTGTACCTGTACATGATGTATCTTGGTTCTTATTTTTTCCCCATTACCTGTGTGCCCTTATCCCCTCCACCCTTCCCTATTTATATAAACTTTGTTTCCATTTTTTTCTTTTCTCATAATTTTTCCTTTCTCTTCTTTCCTTTCCCCTTTTCCTCTCACTTCCCCTACCCCTTTGAATATTTTCTTCCTCTTTCAAATTATCAATTATTCATTTTAATCCTTATTTCAGTTACTCACACTAGAGAAACTATTTGGTATTTACAGATGTGTATCCTATTTATTTCACTTAAGAGTATGGCCTCAATATGCATTCATTTAGCTATTAATGTCTCTAGTTTCTCATTCTGTATGGCTGAGTAGTACTCCATTTTATTTTTTAAAAATCACGTCTTATTTATCCAGTTTCCAATTGATGGGCACTTGGGCTGTTTCCAAGCTTTAGCTATTACAAACTGTGCTGCTATAAACATGGGTGCAGAGCACCATTCCCAGCACAGAGGAGGATTCTGGGCCACCATAGCACAGCTCCCAGCCCAGAGGAGGCTTGTGGACTGCCGAAGCACCACTCCCAGTGCAGAGGAGGCTTCTGGGCTAATGCACTACCACTCCAAGCACAGAGGAGGTAAGCTGCACAGGCACCAGCAGCACACAAACCCACACTCACACACTCACACACACACACACACACACACACACAGCTCCCCCCACCCCCATCAAAATGAGAAGACATGTAAACAAGTCTCAAAAGTAGACTTCCAGATCACCTACAGCAACCCCAAAGAGAAAGGAGATGGAACACTCTCATACTCAACCACCTGGACTCCCTGAATTGGCAACAAAAGAGGATCTGGAAAAAATGAAATCAGAAATAATTTCTCAGATAATAGCAGAGATGGTGCTCATAGTGCAAGACATGATTAACAAATCTAGAGATCAGCTGAGGAACATGATGGAATTCCAACACAGGAAACAAATGGAATCCATAAAACAGATGCAAATAGATTTCCAGGAAATTAAAAATTCCATTGAAAATCTAGACAGCAGAATGAGCCAATGTGAGGGCAGAATTTCAGATATAGAAGATAAAGTTGCAATTAGTGAACAGGAAAAGAAAAATTGCTTTAAAATTGTAAGGGACCACAAGAAATCAACCCAGCAGCTGCTAGATAATGCAAAGAAGAATAACATAAGACTGATTGGAGTCAATGAAGAAAGAGGAGAGAATGCAGATGACATAAAAAAACTGTTTACAGAAGTGATGGCAGAAAACTTCCCAAGCTGGGAAAAAGAATTTGACATACAGATGAGCGAGGCATATAGGACTCTAACTAGCCTTGATCAAAAAAAATCTACACGTAGGCATATATTAAGATTCCAGAAACCCAACAGAAGAACACAATTCTACAAGTAGTTAGAGAAAAGAAACAAATCACGTACAAAGGAAAGCCCATCAGAATCATAGCAGACTTCTCAACACAAACCATCAAGGCAAGAAGAGCTTGGAGT
>NW_004624736.1:17632620-17679046 GCF_000247695.1 Heterocephalus glaber | reverse complement strand
TTCTTTGAGGTATCTCCATACTGATTTCCACAGTGGTTGCACCAGTCTGCACTCCCACCAACAATGGAGAAGGGTTCCTTTCTCCCCACACCTGCACCAATATTTGTTATTGGTTGATTTCTTGATAGCAGCCATTCATTATGGGTTGAGGTAGAATCTCAGTGTTGTTTTGATCTGCATCTCTTGAAAGACCATCTTGACTGTATCTTGAATTTTTTGTGGTTTAATCTTTTTTGAGTTCTTTGTATATTCTAGATATTAGTCCTCTGCCTGAGGAGTAACTGGCAAAATTTTTTTTCCATTCTGTAGATTGTCTCTTGACTGTGCTTATTGATTCTTTTGCTATACAGAAGCTTTTTAGTCTGATATAATCCCATATGTTGATTCTTGCTGCTATTTCTTGTGCAACTGAAGTTCTGTTTAGAAAATCATTTCCTACACATATGTCTTTAAGTGTTTTACCTATATTATCTTTTAGTAGGTTTAATGTTTTTGTTTTATTGTTTAGATTTTTGATGCATTTTGATTGTAATTTAGTATATGGAGAGAGATAAAGATCCAGTTTCAATACTCTTCACACAACCAATTTTACCAGTACTGCATGTTGAATAGGCTATTTTTCCTCCAACATGCTTTTGGCTCCTTTGTCAATTCAAACGGTTGAATATGTTTAGGGAAGTTTCTGTATCCTCTGTTCTGTTCCATTTATCCACATATCTGCTTTTGTTCAAGTAAAGTCACATTTTTATCACTATTGCTTTGTATTACAGCTTGAAGTCAGGTATCACTGTGCCTCCTGCTTTTCTCTTGTAGCCCCAAATTGCTTTTGATACACTGGGTCTCTTCTAGCTAAATATGAATTTTAAGATTAGTTTCTCTTGAAAATGGAAAAATAGGAACAAAATCTTCCTAAATAGGGAGGACTGGAGGGGTTGAAGGGAGGGCTGGGCAAGGGTGAAAAAATAAGAACCAAGAGAGAATATGTAAAGGTGCAAATTTCCAATGATGAATGTCATTATATTGTATACCTAAAATGTACCAATGATTAGAATGAATAATTGATAATGTAAAATAGTAAGAAAAGGTCCAAAGGGGTAAGGGTAGTGGGAGGGGCAGGGGAAAGGAAAGAAGGGAAAGGAAAAATGCTGAGAAATGGAAAAAATGGAAATAAAGTCTTTGTAAATAGGGAAGGGTGGAGGGTGTGAAGGGAGGGCTAGGAATGGGGAAAAAATAAGAACCAAGATGCATTATGTAAAGGTACAATTCCCAATGAGAAATGTAATTGTGTTGTATACCTACAATGTACCAATAAAAGAATTTAATACAAAAAATAAAAAAGATTAGTTTCTCTAGATCTGTAAAGTATACTGTTGGTATTTTGATTGGGACAGCATTGAATCTGTATAATAGTTTTTTGTTAATGTGATATATTACACTTATTGACTTATGTGTGTTGAACCATCCTTGCATCTCTGAGATGAAGCCTACTTTAACATGATTTATAACCTTTTTGATAATGTGCTGCATTCTATTTTCTAATATCTTGTTGAGGATTTTTACATCTCTGTTCATTCAGGAGACTGACCTATAGTTTTCTTTTCTAGGTGGATCTTTATCCAGTTTGGTGATCAGGGTGATACTTGTTTCCATAAGTGGATTTGGGAGCACTTCATCCCTTCAGTTTTTTTGAACAGCTTGAGAAGTATTGGTGATTTAACATCCTTAAAGGTTTTGTAGAATTCAGAGTGAATCCATCAGGATGTGAGATTTTTTAAATTGGTAAATTCTTTATTACTGTGACAAATTCATTGCTAATTGGGTTGTTAAGTACATTTATGACTTCTTGGGTTAGTTTTGGTAGTTTACACATGTCAAAGAATCTATTTTTCAAAATTTGCTAATTTGTCAAAATATAATTTTTCAGTAACTATCCTCTGAATTTTGAGTGTTGCAATTTCACCCTTTTGATTTCTATTTGCATCCACATAAGTCTTTTTTCTCTTGGTGAGTCTGGCTTATCTATTTTATTCTTTTAAAGAACCAGATCTTAGATTCATTGATTTTTTTAGTGTTTATTTAGTCTCAATTTTATTGCTTTCCACTCTCATCTTTATAATTTCCCCATTTAATTTTGGTTTGGGGCTGGTTTATTGTTGTTTCTCAAGTATCTTAAGATTTCCCATAAGGTTATGTATTTTAGCTTGCTCAGTTTTCTTAATGATTGTGATGGATTTTCCTTTTAGAACTGCTTTCATAGTGTTCCAGAGATTTCAGTGAGTTGTACTGTCATTGTCATTAACTTTCAGAAATTTTTTAATTTCTTCTTTGATTTCTTCCATGACTCATTGGTTGTTTAGGAGAATGTTGTTGATTTTCAGGAGATTTTGCCTTTTCCAAAATTTCTTCTGTCATTGATTTCTATTTTCATTGCACAGTCGTATGACAGTATACATGGAGTAATTTCTATTTTTTATATTTTCTTGAGGTGTTTTTGTTGGCTAGTGTGTTATCTATTTTGCAAAAAGTACCATGTGCTGCTGAAAAGAATGTATACTCTTTTGCAGTGGAGTGGGATACTCTGTATATATGGATACTCTGTATCCATATGTTCAAGGGTGTGGTTCAACTCTGATTTTTTTTATTTTTTTTTGTTTAGTTGATCTCTTTGTTAAAGTGGCATGATAAAATCCCTTACTGTTGTGTTAGTGTTTATTCGATATTTTAATTTCAGTAGTTTTTCTTTTATGAAAATAGGTGCTCTAGTGTTTGGTGCACATATGTGTATCAGTGTTATGTCTTCTTGTTGGATTTATGTAGGGACCTTCTTTGTCTCTTCTAATCAGTTTTAGCTTGAAGTTTTACCATGTGTGATATTAGAACTGCTACTCATGCTTGTTTTTGGGGTCCTGGTGCATGAAATGTTGTTTTCCACCCTTTAATTTTTAGTCTACGAATATCTTTTTGAATTAGATGAGTTTCTTGAATGCAACAGATTGTTTGATTTTGTCTTTTGATCCAGTCTGCCAATCTGTCTCTTTTAATTGGAGTGTTGAGACCATTGATACTACTGAGATGTGTTGGTTATTTACTATCAGTCCCTTCTTTATCAGTTGATGAATCCTTTTCCTAACAGTTATTGTTGGTGTATAACCTCATTAGTTTCCCCTGTATTTTTAGCTGTAGCCACAAGAGCTGTATTCATTTATCTTTTGAGCTGGTCTTTTTCATGGAACTACCTTATTTCTCAATCTGTTTTGAAGGATAGCTTTGCTAGATAGGTTAATCTGGGTTGGAAGTTACTTGCTCTAAGGGCTTGAAATACTTCACTCCAAGCTCTTCTGGCCTCTGGGGTTTGTGTTGAAAAGTCCACTGTGATTCTAATTGGTTTACCCTTATATGTGATTTTTTTTGTTGTTGTCTTTCTCTGGCTGCTTTTAAAATTTTGTTTTTCTTCTAGATACCTGGTAATTTAATAAGAATATGTATTGGTGAGCTTCTTTTTTCAATCATAATTGTTTGGTGTTCTATAAGCATCACTGACTTGTATTTTACTTCTTTTCCTATATTTGGGAAATTTTCTTCTATGATTTCTGTAAACATGTTAGTATATCCATAGGTGCTATCTTCTAGTTTTTCTCTAACTCCAACTCACCTTAGGTTGGTCTTACTGACATCTAGTAGCTATTGGATAATCTTGTCTTGCTCTTTTATTTTCTTTTTGATGTTTTTGAGCTCTTTAACATAATTCACTATTTTGTCCTCAATATCAGATACTCTGTCTCTACATTAGTCATTTCTGAAATTTATGAATTCTATACAGATTTTTATTTCAGGTATTTCTGTCTCACATCTTTTCAAGGATTCCATATCCTTGTTAAATCTGTCATTCAAATTTTGAATTGTTTTGGTTAGCTTGCCCAGTTTTTTACCTATTTCCCCAAAATTCTCTGGGTGCATGTTGAATGAGATTGCTGTAAACTTTTGATTCATTTTCTCTTTGAACTCATCTATTTTCTTCATCCCTTCTTTTCATAGACTTCTGCTACCTGGTATTTGTTTTCTTCTCCCTTTGTTGAGGTAATTCAGGGATTTTTATTTCCTTGCTGCCATCATGCTGCACATGTCCCCTTCTTTTTCCTTCTCCTTTTTTGGGAGGTACTACTAGTTGAGGACTGGAGAAGGGAGGAGAGTTATGTGGAGATTTTTAGTAGGATGTGAATAATTTTCAGCTTTGTATGTTAAATACTAGTATTTTCTCCTTTTGTTATGTCCGTGAAGTGATTTCAACTCTGTCTCTATGTTTTACCAAAAAAATAACTTCTGGTTATAACAGCATTCAGAGATTCAGTCTTACAACACTTCTATATGATAATTTTTGCCATTACACTTCTCCCTTTTGTCTATCCTCTCTGCACACTCTGACAGTTTATCATTTGTGGTTGCTCTGTAATGAGTTAGGTGTAATGTGATGAGGAGAATGGGAAACAGTTGAATGGAGACATTAATGGGGGAGATTTGAAGGAGGGAATAGTGGTAGATGGGAAGAAAAGGTTGATGTGGGGTCTGATTCTATTGGGATACTTTTAGTTGAGTGGACGGGTTAATATCGAGAGTTATCAAAGAATATTTGTGGGGCAAGGATGACATATGGGAGAAAGGAGGTTAATTTTGTGATTGAGGGAAGCTTTGTGGTTGTTAGAACCTGCTGATAGGGAGGATAATAGGCTTGGTAAGATATGGAAGAGCCAAAGGATTAAGATGGGGAGGATCAAGGGTTAATACTGGAGAAGATAGGAGTGACTTTGAGGAAGCTAAGGATGGGAAATTAAAAAGCTAAGGAGGAGTTTATGTGTTTGGAGAAAGAATGAAGAGATATGTTAATAATATTGTTTCTGGGGTTTGAGGTGAAGAAACTAGATAGGACCAAGATACATCATGTATAGGTACAAGCCTCCAATGATAAATGTGAACGTATTATAAATCTAAAATGTACCAATAAAAGAAATTAAAAAAAAAACAGATAGGGAGCTGACACAAGGGAGAGAACCTAGCCATCTATTGAATCAGAGCCAATGACAGAACAAATACACAGAAGTAATAATCTAATGAACACAAGAAACCATTAAGAGACACAACATAGCCGTACATTCCTAAATAAAACAAGAAACATACACAACTTAAGCCTGTTATGTGTCCAATGGGGACTCAGATTAAATATTCTAATGAGACACTGCATAAATGATTCCCAAGTGGCTTCATTGTCAGAGAGACTGAGTGCTCACACTCCAACAACCTCTCTGATTTTTCCACCACAATACTGAAGCTAACTCAGACGTAGGATTTCTTTCAATCAGGTAGCAGGCATTCTTATAAAGTTAATCCAGTCTGAAATCCTTGGTTAGGAACTTTTGCTGTTCCTCTCAGTGTGATGGTGGATTCTGCAGACAGATTCACTAGCACAAAATTTTCCTCTGAGTCAGGATTATTCCTATGCAATCAAATTGGCTACAACATTAACAGGCTAATCCATTACAGCCGTATCTATCAGGTCCAGTTGTAAAATAACATACCATGAGGCCCCATTTTGGGTCCCATTTTAGCTTAGAGAAGAAATCCATGGTTATATTATAAACATCATAACAGCCCAAGTATTGATCCACAGTTAATATGCACTAAATGTGATGCCTCTGTTTCTTCTAATGATGAAAAACAGCATTCCACAGTAATTTCATAGATTGAGTTATTTGAAGTCCAGGAGGTAGGGACTGGATAATGCCAGAGTAGGGAAAGAGAAGAAAATAAAAGCTTTTAAAAAGAAGTCTTCTGCTATGCAGTATAAGGAGGAGGTAATAGGAGGAAGGCAAGGATCCTAATGATGGTAAGGGTATGTTATATATTTAGATGGGGATAATGGAAAACGGTGCAGAATTGGTAGTGAGAAACGGGGATGGGAAAGATTCTATGACTGATATAAATATTAGAAAAAAAGTTAAAGGGAAACAAATAAAAGGGGGAGAAGAAAGAGAAGAAAAATAAGAAACAACAGAAAGAAGGCTAGCAAAAAGATATGGATTAAGGTAGGAGGGATAAAGAGACGGGAGAATTCCCTTACCCTCTCTATAAACTATAATGGAAGAAAAAGGCAAGAGGAAGAGAAGCACACACATACAAACAGGCACACTCAAGAAAACAGGGAGAAATACTGGAATAGAAATGGTGGGAAAATAAACAGAAGGAGGAAAACAGCAAAAAGATAAAAAATTTAAAACAAAAAATAAAAAGTAATAATATAAAGTAAAAATAAATAAATAAATTATAAAGTTTTCTGTGTTTTAGAACTCATGACTCTTCTCAGCCTAGGATTAAGGAGCAGGGCCCAGGCCAGTGGGCCCTCTGGCTATGCTGGGAGCCCGAGTGGCTTCCTCCTGCACCACACTGTGTGCAGGCGTGGCCTGAGGGAGGACAGGCCCAGTGAGGAGCTCAGGCCCACCCGGCCTCTGCCCACAGCAACCCTCCGTGGTCGCTGGCCCCAGCCCCTCTGCAGGGACTCCTTCAGCCTGCTCGCCTTCCTCATCCACACGGGGAACCTGACAGTGTACAGGGCGTGCAGGCCGTACTTGGCCTCCCAGCCACGGCGCCTGCCCGCTCCTGCCCCACCTGGGCCGCACGGGGACCCACTCGCCACTGTGGGCTATGGAAGGCACTCTGCTAGCCACGCCCAGTTTTCCCCGCGGGCTTCAGCAGGGCTGGTCCTCCCAGCCCCCTGTGGCTCTGCCTTTCTCTGCCTTTCCAGGAGCCTTGCGCTGTCCTCCTGCTGGCAGCCAGTCGGTCTGCAGGCCTCTTCTCTCACCTCCCTGGTGTGATTTCTTGGGTATCACTTACAACTTTTTCCATCTCAGTCAGTTCTCTTCGGGTTTCTGCGTAACCTCTTCTGGCTTTGATTTCTTTCCAAGCTACTTACTGTTTTCCAGACTCTAGACACTGTCATTGAGAAGCTGAGCTGCTGGCACTTACTGCTCCACCATTTTTCTTTTCTCTTTGAAATGTGGACAGTAAAAAACACACTGCCTCAAATCCCCCTCAAAATACTGCCCCTCACTTTCAAACACACTGATTCCATCATTGTTACCACTTTCTGAAGCAGCTCTGGAAGTTTTCTTTTATGAGTGTCTTTAGTTGCACTGTAGTGGCTTCCTCCATGTCCTGAGTCAACTCAAAACATTACCTTTCATGGTCATTTAGACTTCGGAAGAGCCAGAAGGGGCACTATGCCAGACATGATAAGGTGGATGAGGACACACAGTAATGTTCTTATGAGCCTGCCTTTCTTTTGAATAGCATTCGGTAGCAGCATTCACAGTATTTTGGATCACAAATCATAAAGATATTCACAAAGGAGGATTTCCAGAACTGCTTGAGAAACTGGCAGAAATAATGGGATAAATATGTTCAAAGGAAGGGGTGGGATTTTGAGGGGGATTAATGGCAATGCATCTTTTACTGTAATATTTTTTAAATTAAATATTCACTGTATATTTCAATTGCCCATTATATAAGTCTCAGTGGACTATAATCATGAAACATTTTAACTTTTCTCTGGGCACAAATTTTCACTGCATTTTTTTCTGTCTCCCTTTCCCATCCCTTAGCAATATCTTGAGTAAATTCAATAACATTTGGATCTGTTTGGATAATTATAATTTTATCTTATTTAAAACTCTCAGCTCAAGTAATTTAAATCTCTTATTTTATATCCCCACCACTCTCACTCCCAACATCCTGGATGTGAGACTCAGAATGCCTAAATCAGAAGGCAATGGAGGGAGGTCTGGGTCCAACAACTCTTTCCTGCCTCCTTTCTAAGACACAGCCATCCTGACTGAGGGAAACAGTGAGCAAGCAGGAAATAGGCAAGGGTTTATTTATTTATTTTTATTTTTATTTTTATTAAATTCTTTTATTGGTACATTGTAGGTATACAACACAATTACATTTCTCATTGGGAATTGTACCTTTACATAATGCATCTTGGTTCTTATTTTTTCCCCATTCCTAGCCCTCCCTTCAAGCCCTCCACCCTTCTCTATTTACAAAGACTTTATTTCCATTTTTTCCATTTCTCAGCATTTTTCCTTTCCCTTCTTTCCTTTCCCCTGCCCCTCCCACTACCCCTACCCCTTTGGACCTTTTCTTACTATTTTACATTATCGATTATTCATTCTAATCATTGGTACATTTTAGGTATACAATATAATGACATTCATCATTGGAAATTTGCACCTTTACATAGTCTCTCTTGGTTCTTATTTTTCACCCTAGGCAAGGGTTTATTATTGTCTCTATGCTTTACTGGCTGCTCCCTTGGGGCCTATTTGATTGTTGCCTCTCTGGATGGCTGCAGTGGGCTCACTGTGCCTTGTACAATGTTGGCTCCCTCCTAAGACACATGTTTGAGTTGTCAGGGAGGGGACACACAAGGCTTCTCCTAAGCCCAGTTATGTAACATGACAAGTTAGGTTAGCGTGTTATTTTGCTAAGGCTGCCATAATAAAGTACTGCCAACTAGATGGCTCACACAATGGAAATGCATTGTCTCACAGTTCTGCAGGCTCAAGTCTAAAACCAAGGTGTCACTAGGATTGGCTCCTAGCTTGTGGAAGCACTACTTCAGCCTTTTTCTTCATCTTCTCCTAATGTTGTCCCTAGTACATGCACTTGTCCAATGCCGAAATCTTCCTTTTTTAGGACACCAATTATAATGGATTAGTGCTCATTCTTACAACCTCATCTTAAGAAATTACATCTATGACAACTCTATGACCAAATAAGGTCGTATTCTGATACAGTGAATTTTGGCAGAACTTTGGGGGAACACAATTTAACTCCTATGTCAAAACAGCCAGTCCCATGCCAACAATCTCTGCTTCAAGCTCTTGCATAATATGTGCATGTACCTGTTGCAGACAATGAGGGAGCATATTGGATAGTTCCTTTCCACTGACCCCTACCTGGTTATACCCATGTTTATCACTCAAGATCAGTAGCTTTACTCTGCAAATCATCCACTCATTCTCCCAGTTCAAGGAGAGAGATACATTTGTACACCCAGCTTGATCTCATGAGCTGTGTGATTCTAAGGTACTGAGCCCACATCTGCTCTCTAAATATCTTATAAGAATTCTATTCAAGTCTCTAAATTTTGTTTATCCTTATGTATTTATCACATTCTGTTTTAAAAGCTGGTTTTCCCAATGATGTGAATATTTTACTACTCCTCTTCCTAGATTTTCTCTGTCTGTAGAGTACTGGAAGGGCATGGGAAGAGCTGAGAAAGCTACAGGATGGCTTATTGATGTTTTGGTTAATTTTCTCTGTTCTGGTTGCTCAACCAACACAGCCTAAGGACTGAACTTGAATCTTTGTAGACCCTATATGTCAGTTCTGGTCATCTTAAAATAAGAGTTCTGTTAAACATACTTTCCCAATGTTCTTATAATTTAGGAAATTTGATCCAGCATAATTGGTGGTCTAGCAAAACACTGTGGCAGATTAAGGGACAGACAGAAGCTTAATAAGAGAGGTAACCACAACCCAAGAACAAAAATGCCTGGACCAAATGACTGATACTTTTCCATGGTCGCACTTCTGGATATGAAAATTACATTTGCCAGCCCCACCCCCACCCCCGCCCCAGCAAGAGTTTAAAAACAAACCTAGCAAAAGCAATTATTTTCTCAGATCTTAGCAGATGTGATGTAATCCTGTCCAGTTCATTATTTTTTAAAGCAGTGATCTTCAAAAATATATTCCTGGACCAGTAGCATCATCACCACCGGGGGTGTTGTTAGAAACTCAAATGCTTGGGCCACACCCAGACCCACAGAACCAGAAGCTCTGGGAGTCTGGCCAGCAATATTTTATCCAGCTCCAGGAGATTCTGAGCTTGAGTCAAATTTAAGAATCTTTGCTCTAAAGCCTTTGACCCATACCTGGGCCTTTAACACACAGCTGCTAGGTCAGTTTTTTCTTTAGGGTAGTACTGGAGATTGAAGCAGATGTTTCACACTGAGATACAACCCCAGCATTTTTTTTTTTTTTTTTTTTTTGAGACAGGGTCTCAGTAAATCCCTAAATTGGCTAAATTGCCTGCGCTGGGCTTGAACTTGTAATCTTCCTGCCTCATCCACTCAAAGTGCCGGGGTTATAGGAATGTACCACCACAACTGACTGATAGGAGTATTTTTAAAAAGCTCCTCAAAAAATTCTACAGTGCAGTGTGGATTGAACTCCACTGCTCTAAATCAACAGATTCCATGCTGCTCTGAGCAGTCCCCTTTGAGTGGCTGGCTGGGGTGTCCAGCCTAGGGCCCCAGGCCCTCACCCTGATTCCCCCAGAGCAACCCACCGATCTGTTTCCCACGCTTGGCTGTAGTATAATGTTTTCTTTGAAACAAAGGTTTCTCTGGCTGAAAAAGACAAACATTAATTCTCTGGAGGTTAATAAACTGAAAAAGCCAAGACCCCTTTATTTCCTTCTAACTTCATTTCATGAGGAACGTGTGACAGTAAAATAAATATATCTGGAACTTATCAGTGAAGAATAGCGTCAGAGGCTGCTCATGAGGTGACAGGAAACTGGAAGTCTGGGAGGGACTGAGGCTCAAACACGGGTCTGTGGGAAGTGCAGGGACATGGGGCTCTGTGGCAGTGGCTCTGGGCCTCCTGGAGTACAGCCTCTGAAATTCTTCCTCATTAGACCATAAATTACATTACCACCGATCACAAGTAGGCTCACCTCTGAGAAATAATTCATGGTCCAAAGTTACAGAGTAGGAAAATTTTTCCTTGTTTTACTTAGTCTGCATCAAATCTTTGAACAAAAGGTAAAATAAAAAGATGTTAAAATAATAACCTGACTGAAGAAGGGTCATGTCCATGTAGTCTGCCCACACTGGAATGTCTTTAATGGACAATAAAATATAATTGAAGATATTTTAGAATATTTATTTTACATATATTTATCTTAATGGAGGTAAAGTACATAAAATGCCAAGGTAGATAAGAAGGAATGTAAAAGGTGAATTGCTTTATTAGCCAAGGTAAATAGGACTTTAGAAGGCAATTTAACACTCTCTCTCTCTCTCTCTCTCTCTCTCTCTCTCTCTGTCCTCTCACTCTCTGTCTCACTCCCTGTACACAAAAAAACAATAAAAATTTTTATCAACATTAATAATTAGGAGCTTTCAAATGTCCACTGGGTCCCTGGAAAAGAAAATGTCACTAAGGACAGGGTCTGGAGGTCATGGAGCTGATGATGGATGTGAGCTCTGAGTAAGCATACAGACAATGGACAAGATTTAAATCTGGAGAGGTTGGAAAACAAATGCCTGATGAGCACCAGAATGTCAGCTGAACAGATGGAGAGAGGAACGAACCTGCAGCTGGGAAGCCAGAAGTGGCTGTCAAAGGTGGTGGAAACAGGAAGCTCCAGTCAGTGGGATCCATGGCTAGAATTGTAATAATAGTGGTGACCACAGCACCTCCTTCCTCCCCTTACCCCAACTGTATAAATAAGGAATTGGAGCATAACAAGCTCTCCACAAAGCACTCGTAAAATCACACATCATTCCAATTGTCTTTATGTGCACCCCTGCTCTAGAAACTCAACAATGGGGCAGAAATTCTGGCAGAGAAGAGGGTTGAAGTGAGATTTTCTAGGTGACAAAGAGTCACACTGACACACAAAACTGAGAACACAGAGCCCTTCCCCATCTTGAACTTTCCATGGTGGAAGATCAGAAATGCTTGACTCGAGGGCCCTTTTAACATTCTGAAGGATAGGGACAACATTCACGTTTTTAGCCCCAATAGTAGGCACAAGACCTTTAGTTTGAGACAAATTATTAAGAGGAACATAAACATCCTTGGAATATTCTGTTGTCTCCCAGGAATAGCTGCTAGTGGGTTTCAATAAACACTTCCATTTTGTACATCAGAAGTATGTGCAAGTATTATGTGCTAATCAAAAAATAAATGAAACTTGGAGTCAAAATTCCCAATAATCCTTTTTTGTTTCATTTTTAATGTAGTCTCTATATATCCTATGAATATCTTTCTATATATTTTCAAAAAATTTTAACAGTGGAATTATGTTTATGTAGTAACTCTTATGACCCAATCACAATTTATAAGATAGATTGAACTAGAACTGCTTTTGCTGAGTCTAGGGGCAGGAAAGTGTAAGGGGCTCAGAACTGCTGGGTTAAATTCTCTGTACCCCGGAGTGACCTGCAGTATCTTCCTGAACCCCTGGGCACGTAGTAGAGCATTTTGACAATGACTGGTCTAATGTATACAATGTTATATATCATGAGTGCATATAGAGTATATAGATAAAATTGATAAAATGATGGGAAGTTCAATACTAGGACCTATTTATCATACAAAGCAATTAACATATACAATTATTCCTCTCTCATTGACCTGGACTATATTGTATAGAAAGTATTATATTATATATACAACATTATATTATATATAAAACATTACATAATATGTATACTCTGTGGAGATTCAACTTTGAAGAGTGCACACATCTTAAGTGTACACTCCATTGTTTGACCTATGCACCCAAGATAGAGATCACTGTAGCATCCCCAAAACAATTCAATCTGCAGAAGGTAATAGTTTCTTTTGTTTGCTTATTTGTTTTGTTTTGGGGGGGTTGTGTTTTTTTTGGTACCAGGGATCAAATTATTTGTTTTGTTTTTTGAGACAGAATCTCACTAAGTTACCCAGGCTGGGCTCAGACTTGCTATCCTCCTGCCTCAGCCTCGTGAGCCACTGGAATTACAGGAGTGCTCCACATCCTGATGAACAATTCTTTTGACCTTACTGTGGAAGTTTTGCCTGCTTTGGAACCTCACATAAACATAAGTCATATAGTATGAAGTTTTACCTTTACTTCACCTCAGTATATAAGATGCAAAGGACTGTAGGACTTCAGAGGTCACCTAGCTCAGCCATGTTAAGGGCCTGGCCTAACGTCACTGCTCGGGCTCTTGGAAGAGACAAAAACAGAAACCTTTGATTCCTCAACTCCCCATCCAGTAACTTCTCTACTACCTCCTGCTGCTTCTCTCTCTTTATCTCTCTTCTTTATTCAACACCCTCATCTTTTTATTCAGAAGCCCTAGAAGTGTCCTTCTTCCCTATGGAGAATCTATGCAATTTGTAGAAGGCACTTCTCATTTCCCCAGGGCAGCTCGGTCCCTCTCTGGGGGCTGTTTGCTGGCCTCTTTCAAGCTCATACTCACCACCAGGTGCTCACCAAGTCACCACTTTCTGTGCTTTGATCCTTATTTTGCTGCTGCCTTTCTCCCCTACATTCCTCAAGCCCTTGGTACTTTAAATTCCTCTGCCAACACATCACTCCATGACTGTGAGAAGATCTTGGGGTCACTGATATCTTCCCCGCTACCTCCTTCAGTACAGTCTTTCTGGCTGCTTGTTTGGAGATTTGGATTTCCATCTCTTGGAAATAATGTTCCATATAACCTTCCATAACTTTCCAAACTCACCATAAATTTCATTTTTTGCCTATAAATTTCATGTGTATTTATTCTTTCTGCTATTTTATTCTAACTCGTATCATCTAGTATATTGGAAAGGAAAAATTATGAATATGTCTTATAATATCATCAATCTAGGATGAAAGATTACAAACATAAATAATAATGGCAAATGTGTATAGAGTTAGCATCCTTCTAAGCATTTTACACATTTTACTCTTTTAATCAACTCAATCAACCTGTCTTACAGGTGAAGAGATTAAAATAATAAAAAGTAACTTGCCAATGCCATGCAGTATCTTAGGAATTGAGTTTAGGGAGTCTGGCTCCAGGGTTTTGTTTGTTTCCTTTTTGTTTTTGGTACCTGGGATCAAACTCAGGACTTTGCACATAAGAGGTAGGTGGCGGCACCACTGAGCTAAATCCCTGGCCCCCCAGGGTTTTTGAACTACTCTCAAAGATGAACACGGTTCAGGTACACAATATGTGCAAAAGCCTATTCAGGATCTTTGGGGTGAATGTTTTTGAAAAATTAAGACTTCCAGGTTGAGCAACAAAATAGTAAGCATGGGAATTTATATGGCAATGCCACCAGGAAAGAAATGGCAGAGGGGGAAAAAGAGAAAATTCAATGGGCTGAGAAACACCCCACTTCATATAAAGAATAGCAGAAATGAAACTAAGCATCCAACCTGTATTTCAAGGATAAATTGTTAATGTAAGCATGATGACTTCTCTAGAGAAAATGATAATATATGGGTTAAATCCAGAACAGTTACTTACACCAAGTTGATTTTTATAGATTAAAATGCATTGATAATTTATACATTCCAAAAAATGAAAATGCTGGTCACCACTTTCTATAATACATCAAATTGGATGAGTAATTGGGTAAAATAATTGATCTGGAAGTAATTAAACCATGTGTAATTTCTTTAATAATATGATACTATTTTATTATTTTCCATATCAAAAAATCATTTTCAATACCAGAATTGCTGTTTCAAATGATACAGGAAGTAGGACTAAAAAAAGTGATGGATGGGCTGGGGATTTAGCTCAGTGGTTCCACCGCCTGCCTCACAAGCACAAGGACCCGAGTTTGATCCCCGGTACAAAAAAAAACCAAACTGAGACTCCAGTTATATTATTATTCAGAGAGACAGCATTAAAATGTCTATATAGACAGAATATCCATTTAATTGCTGCTAACTAAAAGACATTAAAGAACTCTGAAATGTTTCATTTTAAACATTCGAGAGCAAAATTCTGCTTTTCCTTGCATACACCTTCTATTGTGAGGATAATATTCTGCATGAAAGGATCTGTGGTCAATGATTACACTCATCAAAAACCAACTAAACATAAATAATGCCAATGATACCTATTGTTGTCCGTGCTTTGCAAACTATTTAGTCGCTTTTCACCATGAGATGCAGTGCTGAGTTTATTATGCAGAAACCTAGTCATGTGGAAAGAAAATAACTTGCTGACATCCCAGAGCAAGACAGTGACAGTAGGTTCTGGCACCAGAACTCAGATCTATTTGTCTCTAGCCTTAACTTGGAGCTTGCTCTTCATTTCACATAAATTGGATTCCTTTCCTCATTGCATACCTTCAAGGTTTACTCATCTCTCTCCCTGTACCCCAAGTCTGTGCAAATATAAGTTGAATAAAGATGACTTATTTTACCCGAATAAGCTTTACAGAAAGTTAGATGAGATTTGCCATCTAATGATGGTATCATTAACCTAATTTTATTATCACTGTGAGAGTACCATTCTGAAATTGCAACAGCTTCTAATACAGGCTTAGGATAAAGTTAATACGGCTTTGTTTAGTTGATTCACTGTGCATCTCTTAACAGACAGAGCTTTGGTACCAGACATACTCAAATCCAATTCCTGCTGTTTATGGGCAGTGGTATGGACAAGTTATACTCAAATTCTCCAGGCCTTGTTGTCCTCATTTGTAAAAAATTATCCAATAATATCTACTAGGTAATGTAGTTACGAATATTAAATAAGGCACACAAAGTGCTTCAAACAGTGCCTGAGACAGTGTAAACAACAAATGGTAGCTATCATCACCATTCTATATGTCATCTAAAGTAGCATTCATTGTTAAGAATCATTATTTTAACCACAAATGCAGAAAAATAATGCTAATTCAACCATATGTCTTCCCATCAGTTATAAGATACATATAATTTCAATAATGTTAGCAACATGAAATAATCTCATCTCAGATATAAGAATATATATGTTATAATGAGTGAGTATATGCATGTGTGTTCAAAGCTTTAAAGTCCAAAGTCTGTTGGATCAAGTTTTAGAGTGGAAATTTTTAAATAAACTTCCCCAAAGAAAGTTTAAAAGAAGTTCTCTGTTCAACCACATAAGAATCTTTCAACAGTACAATGAAAATGTTCTGAGGTAGAAAACTATGTGTGCTTGTCTAGTTGGTATATTTTAAATTTAAGAATGATGCTTTAATTATGTGCAGGGTTCACAGCCTTTTGTGATGGACTAAGACTATGCATCACATGTACAAATAAATATTTATGATAGATCATTGGGAAAAATAAGTATTTTTGTTTATAACCAGACAAATACATTTGCAGATGTTGTCTTGTAAAAGAGGTGATATCCAGTGACTTTTAGAAACTTTATTGCAATGACAAAGTTAGAACTACTGCCAAAGCCAACACATAAGATTTATGTATAGAGAAAAGAACAGATTTCATTGTGTTGATGAGATTTTTATCTCTTGGTTCCCGTTTTCCATTACTACTTGGTCAACAGCCACAAAGGACTCAGGGTGGCTGTGCTCAATAAACACCTCAAGACTCAGATCCTTCTCTCCAAATTTTATTCAAAAGCAGGCACAAATACTAACAAAGATGAAATATGCAGAGAACCTAGCAAATCAATGGGGAGGTATACTAAGATCACCGGGCATATTTTATGATTACCTAATGTAAAAGTCTTATTTGGAACATTGACTTTGTTTCATGATATTAAGATGCTTGTAAAACTAAGTCATGGTACACTTGATTCAGAATTTCAGACACCTTAACATTGCAGTAATTGATCAGATCAGATGCATTAATCCAATATTGGGTGTATTTTTTCTTGGTAGTGGAGATTAATGATATATCGGTGTTTATTAGACTGCTGTGGTTTACCATTGCAAATAGAAACCTGATTTATTGTGAATACTGGAAGTAAGCTTAAAAGGAAAAAGAGTTCATAGACTCTAGACCAATAGCACACAATGAATAACAATAAATTGAAATACTATGTCTTTTGTGAAGGTCCTGGGTTCAATTCCGAGAGAGAGAGAGAGAGAGAGAGAGAGAGAGAAGAAAGAGAGGAAGGAGGAATATTTTTGCTTTCCTTTCATTTATTTTATTACAAACTCATTTTATTTTCAGTTGTTCTTGCTTGGGAAACAGAACGCAAACATGGCTGGGGCTGTGATTCCTATTGAATTCCTATTGAATTAAGAGCTCTTTGAAGGTGCACTTATAAATGTGTATTATAACTGTGGCTAAGATGAGTTTGATTATAAAATGGAACACTGATCTGATATACCACTAAGAACAAAAAATACTGGCAATCAGACTGCAGTCATTAATTATGATGCATTCCAATTCAGACAAGTTAAAAATGTGAAAATATTATGACTCAGAATTGATAAAATATGGTGGTTTCCATGATAAATTATAGCCAAATCATCTGAAGAGCATTCAAAGAAGACTTTTCCTTGCTAAAGGAAAAGCAGAGATCTTGTTAACTGAAGAAAGGGTGATGGAGACCCTATGTGACTGCGAATAACTGGGGTAACTCACTGCAGTAGATCTCCATTCTGCATGGTAGAAACCCAAGCCACGGCCACTACCACCCCTTTCTCACCAGCCAAAGCAGAACTCACAACAAAGGAAATAGTCAGAGCTTTCAAGGTAGCTCTTTCAATGTTCCTTGCCAATTTTGTATGAGAGAGAGGACTCAGGAAAGAATCTCAGAGTGAAGAAAATTCTAATAAAGGTATTGTCATGGAAAGCCAAGAAATATGTGAAATCTCAGAGTGATCTGTGACCTTGAAGTTCTTGTGTTGTGAGACAGAGGAGAGGCTTACTCTTTCCTGCAAGCCAATGCTTCGCAGCTCCCCTTTCCTCCCCAGCCCCATTTTAATTCCCAGAACCATAGCATGATCAACATGACATGCTCCAGGGACATGGGGATAGAGGACAAGTACTGGAAACATATTTCCAAGAGTTACTGAGGCCAGATCAGAATAGCAAGTCTCAATAATGAAGGGATAGACTGTGAACAGAAAAGATACAAAAACTGGACAGTTAGCAAGTACTAACAGAAGAAGTAAATTAAGTATCCTGAATAAATTTTAGAGATGGAATACAAACATGTAAGGCCCATTTTACATATTGCCATCATGTTTTGTGGTAGACTTGTCCTGATCTTTCACACAGTGAGGAAAGAAACAATTAGCATCTTTGTCCCTGACTTGATCCTTCTTCCCACTCCCAGTGATAACTGTGATACTCTGCTAGGGCCTCTCAGAGAAGGGAATTCTCCAATTATCTCCTCTAAGTGTCCACAAAAAATTATTCTAAATTTTAGAGACATTATAGCCTTGCTATCCATACCTACACATTTTTATATCTGGATATTTCAATTAGGGAGTCTAGACATTTTCATATCTGGATACCTCAATTAAAGAGTTAAAAAAAACTTTAAAATGAGATCTATTCTTATATTTATATATTCTGCCAAGTCTCTGTAAACCTATTTTAGTAAGAAAATAAAAAACGTTGCTCCCAAACGGTGCAAGATTCTTTTCTATTTATTTTCCAGCCTCATTAAACATTGTTCTCTCTTTTTAAAAAGGGGAAAGGAATCAAAAGAAAACGTACAGAAATGCTGTGCCTACATGACAACCTACATGAACAATGAATTATAATGAAATCCAACTTCAAATGTGCCAAACCACACAGAACTGTGAAATAACTGACGCCAAACTATGAGGTAAAAAGGTTTAGGTTGCATTTCAGTTTAATCTTTAGGGAATGCATGTACCTAAGGGAAGGACAAAACTAAGTCCTGTGCACCTCTTTTTCAGTTTATTTTTAAGCTATTTTTAATTCTAAGGTCTATGTGTACTTTGTATGCATAGTTCCCCAATTTTTGGTAGATTTCAGGAAATTAATTAGAGGCTTGGGTCCCTGAGGATTTCCCATGTATGAGGCATGTCTGTCCTTTAGCTCAGTGGGTGCTCCATAGACCGGAGCAGCTGCAACAACTTGAAAGGCTTTTCTATTGTGAGATGGGCTCTGCAGTCCTGAGAGCCGGAACTGAGGGAGGAAGGGTTTCCAGGCTGCTCTCTGCCTTTAATGCTGAGCCATGGACCTTCCTCCAGGGAAGGGTGTACGCGCTAAACACTGGCTTCCGTTTTGTATTAATAAAATTAGCCCTGTGTTACTATGTAGAAAATTTTAGCTCTAATATAAAATAAAGAATCGTCTTAAGATTGAAGCAACTTTTTTCTAAGTCACATGAATAAAAAGGACAAGATGTCTTACAATTCTCTAAGGATAATCCTCCTAATAATTTTTTTTGGGGGGGGTACTGGGGATCAAACTCACAACCTTGTGGTTGTGACGCAGGCACGGTGCCACTGAGCTAAATCCCGAACCTAAGAAATATTTTTGCAGTCTAAAATGAAACAGGATTCTTGCTAAGAATCAGAGTCCTCTTGGGACTTAATCCACTTAATTAAAAGCACATGCCTTCAATATGGAAGATAGTCCTCTAAATTCAGCTTGTAATTCATTGCATTCCATGAAGGGCAGACATTGTCTGTTACTCTTTTAAATGTAATAGTTTTTCTGTCAAAGATTTAACATGATAGGAAATTTTCTATCATAGTCAAGATTTTTTTTTTACATTTATTGAATCATACTATACACCAGGTACTTTTTTATACCTTTGTATTATTAGATTTTCCCAGGCATGAGATATCCCTACTATTACAATTTCTAAAGACAAGAAAATGAAGGCTCAGAAATATTAAATACGTTGTTGGGAGAAAAAGTTTGCCTGATAGATTTAGCACTGGACTGTCTTGTCTGATTCTATCATCTAGCCCATTTTCAATGACAACACCTAAATAAATGTGCTGATTCTGACATCCTTTGTTGGTATTATCTTTCTCCATTTCTTTTATCAAGGTACATTTCAATGAAATTTTGCACAGAACTCATATAGAACAACTGCCTTTGTGAAACCTCAGTGGAGTCTTTTATGAAATAGACTTGGGGGGGGGAGAGAATATGAGAATAAACTGATGGTCAACACAAGAAACAAACTCACTCTGTTCAGATCCAGACATGACACCAGATATTTAGCCTGTAGATATTGCATATGGTACAAAGGCCCTGGGTTCAATCCCTGGTACTGAACAAGAAAGAAAAAATGAAGAAGGAAGAGAAGGAGGGGAGAGGAGAGGAAAGGAGGAAAAAAGGAGGAAGAAGAGGAGGACAGGAACAGGAAAACAGGAGGAGGAGGAGAAGGAGGAGGAGGAGAAGGATGAGGAGGACGGGGAGGAGGAAGAGGAGGAATAGAAGAGCATTGAAGACCAGCCCGGCCCTGGAGTACAAGTTCTCTAAAGCAAGACTGAATCACCTCCATCCTTCCACTTAGTAGGGTTTGATTAGGTAGTGAGGTGTTCTGCAGTGCTTCTCAACCTCAGTGTGCATAGGAATCAGCAGGGCATCTTGTTCAAATGTAGACCATGGCTCTCTGGATCTGGAGCAGGGCCCAAGACTTTGCATTTCTAACAAGTTGCCAGATGACACTGATGTTGCTGGATCAATGACCACATTTTGAACAGCAAAGGTGTAGAGGAAATCACTAACTAGGGCTTCAGTACTGGAAACCCAGCTTCACTACTTAATAAGCATATAAATTTAGGCAAATTCTGTATCTTTATACCTGAACCTCTGTCTCCTCATCCAGTAAAGTGGAAATGACAATAATATTTAATTAGTACTATATGCCAAGCACTGTGATAAATGCATCTAATCGGACAGAAAGAAATTCAGACCCACACTTAACTCCAGAACCAGAGAGGAATATTAAGTAGATCTAGCTATCATGTATGTGAAATACCATAGTTGGGTGCTCAATAAATCTTAATTCCACTTTTCTTCTTCTGTACTAAGGTTGCTCTCTCTAAGCAGACTTTACATATAACATAGCATTTAGAATGTACTACCACTTTCAAGGGTGTGTTTTTCACAACGACCCTCCCTTGCAGACTTTTCTTTAGCTAGAGGAAGCCTTTGGTGTTCAGAGATTTGCATGAATTGCTACTGTTGACAGGAGGAATTGCTTTGATCTCTCTTGCATTATTACTTGATCCATTTGTTTCTTTTCTTTCTAGAAGTGCCAAAAAAGGTCTGCAATAGATAGAAAAGAGCATTTGCTACAGCTATGATTTTATAACTGTAACCTGCCTTTAGCAAAACACAGATCTAGATTTATTAAGTATAAAATGGTGGCAGTTCCTTTTTAACAGACTTATCAAAATCTTTTTTTTAACAGTACACTTCCTGACATTTAAAACATTTCAACTAAGTGTTATATTGTATTAGAAACAACTTTCTAAAAAAGGGTAATTGTTTTATTGAAAATTGGAAGCAATATAAAAATATTATAGGTATACTAGTTTGTGGATAACTTACTCTGTCATGATGAGAATTATACAGAAAAGATTAGTGAAGGAAAACTCTTTTATACCATACTCTGTAGTGGGAGTGTGTTTTCTTCAAACAGTAGCTGTAAATATTTCATATTTAAACTTAAATACTATCATACAAATTGTTTCCCCTTTTTTATTTTTGACTATCATAATTCTCTCCCTACTACCTATGCTGAGAAATGGTGTAGCACTTCTGATATAGGTAACTTTCTAGGATCTGGAACCTACATTTATGAAAATACTTTCCTCATGTACTAGAGTTGTTTTGTTTCTTTTTTCTTCATCACAGATCTGTCACTTCCCATATCTATCATTTGCTAAACACACTGTGGAAATTTCTGACCTTTTATAGTAAACATGTTCTGGTAAATGCTTGTTGTGGGGAAGAAAGGATGAGGATGAATCCATCTCTCCTAACATCTGATCAGCCCTAGGGGAAAAGATGAAAAATAATAAAGAATTTGTCTTTTAATAATAAAGAACGGTGGCAATGGGACAAGAACTAGTAACAGCTAAGTTAAAATATAAGCATGTTAAATTCTCAGTGATTCAAATTGCATGATATTGATGCATGAGAATCAATGCATTGATAAGACAATGGGATAACCAGAGGATCCAGAAATACATTTGAATACATAAAGGAATTTGGAAAATGAAGAAGGGGCATCTCAATTCAGTTCAGAAAATATAAACCACGTAGCAAATAATATTGGAAAAACTTGGTCCAAAAGTGAGTTGAGCCCATACAGTTCATCTTATATCAATGTGGATTTCTAATAAACCGAAGATTTAAATATAAAAACATACACCATAAAATGTGAGAACAGAGTGGAGACTGCTAATAAGCTAGGTGCAGAAATGTAGCATGGAACCCCCTGGAGATTTACAGGCAAGGTAAGGACTCCTCTGTACCCTCAGCTTCAGAACCATTCCACACTGGCCCCACCACACCTGCAGCCAGAGGGCTTCACTGTCAAGCGTCACCTGCTTTGACCATCTTTCACTTAGGTTTGTGAGCCAACCTTCACCACAGTAAAGCATAAGCATTAAATATGTCTGTCTTCCCCTTGGTTTCAGCTCTAACTGGCTGTCTTTGGAAAAACAATGTCATGCCCACCCAAACACTGTCTTTCTTTAATTTTGTTGTGTTTCATAACTTTACATATTTATTCTCCCAGTCCGACAAGGTGAGAAGTTTCTTCTTAGATTAAAAAGAAAGAAACTAACCAAACATTCCCCATCACTATCATTAGAACATATAAATGAAGAAAGAATTTGAATAGTTATCTGATTTTCTAGGTCAATACCACAACCTTACTCATCAGTGATTCCAGAAGAGAATGCTCTTCTCACAACAAAATAATTGTCTGTCTTAATAAATTGAATCAGAAGACCACAAACTGCATCTAGCTATTTACTTGTTCATACAACTGATGTTTGTGCAAATACTTGACTTATTACAACATGGATTATTCAGTCATGGCATATAGTCAATTATAAGATGAACTTGTACATACAATTTTTTTCTTGTTTTCTAGAAAATAGAAATTTTCTATCTAAATGAACTTTGATTTTCTTAATGAGTTCCCTATGAAAGTCACACTGGCCAGCAGTTATTTGATTAAAAGATACTAAACTGGGGTGCTTGAAGTTTCAGGGGCATTTTCTATTGCAATTTTTTAAAAAGCAGTCTTGTGGTAATGGCTTTTTCTGATGAAGCTGAACAGGATTAGTAATTGTTTCACAAGTGAACCCAAATTTACCAACTGTCTGAAGTGGTTGTATATTACTAAACACCATGGATAAAATGTAGTCTTTTTCAAGAATAAACACATAGGGGCTACAGAGTGCTTGAAAATAATAAAAGCATGTCCTAATTTAAATTTTAGAACAACAGTAAAAGAAGTTATTGGTTAAAAAAAACCACCGTGCACATTAAAAAAAAAACAAAAACAAAAAAAACCTCTTACAGTTCATAGTAAGTCTAAATTACAGTTGGAAGAAAGCCAGCTAGTTACAGAGCACAGAAAAGGTGAAAATCTCCCAAACTAGAGTACAATTAATGTTGCCTGGGCTCTCTGGAATCCTTTCCAAATGTATTTCCAAATAAAAGTACTGTGCTTCTCCGTTGGATGCCAATAAATAGTAAAACTTAAACTTGGGAACTTGCAACCCAGCAATAGCCAAGCACTCATTTACAAAACACCATGGAAGAAGGGTTCATTTCTCCATGTGACATGAGAGAGAAAAAATTCTCTTTCTTAAAAGGGCCTTCCACTTACTAGACAGTCTACCCACTGCTATCAGTGCTTTGTCTTCATCCCGTAGTCACAGAATACTAGACAGACACATTTGGTTATGAAACTACATGATAAAGTTCCCACAGTGCCTGACTGCCTGATTTTCCTACTTTGATTGGTTTTGGGCTTTTTTGTTTTATCTTCCTCCAAACCATTGTAGTACGTCCAGGGATGAGTGGGTAGCAAAGCTGGGAATCATTGAACTTTAAAGCTACAGGTTCTAGCCTATCCCCTTCCTTCCATAAGGTGGAAAATGAGCCCAGAAAGTTGAGAGTCTTAGCCCAAACTCTTCAAACAGCTAGTGGAAAATGTAGGCCTTAATTTACAATTAAGCAACATATTTGGTTATTAGTAATTCACATTCATTGGACGCTTTTCTTTGAGTGACACTGAACTACATACACAAATCTCCACATTTTAATTATACAAATAACAATCACCCAAAAACCTCAAGGCAGTGACTAGTAAGCCTTCCTGAACAAATGAAGAAACTGAAATAATTGTAACTTGGCAAAGCAGACCAGTCTTGAAGAGTAGAGAAAAATCTGAATCTCGGCCTTGTAAGAAACACAATAAAAGTGAAAACTTTGATACCCTAAAGGGCTAATGTATATAAAAAATGCTTATTAATAATTCTAGCTTAAGTTTTGCAGGATTCCTTAGTCTGAACCTGGAATTGACCCATATATCTAGAGGAGAGGGAAGATATCTTTTCCTCACACATCTTTTGTTCACAGCTATAACAAAAGACAGATTAACAAGAGAAGAAGGATAACTTTATTTAAGTTTTATGTGACTTGGGAGACTTTGTAAGGAAATGAAACCCCTAAGAAACAGTTTAACTTACGTATTTTTAAGCTAGGGCTGCAGAAAATGTGGATAGTCATGGAGAAGTATAATTGGACAAAAGGAGTATAAGCTAACAGTAATAAACTGAGAGCAACCTAACAAGGCCTGTTTGTCCAAAATCTCCATGTCCTCCTATCTAAAGAGACACAGATTTCTTCTCCTTTGGGTAGAGGGAGAGCACCTCTCATATGAGGATCTTATGATCTTCTTCAGGGGAAGATCACAAAACTCTTCCTAGGTTTTAGGATCTGTTTTAGTGGAGAAGGATTGGGGAAAGTGAAAGATGTAGTTTTCCCAAATTCCTCTATCTTAAAATACTTTATGATAGCATGCTCTGAACCTTAGCACACCTAAATTTAGCTTTCTTAATATTGGGCATACAATAATCTCAGCATCATAAACAGATGCCCTGTGGGCCACTGAAACACTTAACACAGAAATGTAAATAATTTTGTGGTAGCCAGCCATCTAATTCTTCAGCTGATATATGGAAATTAATTGCCAATGATTTTAAACTACAAAATTGTTATCTTTGATTTAAAAAAAAGAGCAATAAAAATTTCTCCAACCTACCTATGACAGCTTGGTCATGAGAAGTTAGAAAGAATTTGCACAATCTAGGATTTAACTCACAAACATTAAATAATATATAGAATTTATTCCCAAAGAACTAATAGAACTCTTATCCCTCATGAGAAATACTAAGACTTTGTCATATCATCATGACAGCTTTTCTTTTTGAATGAATAGTTTCTCTGTTGGTTTCTAAAACTTTACACAAGGTCCCACATACTGTAGGTTACCTAACCAACAGTCAGGTTTTATGCAGACATACAAATGAACCTAAAAATGTCACATACTCATTTCCCAATGTCTTTGCATCTAGAGGCAGCCTTATGATTTCCAGGTGATAGGACTAGGCCAGAAGGCTGAGGATGGGTCAAGGTTAAAAGATTGGTGATAAAACTTTTTAAACTCTGTGTTAGTTTTCTGTTAATATGACAAAATGTTTGACGGAATCAATTTATAAGGAAGAAATTTGTTTTGGCTTATGGTTGCAGAGGTTTTAGTCCATGGTCATTTGGTCCCCTTGAAGGATAGTACATCATGGTGGGAACACATGGAAGAAGAGCTGCTCACCTCATAGCAACCAGAGAAGGGAAGGAGCCAGGGAGGGAGGGAGGGAGGGGGGAGGGGAGAGAGAGAGCGAGAGAGAGAGAAAGAGAGAGAGAGACCAGTGTTCCAAAATACTCTTCAAGGATACTCCTCCAATGACCTAAGTTCCTTCCACTAGGCCCTGTCACTTAAAGATTCTATCACCTCCCAACAGTGCCATAGGCTGGGGAGCAAGCATTCAACACATGGACTTTGGGGAACATTTATCCAAATTATAGCCAACTTGATTCAGGATTGCCTACATTTTGGCTTACTACTGAATTAGTCAATGAATTGTACAAATGATATGCACCAGATAAGTACACACTAGAGTGAGTGTATGAGCTTTTTGTAGTCTGTCTGAAGTTCAGTGCTCAGTGCAACTCACATAGAATGAGAAACCCAGGAGTTCTTAGGAGCCAAGTAACTGTACCCTCAACCTTTTTGTATGATTAGACTGAGAGAGAGAGAGAGACTGGTCTTAAAGGTTCTACTTAATACTACATGAGGCAATTTTCTATTGCATTGTAGTTAGATACTTTCAGGTTCTATTTTTAACTACATCATATATCCTATAGCTGTAGATCTTCACAGAAGGGGAAATACTCTTAAGGGAGGGGCAGAGAATGAATTTTTTCTGAGAAGGATCTTTTTCCTAGTGAAAAGAAAGATGCACGTTAAGTGAACTCTACTCTTCATTTCCTTCCTGCCTTTGGAAGTAGAACATGCGTTCTAAGTTCAAGCAGAAATCTTATGACTGTACAGGTCTGAGGAGGAAGGCTAATCTTCTGGGGATAGTTGAAAAAAGATAAAAATAATCCTTAGTCCTTGACAATTTTGGTAAACTGTTAAAAATTATCAACTCTGGTATTTCCTACCTCTAAATTTCTTAAGAGAGTAAAAGTTACATTTGCTTGGATTTATTCTGATGCTTGTTTTTAAAATGTCTTAAGTAATGTAAATGGCATGCTGATTAATCACGAAAAGCATCCCTCAGAGAAGACAAAACATTTCAGGGAAGATATTTTCTAAAACAAATGTTCTCTACTTTCTTTACCTCATCCATTGGCTCTTATCATAAATAGTACATCTTCCAAAAATCTACACTGATTCTTAAGTAGTTCCCTATTTGTACACATGATCTTTCAGCAAATATTTAAATTTCTAATTATTTATTGAGTGTTTGTTTTCCCTGGCGAGCAGTGCAATGGTAAGCTCTAGAAAAGCAGAGACTGTTCGTAACATGATCTATACTGTATGTATCACACCATGTCTAGCATATAGTATTTGTTGAACTAGTATTTTCAATTTGATTACCTGAGTCTCTAAAGGCCAACTTGAAACATAAGCCATTAATTACATGAAATTGTCTTCAGTGGTTTCTTCATTTCAGGTCTATGGCTTCTCTTTCCTAAAAGTCCTCTAGGCCCTCTGTTTCAGGCTCCTTTTGACATCCTCAAAACTTTATTCTGGCCAGAGATTATAATTCTGTTTCCTCATACAATTCTAGTTTTCTTTGGCAATAGACACAGTTTAGAGTTCATTACTCTTCATTAATTATTTATAACTGGCTGATAGAAGATATTTAATAACTATTGAATAAATAAATAAATAAATAGTCAACTCTATGACTTTTGCTGAGTGGATATCTTTGAGTCTTATTTTTTGTGTTAAATGGGGATTTAAGCAACAAATCTTCATTTAGCAGCTCATATGTAAAAGGTACTTATTCATTGGCTTTAAGTATCTCTACACATCAATTTAAGTGATTTTATTTAAACGATGGGCTTAAATGTCCTTTAAAAGTTTTCTTTTACTCATACTTGAAATCTTAGTTTATGGGATGACACTGATCAGTATAGTAGTAGACGTTCATTTATTAAAGTAATCAGGCAATATCTGATCTCTGAAAGAAGATAGCAATTTTGCCACTGGAAGGGAGCTTTAATACCTTTATGTTTTACTTTCCTTGATGTATAGCCATTTTAGTAAAATCTGGAATTTGAACCTAGATGTATTAATTTTCTATTGCTGTGGTAATGATTTGCCAAAAGTTCAGTAATTTAAACCACTAAAAAGTATCAACTGAAGTTTATGTAGATCAGAAGTCTGACCAATCTCAGTAGAATAAAGTCAAGGTGTCTGCTGGGCTTTGTTTCTGTCTAGAGGCTAGGGGCACACACTTCCTTGTTATTTGGGCTTTTAGAGATTGCATTCCTTATGGCAGCAATCTTTAGAGCTCGCAAGGTTGCATCTTCCTGACCTTATTTTCTGTCTTTGTATCACTCTGACTGCAGCTGGAAAAGATTCATTTTTACCAAGTGGTAAAATTGGGCCCACACAGATAATTCAACAGAACTCTTCCATCTGCAAAACCCCTGTCTTGCCATGTTAGGTAATGTATTCATATATTTCCAGGATTTGGGTGTGCACATCACTGGAGGTCATTACTCTATCTACCACACCAAAATTTCTAGCAATGTGCTAATTTGTGTGTATGAACTGTTTACAGAAAGATAGAATTAATTGCTGAAAGGCACTGGAAAAGAGATACTGGATGTGGACAATCTAAAGATTATTGCCTCCTGGGAAAAAGGATCCAATGTGGGGCAATGGTGGTGAAAATGGTAGGAATCGAATGGCTGATGAATTAATAGAACTAAACAGTCCCTTCAGTGAAGTTCAAGACTGCTAAATTCAGCATCACGGTAAGGGCCCCTTCTGTGACACTAATATTGACAACATGCATCTGAATGTAATTTTTGCAGGTAAGTTTTTGAAAGGATCTAGAATTTGTTAAGTATCATATTCTATAGATTCTATTTAATTTTGGTTTGGGTCCTGTTTAATTATTAGAGGGATAAGGTACAAAGAATTAAAGGTAAGAAACAGAGACTTGGAGAAATCTTTATAGCTGGGAACCACATTGATGGCATGAGGTCTTTTGGGGTAAGAGGATGGTCTAGGGTAAGGAATAAAATGCATAGCATAGAAGGAAGAGGACATGAGGACTTGGTAGATGTAAGCAAATACAAATACAATTTAAGAAAATCTCTTAAAACCAATCTGTGTATAGAGTAACAAAACCCAGAAAAAAGATGCCTCCCTGTTGAAAGAAGATACAAGAATTAGATTTCCTGAAAAGAAGGAAGGAAGGAAGGAAAGAAAGAAAGGAAAGAAAGAAAGAAAGAAAGAAAGAAAGAAAGAAAGAAAGAAAGAAAGAAAGAAAGAAAGAAAGAAAGAAATTAGTTTAGCAAAACCTGAGGCCACTATGGCACCCTTGCACCCTTTTGACTGGGACTCTAGAATCTGATTGTATCTTAGAGAATATACACCCTGTTACTCTCTTGACTTGATATTTCGGAGTTAATTTATCCAGAGAAAAGCTGGCCTGACTCTTCTTTGTGAGTTTTGGCAAGTTCTTAGTCTGTTGGTGGTATGGCTGTAGGCCCAATTCTCATCTAGTGAATGTAGTCAGTGACTACATGTTTTCGGTATGCAGGCCTGTTTATGTGTACCAGAAAAAGAACTTCAACATAAAGGAAAAAGCCTTTAAGGTATTTGAGCCTTATAACTACTGTTAAGTGTGAGGTGGGCTACCTCCATATTATGGCACAGGTTTCTCTAATTTTGTTAATAAAAGCCAGATTTCTATTTCTATTTCTATGGTTACATTATGACAAAGATGAGTAAGAAGTAGACAGAGCAGATGTGCAGAAATCCAACAACAATTAATGGTACTTATTCTTCAATATCAGTTTGCTATTAAAAGATAATGAAAAGTAGCTTGAATCTTTTCTACTTTGTTAATTCTGTGTAGTTCAGTGAATAGTTTTGTTTAGAAAGAACTTATTAACATTCTACATTTCTAGAGTTAAATCAGAATTTCCAAGCAGCCAGTATCTTCAAAAAAATTAAACACCTTTAAAAACTGAAAAAATTTCCTTGAACTATCCAAATGTTTAACCATATGGTGCAAACATCTGCATATTCATTCTACATTGATTCAACAAGCTTTTATTGAAGCATTTGAAAAATTATGTATAGGTTAACCAATGCATAAAGAACACAGACCTGGAAGGAGTCCTGGAGGTCATTTAGTTTCTACATTTTAGAGCTGGCAGTGGAGTGAAGAGAGCACTGTACAATCACGGAGCAAAAATAGAGCTATGTTTGGGGTGGTGGTGATGAGGACCTGATAAGTGCTCTTTATGGAATTTTGCTCATTTTATCCATGTTTGTTGCCCAGTAGATATAGTTACTATAGTCTTGATTTTTTAATAATTGATTAGCTAGCTCTTCAGAGGTGGGACAAAAAGAATAAAAACACATTGACCTAAGTCCTTTGCATCATCACTTTCCTTTAAAAATGAAGAAATACAAGGCTTTTTTTTCACATAGGAGTACAGCTCTACTACTTTCCAAGGACCAATGTTCTCACCACAGCATACATGTGAAAGCAATTTAGAGCATCTATCAGTGGAAAAATATACTAACTAAATTCCTTGGACTTGAAATTAATAGGACAGCTTAAGATTAATGGGACTAGAAAAATCACTTCTTTCACTTGGCATCTTTATATTCTTAAAATACAATATGCTGCTATGAATCTACTGTCTCATCCTTTCCAATGATTTTGTTAATTCTTAGAACCACGAAACAAAAAAAAGGAATGATTCTTATCTACTGTGCCACACAAATGAAATGAGATCAATTTCTGTTCTTTACGTAGCCTTAGAAAATAGCAATGTAAAGTTTACAAAAGCTATGTATAGTGATGCTTCTTAGAATTCTAAAACAGAATCAAACAATCTTTAAAATAGATTCTGCTTTTCTAAAAATTATCAGCTTCAATGCTATTCTTTCAATATTAAAAGTTTAATAATTATGCTTTTATATAATCAATTATCAGATTTATTGACTATAAACAAGAACTCAATGTTTTCTTTAACACCTATGGGAGAAGTATATTATTTTCTTTCTCTGACTTTACCATATAGAGAAACTACATTCAGAAAAATCAGAGAATAAAAAAAGCCACATAATTAAATTCTATTTCATACATTTTGAACTTCAGAAAACTCTAGTTTTCTGAATATAATTTGGGTGAATTTTTGATTCCAAGTTTACGCATGCATCACTTACCATCTAATGCTAAATGTACACGATAGGGAGAATAATAAAATTGCCATGAGGTTTGACTCCTGACACTTACACTGGCATCAAGGAAACTGCTCATGAAAATGATGAATCTCAATTAGAAAGACAGGGCTCACTGTGGCAATTATAGTTGAGGAAGTAACAGAAAAAAATTACCATTTGTTGTAGCATTTAAAATTGCCAAGTATTTCCCATAAGTTTTCTCATTTGGTTCTCAAAATAGCCTCATAAAGAGAACTTCTTAAGGAATCCAGAGAAATAAAGTAATTATCCCAAGAGTATATATTTAGTAATTGGATGGTAAAAATCCAAATCCATGTCCATCTAATTACTGATGCAGTATTCTAATACAGCTAAATTATGGTTAAATTTTAAATATCATGTTGTGGACACATGAATTTTTTAAAATATAATTATCCTATAGTTGAAATAAGACTGTGAGACTAAAAGTGATGAGATAAATAGAAGTTTAGCTTTGCTACTAGTTCAGTGTCTTGGTCACTTAAATAGAGTGGATGCTATCTCCTCACTTATAAAACAGAAAATTTAGGCTAGTCATTTTGAAAATGCATAGCTTCCAAATCAAATGAATACTTACCTCTCTTTTCAGATGACAAATTGCAGTGACTAAACCCATCCATATTGCAAAGGAATAAATGTATTTCTAGCCAAAACCTGAAGTTAAAATTATAGATTTCTCCTGTATTTAGTTGATAACCAAGTCTAAATAACAAACATGTGCTTTTGTCCATATTTGATAGTACTAGTCTAAGAAAAATTTTTAAATGGGAGTATATTATTTTAGACAAAATTCTATCTGCACATATAATACGCTTTACTGTTTTATAATTTAATTTGAGCTTTTCAAAGTGCATTTCTTAAAATGTTACCTTTTCAAAAGAAATCTATATAGAGCAGGTAAAAAATTACATAAAACTTGTAAAATAAAGACAAAAAGAATAAAAACTGATTGTATAATATTATCACGACTAGGATCCTATCAATCAATCATTCAATGTGTCAAAGGAGCAATAAATATTGAATGAGTATTCAATTTGAAGAACTTACTTATCCATCATTCTTATTGCTCATTCTGTTATTAAAATTAAGAAAATGTTTTACTTTTATTTTAACAATATCTTCCCCCTTCCCCAAACCATCCAAATGTTTATAAATGAAGACTAATTTCCTGTCTCAGCTTTACTGTGTTTTGCCAAAATTCTCTTGAGTCCAAAATCAAATAGCAAGACCATGATTTGGAAAAGATTTTAATGAGTCACTTTTCTTTGCCCTAACACTCACTATGCCTAGGTGTTTGTCTCCATCCAGATCAGCCTTCATCTCCCTTATTCAATTTGTTCTTCCTGTCCACCAGCAAGTCAGATTCTGAGCCTAGAAAAGTAACTCTTTTTTGGTCCAATAATGTGAAGAGATAATCTGCAGAATGGGAAAAAATATTTCCAGCTACTCTTTGGGCAGAGGACTAATGTACAGAATATATAAAGAACTCAAAATTAGACCTCCCACAGGAAAAGACCTATTCAAAAATGGGCAAGTGAAATGAACAGACATTTTTCAGAAGAAGAAGTACAAATGGGAAATAATTAAATGAAAAATGTTCAATATCTCTGGTCATTAGAGGAATGCAAATTAAAGCAACACTGAGACTCCATCTTACTCCAGAAAGAATGGTTATCATCAAGAAATCAAACAATAACAAATGCTGAAGAGGCTGCAGAGAAAAAGGAAAACTTCTATGTTATTAGTGGGAATGCAAACTAGTATAACCACTGTGGAAATCATAATACAAATACATATGTATGGTGGTGGGATCTTAGTGTTGTTTATTCTTTTTAATTAGCAAAGCTGTATCTCTTACACCTTTATTATAAATTATAGGGGTCAGGATGTGGTTAGTTATATATATTTTAAGTGTTATTTGGGTTTATTCTGGAACCTGTTCTATTTATTTATGCTATATTTTAATTTATCTATACTGCCCTTCACTTTGTTCTCCAAAGTCCCAGAGCCTACAAGGATACATAACATATAACTATATGAGGGAAAAGTAAGTTTGAAAGAGAAAAACAAAAACAAGAGTGTTATTAATGAGGTTATTATAAAAATATAAAGCATAAAACCATCACTTGTAATAGAATCATAATTTTGGCCCTCCTTTTTAGGAGCCAAAGTTTGAGGGATTTGGAAGAAGAAAGAAATCTAGTTATTAAACAACTCACCTTTTAAAAAATTAAATAAAATTATAAGGATCTCAGAAAAAGCAAATCATAACAAAAAGCTTGAAATTTAGGGTCCATGAAAAATAGCTATCCTTACTTTTTAAGTAATATCCTTACTTCTTACAGATTGAATCTGCAAAAAACTATTTCCTTTTTAAGTTTTCAATAAAAGCTAAAGGCATTCCAGTGGAATGAATTAAAGTAAAAGGAATGAAGTTGGTATCATGATTATGTAATTGAAGAATATTGATCTTTGAAGTCTCTTTTAATACTATTAAATATTAGAAGATGTGGAAGACTGTTCTTTGACAACTACTTTGGACTTCACATATGAATGCTACTCGAACTAGTACATTTACAGTGATTCCAGTGTCGTACAGTTGATTGACAAACATTTTTGTCTATTTCTTGTGTCTCTGTTATAAGGTCTATAATGTAGGTTTTGTAGAGAACAGTGTGTACCTCGTCATCATTCAGTACAGACATACAGTTTGTGTTACAGAGGTATATGATATGTATTAGTGCTGTTTTTTAACAGATCTGGCTGTTCTGTCCATAATGTTATGTCTGTTTTGAGAAACCCTGTTCACATCGTGACAGTTCAGGAGCCTAACATCAAGAAGACTCCCCCAGATGAATCTATGTACAAAGGCAAGGGGCTCACAAAGTTCTTGTGAATATGCACAAGAAAAAATTTTAAAATGTGATATTCCTAAAATATTTTAGATGTTACATGGACATGTTAAAACACAGGGTGTCTGAGCTTGTTTGGTTATTCCTGGGAAAATCAAAGGAAGTAGGCCAGGGAAGAAAAACTCTTATGGCTTACAGATATGTAATGTGTGCTATTTCTGAGTTGAAAGCTGAACATATTTAATTTATGATTGAAAAGATTGAATTCACCTTTGAACAGCTTAGGTAAATTAGATTGCCCCCATGTCACCCTTGAAAAGCTCCATAACCACCATCAGTTTCAATTTGTAAAATGGAGCTAATGAAACAGTTGCTAGGGGCACACTCACACTCCTCACAGTTAAATTATGCATAAGTAAGAACCACTGACACTTCCAGCAGGCAAATGAATTTCAATGTACAGGTGTTTCTATGAGAATACCTGGTACGAAGTTTCATCTCAGCAATGTAGGAAGGACTACCCTACAGAATCAATGCTGAAACCACAGCAGAAATGGAACAAACATCACTGGCTTTTTTTGGCCAATATTTCTCTACTAAAGTGTGCTTCTATAAATGACTGAGTGAATTTAGTTCCCTGATCCTAGATGTTATATATTTAAAAGCCCAGAGAAAACCCAAAAGAGAATAACAAATGTATTTCCAGCTAAAGTTCTCAATTTCCTTCCCTTTTCTCTCAAAACTTACAAGAACTTAAAGGAAACAATGTCAATTGCACAGAAATTTAGAAGTTAACAGTTGGGTTTATGAATTCTCATTAAATTCATCTTATAAATCAGATTCTATAGAATAACTGAAAAGCAAACCTTTTCTTATCCAGGAAAACCCCCTGTATATATTTAAAATGTTATAAGATTCCATTACTTGTACCGTCTATTGTATTAAGTAAGCCCCTTTAAACCATACACTTTGGTTTCCTTAAGTCAATGTTTTTACAAGTTCATGACTATGATAAAATATATTGCTTTTCAGAACAAATATCCTTTATGCCTGTCATAACTGTGTTCTACCAATTAAATTACACCAACATGTATGGGACAAAGTTCCCTGGAAACAGACTGTGTTTAATGCCTGCAGTGACACCTACTGGTAATGAAGTATAGCTAGTTCTTGAAGATAATTGAAAATAATAGTATCCTAGGTCCATACTTTCATTCTCAGGCCCTAAACTCAGCACCTACAGCAAATTCTTTTTATCAGCTGATTTATTTCAGTGGCCTTTGGTTACAAAATGTATACAAATAACATTTTACCTTAAAGAATAAGGATTTATCTTACAGGAGTTTGTATTGTCTTTGTTTAATATGATAAAGAAAGGCCTTTTTGGTTGGTAACAGATTGTCAAAAATCATTTCTTTTTTGCTTATGCAAAAGCAGATGTCTCTTCCTAGCCAATATGCCCATGAGAGATGATGGTTCTGACAAACTCAGGAGAAAAATGAAGAGATAAGAAGCTTTTGGGGGAATTGCAGATTTATAGGATGACCACCACTACAATCATCTCCGGGGGCCCCTGGATATCTTTCACATAGACAATATGGTCTTTTCAGGGGACGAGTTCTCCTTCATCTGATAGTTGCGAGCTTACTTTGTTAATCCTCTGCACCATTCTCCTCAATATGCTCTAATGCCCCTTCTCTCTGACCAAAATTAGAGCCAGCTACCTCTGGCCATGTCTCCAATCACGTATCTCTCTCAAATACATCAGTCATGTCTTCCTCTCCCTCCCTGCTCTACTTTGCCTGGAAATGCACTGGGAATTCCCTGGGGATGCACTGGTAGCAAAGCGGTCAGGAAAGGCTTCTTAGGATTTTTAATAATTTATGTAACTTTGTATAGAGCAGGGAGGGAGAGGAATATGAGGCATATGCTAAGTTGGTTATACGTATGGCTTTCATTCTCATAGTGACTCCTCAAGTTAGATATCATCTTCATTTCTCAAAGAAGCTGACACTCAGAGGGGTCAGATACCTTGTTCAAGGAAAGAGACTTTGAAAAAGTTAAGATTCTAAGAGTTCTGAAAATCTTCTGCTTCCACTGTGACTCCTAAGTTTGTTATCTGTAAACTTCCCATCCACCTTCCGGTCCCAGTGACTGTGGGAAGGGCCCATCTTCTGCAGGTTGTCCCAGCCCTCCCTTCAAACAATGATGGTTTTATAGAAGGTTAGTACTTCCAATACTAAATAGCACATTTTTAGAATATTCTTTAGCTTTTTCCTGAAAGTTAAAGTTCCTGAAGTTTGAGAGACCTGAAGTAATTTTCTGGGCACCTTTTGGGTATCATGCCTATCTTTGTGACTCCTTCCTGCTAATGCAGGAGTTCACCAAGGGAGCCATAAAGCAAAACTACCATTCTACACAGTATTAGAGTGTTACATGTATGTCATTATATATTTGTCCAAAACCATGAAATGTACAATTCATAAACCTTCATCTAAACCAAGGATTTAGGGTGATGATGATGATGTGTCAATGTAGGTTCATTAGTTGTGACCATTACATCACTCTGGTGCTGGATGTTGATAGTACGGAAGGTTTTACATGAGTGGGGATAAGGATATATAAAAATTCTCTGTATTTCCCATTCAATGTTGTGAATCTAAAACTGTTCTTCAAAAAGTTAAATTTATTTAAAAATATGCCAATTCCTGAGCCCCACCCCAGGGAATTAATTCAAAATCTCTTAGCCTCAGACTTTCGTACTGGTGTAACTCTAAAGTGTGGCCCCACATGAAAACCTGCTGCACCAGGGTCCGCTGTGAAGCTGGAGTCCTAAGACTCTCAGCTTACCTGAAGATGGAGGGGATTACTGTTTGCTGACTAAGTCAGCCCACAGAATCTGCCCTTCCTCAAATACGCTAGTCATCTCCATGGAAATCCCTCAGTTTCCCTCTCTTTATAATAATAATTATAACACACATCATATTATTTGTAACATATACAATAATAATCTATGTTCCTTCAAACAGACTGCATATGCATATTACATATCATGCCCACATCATGTCTGTCTTTCTCCCAGAGCTCTCAACATCTGTTTTCCTGCATCTATTCAGAAATGAGAACTGGTAACAGCTCCACTGTGGCCTTGATCTCTGACCCAAGACTTGGCCCTGAACTCCTACTGTAGCTTTCTTTATCTTTTTGCCTTCATCTTTCTTCAAGTCTACATCTAGATGGGTTTATTCACATCATGAACTTCCTCCAGAGTTAGCTGAACTTGGGCAACACTGGCACACTACTTCCTCAACTGTTAATTGGATAAATGTTACACCCAGCTTTAGCATTCAGAAACATTTCACAGACTTGGGTACCAAAGGCATTGCAAGACCTCTATGTGTGTCTTCTCCATACATACATCTGCAGCTCTTGGGTATGGGTGGGTGCATTTAGTCCCACTTCTCTTTACTAGATTGCAAGCTCTTAGGGTAAGAAATAAACCTTATTCATCTTTATCACCTAGCATATTACTTGATAAAATAATATTGTAAATGAATGAATTAATCAGTCTTTCACTTACCTTCCTGAAGATCTGAAGAACAACTACAGAGCTGACACTACTGCCCTATTAAAATATGCACATGGACTGTTTCCCACTTGCAACAATGAGAGTTTCTAAATCATTCAAGTGCTTCAGTGGAACACTCAGCCAAAGTCAAATTGTGAGAGAGTTACATAAACCATTTAGTAACTTTAGAGTGATCTGAACCTCATTCTAAGTAATCAAAGGGTGCACCATGGGTCATAATATGCTATTTTATTAAGCATTTTAATTAATTTTGGAATGAGTTTCTTTTCAATAGGAAAAAAGATTCAGTTCTTAATGCAAAACATGGGACCTGATATTAAGTGCCACTTTTGCCACTGGTCAGCTCTCTGACTCCTTCCATGTTACTTAGTGATGTAAGCTACTTGTGGAGCTTATTATTATGTATGTTTTGCAAAAAGACTTTTGTGCCAAACCTGGGGCACATAGCAGTGACAATCAGTGTTATTGCTACTGTGGACATTTTCTTTACTTCTCCATGAAAAAGCAATATAAAACAGTTTAAAAAGGATTTTACCATACAATCGAAACAAAATATCTGTCATCAATCTCACTGCATTTGTAAAAGTTTGCAATTTGTTAGATCAGCCAATAATGTTAAACAACAATCTTTCATTCCCAAGAATTCATTATTTAGAAGTGTGGCCAGCATATAAAATATTTTAGTTATGTAAGGAAAGTTTTATTAAAACAAATTATATATGTTTATCATCTATATCAATCAAGTAGTATCTAAATGTTCTACAGGTGTTTTATGTCTTTTTCCTTTTTTTCCAGTACTGGGGATTAAACTCAGGACCTGGCACTTACGAGGCAGGGGCGGTGCACTGAGCTACATCCCCGGCCCTACAGATGTTTTATGAGGAATGGACAGTCTTAGTTTGGCTTAGTCGACAGATCTCTACAATTTGCACCAACATCTAATACCTGCCTCACCAGTAGAGAAGCACCAGGTCAGCTCTACTTGATAGAGAACAGTCAGACTTTGGATCAGATACTGGCACATTCAATCCTCCCAAGATTGTTTTGATGCCCTCTCAGTAGAAGATGAATATTTTGGAATAGGAATGCAGCCAGACAGCCCAGATGTTTATTTCTGTCTGTTTTTGGCTGTGATTGTTTAAATACAACCTAAAGAAGGGTCTCATGAATATTTGCTGTGGTGATGAAAATTCCTACAGCACCTCCAAGGTTACACTAGTTAATTTACATTTCAGCCTGATGTCAGGATGCTGGTGGGGGCCTATTAATGCTATTTTCTAATACATTTTCTATGTGTCTAATTTGGCATACATTTAAATGTGTATATATACACATATAAATGTTTGTGCTTGTTATTTAAGGTATTCCAAGTAAGCCTTAAAATATTGAAACCATCTGATTTGCATTTTTCAACAAGAACCAACATTTGTATGTATTTACAGAAACATTTTTGGCATAAGACTTTCTACTAAATTATAATAAAAAGCTTTCACCCTGGGGAATTTGGCAATCAGCCTACCTCCTACCCAGATCAGTCTTTCCCACCTACTCCTGCTTTTTCCCCACCCATTGCATGCATAGCTTAAAGCTGTGGTCTTGCCTGGAGCTGGCATTGAGGAAAAACAGAAAGTTAAATTGGGCAGTATGTGGTAACATGTTGAAATCCCCTTGTTCTTGGCACTGTCCTAGGAATCCACAGATTGAGTGTTTATCATATACTGTATGTAGATTTATTTTCATTTCCTATAAAATGGTCACAGATATATTTTACATTTAATTTATAGTTTGTATTTCAAAATTTAGTGACACCTTAGAAACTCTGAATACAATTATACCTGTGGCCTAGGCTGGGAGAGCCACTTTCCTGTCAATTTTCAAATTTAGTCTTCTATATCTAAGCTATCTTGGCACCCAAATTGGATCAATTACTGGTCCCCCAAATAAACCCCAAGATTTAAAAATTACAATGTTATTAATTCCTACCACTAAGATAATAACAACATACTTATTAAGTGCTTGTTGTCTTCAATGATTTTTGTGTATATACTCTACATCCAAGATATCATTTGATTGTCAAAATTCGAGTAGGATTTATTCTGATGCCATTTCATAGATGGTAATTCTGAAAATTCAAGAGGTTAAAATGATTTATCAAAAACCACATAATGAGAAATCTGTAAAACAAGAAACCTAATCTAGGACTGTTTTACTTAACTTATTTTACTTTAACATATACTTAATTTGTAAAGAACTAAATACATATCTCTAATGAGATTTTGTTATTAGCTACTTTCCTGCCTCCTATGGTACTAAAATTTCATTAACAATAATGTACACATATATGTACATATTTTCATCAGATGAACATTTTCTGTGTCCCAATTATTGTATTAAGTGCTTTAACACCACCGTCAATCCACAGCAAAATTGGCCATTATTATTTGTACACGGGGCCTTTTTCTGCCCTTGCTGTCATGTCCTTGGGGACATGATATTTCTCTGCTTAAATATATCTATCTGTTTAGGAAATTGACAAGATTGGGACCTACAGAAGAAAAGTGAAATGGGTAGCTGGAAGAATGATAGAGAAATCCACATCTTTATAACAATAAAAGGAAAATATCTTGGCACTTTGGATTAAAAAATTATCAAAGAAGATACAAAAACACAAAGGAAAGACTGATATACACAAACATTTAAAATGTCTAAGAGAAAAATACTCCATAGACAAAGATAGCCTAAAAAGTATCAGATGAAATACATAGCAACATAATCAATATTCAAAAAATTTGTATCTTGGGCATGTATGAACTACAATAGATTTTAAAAAGCTAATAGATAATGATCATGTTGGAAAAAAGAAAATTTAATATCCTATAAATACTAGAGATGTTCATGGTCACAGGTAATCAGAGAAATGCAAATTTCAACATGCTATGCTCATTAGATTGATAGACATTAATAATAAATGATATTTATGTGGAAAAGATATGCAAAGGTTAGAATTGTTATATATGTCAGTAGAAGCATAAATTATTTGGCCATTTTAAAATGTTGTGATGTCTGGTAAAGCTGAAAAACAAATTCCCTATGATCTACCAAGGTGTTTTGGGTAAATATGCTCCAGAAACAGGGAACTGTATCCAAGAAACTCTATTGCAGCATTGTTTACAATAATAATATTGGGAAACTACTTAAATCTGTAGCACAAACTAGAAATAAATTATAAATAAATTTAATCATAACTAAAAGGAGTAAACAATTCTATGTAGATCTCAAAATGCATATGTTTATAGAAGACAAGTTACAGAATGAAATATATATGAATATGAAAACACAAATATGATATCTTTGAAGTCAGGGATGAGACAAGAACAGTGTCACAAATGCTCAGAAAAATGTATCGAAAAAGTAATGTTGAATTATTTATGTACATAAAAAGTAACTACAGCAAAAATGACAAAAATATATTTGCTGATTCTGGATGACTACAGGATTTCTCAAATAAACCTTTTAAAGAAGGGGAAAATCAATGGCTTTTTATGAGGTTTTTTTTAAAAATTTTATTTTTCAACAAGCGCTGCTACTCTGAATGAATAATTTTAGCATTTTGAATTTTTAAATCTGGGTATTTTAAATTAATTTTGCTGTGCCTTAAACCCAGAAATAATTAGACAAGTAGAGGCTAGAATACATCAGCCTCTACTTGAGCCTTTAGAAGTTCAGCACATGGTGATGAAACATATTTCTAAGATCCATTCTTTTATATCCACCTCTATAAAGCTTTTGCCATGTCTTTCTTAATGAAAACAATCATATTCACGTGCCTTGAGCCATTATCAAACATTGCACTAACTGTTTTACATGCACTCTATCATTTAGTTCTCATAACAGCCTATAAAATGGTACTTTCATCTCAATCTAAAAGACAAGGAAATTTTTTTTTTACATTTGTGAAATAAAGATACTAGTAGCTAGTTAACATATGTAATGGTACTTACACATATTAAGCTCTTCATTTGAAGTCAAGGAAACGAAGGCTCAGAGAGGTAAAAGAACTATCCCAAGTCACAGAACTAATGAGAGGTGGAACCAGAAGACTGAGGCTGACTCCGAATGTGCTTAACTACTGTCTGGAAGAGCAGTTTGTTTGTTCTCTTAGAGCACAATGGTGAAATACCTATTTTCATCTTTCAGATTTTCAAAGATCGATCCAAAGTTCTCACAAAAAGTATGTACATAATATTGGTGAGATTGAGAGAAGCCAGGCACTCTTATCTCTGGTTGCAAGAAATACAAATTGGTAAGATTTTTTAGGTGGGAAAGTTCACAATCTTTATCACAATTTAAAATGTGCAATCTTTTGACCCAGTAACTCCTCTTCTAATTTTCTGCCTTCATTGTTCAGACAAGTGTATGATGATAGTCACCATATCACTGAGCAGCAAGGAGGTCAGAAACAACACTAATAATCATCAAAATTGGGTCATGTTAAAAATACATGGTTATAAGATACTCTGAAGTCATGAAAAAGAATTAGACCTATGAAACTGAAACTGGAATTATCTGTATATTTCTCTAGTTTTAAAAAGCAAGTAGTGAGTGTATATAGCATGCTAGCTTTTGTGTAGAAACACCTCTCCTATCTCTTTTATCTCTCAAAAGTACTGTATACAAGAAACCAACAGCAAGAAGTTCCTCTAAAAGATAGAACACATGAATAGATATCAAAAATGAGAAGAAAATGCAATTTTAATTCTGAACTCTTTAGTAACATTTTCAGTTTTTATCATATGCATATATTGTTTGCAGAAAATCTAAAGATTTTTTTAAAAACAGTTATACATTGTATCACCTATATAAAATACTAAATGGAACTACCATGTGTCTAAAGTCAGCAGCTGCTCTATTATTCCTCTTTCCTAAAGTAAGAACTAGGAAAACCTTGCAAGAAAGAGGTTGGGGCAGCTGGTGAGGAAGAAAAAGGGACTAAAAGAGGACCAAAGGGAATCTGGGGAAAAGATAACAGGAATGGAGGGGAAATCTCCAAGAAGTTCAATCTTCACCCCTGCCAAGGGTTTAGATGCCTAAAAAATTACAACACAGATGACAACATTGGAACTTGCAACTGGAAAAGCAGCAGGCATGGAAAGAGCATCTGCTTAAAAATGAATAGAGTGGAGATGTCCACATGGAAAGCTGCTTCTAATAGCTTGAAGGTCTCTGTATTTATGTTTCCAGATGGCTTCCACAAAAATATGAGACATACTTGATAACATCTATGTCAGGGAGCTCAAAAGCCAGATGGTTTAAAACTGGACAACAAACAGCCTTATTTGCAGTATCTGATATCATGAAGAATAAAATCATAGGTGCAGGAGAATTCTGTGGGCATCCCTTCTCCCTTGAGTATTCTGCTAGAGGTGAAGGTATAATGATAGGGCTGGGCAAATGAGGGATTGATACTCCAGGACCCCATTTTGTGGATGTCAGCCACACTTGAGGACTTGTTACCATCTGACTCGTGTGCTGGTGTGGCCTACTGAAACAGTGGCTTCAGTGATGAAATCATATCCCTCATGTAAAACATGGAAAACTGCAGGGGATTTAACTCAGTGGTTCTGCCACCTGCCTTGCAAGTACAAGGTCCCGAGTTCAATCCCTGGTACCCCCCCCAAATACCATGGAAAACTGGCAAGAAACTTTTTCTTATTATTTTTAAATTGGCTGCCACATGGAAAAATTATGGGGAGGGGGTAAAGCAATCACACTTTAACTTTGAGACAATCAAAAGAAAAATGATAAATTATAGTAGGAGAATTAATAATTAAGTCGTTCCTAGACAGTAAACCTGGAATATGTGATGATTGTTGTATGTGCATCTTACAGTCTATAGAAATCTGACATCTTGAGAAATCCTACAAGGATTTCATTTTGTTATTGTGAGAAAAAGTGAATTGCATACAAAAAAAGCAGAGAAGAATAAAAAGCAACTTGATGACACCTATTCTTAGGACCAGGGAAAACACTTTGAAAGAAACAAAGCTTAAGTGGATAAATAAATTTAAATAAAATTAAAAACAAAATTTTAACTTTTCTGATAGCTTCAAATACTTGCTGAAAAAATACATGCCATTTGACTTTTCTTCACAAATAGGTTGCTTTTAGTTATTTTCTATCTCTCCTTTCATTATTGGTAAATGTAATTCTTCAGTTTCACTATATTGTTGCTTGGGAATTGTCTACATTTATATTTACTTTTCCAAAGACATTAAGAGAACTTTCCAAGAATTGTCCCAGACCCTAACTTACTGAACCATCTGCAAGATTAATTTTACTTATCAAGCTCCTTTGTTTATTCTTTTGAGATACTACACAGAGAGTTGATCAGATTTATTGTTTTTTTCAAAGAAGAGCAAGATTAACAGTATTAACAGATGTTCAAATGTTTTAATTTTTGGAGTCTGCAATTCCCATTTGGCTTTACTGAGTTCATTCAGTGATGCTGGCTTTTACTAGACACTATATGTTCTCACGCTTGCTATTTCAGCTCTAAACCACAAAAGAATATGTACTTGTAGAAAAGAGAGCCTGTGAAATGACCTTACTGTGGGAATGGAATTCTCACATGCCAGTGGGTTTGGAGAGAGGGAACATCCTTAGCTGGGGAGTGGGAAATGGAAGGAATGATAAATTTAAAAACACTGCAAAAAGCAAATTCTCCACTATGAAATGAAGCAATTTACCCTTTCTAAAACAATTCTCAATCTCTTTCATGTACGTAACTATCTCTGATTATCAATAACATTTTATCTTTGCTAGATATTTTGTCACAATTTTTAACAAAAATGTAAAGTTTAATATTTTCAGACTCTGTCCTTAGATTAAATCATATTAAGGCAAAGTCACAAAACAACCTTGATAGTCTTACTTCTGTTTTTAGTACTAGACTCCTTCAATGGCAGAGATAAATGGTTAGTAAATGTTTTCTTATGTTAATGGCTCAGCAATTATATGCTTATGATTTTAAGGTTTCAAATGCTTGGAACTAAATATACAATCACTCATAAAAATATTAAATATGATTATTCTTATCCTTAAGAAATATTGTGCCCAGATTCTGCTGCAATGAAATTGACTCATAAAAACCAAAATAAAATTCATGCTTGATATAATATAGTATTGCATGATATAACAGGAATAAAATATTAGAATTACCAATTGCTATAAATTTATGTCCTAGGTTTTAAGATCTAATGTACATTATAATTGCCTAGGAAAGATTTTTATTGTGCAGGCTTTCAAGCTACTATAGGATTCTAAATCTAAGAATGATTTAATTGAAATAAGAAATCCAGTAGAAAGAATTTTTTTCAGAGAAAAATAAAGAAACAAGACACTCTAATCATTTTCCACTCTCCCAACTGTGACTCAGACATAATTCCTAAACATTCTCCTGTGGTTTGCTTAATTCCTTGTTTTCTGTTCCTCCACATTTCACTCTTCCCTGCCAAAATATGGTCCCTGGAAAGCTTGAATAAACCATTTGCTTTTGGATGACAAATTGTAGGAAACAGCACATAAAAGAAATTTTGAGTGATAAAAGTCTACTAAGATTTAGAATTATTCAAAAAAATTCATGCGTAAGAGAATGTTAGTGGAAGGGTGTTATATTTCCTAATTCTGTTGTTTTAGATGACCTCAAGGTATCTGCCATTAACTTGAAAGTGTCTTAAAAATTTAACATAAAATAATAGCAAAATAAACTTAATCTGGGTTATTCTAAGATTAAAAGGATAGTTCTTAGGTAGAAAACTTGAAATGTGGAAAAAAACTTGAAAATTTTTCCATACTGTTGGTGGGAATGTAATTTTCCAAACAACTAAAAATTAAAGTACCAATATGATTCAGCCTTCCCCTTTTGGATATATATCCAAAGGAATTGAAACTGGTACATGAAGAGATATCTGCACTCTTATGTTCATTTCAATGTATATAGTTTCATACATGCAGGAAACTAAAATGAATTCCAAAGTGAAGGATGAATTTATAAGGCAAAAAATGATGCAAAAGGCAAAGTATCAGCATCTTTCTAAATTAGGTCTGTTCCATCAAATATTACCTAGATAACAGAAGAACAGTTATTTTATCAAACACATGTTGGAAATATAAGACTATAATTTCAACAGTTAATACAGGATTCTTTTTTTTTTTTTTTTTTGAGTACCGGGGATCGAACTCAGGACCTTGCATTTGCGAGGCAAGTGCCGGAACCACTGAGCTAAATCCCCAGCCCACAATACAGGATTCTTAATATTGAATGCTTGTACAAGTAATCAAATCATATTTTTCTAAATCATACTTTTAAACACATGAATTACTAATTAGAAGTTAACTAATGCACAATGAAGTAAAATACATTGTATTGTATAAGGGAGTATTGTCAACCAATCAGAAAATGATAGCTTATTAAACAAATATGAAGTATAATTAATCTATTTTGAATATATAATTATTTTTGTTAGCATTTACTTTTTGTGTTAAGGTAATCCACAGGTAAAATAATAAAAAACTATTACCATATTGAGCAATAGAAAAACATTTGGAAAAACAGTTTGAAAGTCTTCCTTTAATTATGCTTCAACTCCTATTTCCTGGCAGGGAAGTAAGGGCTATTAAGAGTAGATTAAAATCTATCCATGTAATGAATTTATGTACACACATATTTACATATATATAATTTTTTAGAAATAAAAATTGTGATTAAACTAAAAATTATTAACTTTTCACCTACATGTCAATATTTGAATCTCCTTGTCTGTTTATTTTCATGCCAACACAATATTCCATAGAAAAGCAAAGTTCTATAATTTGCTTAAACATACCTCCCTTCTTCCTGTTCCCGACCCTATTTGGTATTTACTTCATATAAAATTTTTTTATTATAATCTTGTCAATAATATATTAAAAATAGATTTAAGGCATTTATAAGACTATTAATTTGGGACAAAATTAAAGAAATAAAACAGCTAGATCAAAGCTTATGCACACTTAAAATTGCAACAGAGGCTGGGGATTTAGCTCAGTGGTTCTGCTGCCTGCCGCGCAAGTGCCAAGGTCCTGAGTTCAATCCCTGGTAACAAAAA
>NW_004624736.1:17620584-17632400 GCF_000247695.1 Heterocephalus glaber | reverse complement strand
TTTTTTTTTTGGTACCGGGGATCGAACTTGGGACCTTGTGCTTTCAAGGCAGGCGCCAGAACCACTGAGCTAAGTCCCTGGCCCCTGATGTTTTGAAATATGTGAACATTGTGGGCTAGCTAAATTAAGCTAATTAACATATGTATTACCTCACATACTTATCTTTTGTCTTGGCTACTTTTTTCTCATTGCTGAGATAAAATACCCAACATCCTCAAGTTAAGGGAGGAAAGGTTTATTTATTTCAGTTTGTAGAGGTTTCGGTTTGTAGTTGGCTGCCACCAAGGCAGAGTGGCACGTGGCAGTGGGCCATTGCAGAGGAGAAACAGTTCATGGGGGCCAGAAGGTAGCAAAAGCAACAAGGGGACCTTAACAGCATCTATCTGCCTCTTTTATCTTATCCAGACTGCAGAGACTAGGGCAGTGCCAAACCAATCACTGCACTGGTTTAGTTATCACATGCCCTGAATCCCAGCATCACACACTCTGGATTTAGCCACCTCTGAAAAAGCCACCTATGACTGCATGAGGCTTTGGGGGGATATCTAAACAAAAGCCATAACATCTTTCTTGTGGTAAGAACATTAACCTACTCTTCCAGCAATTTTCCAACATATAATGTAGTTATCAACTACAGTAACCATATTGTATAACAGAGTTCTTGAATTTATTTCCTGACTAATTGAAATATTGTACACTTTGAGCAACACCTTCAAAATCTCCCATCCTTGTCCTCCCAGTTCCTGATAAGCTCCATTGTACTTCTGCTCCTATGGGTCTACCTTTTTCAAATTCCACGTGCAAATGAGTATGAAGGATTTATCTTTCTGTGCCCGACTTATTTCACTTAACATGATGTTGTCCAGGCTCATCCTTGGTGTCACACATGACAGAATTTCATTCTCATTTTTAAAGATCTATATTCAGAGAGACAGAGAGAGAGACAGAGAGAGAGAGACAGACAGACACACACACACAGAGACAGAGAGACAGAGGCAGAGACTGTCTTTACCTCCTCAACCATTTAGGTTGCTTCCATGTCCTGGCTACTGGGAACAATGCTGCAATGAACACAGGAGTGCAGATATCTTTTGAACATACTGATTTTATCTCCTTGAGCATATAATCACTAGTAGGATTTTTGGATCATATTATAGTTCTATTTTGAATTTTTCTGAGAAACTTCAATACTGTTTTCCATCATTTCCACCAACAGAGTAAAAGAATTCCATCCGTTGTTTTCACATTCTCCCAACACTTACCTTTCACAATTTTGATAATGGTCATTATAACAGATACAGAATGATATCTCATTGTGGTATTAATTTGCATTTCCTTGACGAATAGTGGTGTTGATCATTTTTTCATATACTTCTTACCCATTTGTATGTGTTCTTTGAAGGAACATATATTCACATCCTTTGCTAATTTTAATTGAGTGAGTCATTTTCTTACTTTCGAGTAGCTTGAATACCTTATATATTTTAGGTATTAACCCCTTATCTATGGTGTGCAGATATTTGCTCCTATTCCAGAAGTTGTCTCTTCACTCCGTTGTTTGTTTTGTTGTATAGAAGCCTTTTAATTTGAGATAATTTCCATTGGTCTATTTTTGCTTTTGTTTTCCTGCTTTGGGGATCATATCTGTTATGGTTTATATCTAACATCCCCCAAGAGTCTCATGCTGTCATAGGCAGGGTTTTTGAAAGGTGACTGAATCCTGGGGGCACTATAGCTAAATGTGATATTGAGAAATGAGGCCTGGTCAGAAAAGCAGGTCACTAGAAGTGTGACCAAGAAGGGTATATCTCCCTTCCCAGCTTGTACCTCTCTGCTTCCTGGCTGCCATGATGTGACTATCATTTCCTCTGCCATGCCCCTCTGCCCTGCTGTTTCTTTTTTAGAGCTGGGCAAACATGACTGAAATGTGAGCCAAAAAAACCCTCTCTTCCTTTAAGCTGTGGGTACAGAGTATTTGTCCCAGTGACAAGAAAGTGACAAAAACAGATTTTGATCCTGGGAAGGAAGTCTCTGCTCTGACTACCTGACCATGCAGTTTAGAAGCATTTGGGACTTGTTTACAGGAGCAGTTTAGAGAAGCTCTAGAATGCTGTAAGCCAAGCTTAATGGGAGATTCTGGTCAGAGCTCAGAAGACCAGAATGCAGATAAAAAGACAGATGGTAAAAGCCATGCTCAGGAAGTTTCAGCTGCAAACACAATCTTCACTGGCAATTGTACTCAAGACCATATGTGTTATGGTCTGGCAAAAATCTTGTTTACATTTTGTTCATATCCTGAGACTTTGCAGGATACTGGGATTAAGGGCATTGGACTAATTATTCTAGCTAAGGAAATTCCAAGGCAGCCAAATGTTCTGTCTGTAGCTTGGATACTGCTTGCTGTTTTCAGCCAAGTTTATATGCATAATCAGGAGCAAAGCGCCCATTTGAAAAATTTCCAACCAACTAAGAAAAGTCAGGTCCTGACAGTTTCACTGCCAATTTCTACAAGAACTTTAGAGAAGAACTAAGACTAATTCTTTTCAAACTGTTTAATGAAATATGTTTAAATGTTTAATGAAACGGTTTAAAGAAAAGCAGTAGGGGCTGGGGATTTCACTCAGCGGTGCCACTGCCTGCCTTGCAAGCACAAGGTCCCAAGTTCGATCCCTGGTACAAAAAAAAGAAAAAGAAAGAAAAGAAAAGAAATGCTGTAATCCCAAAACTATAGACCAAACTCTTTAATGAACATAGATTAAAAAAAAAAACTTCATCAAGATGCTGGCAAATAGAATGCAGCAAATAGGGCTGGGGATTTAGCTCAGTGGTTCTGTCACCTGCCTTGCAAGTGCAAGGACCCGAGTTTGATCCCTGGTACCAAAAAAAAAAAAAAAAAGAATGTAGCAAATCATCAAGAAGATCATACATCATTACCAAGTAAGATTCACTGCAGAAATGCAAGGATGGTTTAACATATGCAAATCAGTAAATGTAATTCACCACATAAATAGAATCAAGAACAAAACCCATATGATCATCTCAATAGATGCAGAAAAAGCATTTGACAAAATTCAGTATCCATTCATGATTTTAAAAAAACCTCAATGCAAATAGAAGGTCTTCATCTATAAAAGCCATCTATGAGAAGTAATGGCCAGCACCATACATAAAAGAAAAAAGCTGAAAGCTTTCCCTCTAAAATCTCAACTAAGACAAAGATGTCCACTTGTCACACTTTTGTTCAATATAGTTCTCAAAATATTTGCTAGAGCAATTAGATAAGAGAAAGATAAAAAGCTATCAACATGGTAAGAAGTTAAATTATCACTATTTGTAGATAACAGGGTCCTCTATGTAAAAGATCATAAAAACTCCACCAGAGGTCTCCTAGAACTAATAACCAAATTTAGAAGTATAGCACTATATAAAGTCAACTCTCAAAAATCAACAGTGTTTCTGTACACCAATAACAAACTCACTGAAATGGAATTTAGAGAAACAATACCTTTCACCATAGTATAAAAAATGAAATACTTAGGAATACTTAGGGTTCTTCTTCTGTTCCATTGGTGTAGATGTCTATTCTTGGATTCTTGGATTCTTTTTGGATTATTATATTATGTTAGATTTTGAAATCAAGCAGTGTAATTTCACCAGTTTTTAAATGTTTCTCAAGATTACTTTGACTATTCAACATCTTTGTTGTTTCTCTATAAATGTTAGGATTGATTTTTCTATTTTTTAAAAATGTCACTGGCATTTTGATAGGGATTGTATGGAGTTTATAGGTTGCTTTGGTTAAGGGCATTTTAGCAATATTTATTCTTTTAATCAATGAATACCAATTCATTCTTTATCTCATCTTTATCTCATCTCATTCTTTATTCTCATCTTTCTATTTATTTGTGTCTTTGATTAATTTTATCAATGTTTTATAGTTTTCAAGGAACAGGTGTTCAACTCCTTAATTACATTTATTAATATTTTATTTTCTATTATAGCTATTATAAGTGGGATTGCTTTTTTATTTCTTTTCCTGTTAATTCATTGTGTCTAGAAGCCTTAGTGCCTTTTATGTTGATCTTGCATCCTAAAAATATACCGGATTTTCTTACTAGTTCCTACAGGTTTGTGTGTGTGTGCGTGTGTGTGTGTGTGTGTGTGAAACCTTTAGGTTTTTCTATACATAAAATCATATGATCTGCAAACAAAAACAATTTAACCTTTTTCCTTTTCAATTGAATTTTTTATTGTTTGAATGTTTCACTTTATTTTATGATAAAATAAAACAAAATTTCATAACAAAATGAGAATAGTTAATACACTGTGAATCATTACCTTCAAAGTAGTTATTCAGTGTATAAGCTATAACCAAAAAGATTCTTACAAAAGTGAAAGTTAATAACCCAAAACTTTTTTTAATGAACTAAGATAAAGTAGTAGTATAAATGAAACAAGTTAGCATACATATTAAAACATTTTTGAAATAACATAATATGTAATTTGTGGAAGTATTTGAACTCCTTACTTCCTATTTATCTTTTACTTTGTATATCTATATCTATCTCTCTTTCTCTCTATATATATTTTGTGTTTCTCATACAAGAGAAACTGTGATACTTGAGCTTGTGTCTGACTTATTTTACTTAATATTATATTCTTAAGTTGTATCCATAAATGCTTCAAGTTTATCTTTCTTTATAGTACTCCATTATATATAAATATCACGTTTTCCTTATACATTTATCTGTTGATGGACATATACACTCTGTCCAAATTTCCAAGATCTAGCTATTGTATATTGCTGCTGTATCCAATTAGAATTTTAAAATTTTCTTTCTCTTGGTTAATTGCTGTGGCTAGGGCTTCCAGTATTAGGTTGAATAGAAGTGGCTATAGTGGACATTTTTTTGGTCTTATTTCTGATAGTAGAGGAAAAGACATCATCTGATTGACACAGATTATCATGTTAGTTGTGGGCTTATAATACCTAGCTCTTTTTCTGTTGAACCCTCTTCTTATACCTACTTTTGTTAAGAGTTTTTATTATGAAGAGATTTTGAATTTTGTTACCCGCTTTTTCTACATGTATTGACACAGCCATGTGGTAATTGTCCTTCATTGTATTAGTGTGGCATATCACATGGATAGGTCGAACCATTTTTTCATCACTGGGATAAATCCCACATGGTCATGATGTGTGATCCTTTTAATGTATAACTGAATTTAGTACTTTCATGAGGGTTTTTTTTTTTTTTGCATCTTTGTTCATCAGGGATATTTAGTTATAATTTTCTTTGGTAGTATTTTTGTTTGACTTTGGTATTAATATATTCATAAAATGAATTTGGAAGTATTATTTCTTCTTCAAGTTTTTGGAAGCAACTGAGAAGTTGGGCCTAAGACTTCTTTAAATATTTGGTAGAATTCAGCATTGAAGACATCAGGTCTTGTGCAATTATTTTTAGAAATTATTAGGCTTATTAGATTGAACATTATAAATAATTCATAATATACATAAAAGTATAACAATTGAATATAATTATACACACACAAAATTAAACCTATCATACTAAGGTTTTTTTGTTTTGTTTTGTTTGTTGTTTAGTTTTTGCAGTGTTTGGAGTTGAACTCAGGGACTTGTGTATGCTAGGCAAGCACTGTACCACTTAGCTATATCCTTAGCCCCCTATACCAAGAAATTTTAGTGAAAAGTCGTAACATTGTAAGTTAAAATTAAGAGTATAAAATATGTGTAGAGAAGATGCATATTTGTAGCCAAATGTGACTGAAATATTAGAGCTAATAGTTTTGGAGCACTTACTATATGCGAGGCACTGTGCCATGTGTTTTTACAAGATTTGTCAATTATCAATTTTCCCCCCGTGGTCCAAATTCACCCTTTTTGCTTGCTCTGGGAAAATGGAGCTAGGCCCTTTACGTAGTTTGACTTTACCATCTGGTGCAATATTAAAGTTTGTCAGTAGAGGGGGATATAGAGACATTTCAGAAGGACAGTTCCTGTTTCTGTAGTTTTGCCAGGCTCTGACTCCTGCAATACAAGATGATCAGCAGCTTCCTCTGGCACCTGTCCTTTCTCCATGGACAGTTTTGCAGCAGAGCCTTCGGTGAGGTGACAGTTCCTATGAAAGCTTTCCTTGGAAATCTGGAAGGCAGGTTTCTGGCAAGTTCTGCTCCTGAGTTGTCATGGCAAATTTTCTTCCACTGAGTGAGCAACAGTCAGGCCAGGCCCCCTTTAATACAGTTTGAATGATGGAAGAGGAAGAAACTCTTCCTTGTGCTTTTAATAGGGATTGTGTCATATAATGCACATAAGAACCCAAAGGACAGTTCATTATATAATAGATTTTGTCATTATGCTACAAATAAGGAAACTGAGTCACCATATAAAATCAGTTAGATAGGAACTATCAGAATTTAACCTAAGTGCTTTGGCTCTAAAGTACATACTTGCAACTACTGTCACTCTGACTTCTGAAGTTTTGATTATATACACAGCATTGGAAGAAAAAGCAGGTACATGTAAATGGTAGTTATCTTGATATGGTGAAAAGTTACAGATATTTCATGTCTCATGTTAGCTGTTGTATAATCTCCAAATTTCTTTCCATATGCAAATATTAATTTTATAGTCAGAAACATACACACATACACACACATAAGATAAAAAAGCAGTGGCCATGGTGACGCATGCCTGTAATCCCAGCATTGGGGAGGCTGAGGCAGGAGAATTATCACAAGTGTGAGGCCAGCCTGGACTACACAGTGAGCTCAAGGTCAAAAAAAAAAAAGGAAAAAGAAAGAATTTCTGGAGAATCCTCTGTAAATCATGTTCTTACATGAAGCTACACTACCAATTCAATAAAGTGCAAAGTCACCAAAGCCACTTTTCATTTCTGTAGCCTTAACTTTAAGCTCTTTCCCCATACACAGGTGCAATATGTATCATAGAAAGCATAATTCCAATTTCCCGTAAGAGCTATGCTCAAAATGCATTCAGCACTGAAGCAAGAGTAACTACAGCTAAAATTTAATTTGCATAATTACAACATCACACAAATGGAAAGCATTCATTGTGGCTGTGCCTGGGCTAGCTCCAGTTAGTATCATTCCCCAGACTATACAGCTAATATTATTAACAGTTCAGAGAGAATGTAGAGTAAGTTTCAGAAAGCTAAAAGCTAAACTATAAACATTATTTCTCAATTTTATGTTATGTAAAATTTCCATCATTTCTCCAGGAACTTCCCTTCTCTCTCCTCTCTCTCTCTCGCCCCCCACCCCGACTCTTTACTGTCTCAGAAGTAATCCTAGAAAAGAAAAAATATGCATTTACTAGATGGTTAATACTAGCAAAATTTGTGTATAAAAAACATGAAAACAATATATGGTTATTATAGTAAAAGTTTAATGCTCCATGGTAAGAAATTGCTCAAATCATGTGGTTTAAAAGTAGTGACTTAATCCTTGCCATGTTCATTTTTCATTTTTCCTTTGTCCAGGTTTGACTTTTGTGAGATCACCATGGCTCTTAACATTCACCACCTGAGGTGGGAACTTTTTCATATATGAAGAACTTATTACTATTTGCAGCAAACTCTTACTATTCCTTACATCTTCAGTTACTTACATGTAACTCTAAAGTATCTTTCAGTTATATTGCCATAAAGTATTTCCTTTTCTGAAGTGCTCTGTGACACTAGATTCTTACTACCCATAAAGGCTTGTTTTCTAATTGTTAATGACTTTATTATAGGCCTCTACATATCTTACTTATGTCTTCTTTGTTTTTCCTTCTCCTAAATCTTTGAGCGGCATATTCCTTGTAGGAAGGATAATTTCTAGAGTGATTCTGGATAGTAAAAGATGTTTCTGCTGCCCAGAAATAAGTGTCATAATGCAGTCTGTGTTGACTAAAGGTAGACACAAATTTTTGCTTCTCATTAAGAAGTGATGGGTCTACTTCCTTCCTTCCCTTGAATCTGGGCTGGTCTGAGTGACTGACTTGACCAACAAAATGCAATAGGAGATGCTCTGTGCCTTCTGAGGCTACATCATAAATCTGTGGTCCAGGTGTTTTGGAGCATTCTATCAGGGAAACGTAGCTAAGACCATCTGACCTGAGATCAGCCATTATAAAGATACCATGTACAGATGCTCTGGTCAATTGTCCTATTTTAGGCAGCTTAGTAGGATATTAACGTGTAGTCAGAGAAGGGTTGGGCCCTCAAGGGAGTCAACACAAAAGAAAAAGACATCAAAATTGTGACTGGAGGTGAAGATAACCAGAGCCATGCCTCAAGTTGGAGATTCAATAGCCAAGCCTGCAAGTCTCCCTAGATAGACAGTAATTTGAGATTATACTGTAACTAGCACCACTGGGTCCATTAAGCTCAGACAGGCATCAGATACAAAAGTGGGTGACCAGAACATCCAGATCCATACACTCTTCCTTTTCCAGGAATGTCTTTGTTCTTCCCACATGCCCTTGCTACGTGATTCCTTTCCCTAATGGGTCAATAGTAGCTAAGCAACTATACTTGTAATCCTATAGCTTGATTGTAGTTTGACCTACATTGTACTCACAGTGTGATTTTGCTGCATAAGTTATCTTGACAAAGAGCATCTTTGGTGATTGATTGATGACATGAGGAAGAACCACACTGCTTAGCCCAGCCAACTTTTAGATAACATGAAAAGTAATATAGTAATACATATTGTGGTAAGTCATTAAGCTTTGGAATAACAGATAACTGAATGGGGGTTATTATACATTCATGTTTCATGAAATTAGGCTTTAGCCATGTGACATGTTTTAACCTATGAAATAGTACCAGATATTATATTTTTCACTTCTTGGCAAAAGATGTACGAATCAGTGCATGGTGAGGTGTGCCCTCTTCCTTGGAGTGCTGCCAGCTAACAGTCCTCAGCTGTAAAGCAGATGTGGAAATTGCTCTCATCTAGAAAAAACTTCTTACCAACAGTAATGTCCTGACAGACACCTCCTAGTTGCAGATATTGGTATTGGCATTTGTAAGATGAAAAGTGGGATTTTCCTGTCTTTATCAGCATTATATAAAATCTGCATTATGTAAACATAAGAAAAATTGGGGTTTGGGGTTGCTAGATTTCTCAGAAAACAATTGTATGTGCTCCTAGCATATTTAATAGAGCTCATGATTTAATAATGAGAGAATTTCTCTTAAAAGTAAATGCATTTTTAGAGCAAAGGAACAAATACAAGAAAAACTGCAAACTAAAAATAAGTCATATCCTTTTGGGGTGTAATCTGCTTCAGAGACTGATCAGCATGAAGGTACACAAGGCCAATTCCCTTGTAAAAATGTGGGCCAACTTCTAAGGACCATCCATACTTCAGAACTTTGCATAGGGTCAGGTTGAGACTGATCACAGCCCAACAATCTCTCCCCAATCCTGCTTCCTTCCCTTTCTTCCATGACTGTCACTCCCAAGAGAAGTCCCTAAATAACTTACTGCAGTGTCTATTTCCTGGGGAACATAAGCTGTTTTACTCTCTTCCTTTTGATTAGTTTTATGGACTACCTGATATCAACATCATTATGAATCTCATCTTGAATTACAAAATTCAGTAAAATTTTTCTTTACTACAAATTAAGCATTTTGTACACTTAAATGCATAGGTTAGGGTGTTGGTGCTCTAACAATTGAATGAAGAGAAACTGCTGCATATTAAGGCATTTTCTCAGGCTTCACTTTAATATTCCTATTTTCAGTACAGTATCCTGGCCCCAAACTGTGCCTAATATTTCTCAGGCCAGAGAATTTTAGTTTCTAACCCTCCACAAAAAATAAATCTCCACCCTTCTGCCATGATAGGAAAGAGACAAAAATCCAGCTATGTGGGATGGGTTAGAGAATACAGGAGCCTACTTCTACTTAATGATAGTTTCAGTCAGTTCTCCTTTTCTATCAATTTCTATTCTGAAAGACAAATCAAGTAATATCTCATCTTTTGATCAGTAAGTTTCAGAATTTTGTTATAACTGTCTCATCTTCCTGCATTTTTACCATTGTGTATTTATATAGTTGTGTCCATTTAAATTAATTCTAAATTAACATAAGAGAACTGATTACAACAAAGCATATCTTTCTCTTTATTCACATCTTTTATGTATCTCAATTGAATAATATACTCTTAATACATGTCATACATTTTTAGTTATTCCTAGTGTGTTACACTATTGATTTTACAAAATGAACTTTTTCCCATTTTATTTACTGTGCTGCTTACTTGTAAGTAAGGAAGAGATTGAGTTTCGGATTTTAATTTCACAGTTGAGATCTTATCTTAAATATTACAGTATTTCTTCAGTAACTGCAGTGTTGTTCACTTGAGACAGAATTTCCTATCGAAGTGACAGATCATACAGGTTACATCAGAAATTTTTCTGGATTTTACATTTTCTTTTTTTCCCTTAAATTCTTTTACTGGCACATTTTAGGTATACAATATATTTACGTTTATCATCGAGTACTTCTACCTGTACATGATGTATCTTGGTTCTTATTTTTTCCCCATTCCCTGTCCTCCCTTCAACCCCTCCACCCTTCCCTATTTACAAAGACTTTGTTTCCACTTTTTCCTTTTCTTATAATTTTTCCTTTTCCTTCTTTCCTTTCCCATTCCTCTCCCAGTTCCCCTACCCCTCTGGACCTTTTCTTCCTATGTCAAATTATCAATTATTCATTTTAATCATTTTAATCCTTATTAACACTTTCAGTTTCTCACACCAGAGAAACTATTTGGTATTTATACATGTGTGTCCTATTTATTTCACTTAAGAGTATGGCCTTAATTTAGCTATAAATGTCTCTAGTTTCTCATTCTTTACGGCTGAGTAGTACTCCATTTTATTAAAAATACACATTTTCTTTATCCAGTTTCCTGTTGATGGGCACTTGGGCTGTTCCCAAACTTTAGCTATTACAAATTGCTGCCATAAACATGGGTGCACATATATCACTGTATGATTCTTTTAATTGTTTTGGGAAGATACCCAGCAGGGGAATAGCTGGGTCAAATGGGACCTCTAATCTTAGTTCTTTTAGGTATCTCCATACTGATTTCCACAGTGGTTGCACCAGTCTGCACTCCCACCAACAACAGAGAAGGGTTCCTTTCTCCCCACACCCTCGCCAGCATTTGTTATTGGATGATTTCTTAACAGTAGCCATTCTTTCTGGGGTGAGGTAGAATCTTAATGTTGTTTTCATCTGCATCTCTCGAATGACCAGTGATGTTGAACATTTTTTTCTTCTGTGTATTTGCTGCATTTACTTCTTTGTCTGAGAAATATCAATTCATTTCAGGTTCCCATTTTTGAATTGGGTCTTTATATTTGGGGGGTCTGATGTTTTCAAGTTCTTTAAAGATTCGAGATAGTAGACATTTGTCCAAGGAACAGCTGGTGAAAATTTTTTCCCACATTGTAGGTTGTCTCTTAGCTCTGTTGGCAGTTTCTCTTGCAGTGCAGAAGCTTTTAAATAAGATGAGATCTCAGTTGTTCTTTGTGCTAGTTTCCATGCTACTTAGGTTTTGCTCATAAAGTCTTTTCCTATCTTAATGTCTTCAAGAATTCTACCTAATTCATCTTAAAGCACGTTTAGTGTTTCTCTTTTAATATTTAGATCTTTAATCCACTTCAATCTTAATTCAGTGCATGGTGATAGATATGGGTCTAGTTTTAATCTTTGGCAGGTTGAAATCCAGTTTTTCCAACACCATTTATTAAATAGGCTATCTTTCTTCC
>NW_004624736.1:17607280-17618962 GCF_000247695.1 Heterocephalus glaber | reverse complement strand
AGTTTTGGAAGTATGGCCATTTTCACTATATTGGTTCTTCCTACCCAGGAACAAGGGATGTCTTTCCATTTTCTTCTATCTTCTTCAAACTCTTATTTCAGAATGATGTAATTTTCAGTGTAAAGTTCTTTTGCTTCCTTTGTTAGATCGATTACTAGATGTTTCATTTACTTGGATGCTATTGTAAAAGAACTTGTTTCCCATATATCTCAGGGAGTCTGTTATTTGTATACAAGAAGGCTATTGTTTTTTGAGTGTTGATCTTCTGTCCAGCTACTCTACTGAATCTGTCAATTAAGTCTAGAAGTCTTTTTTTTTCCACTTTCTTAAACTTTATTAAAGAAAAATGTAATTGTGGTGGTAAATCTCTAGAACATTGTCAATTTTCTGGGATTCCTCCCTCCAAAATGAGATTTGATTTCCAAATACATGCCAGAAGTATATAGTTACCAACTATACTAAGTAGGTAAGAAGCAGAAATCTAAAGTGTTCATCTTCCAACTTTCCCCAGTGTGTGGTCTGTCTTTGGATCAGCAATAATTGCCTGAACAGCTACTATGGCTTCATTAATTTTTGTCTGGAGCTCTCTGAGTTCTTCTATATGCAGCAATCGCAGAATTTGAGCAGCTTCATTAAGAACTGCATCTTCTGTGTCAAAACCAGGAATATATTTGTCTAAAGCAACAGGCAAACCCTCTTTTGTTTGATTTGCTTTAGCAACTGCATCCTGTGTTAGGCACTCCTGAACCAAAATGCGAATTGCCTTAAGCATTACCAGGTAATTATCATGGCGCTGAATCTGAAGGTTAGCCAAAGCCATTACACCAGCCTTAAAATCAGGATTATTTACATCCAAATTGATCAATGGCTCTGCATTTTTAGTTGCATTGTCAGTATTTTTTGCATTACCAGGTGTTAAGTCCTTGTATTTTTCAGCTTTATCTCCATATTCAAGTCTAACAGCTAAACCAAGAAGCCAGTCAGTTGCTTCTTGTCGGTCCTGAATCTTGAAAGGACAGTTAACATCTCTGAGATACTTTTCAAAGAACTTGGGCCAGTCACTGCTGGGAATGTTTCTTAAATTACCTCTGTCTTCAATCCTGTAGTGTCTGATTTTCTGGTCTTCAAGCCAAACTATAAAGTTTCTAAATTCTGTTTCATCTCTACAGTTGAAGACGGCAGGGTTGTGGTAGTCAAGAGCCATCAGCTTGCATTGAAACATGGTCCCCGCTTCCCACTCAGATTTCCTGGGCCTCCACCGGGAGAGGAGAAGCAAGGTTGAGCAGACTGCTCAGGCACCAGCGACGAGGCAAGAGGCAAGTCTAGAAGTTTTTTAGCAGAGTTTTTTGGGTCTTCTATGTAAAATATCATATCGTCAAAAAATAATTACAGTTTCTTCCTTTCCTATTTTTATTCCTTTTATTTCTCTTTTCTAATTGCTGTGGCTAATGTTTCCGGAACTGTATTGAACAGGAGTGGTGATAGTGGGCATCCTTGTCTTGTTCCTGATTTTAGCATGAAAGTGTTCAGTTTTTGACCATTTAATATGATGTTTGCTGTTGGTTTTTCAGATAGCCTTAATCAGGTTGAGATAAACACCTTCCATGCCAATTTTCTGTAGGATTTTTATCATGAATGGGTGCTGGATTTTGTCAAATGCCTTTTCTGCATCTATTGAGATGATTGTATTCTTTTGTCCTTGACTATGTTAATATAGTGTATTACATTTATTGATTTACGAATGTTGAACCATTCTTGCATCCCTGGGATAAATCTGACTTGGTCAGGGTGGATGATCTTCTTGATGACCCTCTGTATTCTGTTTGCCAGTATCTTGCTGAGGATATTTGCATCTATGTTCATTAGGGAGATTGGTCTGTTGTTCTCTTTTTGGGTTGGGTCTTTCCCTGGTTTTGGAATCAAAGTAACACTTGCTTCCTGTAATGAATTAGGAAGTATTGCTTCCCTTTCAATTTCCTTGCTGAGTTTATAGAGTAATGGTGATAGTTCTTTAAACGTCTTGGAGAATTCAGCAGTGAAGCCATCAGGACCTGGGCTTTTCTTTGTTGGTAAATTTTTAATTATGTTTTAAATTTCACTCATTGTAATTGGGGTGTTTAGAAATTTTATGTCTTCTTCATTCAACTTTGGCAATTCATACGTATCTAGGAAACTGTCCATTTCTTCTGTGTTTTCCAATTTATAAGAGTACAGATTCTCGAAGTAGGTATTGATGATCCTCTGGATTTCTGCTGGATCTCCTGTGACTTCACCTTTTTCATTCTTAATTGCATGGGTTGGAGCCTTTTCTTTTCTTCTTTGCATAAGGTTGGCTAAAGGTTTATTGATTTTATTTATTCTTTCAAAAAAACAACTCTTCAATTCATTGATTTTTTTGTATTGTTCTCTTAGTCTCCATTGCATTGATTTCTGCTCTGATCTTTATAATTTCCTCTCTTGTATGAGCTTTGGGTTTGTCATGCTATTCTTTTGCTAGGAGCTTGAGGTTCAGTATTAGGTTGTTTATTTGAGCTGTTTTTCTAATATGGGCATTCACTGCTATGCATTTCCCACATAGAACTGCTTTCATTGTGTCCCATAGATTCCTGCATGTTGTACTGCCATTATCATTTACTTGTAGATACTAATTTCTTAATTTCCTCTGTGACCCATTGGTTGTTTCGGAGAGTGGTATTGAATTTCCATGTGTTTGTGGTAGTTTTGTGGTTTCTTATGCTATTGATCTCCAATTTTATTGCACTATGGTCTGATAATATACAGGAGGTAACTTCAATTCTTTTACATTTACTTAAACATGTCCTATGAGGTAGCATGTAGTCTATTTTGGAGAATGACCGACGTGCAGCTAAAAAGAATGTATATTCTGATTTTGTGGGGTGGAACACTCTGTAAACATCTATTAAGTCCATTTGTTCAATAGCTTGGTTCAGTTCTAGAATTTCGTGGTTAATTTTTTGTCTAGATGATCTGTCTATTTGTGACAGTGCAGTATTGAGGTCCCCCACTACAATTGTATTAGTGCTTATTTGGTTTTCATGTCCACTAATATTTGTTTTGTATAGTTAGAGGCATTCCTATTTGGTGCATATATATTTATGATTGTCATCTCTTCCTCTTGGATTATTCCCTTTACAAAGATGTAGTGACTATCTTTGTCTCTCTTAGTTTTGGTTTGAAATTTACCTTGTCTGCAAATAAGACTGCTACCCCTGTTTTTTTCTAGGTTCCTGTGGTGTGGAGAACTGTTCTCCATCCTTTTACTTTCAGTCTATGAATTTTTTTTTAGTTAGGTGTGTTTCTTGTATACATCATTTTGCTGGATTTTGCTTCTTAATCCATTCTGCCTGTCTATTTCCTTTGATTGGTGAATTGAGCCCATTAACATTGATGCTTATAATTGATAAATATTGACTCATCCTTGTCATGATGTTTTACTTTTGTTGGCTCTTTTATTTTTTTACTGTTCTCCCTTTCCCTTTAGTTTCTTGCCTTGCCTGTTAGCTGTGCTCTGTTGGGCCTCCTGGAGTTAAGACATTGTCTTTTTCTAGGATATGGTTCAGAATTGTTTGCAGTGCTGGTTTGGTGTTCATAAAATTTCTCAGGTGTTCTTTGTCGTGGAAGTATCTAATTTCCCCATCGATTTTGAAAGATAATTTTGCAGGATACAACAGTCTAGCTTGGAAGTTATTTTCTTTTAGGGCTTGAAATACTTCATTCCAGGCTCTCCTTGATTTGAGGGTTTGTGATGAGAAGTCTGCTGTGATTCTGAGGGGCTTTCCTTTGTATGTGATTTGTTTCTATTCTCTGCTTGTAGGATTTTGTTCTGTTGGGTTTCTGGGATCTTGACTATTATATGCCTAGGTGTACATTTTTTTTATCTTGGCTGGTTGGAGTTCTGTGTGCCTCACTTATCTGTATGTCCAATTCTCTATCTCTGTCTGGAAAGTTTTCTACTTCTACTTGTGTTAACGATTTTTTAATGTCATTTGTACTTTCTCTTGCTTTTTCATGGACTCCTATCAGTCTTATGTTATTCTTCTTTGCATCATCTAGCAGCTGCTGGATTGATTTCTCATGGTCCTTTACTATATTTAAGAAATCTGTTTTCATGGTCACTAACCACAATCCTGTCTTCTGTAACTGATATTCTATCTTCACATTCCCTCAATCTGCTGTGAATATTTTCAATGGAGTTTTTAATCTCCTGGATATCTGTTTGAATCTATTTCATGGATTCCATTTCTTTCCTATACTGGGCAATCATGGTTTCCATGCCTTTCTTTTGCTGGGCATTCATGGCTTCCAGTATGGTCCTGAGCTCATCTATTTTTATCTGTTTCTGTTTTAGAGCCTCTAATCATGTCTTTCACTCTGCTCACCATCTCTGTAGTTATGTGAGAAATTATTTCTGTTTTGAATTTTCCTAGAGCCTCATTCATCTGTTTTGTTACTTCCTGTGCTATAAGTTCAGGGTGTCCAGGTGCTTGATTATCAGACTTTTCCAACTTGTTTCCCCCAGAGTTTGCCTTTGGTGAAGTGCAAGTCTGGGTTTGTGCCTTGCTTAAATGTCTTCTCATTTTTGTTTTTGGTACTGTCCTTGGTTTAATTCCTGGGCTGATACTTTGAAATTGCTTATTGTAAGTATCTTTGTGGCTTGTAGCTAGAACCCTTATGGAATGATTGCTTCTCAGAGATGTCTTCCAGATATAGCTGGTCTTTAGGTTTTGAGTCTCTAATGACTCTGAAGCTACCTCATTTTCATTATACCAGGAAGGACAACTGATTAGATCAATCACAACACCTTAACCCAAGTGATACAAAGAGCAACACCACAGCAACAAGCAGAGTTTAGAGAATGACAATTTGTGGTAGTTATTAATCAATCACCTTTAACTGTGTGAATTAAATCAAAATTGAGGACCAGCCCAACATATGTTTATAGTGAATAGACTCTTCAATATAGCAACTTTACCTTCGGGATGGAGAGTTAGAAGGAGTTGGGGAGGGAGGGATAAATAGGTAGAAGGATAGGGAAAGGTTAGCAGTGAGGCCAGAGGACACAGAAAGATCACGCAAAGTCTAAGAAACGGTTGAAGGCAAGAGGAAAAGACAGAATGAAAGAACAAATATGAGAAAAGAACGTCCTAACAGCAATAGGGAGGCTAGAAATTGTATTTACTTTCCTTTAAAGCCAATGAAAATCAAAAGAAGGAAAAAGAGAAAAGAAAAATAAAGAAGAAATATGAATTAGTGCCAGAAGAGGAACAAAAAGGGAGATGAAGAACAATGTGGGCCAGTGAGAGAGAGGGATAAAAGAGAAAAGAAGAAAAGAGAAAAATCTCAAAAGAGTAGAATAAATTAAAATTTAAAATAAGAGCAAAAAACAATTTTGAAAATAACAAATAAAAAATAAAAATGAAGGGCCTCCTTCAGCGTATGTCTCTGTTGTCACAATAGACAATGTGGGCAGCAGTGTGCAGCTATAAGTCAATGAATCTCAGCAAGTCAGTAGCAGACCCGTGAAATTCAGGTGGATTTCTGCCTGCAAGTCCCAAGTTGAGCTCCTTGTCCTCCTGCAGGGTTGAACTCTGCAAGGTTCTACTGCAGGTTCCAGCTGCCCTTCCCCTGAAGATAGCCCAGGTTCTGATGGGAGGTCATGATCCCTCCAACTTACCAAGTATAGTGGTCATATATATCTCTGCTCCTTTATTGCAGAGATTCTCTTCAATTTTCCAGCGGGCTTCAATTTTCATCAAGGAGCCTGAGAGAGGCTCTCTCTGTTGTTTGCTTCTGCTCTATCTTCTAGAGCTCAGGACAATGGCCTTTATGACCCCCTGTGCCTTGTCTGCTCCTGGGTCACTGAGGGTTGGGGTTTGGGCAGGAGAGAGTCCTGCTCCATGTAGCCAAGGTTCTCACTCTTCACAGGTCACTCTGGTTGTTACTTTTTCTAACATCTTATAAGATACTACAATTATAACTCAGGTTTTCACTGTGGTATCTTGATTTTTATTGATGCTAGGAACTATGGCTTAGGTTTTCTTGGATCTTTCTGGGGCATCTTCCTAAAGTTCAAATTCAATCTTAGAAGTGCTTAATATTTCTATATAAAAAATGGCTTCCTTCCTCCTATCCTACCTATAGACTTCTAATTCTAAGATATGAGCCAGATGAGGCAATATGAATAATAAAAAATTTGTAGATTGTTTTCAAAGATGGTGTCTTAGGTACTATTCTCCTTGCTGGAACAAAAACCTAACACTCACAAGTTAAAGGAGGAAGAGTTTATTTTTTCTCAAGTCAGCTGGCTCCAAGGCAGTGTGGTATGGCAGTAGGGTATGGCAGAGGAGAAACAGTCCATGCCATGTTGTACTGTGTGACTACGGTAGCACAGAGAATGAAAAATTGCTTGGAGCAGAAGTTCATCTTAAACTCCAAGAGGCACAGAGGGACTGCTTCACGAAGAATAAAGTCTCAGGAAAATGGCACCAATCTGAGAAACCTCTGACCTTTTAGTTGTATCCTAAGGGCATGAGAACAAAGGTGCAGAAGAAAAACATTTGCATAGGAGTTTTGGTCAGAGGAAAGGGAAAGAACAGGATGGTGTGCTAAACAAGTTTATCACAGTGGGAAGAATGTAATGGCTGGAGTAAACATCTCTCTAAGAGTAACTCTGTTTCTAATTCTGTTCCGATGTTGCCCTGCAGATCTGCTCTAATCCTTAACCATGCATTCCAGCAGTTCTGTGCTGTTATTCCAGGGGTCCCTTCATCTTTGCACTCATTTCAATCACTCCTCTGGCCAGTCTCCCTACAATGACAAGGCAGGCAAAAAGCAGCAGCAGCGAGCTTCCCTTTCCAGTTTTATTCCATTTAGGCTACAAAACTATTAGTGGCATTCCAATCCAGGATGGGTCTTCTGTTTTCAGTTAATTCATGCAGTCTCACCCAGAACTATGCTAATCTAATCAGTGGACTAATCCAGTTGTCACACAGCCATGGTCTAGTATCACACACCCATGATCCAGTCAGGCACAAAACCCCCACCTAGGAGTGCATGAGACTTTGGGGGATATTTTAGATAGAACCCATAACAGATGGTCACAAACATCCCTCCCATATTACATGATGTAATGCCATGTGACTTTGCCCTCTACCCAGTGCCTGTGCCATACCAGTTGTCAAACATTTTGAATAGGCCCCAATCAAACTACTATTTAGTGTTGATCAGTTGCTGATTCCAGATCATTTTTGTATATAATTTACTAGAAAAAAATTGAACCATTACAAGCAGTTCATGAATGAATCTATTCTGTTAGCTATCTAGATAAGAAACTACATTATTGCTATTGAAAAATTCTACCAGAGGAACTTTTAAACAATTATAATTTTGAAAAATATCTGATACTCAGAAGATATTGTGGTACTTTATTAAACTCAAGAATAGCATTTCAATATGAGTTCAAAGAAATGGATATTTGACTATTTAAAAATAAACAGCATCAAATTATATTTTACTACAAATAGTTAACATCTAAAAAACTTTCAATTTTAGTCCTGTGTATTTTATAATTTTTACTGTAAACTATAACAACTAAAGCATTGTTATAAGATTATTTTTGCACAATTGTAAAAGTATTTAATGTATTATAATTGCAGTGTCCTCTTAGTAGCTGTTTAAAAACATCTCAAAGATGATAACATTGTAATCCCTTGTTCTACATTAAGAGGATATTCTTCCCAAGATACTAATGCATGAAGTAAAATAGTAATAATAGGTAGGTGAAAATGTGTACTCAGGGAAGAATATGACCTTTTAAAATTACTTACAAATGGAAATCTGTGCGCTAGGCCTGCCAAAATACATTTCATCACAATTAAAAGTAATTTTCTCTTCTTGCAAATACAATCACAAAAATACCAAATGAATTCCAAGTAATAAACTTAAGATAAAGTTTCCTAATTTTAAGACCACACACTAACATGGATGGTGTTTCACAAACCATTTCTCTAACACAGTAGTTTTCAAACTTTCTTATATAAGTAGAGTCCTTCAAATGAAACCTGAATACCAATTAAAACAAATTTTCAAATAAACATTTCTTTTTTAGAGTGATGAGGGTAGAGTATACTGTTGTGCCCAACAGACTGTCTGACCCTAAACTCTACCAACTGGTTTTTCATAAGGGTCCATAAAGCACTTCTGAGAAATTACTATCTTTGAAATACTTCAAAACCAGTCACTTAACAGATATTTATATAAAAATCTCTTCAATGAATCCAAAAGGAGCCCTAAGAACTCTTAGGTTATCCTTTCGTGAAAAATAACCTCTTATAGAGGCAAGTAGACCAAAATAGATATGAAAACTGAGGTCAAAGACCCCTCCCCCTTTCCGCTCTACTATCCTTAGTATAGGAGTCTCTTCAAGGTCACTGGTTAATTATGGCCAGAAGAAATTCATTCATCATCTTATCTTTATGCCAATAGGAAAAAAAGTAGGGGAGGTCAGTTAAAAAGCATATCCTAGCCATTTATCTTCCTTTTAGGAGACCTCCAGAGAAGTTCCACTGGAAAACTTCTTAGAATAGTTGGCTAAAACATGGACACTAGTCACACACCTAGGTGCAATATAGCTTTCCACAAGTTGTGTATGGAGTTTGATTTTCACCTCACTTACTAGATATTAAGTTATCCTGTTACTGTTTCATGGATGCTAGCAGATGACAAGAGATTCTTGGATTGCTATTAATCATTGAACAACATGTAGAATGAACACCAGCTTTTTTGTGTAGCTTTCCTTGGCTGGTATATTGGTTATCTCCCTGCCCCCTCACGCTGTGACACAATACCTAACATCTACAACTTAAAGGAAAAGAGGTTTATTTTGGTTGAATGTTCCAGAGGTTTCAGGTTCCATTGTTATGGGCTGTGATGAGGCAGACATCAAGGCAGAAGGGCTTGGTGTGGCAAATTTGTTTACTGAACAGTGGCAGGGAAGCAGAGCACCATGGAGAGAGATATACCCTTTTAAAGTATGCCTTCAGTGACCCACCTTCTCCAACTGCTCTGTACCTCCCAAATGTATATTCAGCTATGAACATCATCAGTGCATTAATTCACTGAGAAGTATACCACCCCTATGATCCAATCTCCTCACCAGGAATCACCTAATCCAATCAGATTGCCCATTAAGATTAACTGGCACTGCCCCTAAATCTTAGAATGATGCCCTGGGCCAAGGAAAAAAAAAGGCTGTACAAGCAATTGGGTGCATTACAGAAAAAGAGAACGGAGTTTGCGGAAACCCAACATTATATAGCAAGAAGTAATCAAGCCTATTCTTGGTTCTAAAAAGAGATAGTAATTCTTCCTTCAATGTTGGCTGCTGCAAAAATAACCTTGAAAAATAGTTTAAATCAAGATCAGTTTAGGAACCTGCATTCTTGGCATATTTACCAAGACTGTTTCAATATTCTCAGGGCTCAAGAATAGTCTCTCTCCCAATATCCATTACTAACCTGAACAAATTTAGAGGTCTGATATTAAAGAAGAAAAGCAAGAAATCATATATAAATATATTATTCTATGCCATACAAGATTACACTTTTCTGACATTTCTGTGCCATGTTAGGTTTAAGATTTGAATGATTCAGGGAATTCTAAGGTATTAAAATACTTTATTGTGATCTAACATTTTTGCTAGGTTGCATCTTGAACACAGATACTGACAATAATCATAGGAAAGATAGTTCTTTCCTACAAGTCTTTGATTCATGAAATCTTTCATTAAGGGCAAGAAGTTTTTCATGTATTCATCTTTATTTCATGGGAAGGGATGTTTTCATGAAGTTTTTGAGATGAGGAAAAAAAATAGGAAAAAAGGTTGGGGTGGCATCTTCTAGCATACACAGCCTCACAACTGACTTAGTGTCTCTCTTGATAAGAGAGCTTAGAATAACCTTACAGATGTGTGTCTTCAAAGACTTTCCTAGCCAGTGGTACCCAACATATCTCAGAAAGGAATGATATTTAAATAGACTGGAGAAATTTGATGGAACTGTTTATGGGAAAGGAAACTATTTCAAGAACTCTTGTAGCCTCCAGGCTCTGCTCAGCCACACAAAGTACTTAGAGGATAAATATCTCATCATAATCAGCATGTCTACAGTTATCTTAGACCAAATACATAGCTGCACTGGTAACAAGAGCTAGGATGAAGACCATTCTTCCTTCCCATAAAATGCATCCAGGCAAAACACCCTAAGGATTCTGATGACCGCAGCTGTGAAAGTCTGTGACGAGCAGAGCACTGCCCCAGAGAGCACCATTAGCAGGAGTTCCCCAGAATGTTGACTAGAAGTGCTGAGAGAAGACTACAAGTGGTTACTTTCCTGAGTACAAATGGCTCAACAGATTGAAGATGGCCCAGATTAATGGAAAACACCAGTTCTGCCTTAGTAGGTAAGTTCTAAGAGCCATTGCAATGTGGTATTATTGTCTGCATTTTAGAATATACTCACAGGCTGGTAAATTATCAAACAACTTATTCGATCTTTATCTTTAAAACTCAAATATGGTACTGCCAACCTTTCCAGTGTGTTTTGAGAATCAAAATATGAGTGTTTGATAAGTATTGTTAAGTGGTAGCTATTATCACTATTGTACAGAAAAATTAATTTACATGACACTTTCAACTTTTCAATACCTTTCACCTCTGTGATGAGAGCATACAGAAAACTTATAACAGGACATAAAGTCTGTGCATAATTTAAATCACTTTCCACATGAATCACTTTTTTCCAACAGTAACCATTTTTCTAGTTTTTCTGAGTTGAAGTGATGCACACATGAACAAAGCTATAATAATACAAAAGCCTTTGTTACAATAGATTCAGATTGATTCCTAAAACTTTTGCTGCACCCAAAATATTTTTACAATGATGATTTCATCAATTTGTACTTTCATTTTCTTGTTTGTATATATAGTCAAAGAATGTTGTAGGAATGATGTTTATTTGTGTAATTTATTTAGGCTTTCTTCCCATTACATACCTTCATATCTGTAGATATTTTACATGTGCTCAAAGAATGTATTTTCTCTGAGACAGTTTTATGTATAATTGATAATTCAAATTTATTATAGTGTTCATATATTTAGTATTTTTTTACCTTGATATGTGAATTTTCTAGAGAAATACTGTTAATTTCCAAATAAAATTGTTAAATAGCAATTCTGACAATTCTTATTTTCATAAATTTTATTGGTACATTTTATATATACAATATGCTGACATTCATCATTGGGAATTTGTACCTTTACATAATATATCTTGGTTCTTATTTTTTCCCCACTCCCTTGCCCTCCCTTCAACCCCTCCGCCCTTCCACATTTACAAAGATGTTCTCATTTTTTCGTTTTCTCATATTTATTCCTTTCCCTTCTTCCTTTTCCCCTTTGGACCTTTTCTTTCTGTCACATTATCTATTATACATTTTTTTGTATACCCTTTTATTGGTATATTTTAGGTGTATAATATAATGACATTCATCATTGGAGATATGCACCTTTAGATACCCTCTTGGTTCTTATTATTTCCCCCGTCCCCTGCCCTCCCTTCAACCCCTCCATCCCTCCCTATTTACAAAGACTTTGTTTCCATTTTT
>NW_004624736.1:17573637-17589338 GCF_000247695.1 Heterocephalus glaber | reverse complement strand
CTGGGACCAGCTGAGCTTCTCTGCCCTAGGAGCCTGGGATGGAGGTGGGGAGCTTCCTTCTGGGTTCTGGGACCAGCTGAGCTTCTCTGCCCTAGGAGCCTGGGATGGAGGCAGGGAGCTTCCTCAATTTTATTTCATCTTTGAAAGAACCAACTCTTTAATTCATTGATTCTTTGTATTGTTTCCTTAGTCCCCATTGCATTAATTTCTACTCTGATTTTTATAATTCCCCCCTTTGTACAAGCTTTGGGCTTGATTTGCTCTTTTTTTTCCTAGAAGCTTGAGATTCAACATTAGGTTGTTTATTTGAGCCCACTCTGTTTTCCTGATATGGGAAATCAGCACTATATATTTTCCTCATAGGACTGCTTTCACTGCATCCCATACATTCCAGTATGTACTGCATCGTTTAATTGCAGAAAGTGTCTGATTTCTTCTTTAATTTCATCTGTGACCCATTAGTTGTTCAGGAGGGTGTTATTTAATTTCCATGTGTTTATGATGTTTTTGTGATTTCTTTTGCTCTTGATTTACAATTTCATTTCACTATGGTCTGATAATATGCATAGGATTATTTCAATTCCTTTGCATTTACTTAAGCATATTCTATGATCTAGAATATGGTCTATTTTGGAGAAAGTCCTATGTGCATGAGAAGGATGTGTATTTTGATGTTGTGGAGTGGAACGCGCTATAGACATCTACTAAGTCCATTTGTTCAAAAGTTTGGGTCAATTCTAATATTTCATTGTTGACTTTTTGTCTGGTTGATCTGTCTATTCGCGACAGTGAGGTATTGAGTTCCCCCATCATAACTGTGCTAGTGCTTAGATAACTTTTCACTCCCAATAAGATTTGTTTTGTATTGTTCGGTATGCTGCTATGTGACGCATATATATTTATGATTGTTATATCTCCCTCTTAGATTGTTCCCTTTATCAGGATGTAGTGACCTTCTTTTTCCCTCTTAATCAGTCTTGGCTTGAAATCCACTTTGTCTGCAAATAGAATAGCTACCCTTACTTTTTTCTAGGTTCCTGTCACATGGAATATCGTCTTCCATCCCTTGACTTTCAGTCTATGAATTTGTTTTTCAATTAAATGTTTCTGGTATGCAGCATATTGATAGGTCTTGCTTCTTAATCCATTCTGCCACTCTGTTTCTTTTGATTGGTGAATTGAGACCATTAATACTAATGGTTATAACTGATGTGCATTGTCTTATCTCTGTCATGTTATTTTCCTGCTGTTAGCTTCCTTCTTTCCTTTTCTAACTTCTTACCTTGCCTGGTGGATTCATTATGTTGGGGTTTATGGAGCTGTAATCCTTATTGGCTCTTTCTAGAATATCCTTCAGAACACTTTGGAGTGCTGGTTTGGTTTTCATGAATTTCTTCAGGTGTTCTTTGTCATGAAAGTATCTTATTTCTCCATCAATTTTGAAGGACAGTTTTGCAAGGTACATCAATCTGGGTTGGAGGTTGTTTTTCTTTAGGGCTTGAAATACTTCACTCCAAGCTCTCCTCGACTTGAGAGTTTGTGTTGAGAAGTCTGCTGTGATTCTTATAGGCTTTCCTTTACAGGTAATTTGCTTTGTTTCTCTAACAGTTTTTAATATTCTGTCCTTGTGTTCAATTTCTGGAATCTTGACTATTATATGCCTTGGGGAAGATTTTTTGATCATGGCTAATTGGAATCCTGCATGCCTCACTTATCTATATGTCAAGTTGTTTTTCCCTGTTTGGGAAGTTTTCTGCTATTATTTCTGAGAACAGGTTTTTTATGTCATTTGCGCTATCTCCTGCTTTTTCTGACTCCAATCAATCTTGCATTATTCTTTGCATCATGTAGAAGTTGCTGGATTGATTTCTCATGGTCCTTCAGTCGTTTGGGTTTTTTTTGGTACCGGGGATCAAACTAGGGACCTTGTGCTTGCAAGGCAGGAGGTGGAACCACTGAGCTAAATCCCTGGGCCTCCCCTGCTATTTTTGAGAAACCTTTCCTTTTCCTGGTCACTAACCACAATCCTGCTTCTATCTGATAGTCTGTGCTCACACTCATTCTGCTGTGTATACTTTCAATGGAGTTTTTAATTTGGATACCTGTTTGACTCCGTTTCATGGATTTCACTTATTTCCTATGCTGGGTGCTCATGGGTTCCATCGTATTCCTGAGGGCCCCCCTTTCTAAAATCTGTATCTTTCAATCTGGTCACCATTTCTACAGTTATCTAGGAAATTATTTCCGCTTTGATTTTTCAAGAGCCTCATTCATCTACTTTGTTACTTATTCTGTTATCACTTCAGGGAGTCCAGGCAGGTGGCTTTCGGAGTGTTCCACTTCATTGCCCCTGGAGTTGGCCTTTGGTGATCTAAAAGTCTGTGGGGGTTGCATCTTGTTTAGGTTTTCTCATTTTCTATTTCTTTAAAAGTTTGATTCCTGAGTTGATGATTGTAAATTGCTTATGAGTAGTTTATTGCCAGTACTCAGAAAACTTAGGAATGACTACTTCTCAGAAGTGTCTCCCAGGTGTAGCTAGCTTTTGGGTTTTGAGTCTGTTACAGGATCCTACTTCTTCATTTATTGGAGATAAGAAGTTTCTGCCTACTTGGCCCAGATGCCAGTTCTTTGGCACTGACCTGTAGGGTTTTTTTTAAAGACCCTTAGGCAATCTCAGTCTTGGTATACCAGGAGGAACAACTGTTTAGCACAATTATGTTACCTTGGCTAAAGAAGTACAATCAACAATAACAACAGCATCAAATACAGACTAGAAAATGGCAAATTATAGCCCTTAATATGGCATTTTTACCCTTAGAGGAGAAGATTTAAAAGCAGTTAGGGTAAAAAAAAAAAAAAAATAGAAAAAGGGGAAGAGATCAGAAGCAAGGCTGGAGGACAGACTTTAGGAAATTTGTAAAGCAGAGAAGTGGGAAAGAGAAAAGGAAAAAATAAAAACAAGAACAGAACAGACCTCCACCAACAACAAAACTAGAAATTATTCAATTGAGAAAAAAAAAACTATATAAAACAAAACAAGAACTAGAAAGAAGGAAAAAAGCAAGAAGAAAGGAAAAAAAAGAATAAAAGCCCCCAAATGTCCAATTCAAGGTGTTTTTCTGCTGTCACTGTGAGGCAACGTAGGCAAACAGAGTCCAGAACCAAATTGACAAATCCCAGCAAGCTAGCTGCAGCTTCACAATGGGGTAGTGGATAATTCTAGCCAGCCTGCCCATTTAGTTCCTCTGAAATTCAGGCTGGTTTCTCACTATGAGGCTGGAACAGGATTCCATGAGATTATAACTGTCTATGTGTCTATGTGTCTGGCTTGAACTCTGCCCTGACACCAAGAGCCACTTGATGGAGTTTGCCTGCTGCTGTTCTTAGTTTCTACCTCAGTAGGCCCCTCTCCAAGATGGCTACCAGCCAATTACCCTCTCTTGGGTGAGGTCTGAACCTAGTTAACTCACCAGCTGCTGCAGTCGAGTGTGTCAGCTGCTCTGTTCCACTGGTGCATTTCTCTGTGGAGGCCTCTGGGATCATCAGTAGTCACCGTGTGTCTGCAGGTTCAGCCCACTGTTCCCTCTTGGAGAGTCTAGGCTATGGGAGAGAGTGCTGCTTGGTACCTTCTTCTTGTTCATTAAAGTTTCTCTTTACTCTCCCTGTAGACATCAATTCTCACCTTAGATTATTCCTGGGTCCCAGGGACCCACTTCCCTCCTCCTTCTCCTCTTGCTACTATATTCCAATGTCAGGACACCAAATCTCAGAGAGGCTCCTTCTCTGCTGCTTACCACTCTGACATCTTCCCAGAAGTCCCCTCTATTCACTATCTAAACCTATGAAGACATTGGTACTTCTATTTCTGTCCTTCACCTACCTTAGTGCTCTATTGAGCTGTCTCTTAACTTCTATTGTTTTATCTTTTCCTCCAGCTACTTGGAGTTTCTCAATGTGATATTCCAACTCCTATTTGTTCTTCAAATATATATGTTATAAAATTTATTTCACCTATTCTTTTTTCAATTTATATTTTATACTGAATATTGACACATTAATGTTTTCTAATTGTTTATCCTTAAAAGGATTACATATAAAACATTTTTATCTTCTTACATGTATTCAGATAGCAAATGTTGATTCATTTATTGTTGTTAACAACCATCTTTCTCATTTGTCTAGTTACTTTGTCATATGAGCTTATAGATATCATATAGGTATCAACTAACTGATATCTTTAGGAATATAAAAAAAGATAAAGATCACACTTAACAGTCAGCAAATTTTTACAAGAATATGGCATGAACCCTAAGGCAGAATGTCCCAGGCACCAGAAACTCTGTTCCTTAATGGGCTTTGTTATCTTTTCTTTCACTAAGAAAATCTTACTTCAGAGAGAAGTAACATTGAGAGGAACACTCTTGCTATGGCATAATCTACAAATTCAGAGGTTTGTAGGGAGAAATGGGTTAGAAATGAATGCTTGAAGGAGCATAGGCCATCCTCACTGACTTTCATCAACTTTCTGCACAACTCTTACAGGCTGAGCTCTCGCTGCCAGTTTCCACAATAAAGCAGCAGGTAGAGAGTAACTGTCCCAAATGAACACTGTTAAGAAATGTTGCATTCCTAATGTTTTTTTCTAAATACCATTCCAACATAAAACAGCAAAAGAATGATTGTATTACAGCATTTAATTATAAGTAATTGATATATTTATAGTGCTTATTAATAATGTAAGAGCATATATGATATACAGTAAGTTATATATTATATAAAATATATTAACATATTTTATATTGTGCAACATTATCATAGTTATATTGACCTGTATAACAGCATATATTTTATATGTAATTATATATATTAAAGTGTGCAATTATAATATATCCTATATAATTATCTGCATTATATATAATTTTCTATTTCCCTAAAAATAAAAACTATCCAGAAAATAATCAGCCTTGAGAACTAGAGATCAAAAATCCCAGCCCCATCACCTTGCCTTACCTGCCATTACAGAGTAGCCACTAAACAAGAGAATAGTGAGGTATAATCTTCATGACACTGGCCATTATCATAGTAATGACCAGTGCTTGTTTTCTGCTTCGGTTTTATTTTCAGGGAAACATGGTATAAAAGACAGTAAGAAAAAACTCATTGTCATAGTTAATATACAGATATCTACACAAAGCCTCATGCAATTATAGGTGGGGCTTCTAGAAGGTGACTGGATCAGGGGAATGTGATACTTCTCAGTGAATTAGTCCACTGGTAAGTTTATAGCTAAATGTGATGTGAAGCCTGGTTGGAGATGAGTCATTGGGGATGTGGCCTCAAGGTTATATCTTTCTTCCTTCTGCCTTTATTGATTTCTGCTTCCTACCACCATGCTAGGAGCTTTTTCTCTTGTACCATGCCCCTCTTGCCATGCATCCTTCCTTGGAGCAAGCCAACTATGGATTAAAACCTCTGCAAACTGTAAGCCAAAATAAACTTTTCTTCCTTTAGTTTGTGCATGTTAGGTATTATGTCTGTGACAAGAAAGTAAGACAGATTTGGTGTCAGGAAGTGGGGTCATTACTGTGACACTACCTGACCATGTGCTTCAGAAGCCTTTGGAACTGGTTTTCAGGAGTTCAGAAAGTTTTGGATATGTCAGCTGCAGAATCAGCCCTTGAATGCTGTAAGCTGAGCTTGATGGGAGATTCTGGTCAGAGTTCAGAATATAAGAATGCTGATAGAAATGCTGCTGATAAAGACCAGGCTCCCGGGGTTTCAGTTGGGAACAAGGACTCCACTGGCAATTGGACTCCAGGCCATGTGTGTTTGCTCATGTCCAGAGACTTTGTGGGGAGACTGAGATTAAGGGCTTCAGACTAACCTGGCTAAGAAAATTTCAAGGTGGCTCAACTTTCAGGCAGTGGCGTGGATATTAATGGGGTCTTTCAGCCAGCTCTACCTTGAGAATCAAGAGTAAAAGACACAGCTGATTAAGAAGGCTTTGAGTTTAGCCAGAAAGGAAGCTCCAGTAAAGTTGAGGCTTGCAAAAATGGAGCAGAGGAGAGCTTGGGTGCTAAAAAGATTAGCATTTAAAAGAAGTCAAGTACTTCACAACAGGACAATAGGAAAAAATAGTTTAAGGGCATGTGAGAAACCATCCAGGCACCCACCCTTCACAGGCTCTGAATTGCAAAGGTGAAAGACTTGAGAAGAGATAGCCAGGGGATTCTGTTGATGAAGGGCCACCTAGGGAATTGATTTCCCAGGCTTAGACTTCCAGGCACTTGGAGGCTTCTATAACCATCAGCAATATGCAAAAGGCCTGGGCTATTGTTTCAGCCGGCCCTTGACCTTTGGGTCATCCACGCAATGCTGGTTTTATATGGATGCAGACTACAAGAGCTGTGGAGTCAGAATGCTTCCACTCATATTTCAGAAGGCCTTAGAGAGCAGGCAGTGACCCCCTGAGAGGGCAGTACATGAAGTTCTGAGAGTGAAGCCAAAACTGACATGGCGACTTTTCTAACCCAAAGAAGTTGGAAAAGCCAGAATCATGGAACAGCTGAGGAAAGCAAGAAGTGAACAAAATCAGCCCAAGAGAGAACTTATGAAGGCTGCAACCACAGGGGCAGGACTTCCTAAACCATTTGGAGTTCACATCTCACCACAATTTGCCCATGTGTGGGACATGGAGGTACAGGATTTAATGTTTTCCCTGCAGGGTTTCAGTCTTGTTGATAGGTCTCCCACTACCTCAGTGGCTATTATGTGTAGTAGCTGCCCTCTTCCTATTGTGCCTTGCCCCCTCCCCTGTGTGACATCACACCAAGATGGCTGCTCCCACCAAAGAAACCTTTCTTCCCAGCATGTCCATTCCCACCTAGTGTGTTAGGTATTCCAAAGCCCCCACAGAACAAGCTCCCTCCCCCTTCTCCCTGTCCTCCTAATGGTGAACAGGGACTTTCTACATAACTAAAGGCTTGACCCCTCCTAGTTCATGACCTCCTGGAGCTTGTCACTTTATCCCACCAAATGTTCCCTTAAGACAAGGACTTCCTGGAGCTTGTCACTTCATCCCACCAGATATACCCATGAGATAGGGACTTCCTGGAGCCTGTTTCTTTGTCCCCCAGCCAGAATTTGTTATATGCCCTAACTGCAATCACCTACCCCCATCAAAGGACTACGTGCTCTCCCACATGCAAAAACTCCATATAAGCCTCCAACTCAGCTCATGTGATGGCTGGTCTCCCTTTTTTGAGTCAGTCCCTGCAGATTGCCCCCAGTAAAGGCTTGCTTGAACATTGGTGCCTCTCCTTTTCAGCAACCCTTTCAGAGAGTAACCTAATACTCTCTCACCTCCTACCAACTAGTGACGTCACCAGCTCCTCCATTCCCTAGTCACTACCTCACTCAATCCCGCCTCAGCTCCTACAAACCCCACCCCATTCTATAAGACACTCCCTGCCCCGGCCATATTGCCTTTGTCTCTCTGTTCAAAGACAGCCTGGCAGATCTGTTCCTCTAATAAAAGCTTGTTGTGGCTTGGTCTAGTCTTGGTTTTCAGCCTTTTTACCTGACATTTGCTTTGGTCCCACTCCTTTTGATCCATGTGTCCCTTGTGGAATGGGAATGTTTACCCTGAGCCTTTGTATATTGGCAGTGTTTAACTTTCTTTTGATATTTTCAGAAATTCATAGCTAAGTTTGCCTTAAATCTCAGAGAAGACTTTGGACTTGAACTGTTCAGCAATGCTGGAACCATTAGGACCTTGGCAATTCTTGGAGTAAATTCACTTTGCATAAAGAGATGTACATGAGTCTTTTGGGGGCCAAGGGCAGTGTTATGGTTTATACCTAAACCCCTCCCTCCAAAAAACCTCATATGATCATAGGTGGGACTTTGAGGAGGTAATTGGATCATGTGGGCTTTATAATCAATGGAATAGTCTAGTAGATTGTAAATGTGATCTTGGGAGGTGAAGCTTGGTCTGAGGAGGTTGGTTACTGGGGACATGGCCTGGAAGGGTCTCTCTCCCTCTTCCCTTGATCACTCTCTGTTTCCACTGCCATGTCGCGAGCTCTTTCTCTTATGCCATGTCACCATCCTTGCAGCCATCCTACTGTGGACTGAAACCTGTAACAAAGTGTGAACCAAATTAAAAATTTCCTCCTTAGAGTTGTGGGTGTCAGGTATTGTGTCTCAGTGATGAGAAAGTAACTAAGACCTTAATCTTTACAAAGAAAGAGAAAATACAAAAATGACAGAATTGAAAAATCACAATTTCTAACTGGGTACCTCTACATTAATTATTTATTCATCCAAAAATATTTAAACTAAAAGATTAAAGTTTTAGGGAAATAGGTATTCCAATTTATCATCTTATAATTTATTATCAACAACCCAGAGCAATATAAACTTACATGGAGACATTCAGTGTTGAGCTTTTCACCACTAGTAATTGGGTAACCTGATAGTATTACCTCCTATTCTGTGAGTTTCCACAGGAAATGTAAAAGAATGTCTAAAAATGAGTAAAATAAGTTTATTCAGGATTACTTACAGAGCAGTGGATGCTTTAAGGACAGCTGTACACCTGAATATACTGTTCACTTATGCTTACAAAGCTCCTGTTTACAGGGGGCTCTCATTACACAGGAAGAAGCAAAAGCAAGAACTGGAATCCATGGGAAGAATTATGTATTCATTGGCACCCTATTCTTATCTTTAACATGAATTCTACAGGTCTCGGCAAATACCTTCAAGTTGCACTAAGGAATGGCTCCCTTTTGCTGCAGTCCAGCATACTGCCTCAGCACCTGGTGAGGACCCCATAGGACCCTTAAATAGTGGCCTATTCCAAATGATATTGCTTTGCTGTGTCTTGCAGTACTATTTTCCCTATACTTTCTCATATAATACATTTTGGAATATTCTTATCAAAGATGTTGACTTCAATCTAATCATAGAGACAAAATCTGAAAAATTCAGAATGTGGGATGTTTTGCAGAAGATTGACCTGGATTTCTAAAGGATTAAATTTCATTTAAAAAAGTGACAGTCAGAAGTAGGACTAATGGTGATGATGTGTATAAGCTAAAGAAAAAAAAAAAACTGAACACAACCCTGGTTGCAGACACTTCAAAAGGTAACTGTAAATGACATTTTTAATACATTTATAAAATGGGGATGTGTACTATACTTTAGAATACTGTTGTTGAGTTAATGTTGATTATTTTAGATACAGCATTTAGTTCCTTAGGAACTAAATGTATTTAAGGATATAATTTCATGGTGTCTGTAGCTTACTTGAAGATGATTTGGCAAAGGGAAAATATGTGTGCCTATGTAAAGGGAGACAGAGTGGATGCAGTAAGGTACCAACTGTTGGTAAACCATGATGTTAGGCAAAAAGATATTCATTATACTTTTTCCCTTTTCTGCAGGTTTAGAAAAACAAAAACAAAAATGTAAATACAACCTTTCTACATAAGTGGACTGTAACCAATTTACCCCAGGCTTCTGCAATCCAATTCTTACATACCAATGGTTCTTACATTATTGCTACTATCATTGATTTCTAAACCCATGTTTTCTGGGCCAGAGTGTAGCCACCATGCTATCTCTACCTAAACAAGACAGAAAAGGGGTTACATTTGTTTTTTCATCTCTCAAATTAAAATGATCTGTCTCTCCTTTCATTTTTCTTTTCATCTAGTTTCAGTGAATCTGTTATTATTGTTAGAATTATTTGAGGGAATTTATTTTTAAAACAAGAGAAAGGAAGGTGCCATGGTGGTTGTCACCTTGAGTGGGGAATGCTCAGCTGAATTGAGTCAGGATAGATCTGGGCATGGAAGATCCACTTTAAGGAGGACTGTTATTGGAACTGTATAAAAGGAGAAAGGGAGGGAAGGACTTCAGCTGGTTTTTCTCAGAGGAGATCTGGTCCTCCCCATTGCCAAGAATGGCTGCTGTTCTGTTTTGGAGGAGGTCTGGCCTTTGCCTTGGGTGTCATCCCCTGGCTTTCAGCATAGATTCTTTAGCTTCCAGCACGGACTTTTTTGCCTGCTGGTGCAGATTCTTTAGCTTCTAGTGGTGATCCTTTGACCTCCCAGTGCAGAGCCCCTCAATCTTCTGTCACAGATCTTTTGTATGGGACACTGCCATGGGCTCCAGGCCATCAGCTAGTGTGCAGACAGATCTTTTGCACTCTTCTACGTTTGACTCTGCATGGCCATTGCAGACCAATCTTGTAAATTTCTGTGTCCCACATTAAATCTGATTCAGAACATGTGCAGTGTTTTGAGGAGCCTTGCCCCAGCCTGCAAACTCTTGTACACACTAATACAGGTGCCTAAGGTTGTAGCTGGAAGTCTATATTTTTAAAAAATGTGCATGGAATTCTGATTCATTATAAGGATGTAGAATCACTGCTCTGAGGTCACACTGGCTGGGTTCAAATTCCAGCCTTAACTTTTACTAGCTTCAGGATCTTGGTTCAGTGACTTAATCTCATGAAGCCTTATATACTCAAGCACTGCCCTCAGATTTTTATCTTCATCTTTCTCCAAATTATCACACAGGAAAAGATGGGAATTCACTCTAACAAAAATGTTTTGCTTATGAGAATGTGACATCCCAAGGTTCATTAACAATTTTATAACCCAAATTCAAAGGGAAATGATTAGCAGTTACAAGACAATAAAGTAGGTAGTTGGGGGCAGGGATACTCTATAGGAACCATTCAGATACCTCTTAAAATCATCATCACCATCAGCATAAGCAGTCATTTCCAGCTATTGAGGGGCACTTATTATACACCAGACATTGCTTTCATAGTTTTCAAGAATTAGTTCTCTGACTTTATAATCCTGTGAGATAATATTACTGTCATCCCCATTTTTCAGATTAGGAAACAGGTTCAGGTAAGTTAAATACTTTGCGAAAAAGATTTAGTCTTGGCTACACGGTTTAAACCAAGACATTTCAAACTGAGGACCTGATTTCTTACACCCTACATTGTGGCCTCTTTTGCACAAATAAATATTGGGGTCATTTGTTCTATTTGGTTGATACCTCTTTATTGGACGCCAATCAATCCTCTGTCTGCCTAGAAAGGGCGATGGCAAAGAGAAAGACACTCCAAGCTTGCCACTATTTATTGGGACCATAGGGAGTATCAGATGACTCAGAGGGTGGTGATAATCATGAGGATCTTATAATCAGAGGAAGTATCAGTCAGATGTTTCAGGGAGCAGTGGTAATCCTATGATGTTGAGGATCTTAGGCTGATGAGGATCTTACATTGATTAGGATGATGAGAGGAGCAAACATTCTTGCAATCATAGGTGGGATGAGTGAAGCTGATAAGGAATTTGCCCCTTTCCAGGTGAACCCTTTCTCCTTTTGTATTACTACTCCATTCTTAAAGGCCCAGGATGTCTTCAGCTGATGTAATTGTGCCCTTGATCATCACAGCATCACTGGACCTTGAGGCCTCAGACAGCCCTAATCATAATTTAATTGTGAAATGATTTTCCACAAAAATTATGTACAATGGCTCCCCATAGCTCTTTACTTGACATAACCTGAAATATGAAAATATTTCCTGTTTTGTATACTTTAAGCCATGCTAACAAGTCCATTCACCACAATGCCAAGGTAAATGGTATTACAAGCAAACTGTGGTGACCACGTATGATTTGTAGCGATTACTTTTTTTGTGTGACTGATTCTTTCTCTATTCCAGTTTCTTTCCAAGTCCAGTTTCTGTCCTGATTCTGATACTAAACTACCTTTCCTGTTTGTATTACTGCTTCTGCCTTTGGGCTTGACCTTTATATATGTTCTCCTCATTTTGAGTCAGGCATCCTTTTGTCTCCTACTAGAGAACACTAATGAAATAACTGGACCTTAATTTATTGCACTTGATATCACACAATTTAACCAAAGAGTAGGATAAGTGGGGCAAACCCACTCAAAATGTTTACATTGAAAACTAGCTGCAGTATTAAGAAAAGATCTAGAAAAGCATTTTGTTTAAAAAGTCCATAATGAGAAGGGAAAGATGAAAATGTGGAAAACAACTTTTGGGAATAAAGTTTAATATATTAGGTAATTTCCCTAGACTTGTAAAAGGCCAGACTTCAAGGTGCGACAACTCTAAGGGGCCATCTTAGTTCCAAAGCACCGTATGGGATCTGCTCACATCTTTATCAATATCACAACATTCAAAGCCTCCCCTTACCGAACCCCAGCTCTCTCAATATCCCTCTCATCGAGGTATTGTTCCCAAATTATTCCCCAGTAAACTTCACATTTACTAAAGAGTCTGAGTAATGATAAAATGTTTAAGTTGAAATGTATAAAGTAGCTATAATCAAAATGCCAAGGTTTTCAGGTATGTTTTGATGCAGAAATAAGTTTTCTTTTTCTGAAGGCTTTGAAGACACTTGTCTCTAAAAATAATAGTAATACAAAAATGGAGATTAAGAGAATATTTTAAACAAATTTTGTTTTCAAAAAGAAACTGCAGGAAGAAATATCAGAAAAGAATTATTTGGAAGCCAAGAGAAGAGAAAACTTCAGAAGAACTACCTCTGAGTATTTGTTATATCTGAGTTAGGTCAAATCAATCTAATACAGAAGTTGCTTGGATAAAATTCCATGTAACAATTAAAAATGTGTATTTTTGGTAGACAGGGTTAGTGAATTTCTAGGTCCTCATGCTACTCTAGAGAAATGATGGACCTGGAAAAAAACACTACATGCGAGATATGGAAATAACAAAAAATATATCTGGAAAACTCAGTGAAAAGTAAATCAACTTGAAGGAGCTTTGTAATTAAGCAATTACAGACAATTTTACAAGTTTTCTCTATTTTCACTCATGGGAAAGACAATGGCCTAGAAGTTGATGTTTGGAGTCCCTATTCACAGTTTACACCAGAATGTGGACATGCACAGAATTGTTCAACTAAGACTCAGATTTAGGTATTCAAATATTGTCCAGATACACAATCACTGTTGGAGCCTAGATGTCAGGATGCTGGTTTTTGTTGGGATGGTGCTGCTATTGTTCATCATGGTTGTACACAGAAATTGAGGTGAGTGTGGAAATGATTGTAGATGTGGGATTTGTGGCAGCAGTATGGCAGTGAGCAAGTGTAAATAGTATAGTTTGACAGTATAGCTCTTGTGTAAATAGCATGTATAGGTTTGGGAAATACATCAAAAGGTATCCTAAGAAGCCCAGAATTCAGAGATACAATAAAGTGAGTTGGTAGAGATAGCTTTCAGCTCAGTCAATTTAACATGGTACAGATTCTGGACACATAATGAGGAAATCAGACTTGATGTGAAAACTATTATTAACATGTTCATAGCGAAGAACTGATATTCCTGATTATTTTTGATATGCATACCACTGCCATCTCTCTGTGGTGGGCTCATTCTTTGCCTCAGACCTCCAACTTAAGACCTGTCTAAAGGCTTAAAACTCATTGCAGTTGATTTCAATAGGAACAGAGAAGGGAAGCCTGGTCCTGAAAGATAATTTCCATCTCCCTGTTGGTCTTATATGGATCATATTTCCCACATCTTAAAATACCCCTTCAATACTCCTCCAATGCCAAGTGCACCAGATCTTCCCCATTGCCACCATCCATTCATGTCTGCCTCATTCTTGGAATGTGACTACATTGGGAGCAGGAATTTGGCAGTCATTTTTGTTTCTTGGATGATTGCAGTGCCTGGATCATACCAGGTACTCAATTACCATTTGTTAAAGAATGTGTAGAAAGCATTGCTTTTTTTCCTTATCGCTGCAATGTCAAAGGACATTAATTATTTAACAAAAATGAAACAGCAGAATAGGTCATTTGCCCCTTACTTTTTTGGTACTGGGGACCAGTTTCATGAAAGACAATTTATTTCCTCAGACCAGGGTGGGAGGTGGTTTGGGGATAATTTGAGAAAAGTAAATTTATTGTGCACTTTATTTCTATTATTACATTGAAATATATAATGAAATAATTACAGAACTCACCAAAATGCAGAATCAGTGGGAGCCCTGAGCTTGTTTTTCTGCACCTAGGTGGTCCTATCTGGGATGATGGGAGGTAGTGACACCTGAAGTGTGTTCTTATGTCCAGTCTACTCCATAATCTCATTTTGGTTATTGCCACTGCAAAAATCCCAGCTTTACAAAGAGAGAATGCTGAAAATGAAACCAAGCTTTGAATGTTTTTGTGGCAATTTCTGGATATTCCACCTTGATTGTAATCAGAAACATCTGGAGATTTGAAGTTGTCTCAAACATACTTTTAAGGGCATCATCAATTGCCATCTCAAAAGTTTATCCTTTTGTTAGCATGGATAAAGTTGACTCATCTGGATTATTCAAAAATGAGTGGCAGATCCATTCCTTTCCAGTGTGGAGGTGTTTTGTGGCTGGAAAGTAATGCCCCAATTCTTTTAAAAGCTGAGATAGGCGACTATAAACCACCTTGAAAAAAGAAGGCTCTGACTCAGTCTCTTTAAAAATTTTGCTAATGTTGGAAGCATGTCTAAAATCTTAATGTTCACGTGTTACTTTTATAATTCCACTTTGGCTTTGAATGCTGTCACTTTATCTGCCATCTTGAACACAGTCCTTCTTCCCTGAAATGAGATTGAAACTTTTGAGCAAGGTGAATACACCACATAAGTAAGCAAGTTTTGCAACACACTCTGTGTCGCTGAAGTGTGCTTCCAGTGGTGTCTTTTTTTTTTTTTAAAGAAATTTCTAGAGAAGCTCTCATAACCTAGTCAACATAGCCAGTGATCTACATTTAGAAAGCCATCTTACTCTTGCGTATAAGGGAAGATGTATGTGCTCTGTCTCCATCTGCTTGCAAAGCTGTGTGAACAGATGTGAGTTAAGGGTGCATACTTTAATGCAGTTTGTAATTTTAATCACATTCTGCAAAACATTAAGTTCAGGTGGTATTTTGGGGCTAGGTACAATTTCTTTATGGATAACACAGTGCATAGACATATATTCCAAGCAAATTCTTTGACCTGAGTAGTGAAACTAGGTAGCCATCCATTCATGGAGGACAGGATGATCAATTTAGTCTTCCTGAAAGACTCAAATATTTCTGCAACAGTGGTGTTGGTTGCAACAAATGTGCACATAACATACCCTTGTGCATTTCCTCCTGAAAAATATATTTCACAAAAACAAACATTGTTGTGCATGCCCTACCGAGGTCCCGAGTCCCAGGGAACATGCCAAATCACCCTGCTGCAGACAGGTAGCCACCTGGTTCCACACTACAAAGACACAGAGGACACCAGACCACTAGACCAAGGTACTGAGTCCTGCTGCTCCCAGCCCAGAGGTAGGGGCTTCTGAGCTGCCATCCCACAGCTTCTGGTCCAGAGGAAGGGGCTTCCCGGTCACCATCCCTCCTGCTGCTCCCAGCCCAGAGGAAAGGGCTTTTGGGCCACCTTCTGTCCCCCTGCTCCTGGCCTAGAGGAAGGGGCTTCCAGGCCACCATCCCACCCACTGCTCCTGGCCCAGAGGGAGGGGCTTCTGAGCCACCATCCCACTGCTCCTGGTCCAGAGGAAGGGGTTTCCCAGCCACCATCCCTCCCGCTGCTCCCAGCCCACAGGAAAAGGCTTTTGGGTCACTATCCCTAACGCTGCTCCC
>NW_004624736.1:17537029-17568397 GCF_000247695.1 Heterocephalus glaber | reverse complement strand
ACCTACAATGTACCAATAAAAGAATTTAATAAAAACAATCAAACAAACAAACATTGTTGCCTTGTTGTCAACATCGATTGATTCTTCAACTTGAATATGTAACTTGGTGATTCATTAATCGTAACAACTGAGCCACAATAACCTCTGTTATTCCATTAATTATTCTAGTTATGGTGCTAGCTCAGAAAAGAATGGCACCACATTGTAACTGTGGCTAACCTAAAAATTAACAACAAATATCTTTAGCAGCTGGCAGGATTGACTTTTCGGCAATATTAAATGCCTTCTTAGCTGTAGCAGTGCAGTTAGCCACTGTGAATGATGCTCTCAGTGCAGGCACACTGGATGAAGTGGTGTCCTTCAATAATTGCTTCTGGTTTTTGTGTTCAGATTTTCTTCTTTTGAGAAATTCCAAAAGCATGTATTTTAATGCAAAGTACTTGGTCTCCATGTGGTGAAATAATTTTGAAGGTTTCATGGCTTCATTTGGTAGCTGGTCACCACATATTATCAGAAATGGGACTGGAGTATGTGAATCACTTGTTGTAATGAACCTGTAATTTAAGTAAGACTCTCAATATTTTCTTTTAAATGCAGCTTTCTTTTTATTGGCAGTCTTAGAGTTTTCTGCTGTCTCAGCATTGGGTCTTTCTGCATTTTCAAAGATGCTCTCCAGTGACATTTCCTTTTCACTTATTTTGGTTAGGGTTAGCTTATGTTCTTACCCAAACAGTGACTCAGACAAGGGTGCGGTGTGGGAAAGAGGCACAGATGGAAAAGGTAAATAAAATAATGGGCAGGCCACACACGGACTAAAATAAGCATCTGATTTTGACTTAAAGCCTGACGCCAGATGCAGCTATACAATGGAAGTACATTAACTCACTTGCCACTATAAATTCTGCCACCAGATGTAGCTTAACTGTCACTTGTTGCTCACTGAGAGGGTTTTAATCTGAGCAACTCATTTATTAGTCTCTGTGGAGTCAGACCTTTCTGCTCATGTTAACCTGCATTTGCAGCTCCTTGCCAATGCTAGTGTCACCACCTCAGCTCCACCTCAGATCCTCATAAGGACTGCACAATGTAAATCCCTTGCATGAGCAGTTCACAGCAGGGTTTGTGCTCCTATTAGAACCTAATTCCACTGCCACTGCCAATCTGACAGAAAGTAGGGCTCACACAGTATCTTGAGCTTCATGAAGTGACTTTCAATAGAGATGAAGCTTTGCTCCTTCAACTGCCACTCGCTTCCTGCTGTACAGTGTGGTTCCTAACAGGCCATGTGCCAGTGCTGGTCAGTGGCTTGAGGGCTGGGCACCCCTAGAGTAGATGATACAAATCTGCCTTAAATTGAAAAAGGCATGGGACATTCCTTTTGACCTTTTTTGTTACCTAGTACTAGGTTTCTGTGGGTTCTAAATTTTAGTGATTTTAGAGCAAACACAGAAGAGCACTTACTCTTATGAGTCCAGTTTCTTTTTACCTTCTTTCAAGATAACGATATATCTAAATAAAAAACTTCTTTGATAATTGGAGAATCTATGTGTCACATATACACAATTATAATGCAACATAATAACTATATACATTTTTCATATATGCTAAGTTGATCTCTTTATAAATATTTTCTTAAAATATTATACATTATTCATATAAGCCAAGTCTTTACATTTTGTCATTCATGGCATATGTTATCTAATTTCAACAAATGATAAAAGAAAAAGCCTCAAAATTGAATTCATATCAGATATAAACAACTCTGTATTTGTTGAGAAAATTAGAACAAGTTATTTCAATAACTGAAATATTTTATAAAGTTCATGTGCAAGTATTATGGAGATAAACAGCCAAAAAGCAAAATTCTCTAAAGTGAAAACTCAAATATTCCCTTGAAATTATGGTACTGATTTTTTTCATTAGTGCTGTCAAAATCTTAACTCGGCCTTTTCAACTCTGCAACAACATCACCGAAGTAAGATTACTAATAATACCCTAAGTTCAACTCACTGGTATTCATTTTTTAGAAAATGTAGTCACTATGTTCATTAATATGTCATCCTCTTGCAAAAAAGAATAAGGCCTTTCAGAGACCACAATTACCATGGATTTTAAGTTTTTCTCTTTTGTCTAACAATAGATTATAACTGGAAGAGAAAGAACAAAGAACTAATGGTGGAAAATAGTGGCAAAAGATATGGACAATAATACAAGAGCAGCATATAGTTTCAAAGTATTTCACTTCTCTGTTCTCTTTACTACTCTTTTTTAAGTGTTTTCAACTTCCCCAAGGTAACCAATATTTTAAAGCTATAAATTAAAAGCAGATCTTATAACTCACATAAATTAACTTGACTAGTGTCTCTGGCTGATTGGTTGTATTTTTTTAAAGGATTTCAGGGAAAGAAACATATCTCAAATCTACTACAGTTAACATTCTATATATTTGCTTCTAAAATATAGACTATAAAATCTTCAAATGCTCTTATAAAAAGTCTATGCAGACACTATTAAAAGAAAAAAGCAAACTAAAAATTCCATTTGGATTATCTTTTGGATTGTCTAATCTTGATTTCTTTAAGGCAGAAATATAATGGAAGAATTTTTCTAAATGCTATGAGAATTTTGAGAAAAAAACCCCAGTATTTACGGGTATAAGTTATTAAAATGTATCTTGAAGCTATAATAATTAAAACAATGTTATATAATGTGAGAAAAGGGACAGGACATGATCCAACAGTAGGCACTATAATACGTGACTGTTATGTAGGATGCAGAAGCATCAACATCACATGGAATATTTTTCTTATATTGAACCTTTGATGAAGTCCCAAACCTGAAAACCCAAGGAATAACTCATATATTCTGATAGAAGTCATAGACACATCCCCAGTACTATGCAGAAATGCAACATTATTCTGCCCTCTACACGTCATCCTCTTTCAAGCTACATGAAAATAGAGCAGGAATTCAAAACAGGGTTTTCAGAGCAAGGCTTTCTTTGAAGAAAATTATACACTTGATAAGAGAGTACTGTTTGTTTCTGTTCCATTTTCATATCGGAGAGTGTCTTCTTCAACATCTCTCCCGACTAGTAAGGAGAACTTTGAAAGACTCCTGCACAGAGTCTGGATGTTCTGCTAGAGGGTGAGGTATTTCACCTCCTCAGCTGAATGTTCGGTTAGTTGTAAAAACCCCTTAGGCCTCAGGTACAGCTATTAAAACAAGACATGGCAAAAATTATTTTGGAAAAATTTGATCTGGGTCCACTGGAGTTTGGGGAGCAGAGAGATCACTGTTTGACCCTCCACTAGTAAAGAGAAGCTGCTTAGAATGGCCTGTGATAGCAGGTCCAAGACACATCTGCAGATTTGGTTGGGGCTGAGTTGCAGAGATTTTCTGTGATACTGTGTGGATCACTTGGAAGATATTATGTATGTCTAAAGTCTTGCCATTTTGAAAGGACTTCATAAAGAACTGCCTGCCTATGGTGTAGACCCTAGCAGGAGGAATCGGGGGCGGGGGGGGGGTTACAGGAAAGCAAGAGTTGAAGGTGAGTTATATGAGGTCACCAAGAAAGTGCTTCATTCTCATACCAGCATACCGGGCAGGTCCAAGGAGCCAGAGTGAAAGAGATGACCAGATAAGTCACTAAATCATCCCATCAGAGAAGAAGCCAGCCTTTGGATATCTGCCACTGAAGGCAGTCTCATTATCCAGCCAAAGTAAAGAAATACTTTTCCTTCTTTCACTTCATTTTTAGCTCCTTACCTTATACATGGTAGAGCCAAGAATGGCAGTGAGTAAATTTAGAGATCAGAGTACATAAAACCAATATCCAACTATACCTGAGGGCAAAAAGATTCTTTAAAATAAACATATGATGAAGTTTTTAAAAAATTTAGTTTGGACATGAATTTTTAGCACTTTAAACTAAAGGCTAGTACTAGTACCCCTAAATGCCTTCAAAAGCAATAGGGTTCATGGTAATTTTAAAATACATCTGCAAATTCTTTGATATTTCTTTTATCAAGAGATAGAGTCTATGTTCCTTTCCTGGTACCTGGCAAACCTTTGTGACTGCCTCCATGAATAAAGTGTGGCAGAAGTGACACTGTGTGATTTCTCAGGCTGGATTAGATAAGGCATGCAGCTGGCCTGCTCTTTTCTTGGGCAAATGCTCTGGAAGGGTCCAGCTTCCATGGAAGATGTCTGTCTTTCCTGGAGCTACCACATGGAAAGACCACATGCAAAGATCATTTTGCAGGAAAGGTAGAGACATAGAGATAGGTGCAAAGGCTTAAGAACTATAGGTTTGCAAACTGGGAAAGGCAAGTTTGTTGAGTGAAGTACTTACTTTGGACACAGAAAATCCTCGGGAATCAAGACATATTTAAATCATATTTTAATGCAATATTTTAAAAAATTAAAATCAATGTAAAAAATCCATGATGAATAAAACATGGATGTTAGATACAGACAGATACAGCATTAGTGGTTGTTCCTTTTGCCACTCCAATAAAGCCTGGCAAGGCACTGGGTATCCTGGAAAGGATACAAGGAAACTTTCAACATCTTGGTTGGATTGGTGTCTATATGGGCATACAGAATTGCCAAAACTTAGCAAATTGTACACTTCGTATCTGTGCATTTTTATTGTCTATAACTGTACCATGTTCATACATTTTTTAGAATGGGCCTATGATCCAGTACAGCTTTAAAAATTCTGAAGGAATATCACAAGACATGTCAGAGAGATTTTACTTACTGTTTAAAAGGAAAGATTTCTGGACATCATTCTGCATAAATCTGAGAGTTGCACCTTTTGTGGCTATCTAGTTACCAACCTGGATGTGAAATAGACCCAGGGAGCAGGGTAGAAATGAAAGAATCAGACAGCATGGGGTCCTGAGCACTCACTAAGTTACGCCTGGTCACTGCATTTACTCTGGACCATTCTTCCTAAACTAACATCCTTTTAATTTGATAAGAAAGTTTGGACTGGGCCTTTTATTACAGATTGAGAAAGATACATAGAGAAAGCAATAAAACAGAAGCTGTGAGGCAATAAAAGTTAGCAGTGAGCAGAAGTCACAAGGTACACAGAAGCAGAGTGCAGGCTTTCCACTCATCAGGTACTGTGCTAGCAGTGGGATAGGCCAGGAAATAAGACAGACAAGATCTTTGCTTTGCCCGAGCTTGCATCTGGCTGGGGGTGAGGGGCAGGAAGAGAAACCATAGTAATTTTAGATAGTGGTAAATACTTTAAAGATAATATAGGGCAATGTGAAGTATAATGGGCTACTGCTTTCATTGGAGAGCCAGGGCAGTCTTCTCCACAGAGGTGACATTTGATCAATGATCTGAAAAAGGAGAAAATTCCAACCATCTGAAGAACTAAAATCGGTCTTAGGTAGAGATAACAGCACATTTCTGGAAGACAAAAAAACCAGTGAAAGAGTAGAAACCCCCTAAAAACTTTAAAGTACAAATAAATCACCTGGGAAGATTCTGATTTGTTAGATCTGGGAAAATGTTTGAGACTGCATTTCTAAGAAGCGCCCAAGTGATGGATATATCTGTGGTTTATAGATTACACCCAGAATATTGCTAGCAAAGTATGGTCTACAGAATGGTCCACAAAGAAATGAAAAGCATTACAAATCTTGATAGGAATTTAACACTGACATGACATCCAAGCATGTCATCCTTTTTCTGGAAATTCCTTTTTAGCATATTAATAAGTGATCTGTTAGAAACTAAAAACAAAAGCAAAAACAAACTGGCCCTTGTCAGGTAGGCTTGAGAATTGCTGCTCAAGGGTTAGAGTTCTGCAACTGAGGAGAGAGTTAACCAATCCACTCAAGCTGCAGAGCAGCAGGGAACTTTGAAATACCAGGTACAATGGAGAGTGGAAATAAAATGTCAGGCACCAAGCCTGGGGATGGAACAACCAACATTACCACCAATATTACCACCACATACAGACCCAGATACTAACACACACACACACACACACCCCCCACAGAAAACATCTATGGATGACTCTTCTAAGGGTACCATATAGCTCCAGAGCAAAGACTTCTTCATTCTAAAATTAAGGGTTTCTGTTCCTACTTTAAAAGGGAAGGGCAGGAGTCGGCAAGCCTTTACACGTGCACAGATCCTCAAGCAGATCTGTTCACTCCCTTATTATTAAATATGAATGAGATTTTCAGGGAACCAAATTAAACAAACTTGGTTAGTGGGAGAAAGAAAGCAAGATAGAAAGGAACAGAAGTATGCTGAATTGTAATAGTGGTAGAACTGCACAGGCTACAAGAAAACCTAAACTTTAGAGATCCATAGTTTGAAACAATCTCCCATTTTTCTTGAAGTGCTTGTGCTGTGAGCAGAGAAATACCACATTTGTTGTTGAGACCTGGGAAACTCTTGTTTTCCTAGCTATCCTTCAATAAACTGCCACTAACTGGGCTAATCTCAGTGTATTTCTTGAAAGTTAAAAGTTCCTGTCTAGCTCATCATGAATGGTTTATTATGTGTATTTCAACAGTTTGAATGCTTTTAGTTAATGGATGTTGGACTTTGTCAAATGCTTTTTCTGCATCTCTTGAGATAACCCTATGGTTTTTGAGCTTGGCTCTGTTAATATAGTGTACTACATTTATTGATTTATGTATGTTGAACCATCCCTGCATCACTGGGATGAATCCTATTTAACAATGGTGCATAATGTTCTGGATGATTTGGTGCATTCTATTTGCCAGCAACTTATTGAGGACTCCTGAGTCTAGGTTCATTAGGGAGATTGGTCTGTAGTTCTTTTTAGGTTGGATCCTTCTCTGATTTTGGTATCAGGGTAATGCTTGCTTCTGGGAATGAATTTGGTAGTATTGCTTCTATTTCAATTTCATTAAAGTATTTGAGAAGTAGTGGCATTAGATCTTCTCTAAATTTCTGTAGAAATCAGCAGTGAAAGCTTCAGGACCCAGGCTTTTCTTTGTTGGTAGGTTTTTAATTACATTTTTAATTTCACTGACTGATACCAGGTTATTTCAAACTTTTAAATTGTCTTGCTTCAGCTTTGGTAATTCATATGTATCAATGAATCTTTCCATTTTTTCGTTTTCCATCTTATTAGAGTATAGGTTCTCAAAGTAGGTATTGATGATCTTCTGGATTTTCACAGGACCTGTTGTGATTTCCTGTTTTTCATTCCTAATTACATGGATTTGAGTCTTTTTCTATATATATATATAAGATTGGCTAAGGGTTTGTCAATTTTATTTAACCTTTCAAAGAATCAAGTCTTCATTCATTTTTTGTATTGTTTTCTTAGTCTCAATTGCATTAATTTCTAAGCTGCTCTTTATAATTTCTTCCCTAGTATGAGCTTTGGGCTTGACTTGTTCTTTTTCTAGGAGCTTAAAGTTCAATTTAGGTTATTTGGGCTCACTCTGTTTTTCTGATGTGGGACTCCACATAAATTCCCCCTTTAGGGCTGCTTACATTGTATCTCGTAAGTTCCGGTATGTTGTACTGGCATTACCACTTAATTGTAGAAACTACAATTGTAGTTTCTTCTTTAATTTCATCTGTAATCCATTCATTGTTCAGGAGGGTTCTGTTTTTTGTTTTTTGGTGTTTTTTTTTTTTGGTGCAAGGGATCGAACCCGGGACCTTGCACTTTAGAGGCAGGCAGCAGAATCACTGAGCTAAATCCCCGGCCCTCAGGAGGGTTTTTTAAATTTCTGTGTGTTTATGAAGTTTTGGGAGAGTCTTTTGCCATTTATTTCCAATTTCATTGCACTATGATCTGATAATATGCATGGGATAATTTCAATTCTGTGCATTTACTTAAGCATGTTCTTTGAGCTAGTATGTGTGCTTTTAGTTAAAAATAGCAGAAAACTCAATATAAACTATTTTAGGAACTAAAGGGGATTTATTGGCTTATATAAGTGGAAAAATAGAGATAGAGTGGGCTTTAAATATGATCCATCAACTAAATGTTATTCTTAAGAACTCATTTCCCTGTGTTTTGTTATCATAAGGAGGTATCTTACCTAAAAGATACCATGCAGCCTGACCAAGTTCTTTTCATTATTGTTATCATTTATTTTTCTTGATTTTCTTGTTTTGGACAATGGACCCTTAAAGTATGCATGATGAAGAAGAAATATTTTGCAGAGAGTAATTCCAAAATGTCACTCTACCTTGCATAAACCCAAGTCAAAGATTCTAAAAGTGTTTGGGTTTCTCCCCAACCTTAACATGGTTCCAATGTTTTCTTTTATAACTGCCTTACTGCATCAGAATTGTATGGGTCTAAAAGCAAATGAAGTAAAGATCAAAGGTAAATGGCCTCCCACTGGCTTTTCATATCATTCTGAGAGAAATGACACCCAAGCAGACACACTGTTGGCTTTAGAGACTTTTCCCTCCATACACAGTTATATGAAGAGAGACTGACTACTCTCATGTTTTCAAAAGAGAAATAATTTTTACATTTTTCTCATGCCTGGGATTCTCTTAGCCACTTTTCCTCCTAATTGCTTTCCTCTAGATACAGATGTATCTATTAGCTTGCTTGCTTTCTCTCTTTCTCTTTCTTCTTCCCCTCCTCCTATCTTGTCTGTTTAAAATGCAGAAAAAATTAAGTTCATTTAAAGTGCTTTTTAAAAAATTTTAATTTAAAAATTAAGCAAACTGAAAAAAAACTAGACCTATTTCTTTTAATAGAGAACCTGGAGACCAATTGAAACCATAAAGTCAGTCAGCCAATAGACAGGATATGAAAATCTTTCTCCAAACTGTAATAAACTAGAACTGCACATGTGTTGCATATTAGATAGCCCTTAGGCAGAAGGAGATGCACACATGCCATCTAGTTTGCACTTAAATGAAGCAATATTAATGAGTCACAGCTGGTTAAAGGTAATGGTAATAAACTAGCACTCCACAATTAAGAGTTCCTGAAATCACTAGCCCCTTGGGAAAGGGTTTAGTTCATACACAGTTCTGACTCTAGAGTTGTGCAGAAGCATCTATCTACACTCATGTAAAATAACACTTAGTTTATGTTTGTATTTGAGCAATTATAATGCAAAGTAGCATAAATCAATCCCAGAAGTTCCCCAAAACTTTTCCTTTATGAAGTGCTCTGAACATTACTCAAATTTGAGAAAAATAAATGGCCGTGGGCACTTCCTCATTGGTGATATGGCTGAATTCAGACATTATTCTTAATTCCATCATCTTCAGATTCCCAATGGTGTGCAATACCAGGAAATTACCTGGTATACATATAGAGTGAGTTTCAACTCAATCCAAAGAGTAGAGCAGCTCTGCTTTATCTGCTTTGGCCCTTGGCTTTCTTTGTAAGATATTACAGTAGAACCTTTTGTTTGCGAACAATTTGGTTTGCAAACAGTAGCATTTGGCAAAATTTTGTTTTTGTCTGCAAATTCTGCATTAGGTGATGAACATGACCATGGCCATCTTTCTCAAATGAACACAAACACTGTCATCTCTTCCAGAATCATGGAACAAATGAAGTTCGTAAACTGAGGCACAGTACCACTGTACTTCAGATTTTTTTTTTTTGGTACTAGGGATCCAACTCCGGTCCTTGCGCTTGTGCAGCAGGCGGCAAAACTAAGCTAAATCCTCGGCCTCTCAAATTTTTTTTAAACTAACGCAATATACCATAGTACCATGTTAGTTTTATAAAATTTTGTATTCTCTAGGCTAGAACAAGTAGAACAGACTAGAGGAATAACTACATGAGTTTCTATAGTTCAGATCTTAAGGGTCCCTCAAAGGCCTATGGTGACCAGTTTGGGAGGTGGTGAAACCTTTAAGAGGTAGGGCCCTGTTTTACATCTTCAGTTCACTGCAGGCATGATCTTCAAGGAGATAGTGGGGCCCTGGCTTCTTTATCTTCTTTGCTTCCTGGCCAAGAGGAAGTGGTTTTGCTCTGCCATGGCTTCCTTCCATGACTTGTGCTGCTGTGACACAGACCCAAAGTCAATAGAGCCATCAGATCATGGACTGAGGCCCTCAAAGCTGTGAGCCACAGTAAGCTTTTCCTCTTTTAAAGTTGATTTTCTTAGGTATTGGTTATGGCAATGAAAGTTAATACAGTACATGTGTTAACTTCAACGGGAGTTAGCTTCTAAGAGGAATGATCTCCAAATGCCCAGTCATTTTAGGGAACTAATGTCATCAGTCCTCTGATATATTATTATGTGAAGAGGACATGCAAGATTTGTTTGCTGAAAGAGGACATGCAAGATTTGTTTTGCTGTAGTGGCTTTTTTGCACAATAAACCAGGGAATTGAACACCTTAAGCTTGCCTATATTGCAGTTTTATGGGCTCTTTCCCCATGGTTTGATACAATAAATGCCATTTTAATTTTTAGCTGATAGGAGGAATTCTTTTACTCCCACACTTTTCCTAGCACCCAACATTTCACACACTTACTTCCTTTGGATTTTATGATGACCAGATTTGAAAACTGACAATGAAAGCATTTTGCTATATAAAGAGGAGGAGCTCTTGGAATTTCTAAGCAACAAATTCATCCTATGGCATCTGAGTAACAACAAAGCGGGAAGCATTTTGCTAGAATGAAAGGGTGACCTGGCCCCTGATCTTAGGGAATGTATGGTTTAAATGCAAAGAGAGATACTATATAAGTAGTTACAAAACTTAGTGTATAATTACAAAATATTATAAATATTATGAAGCGGCAGTACAGGGAATGATGAAAATGTATCACAATGGAATTATTCTAATTTGTAGGAGTCATGGAGGTACCATTCACAAAGACATTAAACTGCGTATGATAACCAAGCTTAATCAGAAATATCATGGTTCCTTTTTGGGTAATCCAGGTTTGAGACAACCCAACAGGGAAGTACAATACACACTAGGATACATGGAAAAGTCTGGATTGACAGTATAAATTTAAGAATCCTAGGTCATTAGATGAGAAGCTGGAAGTGAAAATGAATTTAGAGGAAAGAGGGACTGTAATGAGTTGCAAGAAATTCCAGCATTTAAAGATTTGAGAGGAGATAAACCGGCAAAGATTTAGGAGTCACCGATGACAGAGGCAGCTCTGCCTGGAAACTAAGGAAGCTTCATATTCTGGGTCCTTCTTTTCCTTGACAGAAAACTTACCAATGCATTTATATGGTCACGTTTTTTAAAAAATTTCAAAAGATACCCTTTTCTTTTCTTAAATGGAAGGACCAAATCCCAGAGGGTTTGATCACTTGAAACTGAAGGTCGGGTGGGTTGGGGAGGGATGAAGGTCAGAGGCTCCAAGAAAAGTGTGTAACAGCTTTGAATGCTTGAGAGGATGACTATGGGAAGAGAAATACACCCACCGGGTAGTTAGCGGAAGGCCATCAGTGTCCATAGCAAGAACCCTGTCAGGGCAATGAAAGGGTAAAAAAACCAGATGTAGTTGCTGCATAAATTTGAGAAATGTAATTGTGAAGGGAGGGGAAAGGGTGGTAGGTGGAGAGGGAGGAGCTATGGAATAAGGTTACCTTTCCCCCTCGTTTTCTTTTTTTGTGTTTCTTTGTCCCAAAAATGGGGAGACTTGAGAGTGCTGAGGGGGAGATTACACAAAACAGAGATGTTTTGAAGAGAAAAGGGAAAAGATAAACCAGAATGAGTGTCCCTTCATCCTAACAACATTTTCCTTTTCATAGGACTCAAGTGATGAATAACCACAGACTCTAATGCAATCTTGAGTTTTATGTTCCTGGTAGGCAGCTCTACCCAGAGCCATGTCTTGGTCTGAGGCACTCCTTCACCCAGGGAACTGAGTTTATTTCACTCGACAGCCATCTGCCAGCAAATATTTTGCAGTTTTCTGAAAATATCCATTTAAATGCTTTAATTAGTTTCTCTCTAAAACATTTATTTTATAAGCTGCTTCTCCCCTTAAATATTTGTTGTATGTGGGAGAAATGCAAACTGATTGTAACAGAACAAAATTACAGGTCTGTCAAAGAAAAAGTTTTATTTAGACTGCTAAACTAGATCCTTTTAAATGTTTAAAATGGCACTTCTCACTATCCCTTGATTATATACTCTAATATAAGACATAGGTATTGAAAAGTAGCAATCTTTTTTCAGGAAGAATTTGAGACTCACAAACAAAACATCAGAAAAACAATCTTACGTGGCACAAAATAGAAATGAATGGTAGGAAGGAACTCTGAACATTGTGTGCGCACTGTTTTTGCATTTTACATGGCTCATCAGGTTATAATGCATATTTCTGCACTAAGAGCTACTTAGAAAGTGAGGATGGTGCCCCAGGCCCTGCTCTTCATCACCCTACCATACCTCAGGGCCCCCGCAGCAGGCAGCAGGCCACACAACAGTCTGAACAGCTAGCACCGCTCCCACTGGCTGCTAGGTCAACAGTACCACCACCCCGGACTGCCGGCTATGGGCAACGCTGGCCACACGGCCCTTTTCCGGTATATCGTCCAGCACATCGCAGCGGACCCTTCACTGACCCACCCGCCCCGCTCGTCCGGACTCACTGCGCGCCCAGCGCCCCATCCTTGCTCGGTCCATCACGCGGCCGCGAGCTGCTCCGAGACCCCGGACGGCAGTCGCCGCCGAGCTCCCTGATTGGCCGAGCGGGCCCGCCGCGTGCCCTGATTGGCCGGGCGCGTTACGCTCCCGCAGCCTGGCCGCCGACGCCGCAGCCCGGGTCGCGCGAGTGCGGCGCGGGGAGGGCGAGGGGCCGGGCGGACGCGGGCGCGCTTTCCCGGTCTCGCGCGGCGTGTACGCGCCCGCCCGGAGCCGCTCGCCGCGCCGTTACTCCGGACAAGGACCGCGCAGGCAGGGCGCCGGCCGAGCCCTCCGCCCCTCGCGTCGCCGCGAGCCGGTAAGAGGCCGCGCGCCGCCAGGCTACAGGGTCTGAGCGTCGTCCCTCCTCTGCGGCCGCCTCCCTCTCCCGCCAGGCCGCCTTTGTGCCCGGCCCGGCGGCGCCGCGCGATGCTCTGGCCGGGCGTGGCGGGCGCGGAGGCCGCGACTCCCGAGTGGGCCGGGCCGGCGGGAGAGGCCGCGCCGGGGCAGCGCAGCGGGGACGGGCGGGCGGGCTGAGGCCCGGGGCTTCCTCCAAGTGGTCGGAGGACAGGACCGCGACCGAAGGGCCCGGGAGCGGCGCCCTCTCGCCCCTTCCCTGCTGGCCAGCGGCCTTGCCGGAGACGTCCCGGGGTCGCCCCTAAAACAGCAGGCGACGCTTCGGGGGACGAAGCCTTTACAGATGAAACGTGGTTGTAGGTGCATTTTACAGAACTTCTGTGAGGGGCAAGTCACCAAAGTTTGTATAAGGTGCTTTCCTTCCTAATAGAATTTAGGTAAACAATTGCATTTAAAACCCTAATGAAAACGTGAAGTTATTTGGCTTGAATTTCTGATGCAGAGCTCGCCATAAATGCACCTGTGCTTTGTGTGTCACTTAGGTAAAGTTCGTTTGGAGGGCTTAACTCCTCTTCACTTGTCTTTTTTTTTCTTTTTTTGTACGGGGGATCGAACTCAGGTCTTTGCACTTGCAAGGCAAGCGGCGGAACCACTGAGCTAAATCCCCGGCCCTTCACTTACCTTTCTTATCCCTACTTCTTTTGTTAAAAAAGTTGATGATGTTCTCATACTATTGCTGTAGATGGTGTGTCTACTGAGTCCCTCACGTGTGTTCCTTTCTTCCTTGGCCCCTTTCTATAAACTTTTCATCTTCTCTTTCTTTTGCTTTTCTTTCTCACTTTAACCACACTCCATTTCATTACTGAAGGGTGATCATTGTGCCTTGGAAAAGGAGAAACGTTTAATATTCCCAATTCTATCACACAGACCATTAGTGTCCCAACGTTTTGGGTTGCTTGCACCACTTTGAAGAGGAATTGTCTTGAGCCACATAGAAAATGTAGGATGTAGTTTTTATATATAAGTAACAACACTTCCTTTACTTTTAAATACTTTTGTAACATCAAACACACAAGTCTAACAATAAATTTTAAGAAAACTTACATATCAGTTTAATAACATCAAATGTCTTCAGATACTCAGACGTGTAAGCAGGTTGAAATACTGTTATTGGTAATCCCTGAGTTTATCCGCTAAGTTGCACAAGCACACGTAATGTCTGGTGCAGGTAGATTTCCGCTGGACTGTGTGGCAGGATCAGGAGTGGAGTTAGCACTGCGCTGTGCCCACCCCTGCATAGAATTTGGTGGTCACCTCTGCAGTCTATGTTTAAGCACAGTACAACGGAGTCAAGAGAAACTCCACTAAAAATCACTTAATGTTAACGTGGGGTCTTGTGGGGATTCATTACTAACTGTCCAGGGCCCCATGTGGCCACGGGTGGGTCTAGGGCTGGTCACGCCTGACATAGATGTTGCTCTGTTTGACCTTTAAAGGTGTCTTCGTATTCAGGTGCCTTTTAAGTGTAGGTGTAACATGAGAGTAGAAGCAGTTGGTCCTCCAAGTTCTCTGTGTTTATCTCTGCAAGTTGGAGGTGCTGAGAGAGATCCCAGGAAGTCTTTGAAATGTCATTTTGCCTTGAATCAGCAGCCCCAGTTGGCATTTCAGTCTTCAGTTGATGGGGTGGGGAGCTCTGCTTCATAAATGAGAAGAGGCGGGCCCATTGTCTAGGTTGAGATCGAGATTAAGGGATGTAGACCCTAGAAGGAGAATGAATTGGTTGGAAAGTAACTGTCCTGATGTAGAAGTCAGTTATTGTTCACGATTGCATCCCAGATCTGACAAACGTAAACTTGACTCGGCTTGAGTTGCAGGTTAGCTCCGTTTTGTGCAATATGTCCAGTGTACCTGAATTTCATCAGATATTTTGAGGCAGAGTTGTCTTATGGGATTGCACATGCCCCCAAATATGCTGTAGCAAACAGTTCATCTCCCAGAGAGAAATGCTGCGTTTTAAAGTGAAGAAACAGATGACTTCCCAGTGAACCCAGGACTACTTGATGGTACATGTGAGTGATGATACATTTCCCAATTTTGTGCACTTTTGAAAATAGATGTTTAGGGGCCAGGATTTACCTCGGTGGTTCTGGCACCTGCTTCGCAAGCACAAGGTCTGGAGTTCGATCCCTGGCACCAAAAAAAAAAAAAAAAATAGACGTTTAGCCCAAAGTAGGATTTTATTTGCCATAAATTGTTTTATACATTGTCAACTTCGTGCTTATAGCAAAAGTATTATTTCTCTTGTAAATTAGTGTTGTGCATAGGAGATCATTTACATATACTGTATAGAAGAGGTTTGGTATGGTAAAATTTATGTGTCGTAATTAAATAATTTTAGTAGGGTTCCATGTATGGTGAGAAATAGTATATATTTCCATATAAAGGAAATTAATGGTAAGTAATCTGTTGCCTTCCTGTGAAATAGTTCCAGAAAAGTCTGAAATAGTTGCTCACTTAATAGGTAGTAATAAGTGGATTAGGAAGTAGTTTGCATTGGACTTGGTAGTAGGAACACAAAATAAATATGCTTTTCTGGAAGCTTACTGTATTGGGAAGATGTACATATAGGGAAAAGAATGGAAAGATTTTACATACAGTAAAAGTTACAGGGATTCTAAGAAAGTAGATCGACATAGCGTCACTTGTTTTTAGGTCAGAGGAGGAAAATGAGAGCCTCTCCCCCCCACTTTGGTATGAAATTACAGCTCCTGTCAGTGCTTTGCATTGAGAAATGGGCATGGTCTTGGGGAAGAGGCTGGGAAATGGGTGAGCAACAGGAACTGGGGGAGATTTCAGTGTGTATTTTCTCAAATGGCATAAGGGTTTGTCCCCAAGGGAGGAATTAGGCCGAGGAAGGGAAAGTGGTAGAGCCGTGAAGTGTAGGCTGAGTATTGGCTTCCTTTTTCAGCCTTCTCCTTTCTGAGACTCACCAGAAGCACTTCACATGTCCCTTCCCAGTCAGTAGTCTCTTCCAGGGAGCTGTGGCCTTTTGTACATACTGAAAATTTTTCCAGGCTCTAACATTATCCAGTTCCAAAACCACTTTCATATCTTTTAGGTATTTGTTATAACAGCAGCCATTTCTTGGTACCAAAATTGGTTTTTGTTTCCTAGAGCTGGCCCACAAAGTACCATAGAAGATGAGGCGACAGACATGGATTTTGTACTCTTAGGGGGCTTAAGTCTTAAAACAAGAAACTCTGGGACTTGTTTCTACTGAAGCGTCTCTCCTGGGCTTGCATATGGTGGTCTCTGCTTTCACAGCGTCTCCTCCCTGTGTGCCTGTGGCCTCATCTCTTCCTTCTGTGGATGCAGCATTCACAGTGGAGTAGGGCTCACCCCAATACTCTCGTTACTTCACAGACCCTTTCTCCATGTACAGTCACATTCATAAGAATTTGGGGTGATGAGTGGGCACCCAGTTCAGGCCATAATAAAGTTCTTTTTTGGCAGTACTTGGGATTGAACCCAGGAGCCTGGGCATGGTAGGCAAGCCCTGGACTACAGAGCCAGCTCTGGGCTATAGGCTGCTGAGAGCTGAAAGACTGGGCTGGTTCAGAGTAAGGCAGGGAGGTCAGGGGACCCCACTGTGGTCCTCTAGCGTGGTTGTAATTTGATGCTTGGAAATAAAGGGAAACTGGCCTTTAAGGAAGAGTGCATTTTATCTTTGGCCCTTTTCTTTCTCTAGGTGTTCACTGTCTTGTGCTTCTTGGGCCCTTTATTTTCACGGACATAGCATTAGTTTTCTAGTGTTTTATAGATGTATTCTAACTTAAAATATTTCTTCTTTCAATAAATAATATGTTAAATTTGGTAAAGATGCTATGTTAGTGTTGGAAACAATAGTTTTTGTGTCTGATTAAAACAACAAAATTTGTACTTTAAATTACATTGATTTAAAAACTCCATGTCCTGTGCATGTTTTGTGGGCCAATATTTGGTGTAATCTTCTTTCCTCCGCCTGGGAATTTTTCCCTGTTTTGGAAAAATATAAGGTTAGAAATATAAGCTGTCATACATAATAAAATAGAAAGCTTCTTTTAGATGTTGAAATTATATTTGGTAAGTTAGAGAATGTTAAGCCATTCTTCAAATTCTGACCACATGACTTACTTAAAGTAAAATGAGACTGAACATCTTCCATGTTTTTTTCTTCCTGTCTGCCTTTGGTGTTTGAATTTGTTTTAGCCATATCTAATCTATTTTTTCTGTTTAGCTTTGCTTGTATCTCCAAAAGCTATACTCATTGTTATTTTCTAGCAAACTACTTGACCTTCAGATCTAAGATGCTTTAAATTAAATGCACAAGAGGAAAGTGAGAGAGGACATGTGTAAGAAACAGGAAAACCAAAAACATCAACTACACACATGCCTGCACGCAGGCATGCACAGTCTTAAGGAATTACTTCCTTCGGTTTTGTTGACAATTTAATTTTGGTAGTTTTAATAGGAATGGGATTGTTGTTTACCATTTACTCTATTTTTTTACATTCATCTATTATTGGTGATCAAAAATATAATTGTACCTTTTAGTAACTTTTTGATCAGAAAACTAGAATATTTTTTAAAGTATGGAAGACACAGACAAGGGTAAAAAAAGACAAAAAAATTGCCTGTAATTCTATTATCTGTATAAGACACCCCCCCAAAAAAACCATGCCACATATTTTGGAAATGAGGACTCTTCAATTGTTTGCTGCGACAAATAAGCATAGCTGTTTATCAGTAGATAGCATAGATAGGTTGCCTTTTTCAGTGAGGACAAATGGATAGGACATTATTCAACAGCCTTAAATTTTCAATTGACACAAGCAGCATTTGTTCGAAGCAATGTCTCTTGACTTTTGCAGAGCTATATAAAGCTTACCACATGACAAGAGGTCTTAAAAATCTAGATCTCTGCTTAAAATTAATTGTTAAAATCATTTTAGTTATTTTAGGGTAACGTGTCATTTAATCCGATGGGTCCCTGAGAACCATGCTTTAGGGCACTGGCTGTAGAAAATGGGCAGGGGAACCTGTTGCTCTGTGCTCATAAGGTGTCACTCACCTGGGACAATCATGAAATAGGGTCATAAAGATGAAAGATGCTATAATTTGTGGTACATGAGGTATGCAGAGCTTCTGTTATACTTTGCAAGCATCAGGCCTTCCTCCTTTGGGGCTGCTCATACATTGGATAGCTTATCATTCTCCCCTCCCCCTGGGTCTCCCTAAGGTATTTCATTTTGATAAGTCAGTTGAGAAGTTGGCCCCTGGACATTCATTTCCAGCTTTTGGCCTGGAGTGTTTCCTGTGCCTCCACCCCTTCCCTGCCACGTTCAGTTCATGATTTTCCTGGGAGTACTCCACGTAATCATCTCATGCCATTTTAGAAAAGTATAGCATTTGAATGACTTTTTTCTGATATAATTTGCTGGATAAATATTGGATCAAGCTAAGTCAGAAAGTATTTTTAGTTCTCCTTTGTGGCCTGGGTAGGAAAACGACAAGAAGTAGCCCTGGGCCTGAATGACTGCCCTTGCCAGCTCCTTTAGTTCAGTGAACATCTGTTGGGTGTAAGCTCAAAATGTCAGGCTCCACCCTTTCCCAAGGAGAGGGTGAGGCTGCTTAACTATTCCTATGGTATTATTTCTAGTTGACATACATTTAACATGAAAATATTAGAAGTGTACAGTTGGTTGAATTTTGGTCCATGTGAAGGGATCCCTTCTATCAAGACAAGTGAACATTTACCCCCAGTTTCCTTGTGCCCCTCCATTATTCTTTCCTGCCTCCTGTATCTCCTCATCTCCAAGCAGTCTCTGATCTGGACTCTGTAACTATATATTAGTTTCCGTTCTCTAGAGCTTTAAATAAATGGAATTGTACAGTCTATTTAAACTTTTTTTTGGTACCAGGGGTCGAACTCAGGACCTTGAGTTTGCAAGGCAGGTGGTAGAACCACTGACCTAAATCCCCAGTCCCCAGCCTATTTAAACTTTTTGTCTGACTTTTTTCACTATGTAATTATTTTGAGATTCAGTCAAGTTGCTTGTATTCATAATTTAGTCTGTTTATTGCCCAGTAATAGTCAATTGTAGGGGTATACCATTAAGGACTTCTTAGTAGTTTGGAATTCTCCTACATTTTTTTCCATTTTCTTGCTGTGCACTCACTTTTTTGATTTTATGAGTGACAGGAAATTTTACTCTTGGGTTCTATACTTGAGGCCTGTAAAGTAAACTTATAATAAGAGATACATTAACAGGGGTGGAGCGGGGAAGCATACTAATTTAATTGATGCTTTAAATTTAAATTCATGAAGGTACACAGAAAAGAAAGCCTACATAGTCTTTAGACGTGAGGGTTTATATACTATTTTCATAGTAAGAGTGAGACTAAGAGGAATATTCGTCTCTTAATACGGGACATCCTTTCATCCCACTTTTCTTTTTCTTTTTTGATGAGACAAGGTCTCAATATGTAGTCCAAGCCTTGAGTTCACTGTGTAGCTCAGGCTGGCCTGTGGCAGTCCTCCTGCCTCAGCCTCCTGAGTACTGGGATTACGGGTATTCACCACTGTGTTCACTGAGTAGGGAACATCTTTACCAGTAGAAATTTATGGAATATACATTTTTTGAGACACAGTCTCACTATGTAGTTCAGGCTGTCCTTGAACTCACTGTGTAGCCCAGGCTGGCCTGAAACTTTCAGCAATTCTCCTGCCTCACTCAGCCTCTTGAGTGATGGGATTACAGGCATGTGAGACCATGCTTATTTAAATTTATGTATTAGCAAAGGTAATTTTTCTGCCCTGCTTTCGGGAAGAAAAAGGAAGGCATGCATTTTGCTTCTTAGTTGCCTTCAGCTTCAAATAATGTATATACCAAAGTGGCATTTTTAGGGAAGCATTCTTAATTCCCTTCAGATTGACTTGTGGGTTAGGCTTTTATATTTGACAGTGTTTCTCAGTTTTCCTAAAAGTTATGCCCCCTTTGGATAAACACAGAATTTAAATGCACCCTTGGCATTTAAACATTAAATTTTAGTTGTCAGTTCAAAATATGTAATCAGTAGTTTAAAAAAATACTGCTGCAATTTTAAAGTAAAATGATTTAAAATATTTAATCTGTAACATTAGGTAATTAAGTAAAATTAAAAAAAAAAAAGGTCAGTGAATGTTACGACTTTCCGTAAGTTTTTGTGCCCCACTTTGTGTAGCACAGCACAGTTCCATTCAGTATGGAACCCTGCACTTTATTTTCACATCATGTGCCAAATTTTCTTCATCTGCTGGTATATGTTTAGTAGTTTTTTCAGTTTTGTTGGCTTTATCTGTCACTCCTTATGATAGATTTATATGACAATCTTGTAGTGAGTTCAGATAAGAAAAAAGTAATTTGACTCCAAAATATCCAAATAATTGCTATTCTGTAACATTCCAAGAATTGAGAGGATGATCTAGAAGCCTAGATCACTGTTGATCGGCCTCATCCAGTAGTGTGAGCCCTGTATATAACTGTTTAGTAGCCACAGGAAAGAAGCAGAAGCAGTTGAAATTAACAATGTATTGTTTTTAATCCAGTTTCTCCAAAATATTATTTCAACATGCAATCAGTATAAAAACTAAATGAGGTATTTTACTTTCTCTTCTTGAATATCTTCAAAATCTACTGTGTGTTTTACATGTACAGCAGTCTCATTTAGAATTAGCTGCATTTCAAGTGTTTCATAGATAAGTGGGCTCATGGCCACTGTACTCACACCAGTTAGCACAGGGTATGTATATCATGCATCTGAGCTGTATGACAGATGCAATCAAGAAAAAGTGTCTTCGTCATTTTGTGAAAACATGTTATACTGATGAAAACATGTTATACCTGGGGGTCATTTTAGTTGTATGTTTCTACTTTCTGAAGACTTAATTGAAGTTAGAACAATCAATAACAAGCAGTAGTGAAACAAAACATTATTTTAAAAAGATGTGCTTCTAGATTGTTACAAAAGTTAAAAAAATCAGTGTATGATCTTATTAACAGTCCTTTAGGTAAGTACCATAGGAAAATACATTTAATCAATACAGTTGAGTAGTAAATGAGTCAAGAAGCAAATGGACATCGTTATTGAAGGAAAGTAAGACCTTTCAGCATGTTTTCAGATAGAAAGTACCAGTTGTCAGAATGTCCTTAGTGAATCCTACAGTTATATATGGTGCCCATTGGTGTATTAGTAGTTAGGAGCTTGACTTGGTCCATGCTTGTTTATCTAATATGGCTAAAGTTCACATTCAAGTTGATATTAATTTGTATTTATGCAATTTTTCCCTTGTCTGAACTACTTGGAATCTTGACAGAAAGGTATACTTTGTCATCTTTTGTTCCCTTTTCTCAGTGTATTCTCAGCAGTGCAGGCTGCCACTGCCTGGCAAGCTTATCAGCAGATTTAAAGAGTAACATTCTGCTCCCATTTCTTTCTGGCAATTCTTTAGTACAGATTATGAGAAATGTTGCTTTTGTTACTGTGGACAAATTTTATCTTCTTGGATGTGTACATATTCAATTAACAGAAAATCCAAAGGTAGGTTTTTTTGGTTTAGTATAGAGATGAATATGAGAGGATCATGGCTGGTTTTATTTATTCATGTTTGTGATACATGAGTGCTTTCATTGTGTTTGGTACATGTGTATTTCACATCTTAATTCTTTATTACATACCTTTCCCCTTTCTCTCTTTCCACCTTGATCCCTGTCTCATTTTCATTAGATCACATTCTTCCTGTTTCCTTTTATCTGTCTTTTATTTTGCTTTTTACTTTATTTATACTTTGGATTTCTCATGTGAGAAACCGTACAGTATTTAAGCTTATGTGTTTGACATTTCATTTAACATTGTTTTCAGGGTGCGTCCATTTTTGTACAGATGACTCAAATTTATCCTTTTTTAGATTAGTATTCTATTATATATAAATACCATATTTTCTTTATTCATTTGTCTGTTGATGGCCATATAGGCTGCTTCCAAGATTTAGCTATTATGAATTGTGCTGCTGCAAACATGAGTGTGCATGGATCACTGTAATATGTCTTTTAACTCTTTTGGGAAGATACTTAGGAGAGTAGCTGAGTCAAGTGGAATTTTTAATTTCAGTTTTTCGGGAAATCTCCATACTAATTTTCATAGTGGTTGTATTAATTTACATTCTCACCAACAATTGTAGAAGAATTCTTTTTCCTTCAGCAGCCTTGCCAGCATTTGATTTCCTGCTGATGTGCTGTTTTAGTGCTGTTTTAATTTGCATGTCTCTAATGGCCAGGCATGTTACTTGGCGATTTGTACTTCTGAGGAATGTCTGTTCATTTCACTGGCCCAGTTTTTGATTGGGTCTTTTATTTGGGGGATCTGTATTTTTTGAATTCTTTATAAATTTTTTTTAAATGTTGATTCAGGGTCCCCCTAAGTCACTGAGTTGCCCAAGCTGGACTCTCACTTGGGATCCTCTCAGGGCTGGGATTACAAGCATGTGCCATCATGCCCACCTCAGGGTTTTATGTTGGGTTCTTCCAGCAGTTTAACATTTAGTACTATTACTTATTTTCTCTCTGGTGAATTATTTACCCTGTTGCCAGAATGTTTTTCCAGAAAATAAATTTTAAAATTTTCCTACTGCTCAGTCTCTCTCCCAGTCTGGGTGTGCTGCACTGTACCTCCAGAGCAAAGTCCTAGCAGCTCATGGCAACATTGCCTTCCTAGCTTCTCACCATTGCACTGAGGCCTGCAACCCCACTCTGCCACTTCCTCTGGCTTTTTAATGGTTTGACTGCCCTAACAGATACCCTCACCTCAACAAGAAATGACTCCCCCACACCCTTCAGTACAGGGTTCCTGTGTCACAGCTCCAAATTCTTCTGACTGCCGGTGACGGCATTGGGTTACCAGCACATCACATTGTAGTCACTATTTATTCCACCAGTCTTGTCAGAGATCAGAACTTAAGTACTCTCCTTATTCTTTGCTGTATGCCTCAAGGATAGAGGCAGATAAAGATTTATGGGAACCTGAGATTTATAAAATCTGTATATCCCTCTTAAATAAAAATAACAAATTTCTGAGTATAAAATTGGATAATGAAAATTTTAGGTCTGTGAGTATTAACTCATTGGTAGAGTGCTTTTCTACCTGTCCCCTAGCACCACACACACACACACACACACACACACACACACACACACACACACAAATGCCCACACGTCCATGCACGCACACACACTTTATTTAAAGGAGAGTGGAAGGACTCTATGTAAAGTATCTTCATGCTATACCCATCTATTCTCATGTCCAGAAAAATATAGGTGCTTAATTGATAATTACTGAAATAATGTCATTTTTTGATGTGTAATATATATCTCTATAAAACTAGATTAATATCTGTCTTGTTTTGCAGTTGATTTTCTCAGAATTAGGAAAGAATATCAGCCATTCTGATGCTCCTATTATTGTTAGTATTGTCAATAATAGCAGTGTTTAATGCTTCTATAGCACTTTTCATTTCTAAATTCTTTCACATACTTTTTGGGATTCCGACAACTGAATTGTAAGAAAAACTGCTCAGATTTAATGACTCTTACTGTGTTTTGCTGCTTGCTGAGAGGGAATGAAGATATGAGTAAATTCCTCTTTTGAGATCACATTTTACTTGGGTAGAGGAACTGATTCCATTCTTTCTGTGTATCCATCAACAATACTCTGCTCTACTCCCTAATAGCCTGGAAAATGCTAGGAATTTTCTGAAGGCTTTCTAAATCTCCTTGCTCCTTAATCTGTGTGTTTCCTCTTCCTTTCAGATTCCTTACCTCACTATTTCTTCTTCCTTTTCTCTCCTATTTATCCATTCTTGCCATACATTAAACTTTTCTGTTTTCATCTGTCTTCTTTGGCAGATAATAATAGTTTTAACTGTCAGTATTTGACCAAGCCGAATTTTGTAGTTTTCAATCTTCATGTTCATTTCTTCTTTGAAGAACCATGGAGGATAATTTTAAAACCCTCAGTAGTACAAAATAAATTTTCAAGCTGAGTGTGGTGGTGCATGCCTGTAATCCCAGTTACTAAGAAGGCTGAAGCAGGAGGATCACAAGTTCAAGGCCCCCTGGGCAAATTAGGGAGACCTTGTTTCAGAAACAAAAAATATAAGGAGGGAAGTAGCTCATTGGTGCAAGGCCCTAGGTTTAATGCCTTACACCACCAAAATAAACATTTTCAGTAATGGGAAAGATGTTATATAAGTGTATATTTTACCACAGTAGTAAGACATGGTATAATTTGCAGTTCTTATTCCAGAAATGATTGATTTTGATTTGTATCACGGAATTAGCAATTTAATAACCCTGCATAATCTGATAGCAGGTGGAAGCAGCAAAATAGAGAAATAAAATTAAAATAAAATACAGAAAATAAAATACAAAGTAATACTAGAAAATAGCTTTTGTATGTCTGTTCCTTCCAAGCATGTTAATGTTACTGCCCACATTACAAAGAAGGAAAAGCAGCTCGGAGAGGTTAGGCTGCGATATCACAGCTGATAAAATGATAGTGTTCATTCCAGGGATCTTTATAAAATAACATAGGAACTCTGAAAGCACAGTTGCTTTGGGCTACTGAGTGTGAAGATAAATAACAGTTTTCTTCCTTGCATTATTAGTAGAGCCCAGAGCTGTGATTTAGTGCACAGAGGCTTGCCTCTGATACTGTTCAATCCTGGGTTGGGTTTAAAGGTTAGCTCTGATACTTACGAGCTTCATGCACATGGAAAAAAACAGAATCTTTATGAGCCTCTGTTTTCTTATCTGATCATGGGAATCTGAATGCCTATGTGTGAAACATGTATTTCTGCCTAAGAAAACAGGATATATGAAAGCTATTTCATAATCAGTTCCATTTTAAACAATACAAATGATGCAAGTTTGATGTCTAACCATTCATTGGTGGAAACTATTTTGTTCTCGGGAAGAATCATAATTATTAGTAGATGAAGTAGCAACTAATTCTTAAGTACAATTTTATTACCCTTTGATAGTGAATGGAATTTTTAAAAGTGCCAAATAACAGATTGTTTAATTTGTAGATTGCTACCAAGCCTACATTTTCAGCATTTCAGTCATGAAGATATGTTTGGAAAGTTCTGCTTCTCAAAAGAAGTGTTTGATAGTGGATTTGTGCCTGAAAAATAAACTTGTTTTTTTTAATCAGCAAAGTGCTGTGGACAGTTTGTTACTTAGGGCATCTAGTCAGGGTAGACATTCAGTCTGACTAAGGTTTTAATTTGTCTCCCTTCTTAATTCCTTCTTCCTTCTCCTCTGTCCCCATTTGTAGGTGAATGAGATTGCTTTTTGCTAAAACTGTTCAGCTAATCATTGTTTTATTATACAGCCTTTTTAGACCTCCCATGATAATAACTATAGAAATGTGGTTGCTAAATAAAAGGTCTGAGTTAAGTGACATTGAAAATGTTTGATCTTCTATTTCCACAACTACAAAATCTTGAGTTAGCAAATTATATATTCGGAAATAATAAAAACTTGCAGTATTTTTTATATCTTTCAATAATTAACCCTTGATAATTGTAAAAGAAAGTGTTGATTTCTTCTGACACCTGAGTTTTGAGAACAGCAATTCTGATTGCTGCCCCAAAAGTACTATGAAGAATTGCCCAAGAGAATGAGAACATGATCACTCACAGAACATGCCTGGCACTTCCTACACAGAGCTAGGCCTCAACCAAGGGCCATACACACTAGACATCATAAGCAAGTTGGAGAAAAAAAGCAGCCGTGTTTATTACTCTGACTCGCTGTTTTCTTCCCAGAGGACTGCTGATCAGAAATATGAGCCTGCCCGTTCTTCAGTAAAGTTTGTAAATTTTATCTTTATTCCTGTCTATATGCAACAAAGGGAAATCATGGAAGCCCCAAACTGAATTTAGAAGGCTGTGATTGATGGGGAGGGATAAAAATTATCTAATTATGTATAGTACTTATAGCACAGTGATACCTAAGTAGGTGATATGATAGACAATATGCTTCATAATTTTTGTAGAGAAGATTTCCAGAATGGGAGAAGCAATTTGGAATAATAGGGGAACAGTGGAAACAGAGGCATTTTAAGAGTTAGAGGGAAAGCCCTAGAAAATGACCTTAGAAGAACGACATAAACTTGAAGTAGGTGGGTGGGGAATAAACTGAGGTAACAAGGTTAATATTCTGGTCCACTCTCCCAACTCCCAGTTACACAGTTTTGTCTGGATTGGAAAGTTTGCCTCTATTTACTGCTCTGCAGGGCTTTCGTCTGAGAAATCACTCGGTTACAGCTGACAAAGCCATGTATTGTGCCCCAGTGTCATCATTGAGATCTTACCAATTCAATGAAAACCCTTCCTTGAGTGGGCAGCTGAGGGATGACACACACCTGTCCCCTCTTCCTGCAGTCTGTAGGTTCTAATGTAGACCAGCTGCCCCCTGTGTTTCTGGGTCCCATGGGGGTGCTTTGAGGACCCATACTTTTTATAAGCACCAGGGACACAGTGCCCAGTATCCTTAGAGAATTGTTTTATTCCAGGCAGGGAAAAGGGCAGAAGTCAAAAGCCTGAAGTAATTTCTCTGGAGATTTTGTTGCCACCATAGGAATTGCACCTGACAATTCTGTTCCACAGAGTTAATCCATCTGTGTTTGAGGGTTTCCCCAAAATATCGGGGGAAGATATGGCTTGAATAAGTGCTTTACAGGCTGCCTCTGGACTCTGGCATTGACATGTCATTCAGTAGGAAGAGTGGCCCTTAGAGTAATCCCTTTGCCTGTTTCTAAGAAATATGCCTGGCATGCTGAATCTTGGCCCTCAACCCTGAAAATGTAGTAGCAAACAGGGGCAAGCTGCCCAGCAACCTAAATTCCTGAGTTTCACTTGGGAATGAGACAACAGAAGAACTAAATCTTCACTCTCAGAGGCACGGAAATCTTTCCCGAGTCACTTTGTTTGGTGCAAGTTAACAGTTTGGAGAAAGGGGTCCTATCCTCTAGGGGTATATGAAAAGAGAAATTATGGATGGAAAGTATGTAAAAGTGGGTGCCAAGAGAGAAAGTACTGTAAGCCATAGTTTTAATATTTTTGACTCTTAAAAAATTTGGATGAAGATGCAGGGGAATGGAAGTAAATATGATACGATGGGCTATAAACAAAATTGATTTATCTAATACATGTTTGAAAAAGAAAGTTTAACTTGTTAAAGAGTAGAGTAATAGCAGCCAGCGTTGTGCCCTCAGACATCACTGATTTATGTAATCCACTTCCAAGGGGCCTTTAGCTTGCATATATTTTGAGGTTCCTTTCATCTCTAAAATCAACTTTATATTTGAGAATAAGTAGTAAATGAAAGAACTTCATTAAAAACACCACAAAATATTTAAAAATATAATTGTGGCCTTGGTATGACTTTGGTAGAATATTTTTTGTTTGTTTTGTTTGTACCGGGGATCAAACTCAGGATCTTGCATTTGCGAGACAGGCACGGTTGCACTGAGCTAAATCCCCTGCCCTCTGGTAGAATATTTTTGTAAGATTAATATCTATGTGCTTTTTGGAATCTGCAACATACATACTTCTTGAAAGGACAAAGTGCTTCATCACAGGCTAACCATCTTAAAAATAAAAGAAACCTTCAAAACCAAAGCAAATTTAATGAACATGTTTGATATTCTTTCTTATGTAAGTACACCTGCAAGTAAAAAAATATTTTTTATATCCTATATATTTTACTTTTAGTTTTTCTCCCTTTAAGAAACGCCTAAGAAAGGAATGAGATAATACTATTTTCAGTAAAACTTGCCTAAAGTATGTGGCTTCTATTTTGACCTGTGCGTATAACTGTGCACTGAACCACTCTTAATATTACATCTGTTATGACTGTGAGCTGGCTGGTCCAGAGCCACAGCATCTGCTTTTGAGGATCTTACCTAAAACAGCTTCATAGAACTAGAAGCATTGTAGCAATCAGATCAGAAAGAAGCTTTGTTTTTAACAGTAAAACTGAAAAACTGGAGTCTTTATGAGATATTAAATTCCGAGGAAATCTTTTCATGATATTTCCATCAGTTTAATAGCTATTGTTTCACAGCCAGTCTTGTTTCTTCTCTACTCTCTGTTATTTCCTTGTCCATTCCTATCTCTTGAAGCAAATCTCAGGTGTACTGTTTTATCCATAATAATTTTGACCCCATTGCTTTTTCAATGTATTCTTTATTTTTTGCACTGAAGGCACTTGAACACAGGGCCTTGCACACATGAAGCAAGCACTTTACCACTGGGCTACATCGCCAGCCCTTTTAAGAATTTTATTTTGAGCATGAGGTCTCACTGAGCTGCCTAGGCTGTCCTCAAACTTGCAATCCTCCCAGCTTAGCCTCCTCAGTAGATGAGATTACAATGTGTATTGTCACACCTGACTTATATACTTTAAAACACTGTAAAAATAGTTTTTCAAAAAAACAGAAAGCTAAGTTCTCCCTTTAGCTTTGATTTGAGCCTACCACTTTCATGTGTTCATTTCTAAAAGTAACTATTGCTGTGATTCTTAAGAATGTGCCCTTTTAACTCATTGTTTAATATGATGAAAGTACATATATGTGTTTTTATGTGTACCATATATTCTTATATGTAAAATATAGGTGAATTATATAAAATGTTAAATCTTATAAATTATATAAATTATGTAAAGTTATATATTTTAAATTATGTAACATGTATAAATTATGTAAATACATTATATAAATCATGTAAATTATATAAAACTATTAAGCCTTAATTTTTGAAATCTGGATTGTAAAGCTATTCTTTCACAAGTGAGTCTGATCCTTTCATGTTTATTGTGAATATAGATATTTGGATTTATTTCAGCCTCTTTTTTTGTTTCTTGTTTATTACACTTTTTTTTTCTTTTTTCTCAATCTCTTTTAGATTGCTTGAGTGTTTTGTTTCATTTTTTTTCCTCATGCTCTGTAAATTGTACAGATTCAACTTCTCTTATCTTACATTTTTAGTATGCATATTTGGCTTATTTTCCTTGAGGATTTTGAAGTGAGAGCATTTATGTCCTGTGAATGGAATGTTATAGCCAGAAATATTTTCAAATGTTTATTTATTCCATTTATGTAATGATCAGTTGTTTCACAATGGATTTACATTTTGTTTGGTAGCTTGCCTGACTAAAACCAAATACTATATGTCATGGTGTTTTATTCACTCATAGTAGCAGCTTCCCTTGTCTTGCTTTTCAATGTAACTGTTTCCCCTGTGGATTCTTAGTTATCTCAGTGGTCCTATTAAAATTTTCTTTGCCAGTAAGCGCTCTCAAACTTTTATTGGAAGTAGACTCTCCAAATGTGACAATTAAAGGAGGAATGGCATTACTTAGGGAAGGATATGTGAGGGGATTGGTTTGTTTAGGATGAGGTGATACACAGCTGTACAAGAGCAGGTTGTAATAGGCATGTTTGAAGGCAACATACATGCAAAGTACCTGGGCAGTGGTTGTCAGGGACTGAGCATCTGTAGGGACCAGTTGTGTGTTGTACGCTCATTAGCTGTATTGAGTCTTCCAACGAACACCTGCTGCTCTCTTAATGTCACCCGCTTCTGTCTTGATTTACCGACTTGTTTTTGCTCTTTCAAAACTCAGTTTTGCCTGTGCGCATCCTGGTTTCTTCATGCTTTACCATCTCCTTAACTCTACCCCCACTAGTAATTGACTTATTCTGTCAGTATTTCTTAAGTTTGCAAGAAAGACTCCAGCCCATTTCTACTTTTCAAGTCAACACATGGATTGACTTCCTTTGGGTGAGAAGCACAATCCTAGTTCCTTTGGTTAACAGTTGGAGGAGAAGGCGTACCATAGCATGTGATAGCGTATTTCTTGGAGCATGGGTTATGGGTTGATTGAAATTTGAATTAGTCAGCTTTGAATTAGTCTGCCTTAACAGTTATCATAGGCACTTAATTGTAGCCTGGGAGGCTTAAACAACAGAAATTTATTCTCTTGTGTTTCTGGATAATGGAAAGTCCTGCATCAATTTCTGGCCAGGTTTGTCTTCTGATAAGGGCTTTTTTCCTGGCTGGTCAGTGGCCACCTTGCTGTGTCCTTCCATTGCCTTTTCTCAGTGCTTGTGCGGAGAGATCTCTTCTTCTTCCTCTCAGGCAACCGGTTCTGTGAGATTAGAACTCATTCCCTGAATTCCTTTAACTTTAATGGCTTCTTAATGCCCTGTTTCCAAAATGAGTTCATTGGGGGGGTTAGGTTTTCAGCCTATGAATTTTGTGAATATACAATTCACTCTACAGTAGCATGATAACATACTATAACAGTAATGCAAACTTTTACTGAAGAAAGAAAACTTTATTTCTAGAATGGTCACTGCACTGATACTTTTAAATATTCTCTGTCTTGGTGACTGGTGTTACCATCTAATCAGTAATTCACATAGGACATCTGAGATTCATCCTAGAGTCCTCTTCTTCACCAATACGTTATCAGGTCATTTTGCTTATAGCTATTTAACTAATTCTTGAATCTCTTTCCTATTTTCTTTTTTTTCTCTTCTGTCTCTATTTTTGAAAATGCCTCTTGTATGGCCTCCTTACTTCCAGTTTCTCTTATTTTTCGTATGCCCTCCACACCATTGCCAGAGTGATATTTCCGTGTCACACACACTTGGCCAAAATAAACTTAAAATCGAATCTGAGCACTTTAAAAAAGCCATAATCTGGGCTTTATATACTTCCAGCCTCATTACCTCATCCTATCCTCTCCTGTAGCCTCAATCCAGGTATAAGAAACTTTGTAGTGCTCAGAAGGTGCCAAATCTTCTTGCCTTTCCATGAGAACCTTTTACAGTGGTGCTTTGACTGACCTCTCCCTGCCTGTCCTGGTGACTCTGACTCCAGGAAGTTTTCCCTAACTCATTTTGAGTTCAGGATGCCTCTTTGTGTTTCGGTATTTTAATTTTATTTATTATTTTTTTTCATTCTCTTATATTGAGTTTCCAGACTGAATCTTTAAATATCTAATTTGGTCATCAGTCATGTATGCACTCTGTGTGCGTTTGTTGAATCAACAAGTAACAGAATTTGAGTTCTCTTCTAACCCTGTCACTATTTTCACTTTGGAAAAGTATTTTATGGGTTTATAAAGGAAGGATGATAATATCAATTAAAAAATAAATCACTAAGGGCTGGGGATTTAGCTCAGTGGTGCTGCCGCCTGCCTCACAAGCCCAAGGTCCTGAGTTCATTCCCCGGTACCAAAAAAAAAAACAAAAACCC